>CM062064.1:27645000-28845000 GCA_030954485.1 Citrullus mucosospermus
AACTTCAATTAATATTTCCTCTAATATCTCTCTAAATAGCATGCTTATATATGTTTATATAATATCATATATAGGAGCTTATGATGAAGAAGAATCAGCTGCAAGAGCATATGATTTAGCAGCACTCAAGTATTGGGGTGTAACAACCATCACTAACTTCCCTGTAAGATTTCTTCTTAAATCCATCTTTTATTTTTAATAATAAAAAACTTAGGTTGATAGGTTACGAAATTATCATGAACTTGAATATTATTACTCTAAACCCAACAAATAGATTTTTAAATACTACAAAATAGAAAAAACAATCATTATACCATTAGATTGGAGAGTTTTGTATCACTTAAAACCTCAAAAACTAAGAACGATATTTGATTAAAACTTTGAATTTTCACGAAAAAATAAAATAAAATAAAATAATGTAGACCTTGATTGAGATTCGTGTATGTTAAAATTGTAAACGCATTATTTTTATACATATGTATAAAACTTCTCTAAATGGAGGGAGGATAACTTATATTAGAGACCGAAGTGTTGAAAATCAAATGAATGGGGGTGGTTTTTCATTAATAAAATGATTTTTTTGTATTCTCTTCTCATGTTATTTTCTCTATTTATTTAGGGAGAATAATTATGTTATAATTTTTCTTAGTATTTTAGTAGGATTTTGGGGGAAAATAATTGTATTAAAGTCATTTTGAATAGAATAAAATGAAAATAGTTATAAATTAATTAAAATTGATTCATTAATGAAAGTTTGGAGTGTAAATTGATACAAAAGAGTTTGAATTTTGAACATATTTTCTTATCCTAGAGGGAATTAAATACATTCTAAATAAATTTCATATTTTCAATATATACTTTTTATCATTTAATGTAGATATCAGAGTATGAGAAAGAGATTGAGATAATGCAAACAATGACAAAGGAGGAGTATTTGGCCTCTTTAAGAAGGTAATTAATTTGGATTCAAATTAGAGATTCTAATTGGCTTTTTATTAGCTTAATTAGGTCTCATACATATGATAAATTGTTTTGCTTCAGAAAGAGCAGTGGCTTCTCAAGAGGTGTATCAAAGTATAGAGGAGTTGCAAGGTGAATTTCTTTTAATTTTTCTTCTTATATTTGGTGATCTTCCTAAAGTTTCTTCATCTAACCATCAAAAAGGGGAAATTCAAATAAAAACTTTGGTGAATTTTTGTTTTGTTGTAGGCACCATCACAATGGTAGATGGGAAGCAAGAATAGGGAGAGTTTATGGGAACAAATACCTCTATCTTGGAACTTACAGTGAGTAATCCTAAAAACTTTATTTTGTTTCTATGATTTAAAGAATTATTTAATAATGATTTTCTTTAGCCTATTTTGGGGATATTTGAAAAATATTAAGCATTAGTTTGTGTTAACAAAATAAGGTGGATTGACCTAATAGCTAATAAGAGTTTTTCGTAAATAATAAATATATAGTTTAAGGGGATTAAAAAGTTCGAGTCATGGTGATCATCTGTTTCGAATTTAGTATCTTATAAGTTATATTGAACAACAAAATGCAATAGAACTTACAGTGAGTAATCCTAAAAACTTACAGTGAGTAATCCTAAAAACTTTATTTTGTTTCTATGATTTAAAGAATTATTTAATAATGATTTTCTTGGAACTTACAGTGAGTAATCCTAAAAACTTTATTTTGTTTCTATGATTTAAAGAATTATTTAATAATGATTTTCTTGGAACTTACAGTGAGTAATCCTAAAAACTTTATTTTGTTTCTATGATTTAAAGAATTATTTAATAATGATTTTCTTTAGCCTATTTTGGGGATATTTGAAAAATATTAAGCATTAGTTTGTGTTAACAAAATAAGGTAGATTGACCTAATAGCTAATAAGAGTTTTTCGTAAATAATAAATATATAGTTTAAGGGGATTAAAAAGTTCGAGTCATGGTGATCATCTGTTTCGAATTTAGTATCTTATAAGTTATATTGAACAACAAAATGCAATAGAATCAAATGGTTATCTCGTAAGAAGATGTCACAAACTGGCTCAAACACTCATTAATATTGTTAGAAGAAATGTATGCTTTGGTAAAATAAATTGTAAATAAAAAAATACGTTTTATTCCTTGTATTTTGAGTACAGTCTTTAACGGGTCCATAGGTCTCGAAATGACACATTTTTACCATTAAATTTTGAGTTTAGTTTCCATTTGGTCCTTATACTTTTCAGATTTTTACACTTTTATCCTTGATTAACTAATGCTTACTTTTGGTTTTTGGTGTTAACTTTCAATTAGTTAATTTAAAATAATTATAGTGAAAATTAATTATAACTAATTTATTTTTTAATTAATTAATAGAAAATTAACACAAAGGACTAGAAGCGTAAAAGTGTAAAACTCGAAGCCTATGACTAGGGAAACTAAATTCAAAACTCAAGGATAAAAATGCAACATTTTGAAAGGTAGTTAACTAATAGAAACTAAATTTGAAACTCGTGAGTAAAAGGTATAACATTTTAAAACTTATAAACCAAATAAAAACGGTATACAAAACTCTGGGCCAAAAAACCATTTTCTATAAAATAATTCTTTTAACAAAATATTAACATAATTATGTTCTTCATTACCCGAATGTTCTAGAAAGTATAAATAAGTCGTCTTAGTAATAGGTGAAAGGTAAAGAATGAGGCATTGTTTGTTCCAATAAGTCATGCCATTGTTTCAGACCAAAATGAGAAGAGTGGTGGGAAAAATCTCATTTAGAAATACAATTAATAAAGCCATTAAATTTATGTTACTCTTAATACTCTCTTTTATAGAGTAAAGAGTAGGAGATTTGTCATGTTAAATTTGAATACTAATCACATATTTGTTTCATCTTCCACCACAGGCACTCAAGAAGAAGCTGCTCGAGCTTATGATATGGCCGCCATTGAATACCGAGGGATCAATGCAGTCACCAACTTCGACTGGAGCAATTACATGGCCTGGTTGAAGCCTCCTCCGCCGCCATCCACCGCCCCAAGTGAAGCCCATATGGCAACAGACCCCCACAAGGAGCTCTGCAACTCCAGCTCCATCCCAGCCGAAGAAACTTCACTCTTCAAAAACCATCACTGCGACATTGATTCCTTTCATTCCCTTCAAAAGCAAGAGCTTCTCGAGAGCTGCAATGCTCCGCTCAATGCTTACGCCAGATCTTCTTCTGCATCAGCACTCGACCTCCTTCTTCGATCATCATTTTTCAAGAAACTGGTGGAGACCAACTCGAATCTCTCTGTGGATGAGGCTGATAATGGGGAAGAGGCGAAGACTCGAGTGCAGCTCGACAGTGTATTTGATGAGTTTGAAGATGTCTTCTGTGACAGAATTACAGATGTACCGTTGGTTTGCAGCTCCAACAAAGAGCTGCAAGAGAGCGAGCTTCATTCTTACTTTAATGGCACATTTCATCGCTTCAAAGCAGCCTGAAAGTGTGCTTCATGTCATTGTTAATATCATCGTATCAAACATGTTAATATGGGAGTTAGAACTCAACTCGATCAGTAAACTGTTTTCTTTGTATTTTTGTGGACATAAGTAAACCAACTACTCAACATTTCTCTCTTTTCTCTTTTCAGATCTGTTCTAGAACGAACATTGATAAACCAAGAGAAATTAACTTACATGAATCTCAGATATTGCAGAATCATAGAAAAGTAATAACCCAGAACTCAAGCAAATTGCCAAATCAAAAAAGTAACCAGTTCAGTGATCCGAATTCAACATCCTAATGCTTCAATCTAACTCTGCAAAGAAATTACATTTATAATGTGCTGTCGGTAATACATACTCTGCAACCCATTAATTAGCATCAAAATTGCTTCCTTTTGTTCTTGAAAATTCTATCCCTTTTTGTGTAAACATATAAGAAAGCAAAGAAAAGTACTACAGACACTGACACAGAACCCCAAGGGAATGGAGGGTCTTTGAAGCAAACCAACGATGCCTCCAGTTCTTGAGATGCATTGTAGATGATGGAGTGAAGCGTGTAAAGGTCATGATCTGAAGATCTTACATAATACAAAGCCATCTCAAAGTCAAAATGCGACATTGCAGACACCACTTTGTCCAGCTTGTATTTGAAAAGGTTCCATCGTTGTATGAACTCAGTACGTTGTTTCGGTTTTAGCAAATTTCTATCACCACCATGTGCAGCTACGGAGTTAAGAACATCAATCGCACTAGTGATACTGCTATTCAATGCTGTCAATATAAGGTTTCTCCTCGCTGCATCCTTCTGAACAAATGATAAGGATGAAACCTCTGAGAATGGACCAAAAGGAGTTTGCCCAATGCTCCATGAGTAATCAACAATGGTGTCGTTGTGCCTCGAGCTCCAAGCTAAGTGGGTAGGTGACACTCCCCACATACTTTGTAAAATTGAACCAATAAGTGGCCTTTCAAGGTCCCTTGTATGTGTAAATACATGGCGACCATTACAGCTATAATCACTCACAGTCTGAGTATTCTTAGTCCTTACAGCAATAACCATGTCTGTAAAGGCCACAGATTGATGGTAACGATCAAGCAACAAGATTGTATTCAAGTTCAAATCGAAAACATAGACTGGAACCACTCTGGCCATCTCCTCCTCCTCAGGGAATCCAGCCCTTCGAAACTCCTCAGCAGAATCAGACAGTATCTGATGCAATCTTTTAGAATCCAAATACTCATTTACAATCAAAGTATAGTTATCAAACAAAAACCTTGAACTATATGAATTCGTAGACCGAGAAATGGCAAAAGCACAAATTGGGCACTTAGCATAGCTCACACTATAAGTCTTGAAGCTCAAAGACTGCTCACCCAACAACAGCCCACCATCTCTCAAGGTTCTCTCAATAGACTTCCAATCCAAATCACCTCCCTCACTACTCTCAGACCCATATATGTGTACAAATTGAACAACCAATGAACTTTCAAAAGGAACAGGAATTCTCATAGAAGGAACCAAATGAACCTGATAAGCACTCCAAACCAACGAAGCCAAATCCGCCAGCAGCGCCTTCTGGGACTTCGGCCGGCCATGCAAGGTCGCCAAAGGATGAAACTCTCCTCTAGGAAGAACCCCATCTCCAGACAGCGACGGTCCATAATCAACAGGACCTGCACCTAAATCAACCCACAAATACCTTTCTCCACCACTCCAAATGCTTCCTAAACACTTGGTAAAACCAGGGGATGAATCCCCATGGCCATAATTGTAAGCATACGGCTTCGATTGAGAGCCCAAATTAAGCAAATATATGTAAACCCCTTGACCGGATTTCTCCTTCTCAAAATCCTGTTTTATGACACGGTCCACAGACTCATAAGGAACAGCAAGAAGCGAAGATCGGAGGCTAGAAGCAGTATTAGAGATTTCAGATTTCAAGATCTCAGAGAGATGAGAAGCCAAAGAGGGGGCATGAGATACATCGAGATGAAGAGAATGCTTAACGGCAAGACGGTGTTGATACGAATCAAAAGGAGCAATGACATGGAAATGGTCGGAAGGGAGAGAGGCAGAGAGGAAAGATGAGAGATGGGTCGATGAATCGGAGGGAAAATCACCAACAAGACGGACATGGAGAGAGAAAGAAAGGGAGAGAGAGAGGAGAGAAGAGATGAAAGAAGGGATGAGAGGAGGAGGAGAAGAAGATACAGAAAGAGATTTCTTGAGGGACGATGAGAGGGAGAGAAATGTGTCGTTGGAGGCATGTGGGTCGAAGCGAGATTGCTGAGCGAGAAATGAATCGAGGCCGAGGATCGGAGCGGAGGTGGCGGCGACGATGATGAACAGAAAGAGGATTGCCGCGGCGGCGACGGCGGCGGAGGTAGTGGTGGGCATTTTTAGGGTTTTAGATTGGATTGGATTGATTGATTGGAAATAAGGAAGATGGGGAAATGGATGTGATTGTAAGAAGATTACGATTCTCTACGGATTCCGAAGAAAACCCACTAGAATTAAGAAAGATTTGAAGAGAATTGAGGAGGAATTGAGGAAGAAGAAGGCGGGATGACGATCGTATTGAGTGAGAGCGAGTCCAGTGTTGTCTCTTGACGAGTCAACCGGGACATTGGAATTTGCATCAAAATTACATTATTGGTTTCTCATCATTTTCTTCTTTCCTCTGCCAAGAAAACAAAATTATCCTTTAGAACATTATATTTTTGGAAAGTAGAATTAATTTACCTCTTTAATTATTTTTAAAGGAAAGAAATCAATTTGTGCAACATTACCAGTTGAATAAATTAGATCTTAGATTAAGTAACTATATCAATTAAAAGTAGCTCAAATTGCAAAAATACACTCTCAAACTTTCAATTATAAAAATTGGACACTCAAATTTTTATAAGTGTTAAAATTATACGTTACCTATAATAATCGTAGAAATTGCACCCTCATACAATTTGTCCTTACAATTATAAATTTTGTATGCAAGTCATTTAGAGCTTTTGTTAATTTGGAACTAAAAGATTATTATCACATATTGCTAACATATGTATAGACTTCATTAAATGCAAGATTAATGAATTATTAAAGAAAAATATTAGAGTTAAATATGTAGTAGCTTACTTTCATCAATTTGAGCAGCTTTTTTTTTTTTCCTTCCATTTTTCTATATTATTTAGAGAGAATTACATGTACACTTTTTCTTCCTTACTCTACTCTATATCTTATGCAATATGGTTTGGAAATTTATGGTAACAAAATTTGGGTTAACTTCCTTTCAAATGGCATTCGAGTCCCCCCAAGACCTCAAAGATTGGCTTCTTGCTGTGTTCAGACATCACCCTTTCAAGGAGTCCAAATAGCTTCAACTTCACTGCAGGGGGAAAGAATTTGCCATCTCAAATTCACTTTAATACCTTCAATAGTTGTATATTGCCCACTATACTATCTATAATCCACAGCACAAAACTCTCATTCCTTCTAAAAATTACGTAGGGAGAAGTTACGGCTTAAATAACTATAAGAACTAAGAGAAAACAAAACATTCACAACTTACAGATGATGTTTATTAAAGATTTGAATTATCGTCATCGTTGTAGCATTGTGGAACCCAAAATTTTGAGACAACCTCGTCGTGTCTAACAATAGGACGAAGAGCATTGGTATAGTCTATATATCGTAAAAGTCCTATATCACCAGCATAAGACGCAGTGGCAAATCTACACCCATCAACAGCCATAGAGGACAATGTTGTGCTGCCCTCTGTATATTCATCGAACCAGCAACTCAAAGAATTCGCTGGTGTGCCTGAATCGACCTCCCAAACGTGTACATAAACATCGTTTGGGCATCCCGTAACAACTTTGTAGGGATCCATGTGTAGGAAGCTCACTGGTCCACTATGTCCATCCAATTCAGCTACAGGTTTAGGTTTAAGATCATCCTGGTTTCTTCTTATATCCCAAAGCTTTGCACTGCACAAAACAGTATGCGTTGGTTTAATTTTTAATTTATTTAATAAAACGTCAAGCTGTATTGAGGGCAAAAGGAAAGAATATACCGGGAATAAAAAATAATAAAAAAACCTAAGAGGAGCTCAACTAGCCTAGGAACGGGCTCTAATCAGGCAAAATAATACCTAAAGATAGTTACAAAAATCTTTACTCACGGAAGCCTAAAGAAAAGCACGAAATTTAGAGACCACAACTCCACATAATTTTTCAATCCCTCTAAAAATTATATTATTCCTTCCTCCCAAAGATCCTACAAAATAGCACAAAAGAAATAAAACCAAAACAGGGAATGGTTAAAAACTCCTCCAACATGGAATTGAGGCTCTAAAGTTTCAAATTCATTACGTTTAGTCACAAGCTTTCAGAAAACTTAATTTAGTATCGAACCCTACAAAAATAACTATATGGCCCTTAACGTTATTCTACTGTCAATATCCGTTTCCCTCAACTAGCTTAAGCAGCTTTAATACATGCCTAAGTCAACACATTAATATACATATTCAAAGATTCATAAATTCTGAAAGTTTAGGAACCAAAATAAAATAAACTAAATTTACCAAAATAAAATAAACTAAATTTATACTTAAAAGCCAATATATATTTTCTATTAGTATTGGATATGCTATATATTGGTCAATTCTAAAGTAAAGAAATATGGACATTGCTCGTGGTGTGACTATGAACTGAATCATACCTGCCACTACCACCTGTGCATAGTAAGGATTTAGAAGGAATCATCTCGAATGAATATAAAAACGGTTGATAAGTTGCAGCCGTAAGAACTTTCTGCATAGTCCTTAAATCGATTGCAACAACAGAGGAAGTTGTAGCAACATAGACCAATGATTCATGGCACTTAAGGTTTATAGGACCACCAGGAAGAGAAGTTAATCCAACGCAACAAGACGAACGGATAGTTGATGTAACATCCCAAACTCTTACCTACTTTCATCTCAATACAAGTCAAAAAGAAAGAAGGGAATTAATTAAAACCCAACTAAAACTATAAAAGCGTATCTTAATTAAGAAATGTAAAGACCTATTTATTGACTGAAACAATTTATATAAATTCTTTGGTTTATCAGACAGCTCCCCCTATATTGATGTTTCTATAAACTTCAACCTCAACGTGTCTGTCAAGCATCCGTATATCTAAACTCAATAGGATCAAAGGGCCAAGAAAAATTTCCCACCAACACATGCCATGTATCTACACCTCGTATGCTTGCTAGTATTTGCTAAAATCACTCTGGAACTTTCATGACTTGATTTCTCAGTTTTCACTTAATCTACCTGCTCCTCACTTTATAATAAAATAACCAGGGCTGGATGAAAAAGGTTGAATAGAAAAAACAACTGAACTGATGTATAACAAAGCACCTTCATTATGTCATGGTGTCGCCATAAACAATAGTCAACAAAGATGAAGTTCAAAACATTATGACGACACAGTTAGCTTGGCTTGCCTACAAGAAAGAACATGAAAATTGACCTCTAACCTCCCCCAATACTGAACTTGCTCAAGAAATGAAGAAAATGCTAAATTTCAGAGCTTTTAAAATTTGTAAAAGTACCTTGGAGTCTCTTGCAATGCTCACCAAAAGAGAAGTCTTATGCCTGGATGCAATGACAACGAGAAGAAAAGGTTAAAATGTATCATCGCAATCATAGATAATGGGAGCTCTCTCTACAAAACAAAAGAGAACACTATGAGTAATAACAGAGTTGATACTACAAAAATTGAGGCATATATTACAAAGTTCTGGGACATTCCACATGCCCACACGAATTTATCGAGGAACTAATCGCAGTTAATCACCAAAGCGCTGACAACACAGCCAAATACTATATTATAGCTTTGGATAGCAGAATCTGAATTTCAAAGTAACTGTATACGCTACGGGTTTAACTGTGAATTCAATCAGACTCAATATTCTATATCCTTATGATATCTAGGTTTGATGATATTAGACAGGATTTCAATACAATACCCCAGTCAATATTTTCTCGCTATCAAATTGTAGGATAGGAAGGGATCTGATGTGGATACAAAAGGTCTAGAAAATATCTGCTCATTGGATAGTGTTTTACTACCAGCTTTAGAAAGTGAAGATCATGGGAAGGCATACCATATAGGCATATATTATACACCACATAATTATCAGAGCCAATGAAATAAAATTACCATCCAACTCTACAAAGAATGAAGTGGTAAACAAGGATTTTTATAAGAAGAATAAAGTAAAGTGTCTGCTTACCCCGCAACTGACATTAATTTAATTGGTTTTTCATGTCCATGTAGTGTAACCTTTAAAGCACTCTTGCCTCGCTTGCCACTGGAACTAAGAGACCAAAGGCGAACTGTACCATCTTCCCCTCCACTGGCCAATAATTTGCCGTTACTATCACCTAACAGTTTATCTGACAGAATTGAAACTGGGCCACTATGACCTCGAAAACATTTCTGACAATAACCCTAGAAAAGGCAAGGGCAGAACAGGGTTAGGGGTTTGAGACACGACTTTGTAAGACAATATTTTCATAGCTTAAAGGCATATAAACCTTGAAATTAAACAATTAAAGAATAATAATGTAGGCTCAAAAATTGATAATTTCATGAAAATTCCCAATTGCTTTTCGAAATTGACTCAATAAAGTATGGACAGGGAAAAACAAAGTGCCCAAAAATGTAACGAATATCTACTTCTTCTAACTGCAAGACAATTCATGATTTCTGTCGTATAAGAGAATGATATTGTATTAGCCCGAACCTTCCACCACAAACGGATTGAGTGATCAGAACTTGAGGTTACCAAAAAATTTCCTGATCTTTGTCCTTCACTTCTAAGAAATGAAGTTTCATAAAGGGGAAACGACCTGCATATGAAATCAGAATCAATAACCAGCTAGAAGTGAATCAAAGCATCAAATTAAGCATGGGCCTCTCAGAGCACATTTCAACAAGTTCGATGCAGCAAAGGACAGAAACAACTAGAACACTTGAGGAAAAAAGGGTTAAATTCGTGAAAATAAAATGAGAAAGTTATCCTGCACAAAATATATCAAAGCAATTGCACAACCAAAACCATAATGATAGTATTTAACCACAGAAGTAAAAGTTCACGTACTTCAGTTAATACCAAGTCTCAAGGCAAATACTCACATCTCACCTCATACAAGTGATACGCGCATTGTGATCATTCAGAGTGGCAAGAGTGCTAACATTTTTGGTGATAGTCACCATTTGAATTGAGGAGCCCTAGTCAACAAGAAAAATCAAAGGGTGGACATCTAGAAACAGTAAAATTCACTTGTGATGAGCTTCAAACAACGTAGACAAAAAAAACTAAAAGCACCTCAGATTAAAATGAAAAGACAAAAAAGTTCCATATATAATGTCAAAAAGAATTCAAATCAGTACCTGAGAAACGAATATATTATCTCTATCCAAAAGCATGGGGCCATAAGGCTCGGGTTGGGTGAGGATACTAGCAACCAAAGGATCTTCAAACTTGCACTGTTGCAAATCGGAAAGCCTAGCAAAGTAGGCGTTCCTAGCTCCTCCTGAAGCTAAGGAAGAACCAAGAGGTGGTAACTGATGCTGCCATCGCTCCCTATAGAAACAGAATCAGAATCCGAAATGTTGATTGGGTGGTACTTCATTGAAGAAGAGAATGGAATTAGAAGAGAAGGTGGAGAACCTGAAAAGGCGTTGCCAAATGGAGTCGGAATTTGCAACTTGTTGAAGATATTTGCAGGTGCTGGCGAGATTGAAGATGTCGTGGCGCTTGAGGAATGAAGCGCAGTGAGCGAGAGAATCTTCATCCAAGTCGGTTATGGTGGTCGGAAAGTTCTGATTCCGGTCCATCGACGGTGATGATGGTGATTGGTTTGGTTTCGCAGGCTTTACAATTTACAAAGGCTTGAAAATCGACAAATTAGTAATTTTGACTCCAATAATGAGAAATTGGATTTGAGGGATAGAAAGAGAAACACAAATATGATCAAAAGTTAATGAAATATAACCTAATATGTGGTTGGTTTACCCCATCTTCGATTTTAACTCATATTAGGAATGAATAATTGTACAAGTAATCTATTTTAAAGGTCCAAAATAAAAAAATACCCCTCTTTTAAAATAATGTTAATTGACATTTAGTTGATATCATGGATGAAATTATAAATTTATCTTTCATATTTTTTTTCCTCTTTTCCTCCTTCCTTCTTTTTCTTCGTTCGCCCAACTTCAATTACAAAATAATGTGAGTGAGTAAAGGAAAAGAGGTAGAAAGTGAGCAGAGCGAGAGAAGAGAGTAATATGTGAGTGAGGAGAGAGAGCGAGAGCAAGAATTAGATAAATTTTTCTGCATGCTTGAGTACATTTTGGTAATTTCACTTGAATTTGACATCAACACAGAGGGTAAAAAAATTTCATTTTAAAAAAGGAGCAAATTTCATTTTTCTCCCAAAAATTGAGTCATCCATACAAAAACACCTATCCAAAAACCTAACCCAAGTTCTTATATTCATGTATTTTTTAATTGTTTGATTTTTCAAAAACATAATATGAATTATTTCCAATCATCCTAGTATAGCTAACTGCTATAAATATGTAATTTTTAGAATAAGGTTAGAGGTTTTAATAAATTAACAAAATGATATCAACAATATTCATGAAGAGGAAGAATTGTAATTTTGTATATTTTGAATAATTTATCCAATCTATGGAGACATGGTGGAGGGAGATTAGGTTTATATATTCAATTAGAGTTTTCTTATTGAAATCCATACGTTTATGTAACTTAAGAGAGATTATATTGTTCCTGCTTTAATCTTTACCCATCTTAACTTTTTGTATTAGTTTTGAAGTGGGATATCCATTTGCATATCATTGTATTGTACGATGTAATGTTGAAATTTGTGGAAGGAGGAAAAAAAATGGGAGCAGTGTCATGGATGATGGAATGAAGAAGAAAGTTGGAAAACGGAAAAAGAAGACGGTTGACGGAAGAGAGAAGAAAAAGTAATTTTTAAAAAAGAAAAAATCATCTTTAAGTAATCTATATATATTTGTCATATCAACCACATAAGAATATAAAATTATTATATTGTAACCACGTAAGCTCAAAAGAAGTTGCCCAATCCACCCTATACAACAAGAAAACCAAAATTATTGTTGGCAAAAGACCTAAAACAAGATTATCCCAAACGAGCTAAAATATAGAGTTTGAAACTCAAATTTCTAAATGCAACAACCTAAGTCGAACCTTAGGAATCAATCGCTTCAAAATTTCCTAAATACGAAGTGTGTAAAATATATATTAAAATTCAGGATTCAATGTTATAAAAACAAAAATTAATACCGCAAAATCATAATGCGAAACTTGAAAGGAATACAATACCTTCTGTATTTGTTACTACCCTCATCTGGTCTCGAACGAACATACCTGATTAGTGATTTATACAAATACAAATACAAATACAAATACAAAAAAAAAAAAAAAAAAAAAAAATTATATTATAAACTCAATTTCATCTTTCTTCTTTCACATCCATAGTATCTGATATATTTCTTCTGAGTACAATGATTTCTCACTCAATTTTAAACCATTAATACATAACAAAACAAAAAACGCACTTATTTAGACATGAAGTCTTGCATGGAAAGAATGTATGAACCCCCATCTCTGCAGCACAATATCGGATAGGATGGAGACAAGATTTTACAGTGAATTATGCAAAAACAAGAAACAAATATGATTAATTAAGACACTTTTTTTTTAATAATCAGACTAAAATATGAAGACAACACTGTCGTGAACCCTCGACTTCTGGTTCTGAGCAACACACTCCGAAATCCACATTAGGTTCCTAATCTCCTGTTCCCTCAACCTCATGTATGCAAAGAAAACACCATAATGGAACTGCATGTAAGGAAGAACAACTAAATGTTACTCTCCGATTCATTCAATCATTGCAAATTTATGTAAGATATAACCGAAACTTCTGTTTGACCTTGAAGTAGAATCGGAAATGGGATATTGATTGGGGAATTAGAACAAACCTGTTGCTCAAATGCTAAGCATAGCCTTTTCACCTCCTCTTCATAGAATGCCTTGTCAAGCATCTGGCTCTCACCATATGATAGCTTGGAAAAAATTGACTGGTAGGGAGGGTATTTTTCCATGGCACCACGAACCTGAAATACAAATTAAAAGAGGCTTCAGTTTAAGTTACAAACTAAACTGAATCAGCATAAACTACACTATCACATACACTATCACATAATTTCGTTTTTTTTTTTTTTTTTTTTTTCATCAAATTTAGTCGCTAGATTATACTTGTTGTATCATCATGGTTGCTTAAACACACGGATGCTGAGTGATGACTTGTTTTGATTAAATACCGAGTGCTGATTTGACATAGCCAATTTGATTAAAAGAAAAAAACCCCAAGAAGGCCAAAAGTTAGTTCAGTTTTATCCACCCACTGCCATCAAATGTTTTTATTCATCTATCCTTAATCTAATCAGCCTGTCATGTGAAAATTTGAGTAACAAAGTTTGCAGACGGAGGCTTAGAGTATGACTTGAAAGTATAAGATTTAAAGACAATTTCTTCAAAAACGAAAA
The DNA here is from genome assembly GCA_030954485.1 of Citrullus mucosospermus. Lineage (NCBI taxonomy): Eukaryota > Viridiplantae > Streptophyta > Magnoliopsida > Cucurbitales > Cucurbitaceae > Citrullus > Citrullus mucosospermus. Next base: position 27,659,119 of record CM062064.1, read on the forward strand.
GAAAGTTTAAGGACTTATTTCAAACTTTTTAAAGCTCACAAACTTACCAAATAGACACAACAAAACCACACAAGCATCAAAGTATCAAGTAGTAAACTTTTAATTTATCCAAAAATCATTTACATTTTTACATTCTACTATATTCATCGCAACTTTCCAAAAAATAGTAATTGAATCGGCAGCCCAGTGTTAAAACTCGAATTCATGAGCACCCAACGTTATGACTCAAATTCACAAGTACCTGATCAATATCCTCACAGATTGCAAGTTCCTCATGACCATAGGGATAACTGTTAATATGGAATCTCATTAGATGATGGTCCACTCAGCGTATATGAAATTTAAAATATATTGAGATTAAGAAACTGCTTACAGCAAGCCAAAATTGGAATACAACTTCCTTCGATCATCCCGGGTAAGCTCAGTGCCAATACTACAATAGATGAGATGCACTGAATTAAAGGAGATGCTGAAGCATAATAAACACCACAAGATTTCTTGTGACCCAGTAAACATTTATTGACCAGTATTAACATACCTATTTATGGTAATATTCACAGCCCTTCTATCAGCCTCAAAAGCAAGGAGGTCAGACATGATCTCAGCAGTGGCACCACCCAGTTTCTACCTCAAAAATCAAATACAAATAGATAAGAAACTGGGATTTTTATGATAGAAAATGAAGATTTTATAACTTATCAATCTCCATTCACCTGACAGAACCTGTAGAAATCCTCTAGGTATGCCTTATAGAGAGTATTCCTCATAATTTCTATGTTCATGTCATCCAAATCCTAGCAAAAATAAGAGGAAACACCAAACCATAGCTTTAGCATGAATATGTACTGTACTTAATAGATAAAATCATTGCAGGATTAGCTTGTGCAGTGATAACGCATCAACCATGAATATGCATTAGCGTATCTAGCATCATCTAATATGACTTGCGAGGAAGTAATTATGCAAACCTAGTTTAACTCAAAACTATAATGAAAATTCAGTTCCCTAATTGAGTTCTCTGACACCAGTGCCTTCATAAAACAAAAAGTTCACAAAATCTTTTTAGAAAAGAAAATTAAACACTATCAATTATGCAATTACGGCTGTAAATACAATAGTCATCATATCATGAAACATATTCTACTACTTTAAAGTAGAATGCAAAAGATAATAATAATAATCAAAGCCAATAAAGGAAAATGAACGGAGAGAACCATTATACCTCAGATGTGATACACTCTGAAAAGTATGGAGCCAAAGGGGTGTCAACAAGCACCAATCTATAAAGTTCCCGCATATTCTGAGCAACTGCCAAGGTAGCAATGCTAGCAAAGAATAAAAGGAAGAAAAAATGAGAACAGTTTATGATACCGTCAATTTTAGGGTATGATATACACTTTTTCTTGTTTGGTAAGGAAATATCAGGCAACACAATCGGAACGCAAAAATTAACCGTAGATAGTACCTGTCAAACATGCCCAAAGGGTGGCACTTCTCCAACAGTTCCTGAACATCTCTCTCATGCAAGGTTCCAGTAACAATAAGGACAACATTGTCTATCATGTGACCATATCTGAGTAAAAAATTCCATCAAGTTGAAAGTTCAAAATTATGAGAGGGCAACAAAGCAACAGACGCTGAAAATACAAAAAATAACTTGCAGAAAAGGATCTCAACATACGTGATATACTCTAAGAAGGTAGACAGAGGCTCAGTGGCTTGGCACAACATGTGCTTATACTCGTCAACCAGTTTAAGGGTGCATTTCTCCACAATGGTTGTTGTATGTAATGGAGATGGTTCTACAAAATAAGTTGAAATTAGCATGCAAACAACATCTGACACCTTCAAGTCAGAAATGGAACTTATTCATGCAGGTAATCGTTGAGTTAGACTAAACTATGCACTAATCACATAAGATATTCAGAGTAATATTAATTATTCTAAAATTTACATACTGAGCAATATTCTATTTCTCATATTGTCAACTACAATTGTGATCTCTTCATGGTGCCCTATTCTAACGGTCAAACAATCCTTCTACTCTTGAATATGAATCCTAAATCCTTGATGAACTCTGAATTACAATTTCTCGGCATAAAGTATCACACAACAGCAAAGCCAATCTTTCTCCTTGAAATGCATGGACAAATACTGTACGGGACACCTCACCGTTCATCAAAAAAGAAAAACGGAGGGTCTCATCCAAAACCACATCGATCCTCTGCATTTACCACTTCCAAAAATAGCCCATCAGCTCCATTACTCAAAAGTCAATCACAAAGAAGCAGTGTTAACTATTGTACCCACCCGCGACATTGCCAAAAACAGAATTGTATTCCAACAGTTAATCAAGAAATAGTTACTTGATGCTTTACATTAAAGACATGGGACTCGAGAGTATACTGCAAATCTGGTGGAATAAGAGGCCTAACTTCAAGCTCCAAATACCACAACAGAATCCATATTCCTTGTTCAAATTAAATTCCCAGCTGGGTCAAAACAACAATAAACTCAACTCCCTGAAAAACCATTACAAGATCCAAGCCTTACACGTCCATTTCCCAATTTAATTGACAGTTTGTTATCCCCAGCAAAGCAATTACTCTACCAATTTCCTTCCTGTACAACTAATCCAACGATCTAAATACACTAAAATTCCCCCAACTTTCACATCCAATTTCATAATTCATCTAGGGAAAAAAAAAAATCAGGGCTCACCCACCGTTTTGGAGATAAGGACCATACTCAGTGGCAGAGAGGTGCATCTTGATATCATCTAGGGTTTCGCACTGACACAAATTGTTATAATCAGCGGCGGTCAGCAAGCCAGCCCTATGTCCACGGACGATGGCCTCCAAATAGCCTCCATGAATGTTGAAGGTAAGCGCTTCAAAACCATACATTCTCTGGAAACTTGATTGAAACGGTAAGGAAATGAAAGAGAAGAAGATCTGGAGTGGGGAAAGGGAAGGGGAGAGCAATGGCAAGAAACCAAACGCCTCCTCCGAGAGAAACCTAACGATGCAGAACTGTGAAAGAGAATTTACAAGGCCAGTTGAAGACGAAGGAAGAGAAAGGCCAAGGAATCGGAGAATATGAAAGTCTTCTTTTGCGATCCGAGTTGAAGAATCAGCAATTCGATTATCAAGAACAGATGGAAGATGATGATGCCGATCGATCTGATTCTGATTGGGGAGAAAGGGTCAGAATAATTTGTGATATTACCGTATTGCCCTTTTTTATTTATTATTTGTATGAATAGACCAGCTGAAACGCATGGGCTGGGCTTCGAGTGTTGGGCTCGGCCTTCTTATTTTGGGTTTTCGTGGACTTTCTTGAGTTTGTACGACATTACTAAAAAGAAATTTTTACACTAATGTCTTATTTACCCCTACATAGTTTTAACGACTTTTTAACCCAAAAAAAAAATATATGAAATATGAAACGTCACATAGAAAATATTAGAAAAACACCACATATGGAAAATATTAAAAAATGTCACATATGATAAAATATTATTTTAAAATAACCATCATAATAAATAGGGACATTTGAATTACCGGTAGTGAAATAGTGTAAATTTATAAAAATATTATGAATAAAACACAATATATAATGAACCAACCAATGTATTGTAATATACTAAATATACATTTTGTTAACTCCACGAAGGGTTCTGCCGGTTGAATATTTCAGACAACATATCCTAGTACAAATGAAATATAAAATTGATACAACTAGGACATTTGAAATATTTGTAATAAAATAATGTAAGATTATAAAAAGATGGTGAATAAAACCATTATAAAAAAACAACTAAAATCATGAATAATATACATTAGAATATATTAAATATATGTTTCATAAATGCATAACGATTTTAGTGGTTGAATATATCAAACAATATATCATATTATATTCATATATAAGTTAACAAGATTAGCGAGATTTGAATTACAAATATTGAAATAATGTAAAAATATAAAATATATAGAGAGAGCATAACAACCAGACAAACAAAGCAATCCATAGGTCGAACCAATAAAAAAACTAAAGAAAAAATAGAGATGAGAAACCAATACACAGCCGGATGCAAAAAAAAAAAAAAAAAACCAAAAATAAATGAAATCCTAAACATCATAGATGGAAACTTTAATCTTAATTATCCTAACATATTCCTAAATTTAAGGGATATATCATTTTAGTTAATGAATAAAATAAGAATCATTAAATGAAAAACGAAACATTAATTACGAAAAAATAGATATAAGGAACCAATACACCGCTCAATGCAAAAAACCCAAAAATAAATGAAATCCTAAACACCACAAATGGAAATCTTAATCTTAATTACCCTAACATATTCCTAAATTTAAGGGATATATATTATATTAGTTAATGAATAAAATAAGAATCATTAAATGAAAAAAAAAAACATTAATTATGATATATATTGGTACAATGAGTATTCAAAAACAATCTTTAAATGATTAATATTAAATTCGATTTTTTATTAACATTCAATTATATAAAAATATGAAAATTTAATGAGAGAGAATATGTTATAAGGTTAAATTTGTTCCAAAATTATGTAGAAATCTAGCTAAGGAATGTAGTTCAAGTTTAAGACATTTGTGAAATATTACTTGCAAATTATGTCAAATCTCTAAATCTTTCTAGTATATACTCCTTCATTTCAATAATACTCTTGAACTTTAAATAGAGTTGAAAAATATCATTATCTTCTACTATTTCATTTATAATTCAACACAACATTCATTTCAAGTGAAAAATTCAAAACCATTAAATTTTAGGTTCACAACATATACCTTAATCATTTAAGTTATATTTAACTTTGTAAACTATATTAATTTAAAACTTTATAATGCATTAACTCATCTAATAAATACATATTCAACCATTCAACATGTTTAATCGCTTATGATATAAACATCAAATCAATAAAAACTTGCTAGTTTTTTTACAAACAAAATTAAAGGTTTTGTTGGTTGGGTTAGAGTAGAGGAATTAAATCAATACAATGTAAACCTTAAAACGTAATCAAAGCTTTTAAAAATACATAAATAAACGGACATAGTTTAAGAGTTCTTTTGTTACTTTATTTCGTGGTAATTTAAAATTCTCATCGGATCTTATATACATCTTAATTGCTCTCTTTGATTTGTACGAATTTAGGTTAATTAGATATTTCAATATACCCAAGCATCTTATGATGCCCTACGGGAGGTATCTAACCAATTTTTGATGTCCTTTTGAATGGTTGTTAAGATTTCCATGTCAAAGGCATCCTCTAATGATATGTTTTTTCCTCATTTTTCTTTATCAATTCCTTCATTCTCCATTTTTTTTAGAGTTGTTTTCAAATATAAAAAAACGAACCAAAATATTTACAAATATAGCAAAATTTCACTGTCTAATAGACCGCAATAGACTATTATTTGTGTCTATCACGTGATAATTTGTTATTATTTTACTGTGATATTTTGTTATTATTTATAAATATTTTTACCAATTTTGTCATTTAAAATAATTTCTCTTGTTTTTATTTTTATTTAAAAATAAATTAATGTATAGATGCACTAAAATACCATCAACTATATTAAAAGTTTTCTTTTTGGAAAAAAATTAAGTTAAAATCGAATTAATATTAACCTTTTATAAAAATCTCAAACTAGTATATAATTAATTTATTATACAAAATAATATTTAAAATTAGTATAAACTAAAATTGATATACCAATGTAACGTTAAATTAATAAATACCAAAATGCACGTGATACAAATTCAAGTTATATTGGACTGATAAATAAAAGACATAAAGATCAGTAATACCATTATTGATATAATACATAATCTTAAAGATATTATCATACCAGTTAATTGTCTGTGTTGTGCAATATAGTTTATGGAAGTGTCATGTTATGTGCATCATGGATGTGATATTAGATGCAAATGGTCTAACATGTTGCACACATTATAGTACCCATTTTTTTATGTAAGACCTTATATATGTGTGGGTGCTCACTAAAATTATGGAAACGTTAAATAGTTTTTCTCTTTTCTACCAAAATTTAATTATACAAAAGCAGTCTATGAACTTGATGTAACAAACGAAAGAAGTGTACAACCCGAATTATTAAGAGGAATAGAAACCATAGAAGGAAAGTTTAAGTCTCGCAATAGATATACTTGCATGTTGGTTGTGTATGTACACATCTTGATTCCAACAATGGAGTCTCTTACCGGATATTTCTAACTCATCTCTTTCAAAATCTTCTTTTCATGAATGTATCCAACACGTGACAAGGTGGTCTATTGGCTATGTCATAGGACTAGAATTGTCTTGTTCCGTATTTAGTCATGTATTTAAATTTATTTAGATGCATATATTAAAATTCAAGTTTGGCAGTTTTGTTTTTTCATTCCAACCATTTCTTTATTTGTTTTAACCCGGATCCAAATGCAAACCTATTTTTTAATTTTTGGTTAAAAGTGGTTTTTGTATGTTTTTCCACTACTTCCTTTTAAAGTTTTATTATAAAAGTCATGCATGTAATGATGACCCTCGATAAAGGTTGGACATTACACTTGGGAGAGAAAGATTTTAAATACAAAATCCTTTGTCCACCCTATGTTTCATGGATGTCTAGATTTTAAATTATTTCGCTAGAGCTATTCGGGTCCATTTAAGCATTTTACCATTATTTTTAAATAATTGTGACATATTTAATTCTTTCTTTATTAATATCATTTTTAGATTTGAGTAGATATTCATTAAATGTAGGATATTTTAAATTAATGTTTCCTTTATTTTGAAAATTTTCATTTATGTTATTTACTATTCATAGCTGCAAATTGATCAACTATCCATTAAAATTTCAAGTATATGTCGAATATATTGAAAAATGTAATTGCATATATTATGATTTTATTTTTTTGATGTGTCTACAAATATACCAAAAATATATAAATATACATTGCATATATTGCTCAATATATAAGACGATATATTGTATAAATTGTCTATTTCATGCACTTATTAGATGTACTAGATAATTCAAATATATATCAAATATACTTTGATTTCTCCTTCGGAAGCTTCTTGTCAATTCGTGCTTTCGTTTATGAGGGGAAAAATTTTCATATTTTTTTAAACTTTTCTTACATGCACCTTTTGATATTAATATTATTATTTTTTAATTGAGTGTGGCATCCCATGCAATGAAGATATTATCGAAAAAGATCTGAGCGAGTGATTTTCTTAAGCAAAAATGCTAATTGTGCTATTGCGTTCCATTACAAGTCTTTCAACACCCTCCAATGCAAGGTTTGTTAAATGTGTCTATTTAGTCGTGTATTTTGGAAAGAATACATTTCAATTCTATCTCATCGGGTACTCAATAGCTTCCTAAAGTACACTGACTTGTCCTTCAATTGAAACACTAATGCATTCCTTGAGATATGAATGAAGCCCTGAAGAGTCGCTCGCCCAATCCATAAGGGTTGAAAAAGTAAATTGAATCAAAAGTTTTATGTAAATATTGACTTATTAGGCTATTTATTTAAAAAAAAATATAAAAGTATAGAGTAATTGATCTATTTATTTAACTATGATATATATATAACTCATGAGTGGTAAGTTTGACATGTTCTCATGTTGATGACGTGTACAACAATATTTAAAAAAATTATAATATTTATTCCCAAGTGGAGTTGCGTGTTGCATGTGAATCTCTTAAGATAAACATATTGATAAAAAAATTAAAGGGTATATTCGTTTCTGTAAATCTCATAAAAAATTTCTCAATAGTGCTTCTAGAAAACCTTTTTCTTGGGCAAAAAAGTTGATATATTATTGAATTACTGTTATGTTTGGAACATTTTTCAAGAGTATTTAATTTAAAATATAAATCATTTTGAAAGTGAGGTAAATATTTGAAGATTATTACTAAATGAATTTTGAAATTACTTAGTCTCTATTTTAAATAATTTTTATTAAAAATATTTAAATAAAAATGAATTTTTAAAAATATTTATTTTTTAAATTAATCAAAAGGGGCCCTTAGACTATACTATCATTGTTGATGGCATATTACGTTAAAATTGTAAGATGGAAAATTTTCAATGATGTGCCATTTTTAAGAGAGAAAACAAATCTTGTTGCATATGTAACATGGTTTAATTGGTAAAATCACATGTATCGATCATAAATTGAACATCCTTTTAATTGTAGGCTCGAAAAATAACATTATATGGGGTTTAACACATCACTTCTTACTCTCGTACTATGTTGAATCATCAATCAATTAAAAAGCTTAAGCTTACGAGTTACGATTAATGTAATCGTATCGATATTTTAATATTAAAGTCTTAACTAAATAGTTAGGGATTCAAATCTTCAATCTTAAATGACACTTTTATGTATATAAGTACTTTGTTTTTATGTGTTATATAAATTATTAAATAATTTTTTAAATAAATAAATAATACAAAAAGATATTATTGTTTGTTTTGTTTCATAATAGAAAATGAGAATTAGCGTCATTTATCATTCATACAAATTCACTTGATTTATATTTATAGTCCAATTTAAATGTTGAAAATTCTGGCGAAAAAATACAAAGAAAATAAATATGAGAAAATTGACATTCTGCACCATTACCAAACTCACCCACATACATACAGGATTTTCTTTTTTCTTTTTTTTTTTTTAAGTTCTAAATCATATATCTAATACTTAGGTTTAAAAATTATTAGTTAAAATATCATTTTGATTACCATATTTTAAATTTTATTTAATTTTAATCTTTATAATTTTAATAATTTAGTTTTAATCTCTATATTTGATTAAATCTTAAATTTAGTCCCTTCAATTTTTTTTTCTTTCTCTATCCGCATTTTGCAGGTTCATTTATTGTGTTACAATGATTTATTCAACCATTTGATATGGTATAATTTATATGTTAGAAAACAAAAGATTGGCTGTTTTTTCACTCTTCTTTATTTTATACCAAATCAATTTAAAATGTATATTTTATTTGAATGTAGTAAAAAGGTCAAATTGATTACATCAATTGTTTGGTTTGTTGTGTAACATTTTTTTTTTCATTTTTTAAGATTTTGTTTTAATAAAAGCTCCATAATAGATAGGAACTATTTATAAAAATTGTATCAAATAATAGAAACTATTCAGGATAATTTATCATACTTTAGGGTCTAAATTGTAACTTTTAAAATCATATAGACTAAATATTAATTTTCTCTAAACTATAGGGACCAAATTTGCAACTTAACCTTGAGCTAAGCATTAGATATCTGACAAACACCATATTATATTGGAACGATTTTTTGTCTTGATGCATTTCAGCTTTTAGAAAAGGCTAAATGGTTTTTCGTTTAATTTTTGGTTTAATGTTTTTTTTTTTTTTGATATAATGTTTTATTCATGTTTGATACATATATATTTTTTAATCTTTTATACCTTACTATTACTACTTGCAAATATAGGTAGAACAAATAGACTATTCTTTTGTAACTTAATTTGGGAGTTTTTTTTTATTATTTTTTATTTTTTTAATATAAAAAGTTATATATATATATATATATATATATATATATATATATATATATAAAGTTCTAAAAAGTTAATTTGAAAGCATGTCATATCTTAAAAACGGTTACTTTAAAACCATAATATTTTCTTAATGAGTTTTTAAACTTTTATATATATATATATATATATATAGTAAATTTATAACTTTCAACAGTAAGTAAAAAAGACTTCTAAATTAAGATATAAAATAATAGTATAATTATGTCACTCTAACTCATAAAAATTTATATTAATTTTGGTACAATTATAAATTATAAATTTATGATGTATTTTGGTTTAAAACGATTTTTTTACTAAACAACTAAAGTTTATAAATATATCTAAAAAATTAATTTGAAATAATGTTGTCTATTTTTTACTTCAAATAAAAAAAAAGTCTTAATAATATTTGAGTCTTATATATATGAATAATAATAAGATTTAAAATTTACAAGAAAAAAACTCTCAAATTAAGGTGTAAAAGACAAACTAAAAAATTATCTAAAACAAAATATTTATAAAAGATGAAAAAACAAAAAAAAAAAAAAAATATATATATATATATATATATATATATATATATATAAATGATAAACAAAAACTAAACCAAAAAGCTTTTTAACTGGTTAAAGGAAAAAAGGAAAATTTGAAAGGAAAAAAAAAAATGTATAGGTCAGTCTTTAAAGACTGAACTAAATTAAAAAAATAATAATAAAACAAAAATAAAAATAATCATTTTTTTATTTTTATCGAAATTCAATTCAATTCAGTTTTTAAACTCAAATGCGACAAAAGATCAACCTAACTCTTGCAAATAGTTTCTATGCAACTCTACTTTTAGAAATTTCTTTTTGTAAATAGCCCTAAAATAATACTTAAATCTATTTTCTTTATTAAGTTGGTAGAAGTTCAAAATTCTTAGAAGAGGGATAATAATAATAACAATGAGAATGAGGACGTGGAACTAGTGAAAATAGTGAAAGGATTATTGGGCATGCCAAGTCATGGGCATGACACCTGGCAACCACGTGAGGCCACGCTGCGCCACGTTACAGCCGTCAGACCTGATTTTGATTATTTATGTTCTCCACAAAACGAAAAACGACCCCAAGATAGGACCCGCAAAAAATAAATAATAAAAAAAAAAGATAAGGCTTATCCTTTCATTTTTTTTGTTTTCTTTTTTTTTTTTCAAAGAAAGGGATTCCATTGCAAATGCAACGGTTTCCTTTGACCGGTACGAGGAAAACTTTCCATTGGTTGGTCTTTAAACACGTGTCGCTCTATTATACGTGATAATTGTTGAATTAATTTAGCTTTTTTTTTTTTTTTTTTTTTAATAATTTAAGTTGCTTACCTTTTTTTCTACTATTTGTTTATTCTTTCTTTTCATAAATATCTCCACTTTTCCTTCACGTTTATTTGACTTCTGCCTCTCTCTTTCTCTCTCCCTAGTTTGATTGGGCATAATCCATGTTGGAATTCCTTTTCAAATAAATCAGTTAAAAGAAAAGAAAAAATTCTTCATATTTTAAAACTGACTAAATAAAAATTAGACTAAAAATTTAAAATTATTTTATTTAAATGTAGTAAAAAACGGGGATCAAATTGAAAAAATCAATTATTTGGATGGGTTCATAAAATTTTCTCATTTTTTACACAAAATATTCATTACTATTTAAATACAAAAATTTTCAATATTTTTTTCTTAATTTTCCTTTTTTAGTTTTTAACCTTTGTTTTTTTTTAACTAGTTAGAACTCTATACATACGTTGCACCTGTTTCATAAAGTTGAAAATTAATGTATATATATAAGTTGAAATAAGAGTCTTACATATATATAAAACTCAATAAAATAAATGTGAACACTTGAAGAATTGAAAAGAACTATTAGATTTTTCGCCCACAAAAATTTGATTTTTTTTCTTAATTCCTTGACATTAAGAGAACAAACAAATTAATTATTAATCCATATGTTTATAAGAAAAATATGAGAAAATGTCTATCTAGAAGTAAAAAAAAAAAATCATTAACAAAATATATAAAAAAAAGGAAAAAAAAATACCTTCAACAAAGTTCAGGTAAAAAGATCATATAAGCGCAAGAGATTGGTGCAGATACCCAAATATAATAAGAATGGCATGGACCTACAAAAAGAGAAAAAAAAAAAAACGAAATATGAAAATAAAAGAGAGAGAAGAAAGAAAAGAAAGAGAGATACTTATAAAGTTCCGATTGTAATTTAGTCTATTTATAAAGAAAATTTAGATTCAAAATTTGTTTGATTTTAATTTTAAATCAAATCTCAAAATTATCAAATAAAATGAGATTTTGGATGAGATAATTTTTATTTTAATGAATTGTTTTTTTAATGAAATTAAATATTGGAGATAACCAAAATTTAAACCAATAAAATCTATGTTGTGAATAATATATATATATATTTTAAAATCTATGTGAATGAGATAAATTTTTACGTGAATTAATTTTTTTAATGATAAATTTTAGAATCAAATATTAGAGACAAATGTAACTTCGGTGAATTATAAACATTTTTTTCTAATGATTGTAATGTAAAATAACACAATATGACTCTATAACCAAGCACTAAAAGAGACAAATGGAGAAATTGAATATTTCTCCTCGTAATCCTTTTTAGATAGTATAGATTAAAAAGAAATAACTACTTTAATTTTGTTACAATACCATTTTGTAGTCAATTTTTTTAATAGCTATGTAATATGGTTTGGATATGTGTGTATTGATTTACTTTAAAAGAAGTATTAGTTTAAATTCCAAACACCAAATATTATATTTAAAATAAATAATAAATAAAAGACTTGCAATAAAACACATTAAACTAGATGAGGTAGGTGTGCATTATATTTAGTTTTAAATGCAACTTATAGGTATTATTGACTAGAATACATTATTATATTAGTAGGGCGAGCATGTTAGTTTAAATATAAATTGACTCCATACTTAATTGTAAAGAAAGACGAGGAAATGAGGAAGATTGTGGAAGGTAAAATATATATTTTTTATTATTATTATTTTAATAACAAAATTTGAATCTCCAATTTTTTTTTTTTTTTTTTTTTTTTTTAAAAAAGTGCATATCAACTACATTTGAACCATAATATTTAAAGTTGAGATTGAAGTGAAGTAATGGTTAGACAATTTTATATAGTATTACAAATATATAGTAAAATATTTAAAGTAAAAAAGAATTACTAATAAATGCTTTTTTTTTTTTTCAAATATTAAGGATGATGCAGAAAAAAAAATCAGGTAATTGAATTGTTTTTATTCACTAAGTTTGGTTGGATGGACAACTAACTACTGTCATAACAATTGTTCATATTGACAATATAAAAATAAAAAATAAATGATTTATAAAATCCATAATTTGGATTCATAGACGTCGAGATAAAGATTGAAACTTAGATCTCTAGTATAGAAGAGATCGATAATTATAATATTCCTTTATTTAGTTGGGATATACCATCAAAGTTAGGGGAGAAAAGCCTTCAATTTAGAATTCTTATAAAACCTACAACTTTACTACAAATATATATATAAAAAGTATTTTTCAAAACCCTTTTGAAAAAAATATCAATTTAGGAGTTAGTGTCAATTTAAACCATAAACTATTAATTTAAATCTTAAACTTTATTAAGTGTATCAATTTACACCATTTATTACATTCTATTTAGATAAATATCTTGCGTGACTTATAATTCTATCAATTTGACCTCAAGATGACATTTAGAGAAGTATAGCATGTGTAAGAATTGAATGCACGAACAATTTTTAAATATAATATTAATAAAGGGTCAAAATTGATTCAATTATAATAATTTAGAAGTTTATTTGAAAAAATTATATATTTCGCACTATATTTTTCAAACTAGGTGTGTTAATTGATAAAATTATGAAAATTTAGAATTTAAATTGATACAATTTTTAATGCTAAGTTTTAGGAGGGTAGACTAAAATTTTTCCCAAATTTGTTTTACTGTTTAGTTTGCATAGTAAAAAAATTAATGAAAAAGTATAATAAAACTTGATTTTAACTACTCGAATGGTATGTTTGGAATACATTTTCAAGTGTGTAATTTAGAAAAGAGAAGTCACTTTGAAAAAAAAGTCAACATGTTTGACAATCACTAAAAATGAATTTTGAAAGTAATTAGTGTTTTTATTTTATACCGTTGTTATCAAAAGTGTTTAAATGAAAAAGACGTTTATTTTTAAGTTAATCCCAACGAGCTCTAAGTACATATTTAGGAGTGATTATAAAATTACTAAAATAACCTTTTTTTACCACTCTAAAACACGACTTTAATTATTTTAAATTAACTTAATGTTTAATTTTATAAGTAAAAAATACGTGTGTATGTTCTTTTTAGTGAAACACATACTTAAAATAATTAAATACTAGTAAAATTATTTTAAATATATTATTACCATTTTTTTAAGTAATTAATTTGAAATGAGTTTTTGAAAGGGTTGTATTAAAAACTCTATATGGATCTAGAATTCATATAAAACTTCCAAACTTACATATATAATATAAGGATCAGTTGCTCCCCCACCACTACTGAACTGATCTTCTTTTTATATTGGCATCAAGTTCATTGCCAGCTAGAAGCATTTTGTTTATTTTGTAATTGGGAATTTGGATTTTTTTTTTTTTTCAAGGAAACTTTGGTGAAACTAAAATAATAAATATATGTATGTGAATATCCAAAATAATTACTTTATGAGAATCAATATTTGTTTTGCAGATTATGTGGTTGAAATATAAATAATCAACAAAATAGAAAAGTTGTCAAAAATCTTATTTGAGTTTTTTTTTTTTTTTAAATAACCAAATACAATTATTGTATGCAAATAAAAGTATCAAATTTTCAATTGTGTTTTGAAATAATTTTTTTTATTTAATAATTTTCAACGTAATATTTTTCCTGTTTTATTTTTACCTTTTTTACTTTTATCTATAAGCATTAAATTTATGTTAAAATAATTTAAATTCAACATATAAATCATGTGACTTCTTCATCAAAGATTTTAGCTATACTTTAATGTAATGTGAAACTTTCTTAAAACTTGATTGACCAAAATAAAACACTTAAATTTTAAACGTCTAATCAAAAAGTTACAATGACAAAACTCTAAACTAAAGTACAGATTAAAGGTTAAGATATTAATTGATTGGGAAAAATATCTTTTTGATCTCTAAATTTTGGTTCTAATTTTTATTTGCTCTAAACACTTTTAGGCCTTGCGAGGGTGTTTGGCCCACGGACTTCCTAACTCTAATTTAGAGATCAAAAATTTACTTTATAACTCAACTCATTGCCCAAATTGTTACAAATTTACTCTTGAGATACAAGATTTGAGTATTGTTTAAAATTAATTAATAGACATTAACATCAAAAACTAAAAGCGAGTATTAAAGTAAAAAATCAAGTTTAAAAGTTGCAAATCTTGAAATGTAGGAATGAAATTAAAACAAAACTCAAATCTAAGGGTAAAATTGTAACATTTTGAAATGTAAGGACTAAATTGAATATAGGCACAATAACTTAAGGAAAAAAAAAGATTTTTTCTAATAGAAGTTTTTTTTTTTTAATTTTTTTTTTGATAAGATAATAGAAGATTTAAATATCAAATTTCATGTTTGAAATATTATAAGCATAAGGAAAAAAACGCAAACTTTAGAAATTAGTTATATGTGAATTACGAAAACACCCATGAATTTTCCATTTCATTTATGTATTTTCTTCAAATAAAAAAAGAATATTCTTTTAACTTTAAGGTAAAAAAGAAAAAGAGAAAAAAAAACATTTGAATTAGAATTAGGTGGGGTATACCCATCTTCATCCATACTCTTAATTAATGGTAAAGAGAAAAACAAATATTTTAAAAATATCTTTTTCTTTAAGAGAAAAAAAAGTTTATAACATGACAATTTATATTTATAGTTGAACCCCTTGATAGGCTATACAAAGACTAATGCAAATGAAAATGCACCTAAAATATATATATATCATCTCCAAAAGGCTGTGGTTTTTAAGTAGGGGGGTGCTTCTAGAAAAGGCAAGAAAAAGCATATTTTTTGGTTTTTCCACAATTCACAATCATATAAAAGAGGCAGGACTCCATCTCCTTTGGAAAATGACCATCTTTTCATTGGAAAATAAATAAAAATCAAAACAAACATACCCAAATTTCAAGGGGATGCTTCCTTCTTTCATTCACTTTACAAAAACATAAATAAATAAATAAAGAAATAAATTTAAACTTAAAAAATGGTGTACTATTTTATTAAAAAATTCATACAATAAAACATCCATGTTTATAGCTATTTTTCCGTATCTTTGACAAAGTTTTGTTTTTTTAATTTTTTTTTTCTCCTATGCTACTTCGAGTAAATGAAAAATTGAAACAATTACAAACTTCGAGGAAACGAAAAATTAAAACATATTACTATTATGATTTTGAATGACAGATAACTCTAAAACAAAAATTCATTGGATCTAACTTAATTGATTTGACTAATGAAATTTATAATTGAAGTAATTAATTTGAAGAGTCACATTTTATTTAAATCATAAAATAACAATTTCTTTATCTATAGTCAAAGCGAGCTTAGTTCAATGGTGATTGACATAACCTTCCATCCTAAAGTTGGAAGTTTTGAATCCCTCCACTTCCAGTTGTTGTACTAAAAAAAATCTTTATCTATTGTTAGTTTTACATGTAATAATTTTTGAAGTGTAACCCACAGTATAACTCAACAACATTTTGTCGAGAGTCTTATCAAATTCTTTTAGATGTTGTGAAATGATAAAGAATGGTTGTATAATTGAAATGACTTAAGCTCCAACCATCACCTCGAGTGCCCAATCCATAGAGATCTGCCAAGTTAATACAAGAAGTAGTCTTAGGTTGTTTTCTACCCATTTCTAAAAGAACAACGCAAAAACAACAACTTAGGAAATGCACCTATTGATGTCTAGAATGAAATCCACCAATGGTAGGTGATCTTCCAACCAAATCGAGGTGATCTTCGACCATGAATAGCGAGTTCGTACGTCATAGAATTGCATTTTTTGTTAGCATATGAGAACTTACGATTATCTCTTTATTGTAAATCACGTGAAGAGTCCACAAAATATTGAATTCCATAACGTGAAGATCCGTTGAAAAACTCTAAACTCAGTCTAAATGGGACAAATGCCAACCTACTCCACCTTAGTTTTAAGTTTTAACTCATTGATTTTATCAATATGATTAAAATTTGTAAATATGTGCTTGAAACTTTTATTAATTTATTAAAACGGAACTTTGTAAAACAGACACTTAAAACGTAACAAATTTAGACGTGGCGTCACGTGGGCTTCAAATGTAAGTTAAAATAATAATCATATTTTTATTAATATATCAATCAATCAATAATGTTTTTCTTTTCTAGAAAATATTATGTCTTTTTTTTTCTCTCTCTCTCTCTCTTGAATTCATCGATGGTTTTTTAATATCCGAGAAAAAGTAAATTTAACGTTTAAAAATATTGGAATGCTTTTTCTGTCATTGCAATTTGATTGGTGGAATGTTTTGATTTTGTCATATAAATTTGCTTCATAAGAGAGTCCATCAAATTAAGGTCAAACTTTTTGACGACACAAGGTGAAAAGTCAAGGATGTAATAATCATTATAATTCTTTCCTAATTCATTATGTTTTTCTTTTTCTTTTTCTTTGATTCATTGAATCAATTTATAGAATCCAATTTATTTTTCTTGAATGATATGATAGGATGTAAATTCATTCCTTTCTAACCCAACTCCCAAATATGATTTTGTAAATAGTACTATCAGGTGGTAGTAAAGGACTCGTTTAAGTTTGATTTTTTTAATTTTAGATTTATTAAGTCTCATTCAACAACACATATTTCGACACTAAATTCTAGTTAAATATTAAAGTTCCATTTTGTAACCATTTTATATTTTTGTTTTTGTTTTTTTTTTTAAATTAAGCATATAGACACTGCTCAAAAATAGTGAAACATATTCAAACCTATCATTAAGAAATGTGAAAATCATAACTAAATAAATATTGAGTACAATAAGTTAGAACTTAAAACAAAATCTTTATCAAATGGGACTCGCTGAATTTATGCTACAGTTTCCTCCCAATTTCTCTAGTATGATTTTTTATTCATCTTGAAAAAACACTTGAATTATAAACAAATTATAAAAATAAAACAATCTTTTTAGAAAAATTATTATTTATAGTTTTCAAATTTTGGCTTAGTTTTTAAAGCATGAGTATAAAGTGGATAACAAAACATAAAGACTGGTGAGTGGAATAATATTTATGAGCTTAATTTTTTAAAAACCAAATGGTATTGTTAAATAGGGCCTAGTTGATTATGCTATATTCATAGCCTAGTCTATTAAATAATACATCAATTAAACTAAAAAATTTGATAATTTAATTTTTCACTCTGAACTATAAACAACAAATAATTATTATTACTATTATTGTTTGTAATTATGTACCAACCTTTTTTTATCAATTCAAGCATTCAAATATTGGTTTGGTGGACAGAATAATTTTTGTTACTTTTTTACTCTTTACTTTTATTGTTCTATTTGAAAGTACATCATCCATCACCATAGCAAAAGTCTAATTTATTTAATATCATCTTTTTTTTCTTCTAACTTAGTTATAGCTCAGACAAAAATCAAATTGTTCAATTGGCATAATACTTGTATCATTGACTTCAAAATTAGAAGTTCGATTTCCCATCTCACATGTTGTTAATTTTTTTTTTAAAGAAAACTTAGACCACATTTGGTAACCATTTGGTTTTTGAAATTTAAGTCTATTTTCTCTAAATTTCTTATAATAACTTGCATCTTATTTATGTACAAGAGTTGTATTTTAAGCCAAATTCTAAAAAAACAAAAACAAAATATTTAGGCCCCGTTCTGTAACCATTTCGTTTTTTTATTTTTGTTTTTGAAAATTAAGTCTATAGACACCATTTGCACCTTCAAATTCATTCCTTTGTTATCTACTTTTAACCAATGGTTTAAAAAATCAAGCCAAAATTTGAAAACTAAAAAAAATAGCTTTTAAAAACTTGATTTTGTTTTTTGAATTTGGCAAAGAATTCAACTATTGTAGTTAAAAGAGATGCAAATCAATGTAAGAAATAGGGAGGAAGTAGGCTTAATTTAAATTTTTTTTTTAAAAAAAATGGTTACCAAACGGGGACTTAATTTTTTTTTTTTTTAGTTTTCAAATTTTGGCTTCGTTTTTTAAAACAATGGGCATAATTATATAAAAAAAATGAATAATTTAGAGGTGAAATAAGTGTTTATAAGCTTAATTTTCAAAAACTAAACCGTCACAAAACGGGGCCTTACTTATAGCCTTTTGCGTCGATGGTGAAACATGTATATTTATGGCTTAATTTATTTAATATTAAAAATTAATTTAAAAATATAATTCTATTTGTAAAAATATATGTCCTTAATTGTATATCTATACTTCTATATTTGTATCTATACTATATTAAAATGGGTTAAGAGGGGAGAATTTTTTACTCCTATTTTTGCCCTCAACCCTTTCTATATTGACGATTTTGCCCTCACACTCACACCTTTCTATGGTATTTCCATTCATCCCTTTTCTTTCTTTTTTTATTTTTTCATTTAATTTTAACTCGCCTTTTGCCATTAGATTTTTCAACAAATCCTATTATATCCTCACATCTTTTCATACTTTTTGTACCTTTATTTTTTATTTTGTACTTGCTTCTTATTTTTCTATTTAATTTTACATTCCCTTTTGCTATTAGATATTTCAACAATTCTAGTCTTCATATCTTAAAAATCAGTCTATTAATTTTCTTTTTGGAGTAATAGTATATTAATTCAACTCTATATTTTTGTAAAAAAAAAAAAAAAGCACGTCATCAATTTTTTTTTTATTATGCCGTTTTTCTTATATTAACGACGTATTTTCTTGGTAAAAAAAAAAAAAAAAAGCTTAAGCTTTTCTAATTCTCATTTATGGTCAATGGTAGTAATGGTACACAAACTTCATAATCGTAGATTATTTGGCAAATTGAAGATAATTGTTCTTTATTTCTTTCTTTTCCACTTGAATTCAATTTGGAAAATTGGGGTGTGGATAATCTTTTAATATAATTATAATGGACTTTCTTCTATCTTCTAATTCGACTTAAGTGCTACAGTACATACCCATAAATTTATGATTTTGGGAGGGAGGAAAGTTATTTCAAAAGAATTTTAATCCATTTTTGTGTTTGATCAAATAAATTGTGATTAAATCTATTAAAACCAATTTAAGCACACGTTTATTCCATGCAGTTTTTAAAATTAGTTCCGGTTATAAAATTATGTTTTACTTTTTAATTTAAAAAAAATCAATTTTATCCTTCAAAATTAAGATTTTAAATATATATATATATATATATATATTTATTTATTTATTTATTTATCACATTACCTAAAGAATAATTATTTTAAATGATAAAACTGCTAAAAATATTTTAAACTCATTTTATTTTATTTGAAAACAAACCTTACAAAAATCTATCCCCTCATTTTTCATAGTTGCATACAACCATTTTTTAATATCGTACCGTTTTGGACTTTTGAAAAAGAAATTAAAGTTTTTTCCTTAATACTTAAGGATTATTCTAAAGAAAACAAAAATATAACATTTTAAGTAATTATTGAAAAATGTTAAAATTATAGGGAAATAATTATAAATAGAAAAAAAATTAAACTATTTACAAACACAGAAAAATTTTACTGTCTAGACTTCTATTGCTCAATTGATAGGAGTCTATCGCGTTTTATCGCATTCTATTTATGATAAATAGTAAAATTTGTCTATATTTGTAAATAGCTTAACTCATTTTATTATATTTGAAAACAACCCTATATTAACGAAAAATGTAAATTTTACTAGTAGGTTTATTTTAGCTATTATATTTAAAACATAATAATATAATATTTATTTTTCAAACACCACAATCAATTTATTTAAATCTAAAGTTTAAATTTACCAAATACTAATTTGCTTCATATTACAACTTTTTTTTACAGTGCAATTGTCAACAATTATTTTAAAAGTTACAACAATCTAAACTAAGCTTAAATCTACTCATAAATTTTAATTATTAGTTAAATTATAAATTTAATTTTTATATTTTAAATTTTCAAAATAAAATTCAATCTTAACTTTAGAAGTTTTAAAATTCACGAATCTATTAAAAAAAAAAACAAATAAATAGATTCATTAAAAGAAATTAAAAAAAAAATGCAAGAAAGAAAGAAATAAAATTATAAAGCGGGGTCTTAAATTTTCAATTTGTTTAGTTCTTTTGAGACATGTTTTTATAATGTTATTTCTTTAACATTTTAAACTTTTTGTTACGATAATTGAAGAATGCATATTTATGTAAATGCCTCAATATTATAAAATATTTGAAAAAAGAAATTAAATTGGGAGTTCAAGAAAATCCTCCAAATCAATACCATGTTTTATAAATTTCACTAACTTAAAACATAATAGATTCATTGAGTTGATTTCTTTGAATCTTTTCCTGATTTCTAAAACATGCAATGGATAATAGTATTAAATGAGATATTACATTTTTTTATGATGTTTTTCAATAACAAGTTCATAATTAAGAGTTTAGCTTGATTTCTATAAACTTGGTTAAAAATTGCCTTTTGACTATCACCAAAAGGATGGTCAACTACCTATATATACCCGTCAAAAAATACCTATAATATAGGTGAAATTTTGTAATTCTAATTATTTTTTTAATAATAATTTTCAAAATAAATATTATACAATTTAGTTTTAGTTACCATCAACTTTTTAAAAATTAGATAGTGTAACCATTTTTGTTTTATTTTTCTCATATAATAGATTTTTTTTTATTAAAAAAAAATCTTCTATCTAATAAAAAAAAGAAAAAAAGAAAAATTGTTCTAGTAATTAAATTATTGAATCAATATGTTAATATTCCAGGATTGTTATATATATAATACATATTTATTCTAATGTTATTATATATCTACGTAAGTCATACAAAATGATGCATTGTTATACCTTATTAATTATTATTTTCATTGAATTAAAACCTCTATTTATTTTTTTTATTTTTTTATTTTTTTGTATTTTCTCTAAATTTAGATCTCATGAAATTATTTTTTTAAGAATGTAAATGCAAGAATATTTATTTCTTTTTCTTTTACACATGTATCATTAGAAGAATTAGAGCACCAATTCGATGTATTTGACTACCTCCACTCCGAATACATGCATCCAATTGACATCTATTACATCCTTACTTGTAGAGTCGTGTTCGGTCAATATCAATTGCACTTATTTGACCTAAGACCATATGTTTTAAATATATAATTTTTTTTTGTAAACTAAAAAGTAAAAATTGGAAAGTTACCTCCATTGTCTTTCAAACGGATACTAAGTTACAACCACTCGATAGGGTAGTATGGAGATTTATGAAAAATGTAAGGGCAAAAGAGGCATGTTAAAATTCTCCCTACCTAACTCCTTTTAATATAGTAGAGATAATATGTTTTATATATAAATAATAAAGTCACAACAAATGGTAACTCCAATAATATTATAAATGATTAACAAAATTATACTAACTAAATTGAAATTAAATCCATATGATATCTAAGTTAAATCATAGTTAAATTATAGTAACTAAATTGTAATTAAATTCATTGATAATTTAAAAATAAAAATAAATAAAATATTAATTTAGCTTAATTGTTGTTATTTTACAATCTACAAAACTTCATAAAAGTAATTGAAATTATTATTAAATTAACGCTAATGAATGAGACAATTAACATGATACAATCAAATATTTTCTCAAGAAAATAAACAAACATGATACAATCAATATTCCTCTTTGTTTATTGATGTAAGTTATCTTTTCAAAAAACCAAAGTTTTACCAACCCCTTTGGCCTTTCTTGGGGTTCAAAAATATGTTTTTATTTATTTATTTAGCTCGTAATTAATAAGATGGACCAATCTGAATATAATTTAGTTGACATAAAATTTGTACTATTTACAAATTAAACTACGTTTTTTTGGACTATTTTTTTTTTTTAAATTCTAAAAGTACAACAATAGCATGATATTTTAAAATGAAAATGTAAACTAAAGTTTAGATTAAAAAATTAATTAAAACATATGTGTTGATTTTTTTAAAAAAATTAATTAAAACAATGATGATTTTTGGAATTATAAATTTGAGGTGCTATTTTATAAATTATTGGATTACGCTAATCATGTTTTAAAAAAGTAATGTGAGAAAAAAAAATTATATAAGTATATTCTTGTAATTAAATAATGCATTCTAATTCCATGGGAGATGATAGTGCAAACTTTTCTAATAAATTGATTCTTCTGTTTATAAAATTGAGGGTTAAATTTTGCTAATATTTTAAAAGTTTTAATAATATTTATATATATATGGACTATTTTCAAATATAGTAAAATAAACTAAAATATTTACAAATATAACAAAGTTTCACAGTATAGACCGCGATAGACTATGTATTTTGGTATTAATTGTAAATATTTTCAACAATTTTGTCATTTAAGATATTTTTCATATATATATACATATACCTTTCATATTAATTTGAAGTTAAAAAACATTTATTGGTTAGCACAAAATGTCACCCAAATAACAAGTCAAGTATAGAGGTATGTGTTTGAATTCCCTATCTCAATTGTACAATATAAATAAAAAATAAAATTAAAAAATGTTACCCAATTATAATATTCCTCCATGGTTAGATATATAGATCTAAACAAAAGAAACAAACTTTAGTTAAAGGGATTAATTTTAGGTTTAAAAAATGTATTTGTCCCAAACTTTCATCAAATAAACAATTTATTCCCTACAATTTAATTTGCATTATTCAATCTTGTGGCAAGTTAATTCCTACATTTTATTTTAGTACATAATGACTTGGAAAATTGTTTTAAATGTTGAATTATGTTAAAAATATTTACAAATAATAGTAAAATATTACCGTCTATCTGTAATAGACCGTGATAAACTACTATTTGTTTTTATTATGAAACAGATAGACAGTCTATCATGATCTATTGTAGATAGACAGCAAAATTTTACTATATTTGTAAATATTTTAGTTTATTTTTCTTTATTTGAATACAACCCTAATAATTTAGTATGTATATTTAATTTTTTTCTTCATAATTAGTCCCTTTCATGAGGAGTTATCAAAGATTTAATAAAACTCGTTAAACTGTATACACTACAAAAACTGCATGGTTCACATAATTATGATAAAAAAATTTTATATTAAGGACTAAACATAATACATTTTAAAATACTAACTTAATATTTATAGTTTATAAACAATTTTGAAATTTAATCGGTGTATCAATTTATACGAGGAACATTTTTTATTAAAATTTAATATTATTTTCATATTAGAGATTAGATCGTTACAAATTATGAAATAAAATGACTCAATTGATAGTAATTGAATTTAAATATAAGAATATAAAGATTAATTCTATGTTATAAACTAAATTCTTAGTTTTTTAGGGGGAAAAGACTGTTTTTCTTAAGCCTCTAGGTTATCAAACATAAATGATTAAAATGACAATCTATAATATATTAAAGGTAAGAATCCTGAAAAAGTTTTTAGGACACTTTTGTCCACTATTTACTTTACTTATTTACACAAAATGCCATTATAGACTAAATATAAATACTAAATTAATTAATTAATCCATAATTATCAATAATAAATATATAATCAATATGGTAATGTTGGAGTGTAAAAAGTTGTTTTCCTACCTAAAAGAGTTTAATTTTTACTTTAATTATACTTAATATTGGACTTTTAAAAGTTGTAACTTTCATTTTCATCTATTATAAAAAAGGTTTTTTCTTCAACATTTTTCACCAACGTTACACTTAGATTCATTATTTCTCCATTTTTCTCTCAAATCATTGCTCTTAAAACATTTTCAATTTTCGAAGCATCTCAAGATGTGTGTATTATATTCAAGTTGCAGAAGATGCATGTGTCGGATCAAGATCTCATATTCTAAAGTTTATTTATTTATTTATTTTTTAAAGAATTAATGGATTGTAAGCTTTGCTACTTAAATTTACAATTTCACTTTGATGAAGTTAAATATTAGTGTGTGTCCAGCAAGTGAATTTTATTTTTTGTATTGTTCTTTTAGAATCAGTTTATTGTTATTTTACTTAAAATGTTTATTGAAAAACAAAAGTTTATCACTTATGTTATTTTTGTTGAGTAAAAACTTTATGTAATCTTATGCACAACAAAATCTTTATCAATTATAAATAACATATTAATCAATTAAATTAATTATTAAAAAAAATAGAATAAAAACTAAAAAGTTGAATGCACCAAAGTTTTGTGAAATAAATTTATTACAGTGGGGAACTAATTATATCTCTATTGAACTTGAAAATTTTATTAGATAACAAAAGTTAGGTTTTTTTTTTTTTTTTTTTTTTTTTTTTTTTTTTTTTTTTTTAAGGATTTTGTAAAAACAATGCAATTAAAAAGTTAATGATAGAAAAAACATCATTAGAAACAAGTCCTTTAATATAATATCAAATACCCATGTTTTATTTATTTATTTATTTAAATTGAAACATACAAAACTATAAAATGTAACATGATTTTCCTAAAGGAACTGGTAAGAAATAATTAATGAAATTTTAATATATTTATTTATTTATTTATTTATTATTATTATTTTTTTAACAATACATTTATAAAGGCTAAGTGAATGAAATATGAAAACCATACCTTTATCTAAATTATTCTAACATTACAATTTTTCTAACTATATTTAGTTATAGAAAATAAAAAGTTTGGAATTTCAAAAGTTCCGTAATTTTTTTCATTAACTTTCACTCTATTTGGTTTAAGCATATGTTAATAATAATTAAGACTTTTTGAGGAAGAGTAAATAATAAAATACTAAAAAATTGAAAATACTAACTTACATATCATTTCCATCCTTAAAAAAAAAAATACATAACTATTTTATATATAAATAAAGCTAATTGAAACATTTGCACATTTAAAAATTTTAACTTATTTTTAATTTAATATTACTTAGTTTTACTGTTATACTTTTAACATGTACACTTTTCTATTGGTTTCTTATCCGTTTATAAATTTTAATTATAATCTTTTTTTAACTAATAAATTTTAATTATTTAGTCCCATCTAATTAATGTAGATAATTCGCCAACCTTATACATATTCTTTTCTAATTATATAGTTTAAGTTTTTACCCCTTTCAATTATTTTTTAAATCATAAAGCTTATTTGAGTTTTTTTTGTTAATAAAATGTTGAGTACTAACTTATAATTATGCTTTTATTTTTTAAACTTATTTAACTATTGAAATTTTATTGTTAATTGTGATGAGAGGTAAAAGAATAGGAAAAAAGAATAATATAAAATTCAAAGTTTTCTCAATTAATTTATCAAATAATAATAAGATTTATAATATTAAGTTTGAAATTTCAATTTTTAAAAATTTATTTATTTAGAACTTTTAAGCGCTCATTTAAAGTAATAATGGTTGGATCATTATTTAATTAATTATATTATTGATAATAATGTGAAAGTAAGAATTTGAATCGTTAAAATATGAATAATATAAATTTATTACAAATTTAACTCTTCATTTTTATATAAATGAAATTTAAGAGTAATAATTTATTTTTAATTATAATCAATAATGAGATATCTAAGTTTTGGAATCTTTACTTTTTTTTATCTCCTACAACTAAATGTCAATTTTATACCCATGTTTTATACTAATTTTCAACAAAACTTCATTAGATTTGTTTTTTTCGTTTAATAATTTTCTTGATTTTACTTATGACTTTTGGTTGGATTAGTTACATTTACTTATATTTTTTATAGATGTTTTTTTAGACTATATTATAATAATAAATATAAAAAAATATTATTATTATAAAAGTAATCAATATATGTTCATGATTTTCTTTTATTGAATTTTAAATAGTATATGACGATTCAATAATTTCTCTTTTTCTAAGTTCAACAAGAGGATGTAATAGTTTTTGTTGTTTTAAAAATTTTCTAATGAATATTATATGTTAAAAAAAAAAATATAAACAATTTATTTAGATAAAAGGGATATATAAACGTGGAAAAGCATGCGTGAAAATACTAGTATATAGAAACTTGAGTGTGAAATTTAGCAGAAACAAAGGTAAAATATTACGAAAAAGAGCAAAGCTGGTCCGTCATGGATTGAGATAAATAAAAAAGAAATAAACCCCACCAAATAAAATAAAGAAAAAAAAGAAAAAGAAAGAAAAATCCGCTGTTTGGAACAGCCCACCGGAATGCTTCGAATGGCCCCTGGTTTTCCCTTCTTCAACCCATCTCTTCTCTCTCTCTCTCTGCTAAAACCTCCTTCCTTTTATACCCCTTCTTTCTCCCTTCTTCCCTTTTCTTCTCCATACGGAGATGCCCATTTTTACATCTCCTCACAATCTGTACTAATCTGTACCTTCTTCCCCTGTTTATTGGCCTTTTCGCTTTTGGGTTCTATCCAGATCCCCGTTTTCCCCTCTATTTTCCGTTTTTAAGGCGACCCCTTTTCCTCAATTCTCCAACTGGCCACTTAATTTCACTTTCCCCTCAAATTCCAACCAATTTTTTTGGAGTTTTAATGGGGATTGAGAGGTCTCTGGCTGATCGCAAAGGGAAACAGTTTTGTGAATTGCCTAAAGAAACGACTACGAATAACAAGTCGAGAAAGAACCGGCGCCGGCCTAGGAAGTCCTCGCCGTTGCCGGTTCAGAAACTCTATGAAACTTGTAAGGAAGTTTTCGCTTCTAGTGGGACTGGAATCGTTCCTTCTTCTGAAGATATTGAACGCCTACGAGCTGTTCTGGGTATGTTTTTGTTTTTGTTTTCGTTTTTACTTGTGAAATACCTAATTCGATGAAACCTGATTGTGGGTTGAGCTGAATTCCCAATTCTGATTCATAATGTAGTTTCGTGTTATGATGATAGGCTTGTTTCCATTTTTAAAAATTGAGGGGTCTTTTTAATCCGTACAAACTGTACGTACCTCGTTTGTGCAAAGTTTTTGTGTTGGGTTGTATGAATTTTTTTTGGGGTTTCATTCTCCTTAATCTGATTTGTACTTTTCATTGTCCTGTTGGATTGTGGGTGTAAACAATTATATATATTTTAGCAGTGTCTTTTGGGCTGTATGTGGCAACTTGCACTGCCTCCTGCACGTGCTGAGTTTTTTTTGGTTGTTGTGTGGTTTTTGTTCTAGATATTGGTGCTTTGAGTTATTTTAGTTGGATAATGATTAGCTTCAACAAAATGGATTTGGTTTTTCTATTCAATGATTACATATGAGCATCAATTGGAAAGTGCAAATTGGTTCAAGTTCCACTGAGGATTTTGGTATTAGAATAAGCTTACCCTATCTCAATTTTTAATGTTTTGATGCAAAATAGGAGTTTTGGGAAGTTTTTAGAGTAAACCAATCAAACCCAGTTGGTTTCTTTTTAACCTTGAAGTATAGGAAACTGGCTGACTTGCATTTTATAAACAAAGATGGATACAATGCAATGCAACCCTTGAAATTCTTTGTGTTATTGTCATTTCTTCACTTTGTCTGGCTTTTGGTTTTTGTGTTACTAATGAATCTTCTTGTATATATAGATAAAATGGAGCCAGTAGATGTTGGGTTGTCGCCGGAGATGCCGTATTTTCGGACGACAGCCGGTCAACGAACTCCTCCTATAACATATTTGCACCTTTATGAGAACAACAAATTCTCTGTATGCATTTTCAGTCGCTTTATTAGAAAACAGTCTAGTTGGGTAAGGCTACTTTTAACTTGTATAGTTTTTGACCATTTGAATTTATATTCGTGGTGCAGATGGGAATATTTTGCTTGCCTCCTTCAGGTGTCATTCCACTTCACAACCATCCTGGAATGACAGTCTTCAGCAAGCTTCTCTTTGGGACCATGCACATCAAGGCATACGACTGGGTGGAGGTCGGTGCTGAGAATGGCGTATCTGCGTGTGTCTACACGTCCAGTGGCACAGCTCCTTCAAGAAGTGAGTCTCCATACAATATCGTTTTGTGCTCACTCTCGATTGGTTTAATTAAACATTTATGAAGAAAGAATGTGCAATGGCTTTGTACTGATTGACGTTGATGAGTATTTGTCTCTGTTGTCTGTTTCATTACCAAAACTGATAGGGTCTTTCTGATAGGAAGATTCTGAAATGGCTTTGCTAATGGTCATTTCATAGGATAAATCAAGAGGCAGCATACTCATATAATTAGAAAGTATCTTAAGACTTGTGGCCTTCATCTTCAAAGTACTTAAAACTTCATGGTACATATAACAATTTAGCGAAGATCACCTAATTTTCAGTTATATTATACAGAGAGATGGATTTTAAGCTAGTAGGATTACAATCTATATGCATTTGTGTTGTTCAAAATCTCCAGGTGTTCGGTTAGCCAAAGTTAAGGTAGATGCAGACTTCACGGCACCGTGCAACTCGTCCATTCTTTACCCTGCAGACGGAGGAAACATGCATTGCTTCACGGCTGTGACTGCGTGTGCAGTGTTAGATGTGCTTGGCCCGCCTTACTCTGATCCTGATGGTCGGCATTGCTCGTACTACCTCGACTTTCCCTTCACTAAGTTTTCAGGTACCTTGTGACTTTAATGGTGTGTTGTATTACCATAAACTAGATGAAGCCGATGTTTGACATCATGGTTTTGTTCGAAAATTTGCAGTGGATGGGGTTTCGGTCCCAGAAGTAGAAAGGGAAAGCTATGCATGGCTTGAAGAAAGAGAGCAACCTGAAGACTTAGCTGCAGTTGGAGCGCTGTACAAAGGGCCAAAGATAGTAGAGAATCGATGAACCCTGCAAACAAATCTTCTTCATTCCATACAATGCTGTCATAGACTGCTTTCATTTCTGTGCAGCATAGAATCTTTGTTTACTTTCTATTTCCAGAAAAAAAAAAGAGAGAAAAAAGAAAAACAAAAGAAGCTTCTTTTATTGATCTTTCTTCTTTGTGGAACATGAATTAGGTACTTCCCCCCCCCCCCCCCTTCTTACTGTGTTTAATCATCTTTTGTATGTACATAGTCAAGTTAGAAAGGGACAAGTAAAAAGGAGTTTGAATTTGTTATGTTCTCCCAGTTTGTTGATGTTATAACAGATTCACCTTTAAAAAAAAAAAAAAAAAACACACACACACAAAATGAAAACTTTTCAGATTTTCCTTGTACTTGAAATTCATTTTTTCTTTGAAGAAAATGGCGATTTTGTAATTCATATGAGATTATGGGATGCTTCAAGATTTTACTGTGGTCAGTTCTAGTAGTCTAGTCTCCCTTTATTGATTTAATTATGGTGGAATGTGAGATTGAATCTTTGTCCATACCATCAAATATTTGTCCGTACCAATTGGAGTGTACGTCAAATTTAGGCTTAATTTATTTGGGATTGCTGTAGCAGAAAAATTAGGCGTGACATGAAAAGGCATATTAATTATGATTTAGCTATAATAACTAAAGTAGAGTAGACCCATTATTTTAATTATATATTGGTAATTATTTTTAAAATTTTATATTCTTTAAATTGAATATAAACTTTATTTTCATTTAAATTATTAGATAAAAGTTAAAAAAGATAGAAATTATTATAAATGAAAAAATTTCAACAGATAAACTTCTATATATTTATAAGTAATGTTACATTTAAAAATTAGTTAGAAAAAGCTCAATTCAAAAGCTAGTGTGAGCAGATTTATCAAACGCCTTTAATGGATAGATTTTCACACAATTGATTTTTACTCCGCGAATGCAATTTCAAATGGGATTTTAAAAGAGTTTGGGAGTAGAATGGGCATGCCGGTATTCATCCTAGATTTCTACTCTATATTGTATTACTCTTTTTAATTTAGGGTCAATTTAATCTTAAAAAAAAAAAATTATACTTTTGTTTTTCATGTTCTAAAAGGCTTTTTTTTCCCCCTCTTTTTAAAGCAAAGTTAAAAACATATTATTAAAAAAAGGTATAACTATACAAGTCGAGGAGGTGTTGGATTTATAACTCTTACTTCAAACTTCAAATGAATGAATATAATTAATACAAGTTGGGGAGGTATTGAATTTATAACTCTTACCTCAACAAATGAATGAATATAAATCAATTATCTCTAAGTTAGTTCACTTTCGACATTTAAAGAAAAAAAAGTTATTATCCCGTTTTTAGTTCTAAAATTCCTTCTCTTAATATTCAATCCCTTAATATGTGTTGTTTTGTGGCATGCATTGTTATTATTTATTTTTTTTTTCGGCAAAGAACATGACATGTATTTCGTTCTCTTCTTTTTTATTTAAAAGGACATGACATGTATTAAAGCATAGACATATTTTATGTCTTCTTTTTCACACAGGGTGTGGCACATGCAATTTCCTAAGTGGTTCTACTTCGTGCTTAATGAGGAAGGTTTTTGTACCTAATTTCTCTAATTTAAATGAAGTTTAATTTAAAAAAAAAAAAAAAAGGGTGTGACACATGTATTTTGATGGGCGTAATTCACAGGGTTATTTGTTCATCAATTTTATTATTTTTTTCTATTAGATGAAACTCAAAGTAACCTAATTCTATTTCATCCTTAAAAAAAAAAAAAAAAAAGTTAAATTAATTTGATTTTAGTAATTCTTTTTTCAAAATCCAAGATTGTGATTGTGGGAGCGGGAATTCGAGTTGGTTCTACTTTTTCATTTTAATAATTCAAGAGGTCACCTTTCTTATTATTTTTTCTTCTTCATCAAGAAAATATTTTATCTAAGAATTATAAAAGCTGTCAATGGATTAAACCATAAGATATGTGGTAGAATTATGTGTGTGGGTCAAATATAAAATTTAAAATTGACTAAAAACAACTTTAACGTAGATCAAAATAAAATAAAGATCCTCACAATCACAACAGAATCCCATTATCTAAAATCAAATCAACATTTCCAAATGAAAAATAAAATGAGAAGGCCTAGACATAAAAGGCATAGAGGGAGGTCCCAGCTGTGTAATTCTTGTTAACAAATCCAATATGTTCTTTGTAACCATTGCCAACATAAATGCACCCTTTGCTCACTGATATGCCTCCATAAACACTACCTCCTGTGTCATATGACCATAGCATTTTCCCCCTCTTCGCATCCATCGCATAGATCGGTCCTTGCCGGTATGTAGATCCTGCAAACACAACCCCGTTGGCTACTGTGACCGGTCCTGGAGCGGTCACATCGTTAAGGTTTGCAGTCGACCAAATGATGTTGCCGGTTTGAGCTTCCATTGCCACCCATCCTCCTGCTATTGTGGTTGTGTTTGTTGGTTTGAGTGTGAAGTTCTTGAGTTGGCTGTGTAGACCCTTTTCTCGTCTGTCGCTGCGCCCCACATCCCGCCCCCACCGAGACCTCCTGGTCCAGCCTCTGGCCCACCACTTGGTCAACTTCACAAACTTCAATAGTATATGCATATTTATTGAACAACTTTCTCTCATACTTCAAAACTAACCCTCCCACAATAACATAGGTAAGAATTAAATCTAATTCAAATAATATGGTTTAAGAATGGAGGGAACAAAACTTTGCTTAACCCAGACGAGATTGCCATTGTGACGATCAAGAGCCCATGCAAATCCACTTTTCTGAACCGCAACGACGATATCACGCTTCATGTTACGCACAAACACGCTTAACATCATGGGGGACTCCCAGAAATCAGAGTCGGAGCTAGGGCCAGGTGGACATCTAGGGTCTAAATGCCAGTTACAAGCACCAAACCAAACATCATATCCACCCAACTACTTATACCATCTAATATCACCAGAATCAACATCAAGAGCCAGGATTGAATTGGAGTAATGCATTTGTCGGGCAGTGTGGGTTGGGTTCGGTTGTTCTCTCTTTCTTGGCACTTGCGGATACGGAGCGGTGCAGAGTAGAGGTTTCCGGTGGCAATGTAGATGAGATTCCTGAGGGGATTGATGGCGGGGCTGCTGCCCCAAATGGCCGCTCCGGAGTATTGTTGGGTGTCGCCGTGGTTATCATAGCGTCTAGTTTGGAAAAGCTGCCCCGGAATGTGCAGCATTGCTCAACGGGAAACCCTTCTTCTAGTGAAGATGTTCCAATGAAAAAACTTCTGTACATATTATACATAAGCTTATTATTAGAACCCTATAAATTAAGAAGCTGATGCCAATTGCCATTCCAAAAAAAAACTATTATGCGACAAATTTTTTTTTTTTTCCAATTATTATTATTATTATTTTTAACATCTCTTTAACATTGTTTTTTATATATATATATATATATATATATTTTGAGCTCAACTAATGTTAAAATAGAGATTCAATTATCAATTTTTTTAACATCTGTTTACCATATGTAGGGTGAGGATAATTAAACCTTAAATTTTGAAGTTGATAATCTAATTTCTTATTTAGATTGACATTTATTTTTCTTTAGAGACAGAATTGTTATTAACTACCAATCTGAAAATAAAAAGACTCTACAAAGTTGGATTTTTTTCATGAACTTCTTGTAGTGTGACAAAGAAGTTCAATTATTGTTGTTCTTAAATAATATTTTAAGATTATTAATTAATTATTTATTACCTATATCCTATTACAATTAGTATTATTATTGTAATTAATTGAATGATATTTGCGTTACTTTAGATTTATTTAATCTTAAATAAGTAATGGGTTGATAATATTAATTATTCAACATATCTAAAGCATGTATTATCTAGCATTCTATACTTTTGATCCTTAATTAGACATCTAAGCATGAAAAAGAAAAATAGGTTTCTAATAATGCTTTTGTGCAATACTTGCCCCATCTAATTTAGATATTATTAAATAAGTTAATATCCTCAATTAAAAATATCAAAGTCAGGATGGCCGAGTGGTCTAAGGCGCCAGACTCAAGTTCTGGTCCTCGTGAGAGGGCGTGGGTTCAAATCCCACTTCTGACATTATATTATTTTTTAGAAAAAAAGATTTTGCATTTTATGCTATGAGATATGAGATTTTCATATTAATTGTAAATATTTTTTAACTATATTCTAAAAATATTTAATTCTTCTGCAAATCAATATTAAATGTGCAATTTTGAAACTGAAAAAATTATAATATTGACAAAGATTTCCCAAGTATTAATGCATAGATATAAGCTCACCTAATATTTTAAGCAAGTGGGTTAAAATAAGCAAATCTCAGCTCTGGCATTAACTCACGTGGGTTCTTATTCTTTATTCAATTTACAACCATAATTATTCATGTAGGTCACATTTGAATAAATACAAAATATAAAATGAAATATTCAAATTTCTAGATTAAGATGCAACATTAATCTCGATATTTGAAGCATCATTCCATTTAAATATATTAAATTTTAAAATATTAGTAAATTTTAGGATGTGTTTGGAATACAATTTCAATAGCTTAATTTAAAAAATAAGTCATTTTGAAAAAAACAACCATTCAAAATGCATTTTA
This sequence comes from Citrullus mucosospermus, assembly GCA_030954485.1. Taxonomy (NCBI): domain Eukaryota; kingdom Viridiplantae; phylum Streptophyta; class Magnoliopsida; order Cucurbitales; family Cucurbitaceae; genus Citrullus; species Citrullus mucosospermus. Next base: position 27,693,478 of record CM062064.1, read on the forward strand.
AAGTGTATTTTAAACAATTTTTATCAAAAGAGTTTATATAAAAATGAGTTTTTTAAAAAACACTTTTTTTCTCAAGTTAATCCAAACGGACCTGTATTATTATTATTATTTAATAGAAGATAAAAAAAACGACATCTCATATCCTCTCAAATTGATGCCATAACAGAAAATTTCCGAACCCTAAAGGAATTTTCGTAGTTAATTTATACCGTAATTGATTAAATAATAATACTAATTTTGATGCGAGTAAATATATTTTTTCAAAATTTTTAGTAAAATTGTTAATGGGCAAGAAATAGTTTTTGAAAAAATAATAACTAACTAGCATTAAAAACTAAATTTAAGATTTATTGAAATTATCCTCGGCTTAAAATTAAAGAATTAAAAATATAGAGACTAAAAGTAAACCACCTACAAATATAAATCAAAATAATATTTAAACCTAATTATTAATTATATTATATGTAAACTACTGTCATTTTGTTTGATAGCTTTTTTTTAAAAAAAATTGATATATTTGTATATAATTTTTGAAACAAGGATTGAGATCAAGAATGACTAACCCTTTGTAGTACGTGCCAGACATGGTGATGAAACTTCGATTTTTATAATCCAGCCTCGTAGACCACACAAGCTTCCCCGTTGATCTTTTAACGGCGATGACGACAGCGGGTCCATAGATTCCGACGAGGAGCAATTCTCCGGTCACCGTGGGAGTAGATCTCGACACCGTGGAGTTCACATTTAGAATGAATCCGGTATTGTTGAACCCCGTCAGTTTTTGCAGATTCTTCTTCCAAATAAGAGCTCCATTGGAGGCTCTAACGGCGTAGAGAAACCCATTCCAGCTCGGAAAATAGATCGCTCCATCGTAGATCGCCGGAGTTACAGAAATGTCGCCACCGGCGTAAAACTCCCACTTTAAACGGAGATCGGAAACTGTCGATGGGCTGATTTTGGTTTCTCTATTGGCATATCTTCTGTTGTGCAGATCTCCCCCATGGTTCGGCCAGTTGCCTTGAACCTGACTGAGTGAAAAAAGGGGTGCATTATAGGCTGCATCTAATACTTAAAGTGGTCGTTGCAAATATAACAATGAAACCAAAAATATTAGCAAATATATTAGTGTAATGTAAAATAATTTTTAGGTATAGCAAAATTTAGATCAGCTCGCCTATTATATTGCTACTAGAAGATAATCAGCTATAGATTTTGCTATGTTTACAATTCTTTAACAATGTTAATATATATTTAATTATAAATCTTAAAAGTGTAATAATTATAATTCCAAAAAAAATTATCATGTATTAATGATTAGATGAGTTGAAGAAAATGATCTGGATGCACCAGAATATCTCTGGTTTAATTATCTTCAATTACAAAATTTTCACATACATTTTTAAAATAAGAAGATTATGTATAGATAAAAGTTTAGCAATTTTTAAATGATCAAGATCTGTTTTACTCTATACGTTTATAAAGATATTTTTAATAATTCAAAATCAATCATGATGAAATAAATATTTCATTAAAAAAAAAAGAGTGTAACAAATTGATTTTTGGATCAGACAATAATTTGAAACTTAATAAAATTGATTTTAAACATATGGAAATCAGGGAAGAAAGAGAAAAGAGAGAGACTTACATTGGAAAGTGGTGTGACAGTGGTAGTGATGAGAAGAGAAGAGAAGAGAGGAAGTAAAAGGAGAGTGTTGAAAGAGATGAGAATCTGCCATGGAAGGAATTAGGGAACTTCTTCAAAGGAGGAGAACTTCTCTGCAAATTAAAACCAAACAACTTTGGCTGGAACATGGTGTGTTGATTTAATGGAATATGGTCTTCAATTATGATATTGTTTCTTTTCACATCTTCCAGGGGAGTTGGAGCTTAATTCCGAGACACTCAATTATTATTATTTTTTTTTCTAAATAACGAGCAATACTTAGATGTTGCTTAAGTTATATCTTAGTTTCTTGTTTTCCACTTTTTAACCACACAAATAAATATATTTAACTTTTTTTTAATTAGTACATGCCAATTTTTAATTAAATGCAAAATAGGCTGTATCTAAGGTTTTTTTTCTTAAATAATTAGTTGGTGAGGAAATATGAGAAAGTTTATTTGGGATAAATTAAATGATTGAATTTGGTTGCTAAAAAAAAAAAAAAAATGAATTTGGTGCAGTCAACTCAAACATGAGTGCAATACAGCAGTCTCTTGGACAAATTATGTGCATAATTTTGTTCTTTGTGATGGAGTAGATTTTGTATAACTTAGTTTGTCCTTAATAATCATTTGAGTTCTTTTCATACCCTTATTTGATTATGCAGATTTCACCACTAATTTTTTGCTTTTGAAAGTTAATGCTTATTCTATCTCAATTTTTTATTTATCATTTTTCACATTTCTCAAAGAAAATATGTGATTTCTTAATTAAATTTTAAAAACAAAAGTAAAATTTTGAAAACTGCTTTAGGTTGTTTATTTTTATTTTATTTATTTAAATATTGAGAGAAAATGAATAAAAAAAAATATTGAAACTTGTAGGTGAAATTTATGTTTATAAGCTCATCAATTTTCAAAACCAAAAACTTTAAATTCAAATGGTTATCAAATGAGACCATAGCTTTTGGTTTTTTAAAATTAAGTTTATAAATACTACTCTTAGCAATGATTAGCTACAACCTAAGATTTTTATTTTTTTTAAAAAAATTTCCACGTAGAAGATTTTTATTGGGTGTAGCTCAGGTTGCACCTAAGTTTTTTTTCATTATTTCCACCTATAATTTTCTTTGTTTAGTTATTTATTTTTTGCCATTATTTTCAAAACCAAGTCTTGTTTTGAAAATCGTAAATTTTTTTGAGAAGAAATAAGAATAAAATTCAAAAATATAAAAATCATTATCAAATAAGGCCTTGATTTTTAGTTTTTGAAAATTGTGTTAGCTTCCTTCAACTTTTTCATAATTTTCATCTTACTAAACAAACATTTGAAAAATTCTTAGTCAGAGTTAAAAAACATAATAAATATTAAAAATTAAGTAAATAATATAAATTAAGTTTTTAAAATTAAGTTTATATACATTATTTTTAACTTATTGATTTTTTTATTTTGTTATCCAAATAGAAGTGCGTGTTTAAAAATTAAGTTAAATTTTAAAAGCTAAAAAAGCTAAATAGTTCTCTAACAGAGCTAAGGCCGGGAATTCAAATCCTATATTTCCTTAAAAAAAAAAAAAAAAAAAAATTGCCTAATGGGAGTTTTTACCTTCAAAATAAGTTTACTAAATATCTCTCAATTAGAACTATATTTTTTTCTAAAAATTAAAGTCAAAGTTACATGTAAATTGTGAATTTTATGGCTCTTGCTTTTACAAACAATCTTTTAAGCTTACTTTAAATCACACATCAACTTGCAAATAAAAAATATGATTTATAGCTAAGTTCTTGCTTCAACCCACCAACTTCCTAGCTCTTAGTTGTAACTGATAACTATATTTATTGCCTATTTTAAATAACCTTTATTTGAAGGTTAAACATTTTGGTTGGACTTTTTATGTTATTCTAAATTTTTAATAATTTTTGGGTTTTATTGTAAAGCTTTTATAAAAATTTGGACATATTAGGACATAATTACGATAACTCTTTAGTTCATATATATCATTTTACAGATATAAATATTAAATATTTGGAATAATTAATGTGAATTTAGATATGTTGTATAATTAATATATGAGATTTATATATTTGTGTTTATTTTACCATAAAAAATTATATTCAATTAATTAAATGTAAAAAACAAATTAATGTAATCAGAAGTTAATTAAATTGCGTATAGTTGAGGATTGCCTTAAGGCAAGGTCCAAAGTTTACGGATGAGTCCAAGTCTACAGGGTACAAAAGTAGGCATAGGGAAACCCAAGTCTCAAAAGAGAAATGTCACCACCTCAAAATTTTGGTTAACTAGTCGAACCAATGAATATATACCAATCGAAAAATAACCAATTGGACTCGAACGACCACCTTGTAATCTTGAGGATCAGAAACATCTCTAACACCGTTGGTGTTACATGTAGCTGGAGACATGTGTCATAGCTGGAGACACATGAAATTTCGAAAAAGAAAATTTAATTCGTGAAAAAATACATTTTTGGTCTCTAGATTTTGGATGTAGTTTTTATTTAGTTTTTAGTGTTTGAGATAACATAAAGGTTGATGAAATACACGAAACCCAAAAAAGAGAATTAAAGAAAGAAGATGGAGGAGGAAAATGAAAAGATTGAAGGTGGTGAGGGAGGGGGGTACTTACACATTATATTTATGGATATAGAATGAAATGCATTGTTGTGTTGATGTGATTTAATTAGTTGCAAGTAACTCAAATCCTCACCCCTTCTCCAATTTCCTCTACAAAAACATATTTATCATCGCCACAGCACCTCCACAGGGGAGGTCGGTGGAATGTGTCTCTTCAATTAATCCTTTTTTTATTTGTATATAACAGGAATTTAAATGTTTGGCCTTTTAAACAAATGGATAATGCTCAATTGAGCCAGCTATACTATTATTAGCTCAAGTTAAAAGATTGGAACCAAGAATTGGGCACTTTTATTTAATTGATATTGTAAATTTTAAAAAAATTCTATTAAAATTGGTCCTAGTTTAGTCATTTTCTTCTTCTCTTCCCCTACATTTCCATCATTATTCACATGTAGAAAAAAAAAAATTTTTTTTAACGTAAAAAAAATGTGGATGTGGAAGAGAGAAATTTTTTTTTTATTCTAAAAGTTCTTTTAAAAAATAATTTTTAACAAAGTTATAGCATGCATCATGCAAACCTTAGTAGTTCTAAATATGGAGTTTGAAAACTTAAGGATCAAAAGAGTAATGTTTCCTAAAAAATATTATTCTTGAAACTTACTATTGTAATATTGTAGTTTTAACCGTAAGAGAGAGAACATTTAATTTGTGAAGAGACGATGTTGTGCATGTATCGCGAAGGTGTCTTTTGGAAAAGAAAACTTTATTGAATGACATGACAAACATTTTGCCAACTCAAACTGTGAGTGTGAGGTTTCTCTATGTCTTTATCTATAGAGGCTTTCTCTTGGCGAGATCATGAACGAAAAGTTGTTGACTACTTAATCTTGGTTTTTCTTGATCCGATTAAGCTTCTCTAGATATCATCGTATTCTTTTTGGGTCTTCCCTCCTCCTAAAGAGGCATAAATGACTTTAGAGGAGTTGAATGGGCCACACAAAAACTAGATAAATTTGTCCTTGGGCTCTAACCTTTCTTCAGTTTCAATCCTAGTTAAAGTTGTCTCAATCCAAATCATGGATTAGTTTGCTTGCCTTCTTATTCATTCTTGATTCTTATATGTGTTACAGACTTACAGTAGAGCACATTCTTCCTACAAATAGTGTTAAATGTTGATGTACAAATGTGACTAAGATGAATTTGCTTGATTCACACCTGCTCAACGAAAAATTTTAAACGAGGTAGTAAGACCTGCAAAACAAATAGATTTGCAAATTAGGCATGATGCTTAGCACATCATTCTAATGTTCAAATAAAAAAAAAAAAAAAAGGAGTAAAGAGGGTGCAACAAGTTAGGGTTTCAGAACGAGGTCGTACATACCCTCCTAGGAGTGATGTTTTCTATTTATTCTATGTTTACTTAATGTTTCCCCATTTTCCCAGTCCAAATCAAATGAGAAGAGATTGAACTAGGCTCAAAAGATTTTACCAGGACTAGAGGCATACTTAGAGACACGTCTAAGTGGAGGATAAGCCACCTTGACCTCACCCTTGATTTAATGGACCATGTGGGCCTCTAGCCCTTGGATTGGTTCTCATAAACCCAATTGGGTTGTGGGTATGTTAGGTTGGGCATGAGTGCTAATCATTTATAGCCTCTTTCTAATCTTAGTTTGCTTCCATCCCTAATTTTTTCTTCTTGATCCTCTTTAACCTTTAACGTATGTTAACCTAATTGTAACATATAAAAGCATTTTCTATATTATAAAGATCTCATATTTATATAATTTATTTTTACAACATAAGAAGCCCAATTGATTTTTAAAAGAATCATTTAAAATTCAAACTACTTAGAATTCTAAACTACTACTTCTTAATCTAATAAATTATTGATTAACATTGATTTGAAAAATCAAATTGAAAAACTAAAAAAAAATGTGGTCTATGATGCAAGTTTCTAGTGGACAACTCAATGTGATTAAATAATAATAATAATAATAAATCTTCCAACTTTGTGCTATGTTATTAAATAGAACACAAATATGTTACTTCAAACATGACCAACTTGCACCATCTAATATTAATAAATAAAAAACATTAGGATATATTCATGTAGTCTTCATGGTTGAGCAGATAAGTCATCTTTTTTTTTTTTTTTTTTTTTTTTTTTTTTTTTTTTTTTTTTTTTTTTAGCACTGTTTGTTAAGAAAGAAAAGAATCTCAAAGCTGGCTATTTCCACAAAATAAGGACTTCAATGTCAATATTTATTAGCAATTTTAAAAGTCCAATTAACTATGTCCCATGTGCAACCAAGATGATCCTCCCCCACAACAAATATCTTCATCATTTCCCCCATTTTTTTTCCTCTTTAAAAAAATATCTTAAAAGCAAAAATTTAAAATACCATTTTAGTTTTTATATTTTAAAATTTGTTCAATTATTTTACTTTAATTTTTGTACTTTTAAATTTGTTCAATTTTAATCTTTACTTTCAAATGTCTAATTTTAGCCTTGTATTTTAAGTAAATTTTAAATTTAGTCTCTAAAAGTTAATTTTTTTAATCAAATTTGATTAAATAATCCAATAGTTTTCATGCAAAGAAACGCAATATGTAAATATGTTTTTAAAATTTATAGTGAAAATGCTACTAAGTAATAAAAAGTAATGAAAAAAAATCCACAATAAACTAGTAGTAGGGACTAAATTTTGAGATTTATTGAAAGTGTAAGGGCAAAAATTAAACATTTGAAAGTATATAGGCTAAAATTGAACAAATTCTAAAATATAGGACCAAAATGATAGTGAGACCTAATAATAATAATAAAAGTACGTTTTGAATTATATTTTGAACCTTAAACCTTCTATATTTTTATTTTGTTTCAGTATTACTTTTAAATATTTAATTCTAGTAAATGAATAAAAAAACATGTACCGGGTTGATTTTTTTGATTTTTTTTTGTTAAGAAATTAATAACAAATTAATGATAAGATGTTTTTATTCAAAATCAAGAGATTAAAACAAAGTAGTTTAAAAGCTTGGACAATGGACCATCTTCATATTTTTATAATTGTAAGAATTTGTTCACTTCCCTCATGATTTTAGTTTTGATTTTATCAAAAAAAAAAAAAAAATTTATACAAAATTTATATGCATATGATATCTTCATTGTTCAATCAACGTGAGATTTTGATTCTACCTTAGATATTTGAATGTCTTGATAAATAAAGAATATCTATAAATGCTACAAATAACTTTTAAGGAAATTTATGTCGATTTTTTATTATTAAAAAAAGTTAGATTTGTCAAATTAAAGTTATAGGAATCTAGAAAATCTAACTTTCTTTAATTCAAATTAGACATTAATAACAACTTTTGTTCATATATTTACATTTAACCATCTAAAAATGGTTATTTTTCATGCTCTAATCAACTATGATTCATCCATTCACTAAAAGCATAAGAATTTAAATGCTCCAACATCTAGGATTCACATAAAACAAAGATTAAACATTACACTTTAGGATCTTCAACATAAAAGGATAATATACTTTTTATGGCAAGATAGGATTCCTTTTACAGCTGGTCCCTTCTCTTATATTGGGCCAATACATGGTCCTAATCACTTATTTTTCTAATATAAGTAGGACTAAACTTTCTACTTTATCTTTATCTATCACCCATAAACAAATATTTTTCCTAAAGAAAAATCATAGGAAAGATGACACATTTTGACTTATTGCCCACTGAAGGTGAAGGGCAAAATAAAGTTGGGCCACTACATCGCAAATGATGATTGGTTCATTTATAGTCATCCCATCCAAAATTCAATTTTGATGATAATAAATTTTCCCTTTTCTATTTTCTAAGTCTAACCCAGCACTCACCTGTCCCTTTCCAGCCAGATGGGTCTGTCAATTTCACCATTTTTCTTCTTCTTCTTCTTCTTCTTCCATTTCGATGCTTTTCTTTATAAGGCCGTTGAAGCAGATATGGAGGAAGGCAAAATCTCTTCACTCTTGGGCAAATATGGCCAAATTTTTCCTTGCTTTGCTCTGTCTTATTGCTTTAGCTGCTTTTGGGTTTGCTAATGGCTATGAGAAGAAGGGGGAGATTGGGATTTTTGAGCTCAAGAGAGGTGACCTTTCAGTGAAATTTACCAACTGGGGTGCCACTATTGTGTCTCTTCTTGTCCCAAACAAGCATGGTTTGTCCCCATTTTGCTCATTTTTCTTGTGGGGTTTTTAAGGTTTCTGTTCTTGTGATTGTTAATCTGTTTCCCTTTTCTCTCTTACGGTCTTTTTTTTTTTTTTTTTTTTTTTTTTTTTTTTTTTTTCAGGGAAGTTGGATGATGTTGTTCTTGGGTATGATTCCATTGAGGAGTATCAGGTGAGGTTTTTCTTTTTCCTTATGGCTTGTTTTGGCTGTTTTGAGTCTTTTTTTTTTTCCCAAAGGACACTCTGATTATGAAGTTTGATACTTATACTTCCGTTTCTGGCTTTCTGCCTGGTTTATAAATCACTCCCACTTTCCATCTTTTGAAAGGTAAAAAGCCATGGAGAATAAAAATATCTCATAACCTTGTAATGATTAAACATGTGTGGCCCCAAATTCTTTATGATGTGATATTTAAAGTGAGAAAAAAATTGAGGTTTGTGCTGCTAGTTGAATGATGCAACAATTAAGGTGAAACAAATTGAGGTTTGCGCTGATAGTAGAAGGATAATGGCTGTAGATTGTTCTTGTCTGTTTGTAATTTGTCTTTTCTTTAGTACAACGTTCCCCCATTTTCGTGTAAGTTTGTTACTCCTCCCATGAGATGTTTGAATCTAATAGGTTTTGAACTATGAATTTTCAATTTTGCATAATAGATCCTTGAGTTTTTAACTTTGGTTTTAATAGATTTTTGACATATTCAAAATTTTTAATCACCTATTGATATGTGTTAAATATTAAATTGAATATTATGTCTAATAGGTCGGTAGAATTTCGGTTGTGTATGGAGTAGGTTCATGAATTCTAAAAAAATATTAAATAGACAGTAAACTCATTAGACACAAAATAAAAAATTTTAAGAATCTATTAAAGTTGAATGTTTAGAAATTTATTAGAATTTTTCTAAAGTTGAAGGACCAAATGAACACAAACCTAAAAGTTTAGGGCTAAACTTATAATTTAAGTTAGATTCTTCGTTTTTGTCTTTTCTGTTGGTGTTTTTTTTTTTTTTTCTCCCTTCTCAATAAGTGTTTTGTCATGATATTGGTTATTATTTATTTATTTTTATAATAGTTATAATATATATATTTTTTTGGAAAAAAATGTCAACGTCCTAAACAGGCTAGTAAGTAGGAGCTCTGTGTGGCCTAGCCTATCTTTGTTTGTTTAAATTAATATTAGATTCAACATATTTAATAAATATAATAAAAATGAATTGTGTAAACAAATAAATTAAAATAATAGATGTATAGACCCTCTGACCTCTTGTTAAATATTAATTCATTCCTAAGAAGTCATTGACCCTCTTACTTTCTTCTTTCTATTGTTGCTTGGATATCACTAGAGGAATTAATATCTCTTGAGATGGGATATTATTTTTTCCAGTAGCATCAGCCAAAAAAAAATCCCTGTCTTGCAGAAAATGAGGGGGCATTGATTAATGAAATGCTAACCCTTTTGAAGCAAGGTGATCTTAAAAATTTCCTCTTTTTTAAAATAAAGGAGATCTTGAGTTATCAATTAGTATAAGGTAGTACCATATGAATGATGTAAGATAAAACAATCAGAATGTTTAACCAAACTATGGAAACTGTGAAAGTCACAGAGTCAAAACTAAAGCTAAGCACAAATCATAAGAGCTACCATGATGATTTAACAAAAAGATTATCCTTCTTAAGCTTGGTATGGAAATAACAAATGAAAAACTTCTTCCTTTTCTAGAATGATACATCGTATTTTGGTTCGATTGTTGGAAGAGTTGCTAACCGAATCGGTGGTGCGAAATTTACTCTGGATGGAGTTCTATACAAGCTGATTGCTAATGAAGGCAACAACACACTTCATGGTACATTATTTCACATAACTTGATACTTTCTGTCTGGTTTGTCTAACTTTTCTGCCCAAGTTAACTGATGTACCATGATGTAAATTCTTGTTGAATTTTCATAAATCTAAGCATCTACATGGTATGAAGGGGTGATATCTTTTTTCTCGAACTATCAACTTAAATTTGAGACATTGGCATTTCTCCCGACATTGACACCTAACACATATGTGATTACTAACCTAAGGTGGCACTAGAGGCTTCAGTGATGTTGTCTGGAAAGTGACCAAATATCAGAAAGATGGTAGCTCTCCTCAAATCGTATTTTCCTACCGCAGTTTCGACGGCGACGAAGGTAAGAATTGACATATGATGAGCAAATCATTCTAACCATCCCTCAAACAAGAACAATCCCAGTTGAGGATGTTCGAATCGGCTCTTACAAATTTGCTTGTTTCGCCATTCTTCTTGCAGGTTTTCCTGGTGATCTCTTGGTGACTGCCAAATACTCACTCATTGCAAACAACCAACTGAAGTTAACAGTGAATGCCAAAGCTCTGAACAAGCCTACTCCTGTAAATTTAGCTCAACACACCTACTGGAATCTTGGTGGACATAACAGCGGTGATATTCTATCAAATCGTCTTCAGATCTTCGGATCCCGCATCACTGTCGTCGATCAATATCTCATTCCTACAGGAAAGATAGAACCTGTCAAAGGAACTCCATATGATTTCCTCAAGCCCCACACGGTTGGAAGCAGAATAAACAAGCTACCAAAAGGCTATGACATAAACTATGCTCTCGATGATGGCACCGGGGAATATAAACTGAAGAAAGCAGCAGTCGTGCACGACAAGAAGTCGGGAAGAATGTTGGAGATATCGACAAATGCTCCAGGTGTGCAGTTCTATACAGGAAACTATATAAAGGATGTAAAAGGAAAGGGAGGATTTGTGTACCAAGCTCATGCTGCGCTTTGTTTGGAGACTCAAGGCTTTCCTGATGCAGTGAATCACCACAATTTTCCTTCAACCATTGTAACTCCCAAGAAGCCTTACAATCACATTATGCTGTTTAAGTTCTCAACTAAGTGAATTGTTCATCCTATTTTACCTGACAAATAGGTCTTTTTTTCTAACTTCTTTCATAATGTGTTTTTACTGATGTAGCTTTGAAAATAAGATTTCTCTTACTTCTAGCTTTTGGAAGCTCTAGCTCTGTGTTATGTATCATGTCAATGGAATGAATGGTTGGAGGTTGGAAATAAAGAAGAGTCATTCTTGAGCTTTTTCTTTGAGGTATATCCATATGAAATATAGTTGACTAAAATAGACATTCTTTAAACCTTGAAGTTCTAAAAGTTGCAAAAGTGACTTCACATATGAAAATATTGATAATATTTACTTAAACATTGGTGATATATGGTAAAATGAGAGATTTGATAATGTGATATATCGCTGATATTGGTGATAAATAACTTAAGTTTTCTATTAGTGATTGTTTGCATATTAATTTGTTATTATGTTTAATATTGATATACCATGAACTAAATGATGATTTCTCTCGAACAATGATGGCTCAGATAGTCTATTCTTAACAATGTGCATAATATATTGGTAGAGCCTGACTGTCTGGAGGTTGTTAATCTTCTAAATAATGCTTTTGCAAATATTCCAAAAGTCTTCCTTTTCATGGATGAATCTAAAACTTATCCTACACGAGTTGGGATCTCTTTCCTTCTCTCATGGAAGGTGTTATTACAAATACGTGGCTCACTCCCGAATAAGGCGGTGGAAGAGCTTGCTTCTTCTTTACTTTTTTCTCCTTACCGCAATTGGTTTGGAGTGTTAATGTCTCTTGATGTAATTCTTTAAGCCTTGTTTGCCAACCTTTTCAATTTTGGTTTTTGAAGCCTATTTTCTCTCAATTTCTTAAAATGATTTGCATTTTTATTTTAAGTGCAAGAGTCGAATTCTTAGCCAAATTTTAAAAACATAAACAATTTTTTTGAAAACATTTTTTTTTTTTTTAGTTTTCAAAATTTAACTTGATTTTTGAAAAGATTGGTAAAAATTAGATAACAATACAAGAAATTAGAAGTGGAAAAATGTTTATAGGCTTGATTTTCAAAAAACAAAAAAAACCAAATAGTTATCAAACAAAAAAAACTGACTTTATTTTTAATATTGGTTAAGGGTGCTCAAATGACCCGACCACCCAACCCAAAATGTAAAGGTTGGGTTGAGTTAGCTTTGTTATTGAGTTGTGTTGGGTTAAATTTTTTTATTTTTCTCGGGTTGGGTTGGATAAAAAAGAATTTTGGTTGTCTTATATATATATATATATATTGTTGTTTAAATTTGATTACTTTGAATTCATGAATTTGTTTAAAGTTATATTATTGGTTGCATGCTAATGATCGCTGCCTTATTGTTCGAAACGACGTGTCGTTTTAGTGATATAACGGCCCACCATTGTTTTTTTTTGGTCAGAGGGCCATTGGGCTTTCAAAGCGACGAGCGAAAGAGAGTTGGCAAGAAGAAAACGATGGCCATGGCCTTGCTCTCTTCCTCCTCGCCTGTTTCTCCATTTCTTTCCAAACAGCGCATCACCTACCACAAAACACCAGGTTCTCCCGTCTCTTCTCTTTAACAATTTGAGATTTTGAATCCCATTTCTCTTCTCTTTTCTATTGGTTTAACAATGTTATGGTACTGATTTACCCGTTTGCCACTTAATCTTTGGTGAGATTCTCAGAGAATTTAAAACTCCGGCCCCTAATTTTGAGGGACTTTGGTGAAGCCTATGCTGGTGAATGTAAATCCTCGAATGTGAGTCGTTTACAGTGTTCTTACGCTTCCTCGTCCTCTTCAATGTCTCCGACTGAGGCGTCGAAGGGGGTATGGATTTGGAGTGAGTGTCAGCAGGTTATGACGGCTGCGGTTGAGAGGGGATGGAGCACCTTCATCTTCTCGCCTCATAATACGGAGCTTGCTAATGAATGGTCGTGTAAGCTTTGCGTTTCACTTTCTCTGTTTATCCAAAGATAGATTCTTTTTTTACTATTGTTTTTCTTTCTCTAATTTATGAGCTTTTGTTAGGCAAGATAAAATTCAAGGAGGGGGGGAGTTTTTAAGTCCAACCATTCAAACTTTTGATCTCTTGGTTGATTTTACATGTTATATGTCTAAAAGTTAGTGAGCCGTAAAATGAAAAATAATGATTTATAGGACTGATGCCACGATGATGAAATGTCGTTGGTTCCCTTTTAATCATTTTCTGTAGCAAACAATATCTTTTAAATGAAAAATCACCAGTCCGTTTTATAGTTTTAATGGTGTCATTCAGTAGAGATTTGCTTAATAATTTTGATATCTTGAGTTCAGAAGTGAAATAAGGGATGAAATGATATGTTTAGCCTGAAATGGAGAAACACATCTGATTTTCCGATCAGATATATTTGGTTCAAGAGTGTCATGATCACTTTGAACTTGTTATGAGGTTATTTTGAAGTTTGGTGTTGGATTGTGCAGCAATTGCACTAATACATCCTCTTTTTATTAAAGAGAATGGAGTTTTTGATGGCGAGGGTAGACCAATTGCCACAGTTGTTGAGGTCTCTAACCCCCAGCAGTTGGAGCAGCTCCAACCAGCAAATGCATCTGCAGACATTGTTGTTGTTGATTTACAAGACTGGCAGGTTCAGAGTTTCTTTCTGATAAGAGGCTGCTCATAATTCCAACTATTCTAATTTTGTTTTGAGATCTTCAAATCCTCAAACATTGGTTTTTCATTACTCTTTATCAGTAATTTGTGCTCAAGTTGAACAACTCTCTCTGGTTGGAATGTATAATTTAGAGAAGGGAGTAAAAAAAGGATTATGGGTTGTTTGGAAGAATCGATAAACACCCTGCTATTGTATATATATTATTTAGTGGTTAATGGGGTCTTTTTGATGGATTCAGGGCGACCCGTTTATTCAGCAGGGTTGGTTTTGAATTAAAAACAAAAAACTACTCGCAGATAGCTCAATTAAAAGTGCTTTTATTGGTTTAAATAAATATTTTTACAAATTTGAAAAGACATCTTGGAAAATTTTGAAAGTGCTTTCCTTTCAACTTAGGACTCTCCATTTGAACTAGAGCAACTCATAGGTCTTAGTTTTTTTGTTCAGATAATACCTGCAGAGAATATTGTTGCAGTATTTCAGGGGAGTCAGAAAACAGTGTTTGCCGTCTCGAAAACTCCTATTGAAGCTCAAACCTTCCTTGAGGTGCACATATGAGGCTGTATAAGAGTGAAGAACTATGTGTAATTTTCTTGACATCATTAAAATATGATTGAGTTCATTTGTGTTTCTAGGCACTTGAACATGGTCTGGGCGGAGTTATTTTGAAAGTTGAAGATCCTGAAGCTGTTTTTCAGCTAAAGGTGGTTTATTATTTTGCTTTATTTATTCTAGTGCAAAGTCTTGCTCCTTATTATGTTATATTTATAATGTCATCAGGACTATTTTGACAGAAGAAATGAAGCTAGCAATCTTTTAAGCTTGACTAAGGCTACTATTACTCAAATTCACGTTGCTGGAATGGGAGATCGAGTTTGCGTCGATCTCTGTAGTCTCATGAGACCCGGCGAAGGGCTTCTTGTAATCCTCCATCCTCTTCTCATTTTTCTACTGCTGTCCAAGTTTCTTGTGTAAAACTGACGAAACTCTTCCTTAGGTCGGGTCCTATGCCAGAGGCCTGTTTCTTGTTCACTCGGAATGCTTAGAATCAAATTATATTGCTAGCCGGCCATTTCGTGTCAATGCTGTGAGTTCAGCCTAATCTTCTGGCTCAATTGTTGAGTAGTCTCAGAGCAAGCTGTAAGAATGGTAGTCCTTTATTCTGTTGGTAGCCTTTTCATTATCTTGTGAATGTTCAGGGACCTGTCCATGCCTACGTAGCTGTTCCAGGAGGGAAAACTAGCTACCTTTCCGAGTTACGAGCAGGGAAAGAGGTAATTGTAGTTGATCAAGAAGGCAGACAGCGAACCGCTATTGTTGGACGTGTAAAGATTGAAACTAGGCAGCTGATCCTTGTCCAGGCAAAGGTGCGCGTGGTGTTTCTGTCCAAATTGTGCATTTTAGTTTCAATTCTATTAGATGTTTCCATGAATGGGGAAACCGAAAAGGTTGCGTTTTCGTCTGTTTAGGTTAATCAACTTCCTTAGTTTCTCTGTTGCTTACTTTGAACCTTACAATCCACAGTTGAAATCTTCTGTGTTTGCCCATTTTGGTGAAGCTGAAGCATAAAGAAAGCTACTATAAACCCTACATTAATTTGTAAAGTTTTGTAAGTCTCCATTTGAAAACATAATTCACATGACAATGACAGCAACCACGAGAATATATAAGAATGACAATTGGGATTCCTTTATCGATAATGCTCGGATGGTTGGGTTCAATTTGGTAGGTCTGTTGCTGGAAATGACTTGTGAGAATAATTTACTATTTGCAGAGAGATTCAGATGAGCAGACTCCTTACAGCATCCTTCTGCAGAATGCGGAAACGGTTGCATTAGTCTGCCCGGGACGAGGTCGTCTTAACTCGTGCCATTTCAAATTTAGATTGTTTGTGTCACAAATCAGGACTTTTTATTGATTTGCTCGTTTGTTTTTGCCAAATGTTGCTTGCAATGTTGTGCAGGAAATGAGAAGAAAGCCATCCCAGTTACCTCACTTAAAGTTGGTGATGAAGTGTTCTTGAGATTGCAAGGAGAAGCAAGACATACAGGAATTGAAATCCAAGAGTTTATTGTGGAGAAATGATGGTTGATCCCCTTTTACCATTTGAATATGTTGTATATTTTATCTTTTGAAAACACTAAACTTTTGTTGGGTTGATTCGATAAGTATTTGGTTTTTAATTTTTTTAAAAATAGGTATAATATTTAAGTGATTTTAGACCAAACAAAAGTGATTTTAACTATTTTAAAATTACTTCAAATATGCACTATTCATTTTGATTGTTCATATTTGGAAATTTAAGTTAAAAATATTACATTCTCAAGATATTGAACTTTTTGCCAACATGTAGGTATTTTATCAATATTTTCATTAACATTTTTGTAAAGTTGAGATCTTGATATTTTTTTAAATACACAAACTAATTTAAATAATCTTTATAAACTTACTAATTTAAATAATATCAAGTTGTACAAAAATTTAAGTTTAAGTAACGATCAACTTAACTATTGAAACTTTGCAAAAGCTCGTAAAAATTAACTATACATTAATATCTATTCTTTGAAGTCCTTGAAAGTATAGTGTTAAAGTTGCTTTACGAGTTTTAGTTCAACATCACAGAACTTGATTAGGCCAAAATTTAATGGAGCTAAAATAAAAATAAAGGACTTATCTAGCAATTCGATGAAAATGAAAGTCGAATATGCATTTTTTAACTTGTAATTTGACACAATTTTTATTTAGTTAATTAAGTTAGTCTTCGTTAATTTGTCAATGGGCAAGTTTAGATTTTATTCGTGATCTAACATATATTTTTTTATTGTAAAAAAAAAAAAATTATTTTATTATTATTATTATTTTTTTTGTGAAAAGGAATTGGCTTTTGGCGTTAATTAAACCGTATACTTAAAGAGATCTTTGAAGCAACAATATAGTTTGGTTAAAGATATGAGTAAAAAATTGGCATGTATATGTACTCTAACGTAACTAAAGTTAGATCTATTTAATTATTTCTCCTAATGTTGAGCCAATTTTCTTAATCATGTCTTATTCCTCTACACGTTAAGTTATATAACACCAATAATACAGTAGTAATCAATTACAAATATACTTTAATTATTGAGTCTTTGTTGAATTGGAAATTACTTTCTTCTTTCAATAATTGAGCATGTACAAATAAAAAAAATATATATTATTTATAAATAATTCTAGAACTTTAGAAGGAAATTAGTGTATTTTGTTGATGTTAGATAATACGGGACAAAGAAAACACATCTAATCTTCACGAAATTCATCAATAAATTTGTAATTTAGAGAATACTGAACTTGTAAAACATAGCAAAAAAAAAAGCTACGATGCCAAAGTCAAAGATGGAGACGGTAAAATGAAAAACAAGTCAAACCTTGAACTTACGTGATATAATTAAAGTCATAATGATGTATTTATAAAGAGAATTACTTAAGGTTTTTTATTTTCTTAGGATTAGGATGTGAGAGGATTGGTTGACCTTAGATTTATTTGAGACTAGATCTATTTTCATCTTTGACCTACTTTTATTACATGTTTTTTTTAGCTTTTGACTTATTTTATCAAATCCAAAATTACTCATAACAAATCATAATAAATATGTTTTAGAATTATATGTCATTCCACTTTATAGGTTGTTTGTAAAATTGGAAAATATTATTCTTGAAATTTCTAAGAAAGTTTGTTTTTAAATATAAGAAAACTAACTGAAATATTTACAAATATAGCAAAATTTCACTATCTGTTTACGATAGACCGCGATAGACTATTATTTGTGTCTATCTATATCATGATATCATAAATAGATTGTAATATTTTGCTATTATTTATAAATATTTTCAGAGCAATTTTATATTTAAAATAATTTTCAAAAGAAGAATTACTATGTTGCTATTAAAATAATATAATAACTTGTATGCATGGATACATAAAAAATAGTGGAAGGGCATGAAGTGATTAAGAAGGCATTTAGGAGACAAACATTCTACCCAAGAAGCCACCTTAATTGTAATTAATTTATAATAATCACTCTTCCTTACATATATGTATTACAACTATCGATATAATTTTGGTTTTTAATACTTTATCATCTGGTTCGTACAATAAAAATAAATAAATAATAATAATAATAATAGCAATTAACAAAAGGATTTGCCGTATAAAGATGCAGCCATAATATAAGATATATATCTTTTTAATTTCATCATCACGTTGTCATTCTTGAATTTGTGTTTGAATATAATTTAGTATAAGCTTCGACTATGATTTTATCCTTTCAAAAGGTTTTTTTCTTTTTGCCAAAATGAATTTTTAGTATTGACATGATCTCTGTTTTTTGTTTTTTAATTTTATTTTTTTAGATTGAAGTTTCAATTTTCACCTATAAATGTTGTATTATAGAAAAGTTTTATTTTGTTTTTTAAACTTTTCAAATTCTTTTAAAGCAACCATTTTGTCATCTTTTTTCTATTAAAAAGAAAGACGATATTTGATGTAGTATTATATGTGTCGTAAAAATAGAAGTATACACATTAAATATAAATGAAATATCAATATAACAATAAAAATATAATAAGAAATTATTTAAAAACAGATTGTTTTCAAATATAACAAAACGAGCCAACTTATTTACAAATATAGCAAAATGTCATTGGCTATTAGTGATAGACAATGATAGACAATAATAAATATTTATCATTTAAAAGAATTACGCTTTTTTTTTTTTTCAAAAAAAAGGTAAAATATTTATTTGTTAACTTAAATATTTTTGTCAACATTAACATTGCCATAGATAGGAATAGGTGAAGTAACAACTAATGTAGGATGCAAAATGGGCTTTAATGACACTTGAGGAGGGCATAATACCTAAATCCTAAAGGTGTCTCAAATCAAGTAGACAAAACATCTAAAGAAGGGATGTGAGGGATCATTTTTGCAATATTTGTCAAATCATTATGATTGTGAGCACTATATCTAACTCCATTCTATCAATTCACTGCCTAATCCTACTACTATGTATAGATAGTGCTTTGCTCAACATTTTGATTTGATATTTAAATACTTAGGAGATGTTTGGAAAACACACTAACGTTCATTTTAATAATGTGCAATTTTAAGGCTACCTTTCATCTACGTTTAGTCCTTAATTTGAGTTCTTTTCCTTCCAATTTACAGTAAATACCATGTCTTAGGACGAGAAAAATATAATTTAAAAAATATTAAATACATAAATAAATTTTTAAGAATACGTTCTAGAATAATTCAAGATCATATATAATGGTTAGAAATTACTTTCATAACCATTTGAAATCAGGTGTTTGATGAGGTTCGATCTCTCATCCGTAATTATTGTATTAATAAAGCTCTCTCTTTTAATTGTTTTCTTTTTCCACTTAAATGTAAGGCTCCCTTATTCTAAATCTTTGGCAATAAACATTAAGTATTAGAAAAATACTTGTATCTAAATCAAAATCCCCTTAAGAATTGAAGTATTGTGTCAAGCAAAATAATTAAATCGTTATATAATTAAACATGTTTTCAAAACCAAGTATAGTTAAAGGTTTGTTGGAATATAACTGACGGTTCAAGTGCAATGAAAAAGATGTTTTTAAATTATAAAAAGAATTAATTATTTTTTTCAATCGAGAAAGACCTTAAATCCTAAAACTAATTCAAAATATATCCTAGTACGTGAAAAGTTTAAAAAATAAGGATTAAAAAAGGAAACTAAAAAATCAAGGACTAAAACATAATATTTATGTATAATTTCACAACTATTATTTTAAAATTGATATGACAGTATAATTCATTAATATTTTATAACCACAAGAAGCTAGAAAAAATTTAAAAGGGATCAAGTAACTTTATTCTTTAACCTAGCTAGAAGAAGCCAGCAAAAAGGAAACTAATTAAAAAGGAAATTGATCATTGCAACCTCTTCATGTGTTAGAAATTGATGTTTATAGGAAGAAACACTTAACCCAAAGGGAAAAAGAAAGCAAAAAGAGAGATGGAAAAGATTATAGAGAGCAAAAGGAGTTGTTGATAATTAATCAATGAAAAAGAAAAAGAGAAAGAAAAACAAGTAAAGGCAACAATAATAAACATATTATAAGATTGAGGGCCAACAAAGAAGGGAAAAAGCCAGCCATGAAGGGCCATTGGACACATAACAGAAAAGCCTCCCATCAAAAGGGGCCATTCATGCATGGGGATGATTTAATTAATTCAACTTCTAAACAATAACTTATCTTTTAATATATGAAAAACTACATTATAACATTCCTACAGACATTAAAGAAAACAATCATTTTATCGTAGGATTGGTTTAAAAGATGTGAATACACACACTAATGAACTAAACTGCGACGTACGTATATTAGTTTGATATACATATATAATAGTTGAGATTGATATTAGAGTTTCCAAATATATGGAACTTGATTGTTGTTATTAAAAGGAAGGCTACCTGATAAGGAATGAATCAAGAAATGAAGAGTCCCAATGGATGATGAACTCAACGAGTTTGTCAGATTTCTACTTACGGTTAGATTTTAGTTATTTTATAGTATTCCAAAGAGTTTCTTGAGTCTCCACTTATAAGTGATTTGAGACATCGCTCTAATACTATTTGTTATGAATATAAAGTTTTTAGTATGAGAACATGTTAAAGATCTTGTATCAATAAAAGATGTTGTTGAAACACTAACACCTACATATATAACACAGGAATCCACCTCTCTTATCTAGTGTAGGCAAGATTTAACATATGTTTTCATATGAACAAAAAGATAAAGAGAAAAAGTATTTATAGTGGGTTCATTTTAATCGATCACTCATGCATATGTTCAGAATTATATTACATGATCTATGTTGATAAAATGAAATAAACTTTGAAATATTATATATTAAGGAAAAGGGGGAAAGATTAAAGGTCCTAACTTATTATTATTATTGTTTAAAAAATGGTATTAAAACAAACAAGTTGAAAATCAAAAGAAATATGCTTCCTTCACCAGCTGCAGCCATGATGGTAAATGGAAATGGGGGCTGTGAGATCCAAAGTTCTTTTCTTTTTCTTTTTTTTTTTTTTTTTCGCTTTTGGAACATTGGATCAATGATCTCACACAATTGTCGGAAAACAACAGCCTAAAAGATCACGTGCACCACGTGCCTATTCATGGTCACACATGTCTCTATAATTATTACCCTAACTTCTCTTCTTTTTGCCTCGTCCTCTCGGTTCACTCCTTGATTTTGGTTATGTAAATCAAATTACAACTCTTGTAAGGGAAAAAGAATTCTAGTATTATAGTAGTACGTATTCTTACACATCATTTGATAGTATATTATTTTTTTTCATAGGTTCCACATAGTTATTAAAGAGTTGTGCTTGAAGTGAGTAGAGTGAGTTATTATAGTCGATTACATATTTAGAACTCTATTATAATAATTGGTGTTTCTAACTATTATAATTCACCATTAACTACAGTAATATTATTTTAAATATCTCTTCGTTACGGTATTATTTTTATTTGTTCTTCATTAACTTGAACTAAAATAGGATGTATCCTAAACACATACTATAATGACTATAGATTATAATAATCAATTTAATGCTCCAAACATTCTCTAAGTATTTTTTATAATAGGCCATAAATGGATTGGATAGGATGTAGTGTATTAAAAAAAATATTGATAAGATATTTCAATAAAAAAATGTCTGTCATTCAATAAGATGATGAAATGGAAAATATTGATACACTATGCTGAACTCAAAAGGTAAAAGTTAATTAAGGCCTATGAAAAAGTTACAACTTTTCTGACCCATGCATTGATTTTGTTAATTATCTAATAAAATAATTTAAAAAGTTGAGGGTTAATAATCTTCTATGAACGTATGTATTTAACTAATATGAATATAACTCAACTGTTAATAAATATGTTTTATTTTTTTTAAATAAGAGGTTAAAATTTCTATTTTTATATTTACTATATATTGAAAATTTGAAATTGTATTAAAGTATTGACTGTAAGCTAAGTTCGTCACATTATATACAAAACACACAAAGGCCTAGCTCACCTCTGTATGGTGAGCTAAGAAATTAAAAAGAAATATTAAGAAAAAGAAACACACAAAAAAATTAAATAGAAATTCTAAAATTAACTCGAAAAAATCATAATTTACAAATAAGAAACTCTATTATGTGAAAAATATCATGATTACACAAAATTCTCTTTCAAACTCTAATTAAAAAAAGAATTACACTCTCAAAACTTTATTCCGTTCGACAAAAAAAATATGGGTAAGAAGAAATTTAACTAGAACTAATATACCAAAATTTAAAATGTCTTTAGCCACGAGTAGGAAACAAAGTCAAAGCACCATCCAATCACTTTTGTATACATTTACATTTTCGAGAGTTGAATTTATTTTGTAAAGAAAATCTGTACATAATTATCCAAGAAATCGATCTGTTTTGTTTATTTGAATATTTAATGCCAAAATTTAACTATATGTTGAGTAACGTGACAAAAGTCTCACAATAATAGATAAACAAAGGGCAAAGAACGTAAAAGAATAAAAGGAAAGACAACTATATCAAATTGGTGTAAATAGAGTCAGAGACATGTCTATATATTGTCTCTAAAAAAAACAATATGTATATAATTTAATTAAGCAAATGAACTTTAACCCAAAAAAATTGATGAAATTAATAAATTTTGATGATAGCACCTTTTTTTTTTTTATTTTTTTTATTTACGTTGTGGTTATAATGTAGTATTGACTAGTTTTAAAGTAATTTTCATAATTATAAATATAAGTAATGTTTTGCAATCAAATAAAAAATTATAAAACTCAAAGTAACTTATAAAAGATAATTAACCTATACTTTCTTTTAACTCAAATGGTCAAAATTCCATACCACATATTATTATAATAAAAATTAAAATTTTAAGATCAAGATGTTTTTTTTAATGAAAAAAAAAAAAAGATATCTCAACATTTTTATTCAAAGTTATTCATAATTATAGATTTGCAAACAAACCATTAGAATTTAGGGCTTTGCATGGCCGACAAGGTATACAAGAAGGAGGATGCGTTTCAATTATTTTTTCAATAATTAGTTTAAAGGTGGTTATATATCTTTAAAAATCTCCATATTAAAAATTTTAAAATTCACATGAAAATATAAAAGAAAGGCTGAAAATACAAAATTGCCCTCAAATTTAAGGCTTTTGTTTTGTTTTTTCACCTTCTCTTCTCTTTTAAAGTAATTAAGCATTTGTAGAATAACAAGCAACCAAGTAAATTTGTGAATAAAATAAATTTTAAGATGTACACACTCTTTAAATTAAAATCACTTAAATGAAAAGAGATTGAAAGGGAAAAAAAACTTTTTTAAGTTTTATTTATTTGGCAATATGGTTTGAGGCTACAAAAGTTACAAAAGAAGACTTTTCTACTTATTAATGAAGTTGTTTCTTTCAGAAGAAATAATTACAAAAAAGACTTTTTCATGCCCATATCCAATGATTTTAGGGGAAGGTTCCATGTGCCTCCAAATCCATGCCCTACAAATCCATCTCTAATTTTTTTTTTTTTGAAAAAAAGAAAAATTAATAATCTGTACAATCCATTGAATTTGATTTAATATATTTAATTTCTTGCTTATAGGTCATTTTCCAATTTTCAATCTCATGCTTCATATTTTAAAAAAATTTTAATTTTACCTAAAATGTAATAAAAAATTTCAAACGGTGAAATCGAATAACAAAATGGTGGCATGACAATTTTCTCTATTATTTTAAAAAGTTGATGTTTTTATTTTTTATTTTTTCGCCTACCCAAACTAGACATTAGAAAAAACTCAAAAGCATTTCGTTAATTAGAGGGGAAAAAGAAAAAGAGGAAAAATCCGGAGTTTATCAATTTAAATTGTAGTTGGACCATTGAATTGCAAAGGTACAAGTACAACCTCAAATGTATGTAAATACTTTTCTATATATGTGTTAGTGTTAGATCAACTTTTTATATTCAAGTAAGGATAGATATAGTTGGATTTTTCCATATAAATAGAAAAAAAAAAGAAAAAAAAAACCCTTTTATACGTGTCACACCCCACTCCCACCCATTAAAAAAGTGGTTAAATCGTGTATGGGAAAATAAATTCGTATAAAATAGAAATATTATTGTAAATGATAACATTGATGAAAATATTTACAAATACAACATATCACAGTCTATCTGTGATAAATCGTGATTGATCGCAATAGACAGTATCTGTGTCTATCATAACACAGATGGACACAGATAGTAGTCTATCGCAATTTATCGTAAATAAACAGTAAAATTTTGTTATATTTATAAATGTTTTGGTTTATTTTCCTATATTTGAAGACAACTAGTTCCTTAGCTTTATGGTATTGTGTCTAATAGGTCCATGTATTTTTCAAATTTTATAATAGGCTCCTAAGCTTTAGTTCATGTACGTTTTAAAAAAAAGTTGATGTAAATATCATTTGTCTCTATATTCTAAACATTTTTTTTTTGCTTTTATATATATATATATATATATATATATTTTTTTTTTTTTTGTCCAATTTAGTCTCTTAATTGCAACGTAAGTGCTTTTAATAAATGATCATTTTGATTTCTTCACTAACTTATCTTTTTTAGTCTCGTTTTATTTTATTACACATTTAACACAAATACTATACCCAATCAATTTCTTGAAATATATTGATACCCTTGCATAAGAAATATTATGTCGTATATAAAACTTACATTAAAATTTTGGAGAAACCAAACGAATAAGCACTTTGTAAATAACAAGTACCGAAATAGATCTTCTTTTTAACATTAATGGACTCCAATGGCAAAAGCTTAAAGTACCAATATTAAAATGGACCTTATTATTAAAATAAAATAAATTAAATTAACGTTTGTATGGGCTAAAACAAAATTTAAAGCAATATTTTAATGTTTTTGTACTTTATTACCGCCCCCCCCCCCCCCCCCCCCCCCCCCCCCCCCCCGCCCCCCCGCCCCCCCTTACAGTAATAGGTCCAATGGTTTTAGCATTAATTTAACCTATATTTAATTATAATAATATATACATTACTGAGATTAAAATTATTCCAAAAATTTTTTTAAAAAAAACCTTAACTAATTATTTTAAATGTTAAAATTATTGAAAATATTTTTAAATATAGTAAAATGTTACTATCTATCCGTGATGGATATTAATAGATGTCTACCTATTGCTATATTTGTAAATAGATTGGCTCATTTTAAACAACCTAAAAACATATATACCAAAACTTAAAATTAATTTAGAAAAATCAAACAAATAAGATAAATAGAAAATATCATACCTTTGAAAAATTAATTCATTTATAATTATATGTAAGAAAAAGTAGTTAAGATTAATAAAGGATTGTTTTCAAATATAGAAAAATGAACCAAAATATTTATAAATATAAAAAATTTTACTGTCTATCTAAGATAGACGGTATAATAGACATAGATTGTAATCTATCGCGATCTATCGAGTCTATCATAGATAAACTGTGATATTTTACTATTATTTGTAAATATTTTTAAGAGTTTTGTCATTTAAAATAATTTTCCATTAATAAAATAAAATAAAATAAAATTATACAAACTATATGGTTGGATCATTGAGCTAAACAACAAAAAAATAGTGCAACCTAAATACATATAAGTAATTTTAAGTGTCTACAAATCCGTGCACAAGATCAAATGTTAATAAATAAATGTAGAAGAATTTCATTAAATAAAGGAAAAAACTTTGATGTAGTTTGACTATATCTATCTGCGGTGCAACCTTTTGCTACACTAAATTAAAAATTACCACGTGGTAGTTTGTTTTAGAAAAAAAAAATATAAAATTATTTTTTTATGTGTAGTAAAAAGAAGAATACGAGCGCTTAAATAGATAGGGCTATTATATATATATATATATATATATAATTCAATTTTCAATTGCTCATTAGCGATAAGCGATTATCATATGCAATGTTGATTGCTTTCACGGTCCATGATAATATTCTCTCTCTCCTTTTTTTTTTCTTTTTTTTTTTTTTCATAAGAACGCTTAAGAATGTATTTATGTGAATTTATCTTCTCAAACCACAAAGATGTTAATGTATCCAAGCATTGTTCAGAAAAGTTGAAAATTAATTTGACCTTTGTTAATTATCTTAAATAGATTTGAAAAAAATGATCGCCCACTAACTTGATTTTGCTGGAAAATTAAGACCTAAACAGCTAACCTAATCAAAGCTCTAGCTAAGCCATTTTGCACATCCAATTCAAAGAAAAAAAAATCCATGAAAATATGTAGTAGTTGATCTTCCAAGTTTCTATAAATTAGAATTAAACTAGTAGAACAGAAGTCACATATAACATTTTTGTGTGGCAATTCTATAATTAATCAAATCAAATATATATAGATCATTTCCAGTAGACCAATTAGAATATGGAAAGATAATTATTAATCATATGTGTGAACTCCTTATAAATTTTCAACATATTTGACCTAGTATAAAACTAAATAAACTATTGCTCCTGGTGTTTATATTTTATTATAATGTCATAGGTCGGAATGAAAAAATAAAATAAAATAAGGAAAAATCTTAAAGAATAAGGCTTAGAAATAAAGCGTCTATATAATTGGGTTTTTTAGATGATTGTGAAGTTTTTAGATATATTATTATTATTATTATTTTTTTTTTAAATGAAGTGTTTGAAAGGTGAAAATGAGAGATATATTAGTTTAATTTATTTTTGAATGAGATGTTTCTAAATTATAAGTATAAGAATAAAATAATTGTTTTTTCAAAAACAATAAAATAATTGAGTTGAGATTGTCAAACTAGTTTTATGTACCCTATGTCTCAACTAAATGGCCCTTATTTATTCTTACACTCTTTGCAAAATAATAATAATAATAATAACAACAATAATAATAATAATGCTGCAACTTTAAAAAACACATTTTAAAAAACAGAAAAATTACCTATTTGTAGGTATATATTCATTTGATCCATCGGTTTTTGAAATAGATTTTTTTAATCCTTAAGTTTTAAGAAATAGGTTTAAATGATCTCTAGGTAACCATTTGTTACCATAAGTAACTATTTTTTAAAATTATTTTTAATGCTGACATGGAAAATTTAAAAGATAATAAATAAAAAAGAATAAAAATTAAAAACAAAAATCCCTTTCTCTCCCATCCTCTCTACAATATTGGTTGAAGGGTTGTCGATCCTGTAGACAGTACCTCCTAAATTGAAATTGTGTTATAAACAAACACTGAATTTTCCTATTTTAATTGCAATTCTCTCAAATAGGTAAGGAGGGATTAAAATTTTTGAGAAAAATATATAGTTTCAAACTATTTATAAAAATGTTGTAGTTTTAAAGAAGGTTTCTTGTTTGCTCCTAATTTACAAAACAGAGACAAAGATCAAAATTTTACTCCAATAACAAAAAGAAAATATGAGGATAATATAGGGGCAAAATTTATGATTTGTTTGAAAGAAAGTGGGGATTTGGTTGATGAAAAGTGAGTTGCTGAATGGGAAGATCTCTATTCTCGTACAGTGAAGTCGTGGGGAGGAGGACGAAGGGTTTTGAAAGGAGCTCGTAAGTTCAACTTGCGACCTGCAACCCCTTCTAACCTTAATCTGACATCTTTAGAAATTTGAGTTGGTCGCAAGTTAAACTTATGGCCTTTTTTTTTTAAAAAAAAAAAAAAAAAAAAAAAAAAAAGATGGAAAACGCAGGTTAAAACCTCAAGAATCTGAACTTGCAACTCTTTTTAAACTATAATATTTTTATTAATAGTTTGGGAACTATATATTTTTCTAAAAAGTTTTCAAAACTACCATAAAAAAGAATGTCCCAATCGTAGCTATGTTCTTAAAAAAGATTTTTTTTTTTTTTTTTTAATCAGTCCTTAGAACTCTTAATTTTATGACTAATAGATATTATGAATTAGATAATTTGTTTACTTATCACACGCAAAAACTGTATAAATTATATAAAATATCAATAAATTTGGTAATTTAGGTAAAAAATACTTTAAACTTTCAAAAGTTTCAAAAATACATTTAAATTTTGAAAAATAGTTTAAAAATACATTTACCGTTAGTTTTGGATGGTTATTGTTAGTGTGAATTATTGAACGCAAGATTAGCCGAAGGTAAAGAACCCTCCGTACTAACAATTTTGTTCTCAATACAAGATTCCTGAGTTAATAAAAGATACGTAACATCTTGAATAGAAGGAGAGCCAGTTCTAGTAGAAATAACAAATACCATTGATTCAAATTTTGTTCCCAAACAAGCAAAGATATTAAAATATGATCATCACGAGATATTGGTTTACCGATGGATGCAAGAGCATCAACATACTGTTGTATTTTCCTAAAATACTCTTTTAGAGGCATCAATCCCTTT
Organism: Citrullus mucosospermus; assembly: GCA_030954485.1. Lineage (NCBI taxonomy): Eukaryota > Viridiplantae > Streptophyta > Magnoliopsida > Cucurbitales > Cucurbitaceae > Citrullus > Citrullus mucosospermus. Next base: position 27,722,026 of record CM062064.1, read on the forward strand.
TTATATTTTGAAGTTTATTTTTAAACTGCATTGATTGAGCAAGACTTCGTGCCGAAGATATGCTTTGTAAAGTGGACTAGATCTCCTTACTGGATTTTCAATTAATTATTTGAGTTATATCTTAGACATGGAACCCAAAAGCCAAGATGAAATTAGGCGATCTTGACACTTCCATGTTTTATATTCAATACTTATTGTTCAATCCGTTGAAGATGAAGATCTAGCGTTCGCCGATTACTTCGAGGGTGGATGTTTTCCAGTAAAGTATTTAACTCATGTCCTTCTAGGGCTGTAGAGATTTGAAGTTTCCAAAGTAAAAAATTATCATCATTCAATTTAACAATTGAAATTTTGTTACCCAGAGCAAAATACAGAGTAGTATCCTCTGTTTCTACAATCGCAGAAGCAGATAAGAAATCTTCGAGTGAAAGACTCAAAATCGAAATAAGTTTTTTGTCATTAGACATTAAACTATGATACAATCACAAAATACTCAAAAGAGAAATATATGAATCTGAACATGCAAGATAAAACCGTTCATTATTATTATATTGAGGGAAAGAGATACAATCGTTATATAAAGAAAATTAGGGATGAAAAATTCTTGCAAAAGAGTTCTAAGCACACCCATCAACTGTTTGTAAACCTTCTAAAAGATAATAAAATGAAAATTACATGGATATTAGAAACGACCCGTAATAATGAGCTTCCATAATACAAATAATAAAGGACTAATGGGCCATCTTCAGTGGGTTGCCTTGACATTTTGTAAAAAAAAATACCCCTTAATTTTCAAAAGTTTTAAGAATACCCTTATTATTACTACATGAACACAAACCACTAATACCACCTTAATTCTCTATTTTTCCTCTTTTTCCTTCCATCTCTTTTTCAATCCCCTCACACTTTTTTTTTTTTTTTTTAATTGTTTAACATTTGTTTATCTTAAAAAAATAATAATAAGTTTGCTTGCCCACTTCAGGTAAGGTAATAGACTACCACAAGAAGAAAAAAGAATAATGTAAGCACCAAGGGATCTTAGGACTTCAATGTTTTAACAATATTTTACGTTAGTAGTTGAATGTGCGTTAATAGTCAAATACATTTTTTTGTTTTGTTTTTGTACTTGGCTATTTATTGTTTAGACATGTTTTAAGAGCAGATTTTGATTTTGGAATTTTGTGGGATTTAATGTTTCAACTTAAAGTTTTTGTTTTTATTTTGGTTGCTTAGAAAATTGATGTATGTTGGTCAAACATAAGAAAAATGAGAGTATTTATACGAAAAAAAAAGAATAATATCTATCTAATGTGTTTTAAAATTAGTTCTTTTCAAACTCAAGAAAATTTCAACCAAATTGATCATTATACTAAGATAGGAGCATTTAATTTTTTTTTAAATTTAGAGTTATTTCGGAAACAAGATATTAACCATTTATGTTTCATATACTGATAGTAAGAATATTTTTTAAAAAACTTTATTTGAGTTTAAGGATATTTTTTATACCTTAGAAGGTTTTGGGATATTTTTGAAATAAAATACTAACAGTTTCTATCCAAGATTAATTGTAAGAGTATTTTTTTAAAGTATTTTTGAAAGTTTAAATACATTTTAAAAACTTTTGAAATTGATATTTTTTACCCAAAATAAAAAGTTAAAAGGTAATCTTTTAGATATATAATTTAGCCTTTAAAATGTCAGATGACAAACTAATTTCATTTGGCCACACTGAAAATTTGAAAAAAAATGTAAAAGCAAATATTAATTTTTTTAAAACAATATTGAGAGGGGATCGAACGTTTACCTTCGAAATTGATAGCAATGCTCACTTTAGCATAGCTTTGATTTTGTATGGACATATTCCTTCGGAGTGAAATTTAACTAAAAAAAGAATAAAAAGGATAACCCACAAAGTTTAAATACAATTACAAATTTGGTATTTATAAGGGTTTTCTTTCAAATATATCAAAATAACTAAAATATTTATAAATATAGTAAAATTTTAATATCTATCTACGATAGATCGCAAAGGAATGTGTATTTTGTTATTAGTTATAAATATTTTTAGCAATTTTGTCATTTAAGATAATTTTCTTATTTATAATTTGATCTTAAAAAAAATTAATTTGGTCTAAATAATTTGAAAAGTTAGAATTTAATTTTGTAATGGGAGGAATTTCATGTATAGTTTGTATGGTTTGAAATTTTTGTCATTAAATTTTATTTTTTGAAATTGTAGAGATGAAATTTGCAATTTGAAAGGAAGATAAAAAGAGAGAGTTTTGGATTTGAAGTGAGATAAAATTAAAAAATGGGATTGGAATATTGTTGTGGAGAGTGTATAAAGTGTATAAGTAGAATGTCACCATAGAATTTCTGTTGTTAATTCTTCACTTTTAATGCCAAATAACATCATCATCATCTTCTTCTTCTTCTTCTTCTTCTTCTTCTTCTTCTTCTTCCTCTCATTTCTCTCTCCTCAAATCTAGAGAGAGAAACTCCATATCAAAATCAATCAAAATCCCTCCTTCCTCTGATTCCTTCACTACCCTTTTCCCTTATTTATCTCTCCAAATCTTCACTCCCAAATCCCATTTGGGATTGGGAATAATCCCTCATTCCTCCGCCATTGATGCTCCTTCTCCCTCTTCTTCTTCTTCTTCTTCTTCTTCACCTACATCTTTCTCCATTCTTCTGATTTTCTATGACAATTTCATTTTTGCAATTTCTCCATTGATTTTTCCTTCACGATTGGATGAAGAAGAAAAAGGGGGATCAACATGGGTTCTTGTCATGCCATTCTTCGATTCTCAATTTGTTGATTCCCAACCTAATTCTCTGTAATGTTGTTTTCGATTTGTTTGTATTTTCCTCCAAATTTCGCTTCCATTACCCGTGAAAATCCACCTCATTCTTTCATTCAGTTCCTGATCTTCCCCCTTTTGATCTGATTTAACCAAAAACGATAAATCGTTTTTGATCATTTGTAATTAATTTATGCAATCATCTCTTTCATTCTCTTGTTAATTCGTCAATGGGATGTGTAAGTTCGAAACCAAATCGGTGCCGTCATTGCCGGCGGCCGTATTCGCCGATTTCTCGAAGCTACTCTATGCAAGTTCATCATCCACCACAGGCCAAAGGTGATAGTTATCATGTCGTTGCCCTGACCTCCTCCACATTAGGCTCGTTGGAGCTCGGAATCAATGGCCACAGTGGGGCAGGTGCCGGTGGAGGTGGCGATGGTGGAGGTTATTATCGCCGTCAATCGCACAGAAATAATAATTACAAGACGAGTGAGGATTTCAAAACAGGATTGGCCGAAGCGAAGACATGGTCGAACATTATCACAGAGAAAATCCCTAAGACGACCGCATCGAAAACTCCGATCAGAACGCCGCCGGGGGAGCCGGAGACGATCAACGCATGGGAGCTCATGGAAGGGCTTGAGGATGTTAGCCCTCTCTGGTCTCCCAGCCGATTTCGAAGCCTTTCGTTCGATTTCGGTAGCCGTACAGTTGTCGATCCCTCTCTCAATCGGCCGCCCGAGCCGATTCCGAAAGAAAATGGTAACAATTCATCTCAGAAACCTCTCTGGCTTCAATTAGAAGAAGAAGATGCAGAAATTGATGATGAGAATCTGAACTCCGATTCAATGGCTTCCGATTTCGACCCGGAGGTGATTTCATCGTTTCGAAAATCTCTTCAACAGCTCTCCCCGGACCACCCATTTCACCTCCGCCCGGTGGAAAATCCAAAGCACCAACAACCACCGTTAGCCACCGTGGATCCGAAGAAATTCTACAGTTGGCCAGGGGAGAAGAAAAGGGATAAGGTTATTCTGTACTTTACAAGCTTGAGAGGGATTCGTAAAACATATGAAGATTGTTGCCATGTTAGAGCCATTCTGAGAGCTATTAGGGTTCGTGTAGACGAGAGAGATGTATCAATGCATAGTGGGTTTAAAGAAGAACTCAAACAACTTTTAATGGAAGATCAGAACAAAAATGGCGGAGGAAGCTTACCCAGAGTGTTCATTGGGAGAAAACAAATCGGTGATGCTGAGGAAATTCGGAGGTTACACGAAGATGGGCAGCTAGAGAAATTGCTTGAATGTTGTGAGAAGATAGAAAACGGCGATGGGGGTGTCTGTGAAGCTTGTGGGGATATTAGATTTGTGCCATGTGAGACATGTGGTGGAAGCTGTAAAGTGTTTTATGAAGAAGAAGAATATGAAGATGATGAAGATGAAGAAGGAGGAGAAGAAGAAGAAGAAGAAGATGGATATGGCTTCCAAAGATGTGTTGATTGCAATGAAAATGGGCTTGTGAGATGCCCAATCTGCTGCCATTAATGCCAATTTACAAGGTACAAATCTGAAAATTCTTTTGCCTGTTCTTTCTTTTTGTTTGTACAGATTGAAGAAGAGTTTTTTTTTTTTTCTTTTTTTTTTTTTTCTGTTTTTGGAGGAGAATAGAGAAACATAATCTAACAGCGCAAAATAGTGAACAATAATGATAATAATTTTATGTGTGAAGGGTTTCCACCTCCTCTTTTGTGTGTTAAGAAAAAAAAAAAAATTGTATACTTACTAAAATTTTTGTATTCAGATTACCAAATACAGAGTGTTTATACCTTTTTCTTCTATGGAAGATTGTGAGAAGCTCATTATTTCTACTGTCTTCTTTCCTTTTTTAAGCTTCGAATCTTGCATTTGCCATTAGATATAAGATTTGAATCAAAAGTGAGTTTGATTACACTTCAAATGAATAAAACCCATTTTCATTTTGGCAGCAAGAATGGAATCAAAGGTGAGTCTGATTGCCATTCTCATTTTTTTCTTGAAGGAGTAATGAACTTGTATTGGTAAAAAAAAGTGTCATAATCATAATCAAAAGTGGGTTTTAATATTGTGTAAGTTAGATGAACATTCATTAAAACATCTGAATCAAAAGATGAAGGATTAGGACATAAATGCCATTAAATATACATCTAACATAACAACTCTAGTTAACACATGGGCTTTTTATGAGAATAAAGTTTTTTTTTTTCTTTTTTGAAACAGTAGTCATAATGATAACATGCACCATCTTCTTGATGAAAAATAATATGTATGTGTGTGTATATATATATAAAGAAAAATCAATTTAGGAAATGGTAAAATTCTGACTTCTAGCATGCAAATCTCTTATCTAATTCAACAAAACTTCATCAAAAACAAGATTAAAAAGGGGGGGGGGGGGGGGGGGGGGGGATATAAAAAGGAGAGTAAATTTGAAGATCCCCTAAAAGTCAGCATTGTCCATCAAATCAATTCATCAAAACAGGGGAAGAAAGAAAGAGAATTTGTGAATTGTTGGGTTTTTTTCTTAGGGAAAAGAAAAAAAAAAGTGAAATTAGAGGCTTTTTAAACACTTTGGAGAAGATGGAGGCTGGATTGATGAAAAGTTTTGATAAACCCAATTTATCTCTTAGGATGAAATTCCAACAGAGGTTTGGTTGGTCACAACACACAAGGACTGGATAATAATGGATATAGAGAGAGAGAAAGGGGGAAAAAGTGATTTTGATAATTGCTTGTTGTCAAAAGTATGGGCCATATATAAAATTCTTTTACCAAACAGTGCCATTTATTTCTCTTCCAAGGCATCACTACAAATAGATCATCATCATGTGGTGGATATTTTTCCAACAATTATCTCACTACCAAAAAAAAAACAAAAAACCCTATAATTGTGACTTAATTCTTTCGGTTTGTTTATTCACTTTGGTGCATGAATTTTTCAAATATCTATTTTTGTCTAACAAATCCAAAAATCAAACCATTATTTTATTCTAAAGGTTTATTTTACTTTTTGGCAAAGGGATGGTACGATTTCGAGTATGTTTGTGGCTAAAATAATTTATTTTAGTTAAAATGTGTTTTACCAAGCCATAATTGACCTGAATTTCTTTTTTAAAGATTAGAGGTTTGATTCTCCATCTATTCAATTTTGTATTAAAAAAAAAAAATTGTTTAAGAACCAAGAATCAAGTTGGATTAAACTAAATATTTTAAACAATAGCCAATGGTAGTGATACTAACACTCGGATTAAAAATTTTAATATTAATGTTTACGGTTCCAACCATCATATTAGTTATGAGTTAGAGAAGATTTCTCTAAAACTATTTAGGAGGGTTTGAAACATAAAATTGAATTAAGTTGAGTTGGTAATTATTAGAGAAAAATCTGTATTTAGAATGTATTGTTTATTTTGCTCATCTCTTTATTATCTTCCTTTGGTTGAGTGAGATGTATTTTCATAGTTTGGTAATTACTTACATCGGCAGTGGTGAAATATATTCCATTTTTTTAAATAAATTATTTCTTACTCCGAACATTATTTTTGTATATTAAAAATCTTAATTTGAAGTAGTTTTATTAATTTGAGAATTTTCAAGTAGGGTAAAGTTTTTGTTTAAAAATCCCATTTTGGTCCGTTATAATTCACACTTTTTCAATTATATTCTTTATGTTAGTAATTAATGGGTGTGTTTTACCTGTCATGATATTTAATAACTTCTTAATTAAGATTTATTTGGATTAATTTAAAATATAAATAAATATTTTTTAAAAAAATCATTTTCATTTAAACATTTTTTATAAAAAGTGTTTAAAATAAATTCATTTTGAGTGGTTATCAAATACTTGTATTTCTCTCAAAATAATTTACTTTTTAAAATTAAATACTTAAAAATACATTTCAAACACATCTTTAAATTATGTAAAAGAAACAAATTGAAATTTCTGCGAACAATTTAAAATTTTAGAGGAGGAATTAGAAGCTTTTCTCTATTAGTTGCAAAAGGCTACCAACTTACTATGCATCATGTCTATTATAAATTTACCGATCAACAAATTTTAACATTTAATCAAAGGGTATAATTTGAAACATGATAAAATGCTGTAGATTAAATAAAAAACTTTTAAATGTAAGGATCTAAATTGAAATATATACACTCAAACTTTAAAGACTTAAAACATATATTTTTGCATAAAAATATACATAAGAGTCATGAATAGTAAAAATATATACAAAAAAAAAAAAAAAATTGAATACACCATAACTATACTAAATAGTAGAACTCTCTTTTATAAACAACACTATGAAGGAATTGTAAAAATGAAATTCACTAGGGAATTCTAGAAATGTTAGCCTATACGACTTAAAAGAAGAACAAATATGGTTTTTTGTATTAAAAAAAAAAAAAACTATTTTTAACCTATAGGATGAAAATTTAGGAATCTTTGATCTTTTGATTTAGAGTTTGTCTTAAATAGTTCACTTATGATCATGTAGGCAAAATTATGAAAGAATAATCTTTTTATTTATTTATTTATTATTATTTATTATTATTTTTTTTAACGATACAAATTGAGTCGGAATAATTGTTAACTTTCTATATTCTAAAATAGAAAGTGGAATGTAATTTAAGGGGCATTGATTTTTTTTTTTTACTATTTTTTTAGGTAATAGTTAGTAAGGGATGAAATTAAAATTATCATATTGTAAGGTAAGGTTAGAAGTTGATGAGTTTATTAATTTTTTAATTAAACAAATACGAGAGTAGTATGCTCAAATCTTAAACCTTAAAAAGAGTAATAGATGTTTTATCTATTGAGCTATATTTTTAAAATATGAATTATATATGTAGCAAACATATACATATGTTCTAGTTAGCTAGTAAATAGTTGTTTTTTTTACTTGCATACATAATTCCTAATTTAAAAGTAAATATGAAAATAAAAACTAGTTGATAATTCAAAATACATTATTATGATTATTATTATTATAAAACATATTTGGCTCAAAAGATTGAAGGGGATAACTAATTAAAAGTAGAAGAAATCGGAACAAGACAATTAAGCATATTTATGCTCTCTCCTCTTTGCCATTATTTATGAAGCAAAATACTTCTACTTAAACACATGTTATTTATAGTTGTTTTATGTATTTAATATAAACAGAGAAAACTCGTGGCAAGATGTACTAAAAAAAATTAAGGTTAAAATACTATTTTGGTCCATGTACTTTAAAATTTGTTTAATTTTAGTCCCTAAAATCTTAAATTTAGTTCCTCAAAATTAGTTTTTATCGAAATTGGTTAAATAATCATAATAATTTTCATGCAAATAAACACAAATATGTGAATATGTTTTCAAAATTTATGGTGAAAATATGATAAGAAATCAAAAGTAATGAAAAAATCCACATTAAACTAGTAGTAAGGACTAAATTTAAGATTTATTGAAAGTATATGGACTTAAATTGGACATTTAAAAGTATAGAGACTAAAATTGAACAAATTTCAAAGTACAAAGACCAAAATGATATTTTAACCAAAAGTTAAAGAAGTGTCTATGAAATTAATTAAAATTAGGTGTTATTTTAAAAGTGATTATATAAATAATTATGTTGGTTAAGACATATCTTTTTGACTTTATATCTTCAACCAACGCTACAAAGAAAAAAAAAAATCTTCATCAGGAAGTTGAACTAAAAAAAATTATAAATTAATTATTTTTTTAGGTTTTTTTTAATATAATCTTATAATGATGGTCCAAATTTAAAATTTCAATCTATTAAAGAGTTATTTAACACTTAGATATATAATATGTCAAATATTTGTAGTTTGAAACTTCACCTCTATTGAAAAAATTAAAAAAAATTATCAATTATTTAATCGATTGAATTAATTAAATTTGGTACTTGTAGCTTAGAATACCTTAAACTTTAGTCTTAGCTCTTCAAGAATCTCATAAATAGTTCTCATAATTCGGTAAACTCCTAAAAAAACACATTTTTGAAAATATTTTTAATTAAAATAAATTTTATTATTTACCATCAAATCCAAATATATTTTTAGATGAATATATATATATATGAGTTGAGGTATGGTGGTTTAAATTAGTTGGAATAATGTAAGAATGGTAGTATTTGTGATGAAGAAGAGATAGTATTTGTTTGGGAACCGAGAAAATGACAAAGTTTGTTGGAAAGTCATTGGAATTTAGCAGGTTGGCCCTTTTAATTAAATGACAAAGCAAAATTACAAATCTGTCTACACTCATTATTGTTGTGTGAAAATGGCCTTTCATTTGATGATTTATGAAAATTACTCTCATCCACACATATATATATATATATTTTATAAGTTACAATATTAAAACCCATTTACGTACCTTTTTCTCCAATTAGTAATAAAAGAACTTTTGACACCATTCAACAATAGGAACGCTACTCGTTGCAAGGTTGTTATTTTTTCTTCGAATAAATTCTAAATAGTTGGCTACCATAGATTAAATCTATAACCCTTTGGTCCTTTGACCTTTATAAAATATTCTCACTACTATTAAGTCAACTCATGATGGTTATTGTGTGACCTATGTTTTGTTAAAAGATTATATGAACGCATGTCGATATTCATACATGTTTTGATTAATAAGTTTGAAAATTACAATGTGAAATATGTTATTTTTTTAGTATTATTGGGGATAAAAAGATTTGAACCACATGACTTTATAATTTTCAAGACACTTGTATGCCATGTAAGCTATGTTCCCTTTGACATTTAGACTTTAGAGTTAGTTAGGCTTTTCGAGGTAATAAGTACAATTCTTACATAGTTTTTAGCTTTGTTTCTTTATTTATTATTATTTTTTTTTAGAGAATAGTGTTTAGCCTTGTTATTTATCTTTGTTAAATATATATTAAACACTACAAGATATTAGGTTTTTAGTGACGGTTTTATAGTTGTGATTGTAATCATTCTATTTAATGCAGTTATAATACTATATGTGCTCAAATGTGTAGAGAGAAATTTTGTTTTGTAAGGTTTTATTTTCTTCGCAAATACTCGAAAGAAAGAGAAATATCGTTGGTTAACTGTGAAATTAATATTTTTTTTATTATTAAAATCGTTTACCAAATGGTGATGAGTGTTACCCATCATTAAACTAACTTTTTTAGACACTAAAAAAGTAGTGTTGAAAATTGTTGTGATTTATCAACATTACTATCTACTTAGTGTTGACAAAAGTGACTTCTGCCGATGTTAAAGTAAGTAATGTCAACAAAATCTTTGTTAATGTTAAATTATGCCAACAGAAGTTCATACTAAAAAGAATTGGTGATGCAACTATTGATGATCAATTTTTTGTCGAGAGAACTTCTAACATTGGTTTTTTTTTTTTTTTTTTTTTTTTTTTTTTTTTTTTTTTTTTTTTTTTTACTTTTTCCCTAGCTAAAAAAGGTGCCACGAAAACCATGAATTCCTGTGTACATTATGGAAAAAGATTTACAACCCCTTTTAACTTAAAATTGATTATGGTAATGAAATTAGTGATCTTTACTTGTTAAAAGTAGTCACTAAAAAAATTATAAATAGTAATTGCCAAAATATTTGGTAAATAAGGGGGGAAAAACAAGTGGATGGAGTTCCATTGGGCAAAGGAAGTGCACTCTTTTGAGATGGGAAATGAAAGCTTTTTTCATTGAAAGGATAGACTTCAACTATAATCAATTGTTGAATGTGAAGAAGGCAAAAAGGCAGCAATTCTATGCATCTTTTTGTTTTTGGAACCCACAAAAAAAAAAAAAAAGACTTTATAAATTGATCATTTCATTGGGTTTGCATGCAATAATTGTAAGCACATTTGATTTAAATCATATTGTAATGCCCATATGTCAACACTTCATTATGAAATATAATTTTATTGTTTAGTAATAATAAGATCTAGTTATGGTAAAATCAAAAATTAAAAATAAAAATACTTGGAGTTAACTAAAATTGAAAAACTTTGTGAAACATTAAAGATGAAATTGAAGACGAAAGAAATATTAAGGAAGTCAAAATGAGTATAACTCAACATTTAATATATTAAAGAATAAAAATGACTATAAATTTTTGTCAATCCAAAGACATATACCAAAGATTGGCTTTATTATTAGAAGGGGAAGGTGAGAATTAATTAGAAACATGAAAAGAGGCAATGTACAAAAGTCCCCACCAATTTGTTTTTTCTCTCTTTTGTATTGTAAATTTTCAACATCTTTTCTTTGCACTTTATGCCAAATGTTGTTTGTTTCCCAAATACATCAATGTATGAAAGCTTTCAAAGTCATTCAATCCATATATTAAGAGGTAGAACTAATTTTTATATAAAATTTATAAATTAAGCTTTCATACATGCTAACTGTATCTCGAGGTCCATCATGTTAATTAATTATATTACATGAAATGGGAGGAAAATAATATTAAGTAAATTTGAACTCGAGAGAATTTTTATTATATTTCATCTTGAAATTACATTAGTTAACTCGATAGGCTTAAATAAATTTGCTTTATAATATGTTCTATCATATATTATTATGATGAATATTACTTTTATTGATATTTCTATATAAAGACTCTTAAAAAAAAATACACCCACACAAATTAGATTCGGTAGGCATTTTGGTCTCTAAATTCTTAACTCGACATTTTTACCCTATTAAAGTTTGAGTTTGGTAGCATTGTAGTCCATATAGTTAGTTTACTATAGATTTTTTATTGTTTAAAAAATGATGTTTTCTTTTATTAATAATAATAATAATAATAATAATAATAATAATGTTTTCCTTTCTTCTCTCTTTATTCTCCCTTCTCGATGTCATGCGCTTTTTGCTCAACCACCTCCTTCTTTCTCGATGTGAAATGGATGGATATTTTTTCCTTATGATTTTCATTTCATTCAACTATTTCTTACGCAATAAAACAATATGATATATGTAGTCTTCTCCTAAAATTTAAAATCATTTCATTCAAACAGCATAGCATAAATCTCTCATTTGACGTGCAAAATGTTTAAAAGAAGAAAAACGGAAGCATGGTATGAAAATACCAACACTTTCCCACTAAAAAAAATAGTCACTTTCTATCGAGATTTCAAAAGCAATAACATTAAAGAAAAATATCAAAATTCTAATCAATCCTTTTATTTAAGATTAAGAGAAAAGGAACCACCATCAATCATAATTACTCGACTGTGATTGGTCAACCCAATTTTTATTAAAATATAATAATAAAAGGTTACGAAAAAAATAAAGTTTTAGGCATGATGTCTTATTATGTGTAGGAAGGTATTAGAATATTAGGTCTTTTTAAGGTTGCATTTTTCCTTTTTTAACAAAAAAAAGGAAAATTAAAGATTTTCAAGTAATTCGAGGGTAATATAATTATCTCGAGAGTACACTATGGCTTAGAGAAAATAAATTTTCCATTTTTTAAAAGAAAAAGTACCATTTGAAATATTTTTTTTAAAATCAAGTTATGGAAAATGCATTTTCTTAGGGTGATATGGGAAACTTAAGAAGTTGAATTACCTTAAAAAATGTCATAATTAAACTAGAAATATTGAATATTGACAAATATTGACAATATCTTTGATTTATTATTGATGTTTTAGAAAAATGATTCGATCTTTGTATCGTTAATATAACCTCAAATTTTATCAATATATAATTGATATTTTGGTCAATATATATCAACACCTTTATTCTTTTTCTTTTCCATTTTCAAAATCATTAAAAATCATTTATGAGATTTTTGGGTCCCAAATTGAGTGGAGTGGCTATTATATCTCACTCAATCTTTAGATCTCCTATTATAATAGTTGAAATTCTCCATTATTATAGCTATAAAATTATTTAAAAACTCTTGTTTACATTATTTAATATTGAAATGGCCTATTTTATTGGCAGAAACACAATAATTACTGTGCAACCCATGTAATTATGATTCAATAAGTACTAACAAAATTTATGGTTCTATAAAGTGAGACAGAAGAGATAGATTAGATTATTTAAATAGTAACTCAGTTGAAATACTATAGAATGAATTTATTAAATTATGTTCAAGTTACTAGTTAATATAGAATGAAAAATAAGAATAAGATAATAGATTGGTTTAAGTTTTCATGGAGTGAAATATTCCAACTACTTGAGTACGGCAAATTGATTCCGTTGTTGAAAAGACTACCAAACTTGTTTGGATGAGATGAATGACTTTGGATTGTATTTATGAATGATTTTATTTTTAAATTTTTGATGTATAAACTTTTTGTAAATATCCCTCTTGAAGTCTTAGCCAAAATTAAAATTTCTTGTTTTCTTTCTTCTAATATATATATATATATATATATATATATATATAATTCTTTTTTTTTTTTGACAAGTTTCTATTGATTCGTTAGTTAGTTAACCTTCCTCAAAAAAAGAAAAAAAAAGTTAATTTGGTTAACTAATTTTCAACTAAAAAGAAATTTGTTTTTAAATAATAAAGAAAATTACTTTGGTATTGATTTAAAAAAAAGAAAAAAAAAGAAAAAAAAATCGATAGTCAATATCAACAACTTAAAAATTAATCTGCTAACATCCATCACAAGGCATAAAAAATCTTCCATATAAGGGAATGGAATCTGAAACTCCCCTCCTCATTCTCATATCACTTTAATATTTGAATTAAGAAATTAAGGAAAAATTAATTATATATATGGTGAATTTTTAATCATTTTTGTTAGTACAACAATTACAAAATAGATGATTAAACTTCCAACCACCGAACATAAGGCTGGTTCATTTGGGCTAATTTCTAACAATTAGTCTGCCTTTAAGAGGAAGTATTACAACATAAAATACTACTAAGACGAAGTAATCTTCTCATTATTATTATTTTATTAAAAAAATAATCTATTCGAGTTAGCTGGACAATTTATTCAAATTTCAATAATAAAATATATTGTCTTCCTTCTAATAGAGTTTTAAAGATAGATCAATAAAAAAATGCAACGAAAATATTTTTAGAAAATATTGAATGGAATCATTGACTCCATAATGAAATTACATGTATTTTATAAATTTTAAAAAATTATTTATAAATATAGACAAATTTTACCATCATATTTTCAAATAGTTCATCTTGCTATATTCGAAAACATTTCTATAATTAAAATAAAATATTTCAAAATATTATCTAAAATAAGACAATATATATATATTATCTACAAAACTGGCATTGATTGATGTGTAGATTACTATTATTTATGTTTGATTAATAAATTCTTAAAAAAAAGTTAAAATAAATAATAAAACCAGTTATGCTTTTTTAGAATTTCAAAAGTTTTATTTTTAAATTCCAATTTTAAAATTTGTTCTAAGAAAATATGATCGGGAATGTTTTTCCATTAAAATAAAATAGAAATCGAAACAATAACTATGGTGTAAATATTAGAAGATGATCTAGACCTTACTAAAAACTTTATTTAAATAATTTCAATGATTTATGTTGAGATAAAATAAATCAATAATAATACGTTTGCCTTCTAATTTTTGAACTTGAAAAAATATATTTTGTGATCATTTTAAAAGATCAAAGTATATTTTAGAACAAATTTTAAAGTTTAATGATAAATAAAAAAAAACCATAGACGCAATTAAAATATTTTAAAAATGTAATTCAAAGTTAGTTGAGAGGTATTTTATGTAATTTTCTGTTTACCCCGTTGTTTAATTTTTTTTTTAATTAATCGTCCATATTTCCAATTAGATTTGAAAAATTAAAAATAAATAAATAAATGTTTCTAAAAAAAAATTACGATTACAAAATGATTTTAATATAAATTTGGTCATTTGTTGGAATATAAGATATCCAAATTTGAAAAAACAAAGCCAGAAATGAAAAATCAATAATAATATATATATAAACAAAAAAAAAAACAAAAACAAAAAAAACAAAAACAAAAACAGCCAGGAAATTTATTTACATAATCAGGATTCATGCAATTTCTTCTCTCTTTTACGATTGAGATTAGACTTTACAGTAGGGTTTGATCGCTCCGTTTCACTAAATTTTTCCTTCCACATTCAAACAAACCCTAAAATCTGTGCACCCATAAACCAAAGATCAAAACCTTCCCCAATTTTTCACTTCCATGGCAGTTCTAACTATTAGCTTTCTCTTTTCCATCTCTCCTGCAAAATCAATAGCCAAAACTAACTCAATCACAAGAATCTAAACCTTCAATTTCCTCACCGATTCAATTAATTTCTCAGAATTGAAATCAAAAAATAAACAATAGTAACCGTACCTTCTTTAACTTAAAGCTCTAAATGTATTCTTCCCGCCGAGCGGCGAGCTAGGCAAAATCGGCCTCGAGAAAATTACAACGTTCATCTGAGAACTAACGCGATGATTATGTAAAGAATGAGGAGGATTATTAACCCGAACATCGCACCAATCTTCGATCGAAGTAATCTTCTCTTTCGCGTTGAAGCCTTCGCCGATATCTTCACGAAGATGCAAATCCTCTTCTCTGATTCTCCGAATCTGGTAATGAACGTACGCTAATTTCTTCCTCCAGTCCACAACCTTCGCTACTGATTTCGGCGACTCTGTTTCCTCTGACGATCCTATGCTTTCCTGATCCGTCTCAACTTCCTTATACGTCTTGGGAGAGTGAAAATCACAAGGATTACAAATTGACGTCGTCGACTCCTCCGCTGCCGCTGCCGGAAAGTCGCCGTCGGAGTTTAATGGTTCTTGATTTTCTTTCAACTGCTTCGTCATTAGGACGCCGTATTCTGGTGGTTCAGTTCGTAGTTCTGTTTTTCTTTCTTTGCCCTTTTCTCACGAGTGATGCGAAAACAGAGGCCAAGTCTTTGTATTATATACTTGGGAGATTAAACGGTGCCGTTGATGGTGATTACGTGGCAGGAGGCACGTGCAGAATGATTGGGACACGTGTTAAATGAAAATGGGGTTATATGGAAAGGTCAAAAAACCGTTTTCCTTTATATAAGGAAAAAGGTTTTTGTTTTTTTGTTTTCCTTTTATGGATATTTCTTTCACTGTTCGCCACGTCACTAGTAGAATCCCACTTCGCTCACGCCACGTTATTTAATTAATCCGTGGTGGTAAATTTTTGAGATACGTGGCGAAAGAAGACTGGTGAGGTAGATTTTGGTTGATCCGATAAATTTGTAGAGTTTTTATTTTTTCTAAGGAGGAGACGTGGCAGGACATGAGTGGGCGTGGGGTGGTCAGGCTGAGACGGTGACCGAGGGGATGGGTGACGTTAGCAATGTGTTTGGAGACAGGTGGCATGTGAAGGTGGGAATTAGCTAGTGGGACGGCGGGTGATGGATGGAGCGTCACGGCCTTGGACGATCTGACGTGTCCTCAATAATTGTATTATTATGACTATTAAAATGGGTGGAAAATAAAAATGTGAAATTGAGATTTTTTTATAATTATTTTTTAAATTTACGTGGTAATACGAAATTTTTGTCACGGGCACAGGTGGATTGGAGAGAGTTGTAAGCGACGTCGTTTTCGAAGGTAGTTTGAATGTTTGATAAGTTCGTTTGACGACCCATATATTTTGATAAAATTGTGATTTTGTAGATGGTGACGCTGATATTTTTCTTCTTTTAGGATACCACTTTTTTAAATAAAGCCTAAGCTATTCATAGGCTAAATTATTACAATGTATTGAAGACATGGTTGTATTTAATTATGTCATTATTGTATCAGAAAAAACAGTACAGCAAGTTTTGATGAATGGTTTCCATTCTTCCGTCTTCCTCCTTTTTCTATATTTATTTAACAAAATATTACGACTACTTTGATAAGATTTTCAAGGGTGAATAATATTATTTAGGTGATTTTGATTTAAACGTTAAATAGATTTTTCGTACACATTTATGGTTTACATTGGTATAATTATTAGTTTAAGAATTTTAATTGACACAACTTTCAAAGTTTAGAAATATAAATTGATTTTTACAAAATAACAATAAATGAATACCAAAAATACCCTTAAACTTAAAGGGAAGTTCTAAAATATCCTTTATTGTTAGTTTTGGATTAGAGGTATTTTTTAATTTTTTTTAAAAAAATTAAGAGTATTATTAGAACTTTTGGAAATTCAAAAATATTTTTTAAACAAAATACTAATGTAGTTTTCATTTAAAAACAACGGTAATAATAGTTTTGATTTTTTTAATTTAAATTTGAAGATGTTATTAAAACTTTTAAATGTTGAAGGCTATTTTTAATTCGAAGTACAAAGTTTGAGAGTTTTTTTTTTAGTTTAGCAAAAAATGTACATACAACTTTTAGTAGCATTTCATACAAATGAGAAACTAACAAATACAACTTCAATTTCTCGTAACATTTTAGTTTTTAAATTTTTAAAACTCAAACGTTTAAATTTTTAAAATTTAGAAAAATAGTATATTTGATATGATATTTTGTTTTATTAAAAAAGATATATGTATATATATATATTTTCCTTCTTCAATCATCTCATTCATTTCTTCTTTTTTCTTTTTCCCATCTTCTTCTTACTTCTTCTCTTTCTTCTTCCTCATTTTTCTAATTAAAAAAACATAAAAACAGTTTTTTAGATTTTTCTTTCTTTATTTTCACCATCTTTTGATGTTTTGATTAGAAGACTTAACAAGTCACTATCATTGTTGTTCAATATTTGACCGAACGATAAAATCAACCCACGACACCCAATAAATGAAAACAAAATTAAGTTTATATAGTAAAGAAATTGGGGACTTCAATTCAGTTTTTAAACTTTGCTCAAAATGAGTTGCATTCCATCTCACACACACCCATTATATATAACATAACAGACAAGCAACAATGTAATACAATGCCACGTTTTTCTTTTTGAAAAGTGATAATTGTACAAGTATTATAATTTGTAACACTTGTGCATATCATCTCCTTTGATATAATCCAAAAATAAACCCAATTTATCAATGCACCCATGACTGGAAGCTCCCTTAAAACCGTCCATTATCATTTTAAAAGTCAATAATTTTATAATTTATTTTTTAACTGTCGAGCCTATCTAAACCAATCCATGTTTAGTTCCATGTATATCATCCCTTTCAAAAGCTGATGGCCCAATTTCTTCTTAAATACAAAATGGGCTTAGCCTATTATAATATAATGGGTTTACTTACTTTATTTGTTTATTTAAGATTTAGATTCTTTTTACTTTCTCAAGAATTTATATTTTATATTTTATGTCAATTGAATTACATTTAGTAGCATTTCTTTTTTATCTATCACTCATTAAATCTTTATGGATCTTTCCCATTTTTCATATCTCTTATAAGCTATAATACTTTCCATAATTAAATTCTCTTGATATCTCTTCAAATAATTTTTTCCTTTGTACTTTTTTGGTAAAAGATAACATGAACCCAAATTAGTAACAGATTTTTGAAATATTGTTATTAGTTATTCTAAATCTTCCTTACAGTTACCATAACAATATTTTCAAGATGTCTTACAAACATATATTATAGGAAATTACAAATCAAATTATTTATAATTTCCCCCAATTGTTTTAGTACATTAAAACTTTTAAACCATCCCAACAAAAAGGTCATTACAGGCATAAAAATTAGGAATAAAGCCAATATCCTGGTTTCAATTTTAGTTGCTATTAAAACTTTTTTAAAGTTGAAAAGTTATGTCTAACTTAGTTGAAATAATTTAATCAACCATTGAAAAAAAATTATCATGCATCTGTTAATTAATTTAAAAATATAATTCTTCTGTCCCAAGAGCAAATAAATAATAAAGTGTAGATTACATAATCAATTATTTCTACACAAGTGATGTGCAAGTGTACATAGACAAAATGCAACCAATATTATATTATAGTATTCCATAAAGATTAGAGCATAAATTTCATTAGCTCAAACTCATTAGTAAAGTCAAAGGGTAATCTAGTCATTTGAGTGTTTAAACTAAACCTAAACATGTTCTTAACCAAATTATCAAAACGTATAAAAGTAATTAAAGTGCATAAGGAAACTAGTAGAATATTAATTCTTAGGTAAGTGCGCACAGTGAATTTAACCAACGACCTCTTAATTATTTATTGAGACTATGTTTTTTTTTTTTTTTTTATCACTAGGCCAATCCATGATGATTCACTTTTTGTATTTTTCTAAAGTAGATTTTTTTAGAAAAACACATCTTTGTTCCCTCAAATCTAGTACTTTAGGAATTACTGAGGATGGATGTGTCTATGTTTGCAAGAATTTCTCTTTCCATATGTCCGTTGTATATGGTTGACTCATCTTCCTCAAGATATATGAAAAGAAGTATAGAGTTTTCTCTGGCATATTCTCAGCATTCTTTCTCTCTAAATGCTTTTCTATATTTACATTTTTTAGTGTTATCGTTAAGGAGTTAATGTAGATTTGAGCAATTGGTTTAATCTTCTCTCATTTTTCACAAAACAAAACAAAAAAACATTCTATGAATTAGATGGCTAGACATTACGTCCCATGTGTTAAAAAATAAAAACATTCCAAACTCAAATTAATTAAGAAGAGCAAATGAGCTTTAATAATGTCAAAACAAGCATAGCTTAAATAGCATTCGAGATGTATAAATGACCATGAAGTTTATGGTTGAAATCCGCCACCGTATTGCATTTAAAAAACAAAAAATATCCTCAATAAATGTAATTTTAGATTTAATATAAATATCCTCAATCCTCATCTAAAGGTGATTAGTTCACGTTACCAAGTTCAAACACAGAGAAAACTAAAGCCATAGAAGAAAACATAACAAAAAAAAGAAAATTCTTAAAGAAATGGAAGCTCCAAAGGGGTTGCTTTTGTCGCATCTGAAGCTCCTCCTTCCTTGGAGAAGGTTTTCTTATTTTCTTTAATCAATTTCTTCTCCTCCAAAAATTCTTTCCTGTCCAAAAATGGTTGGTCACGTGAATAGTACTTCTCCTCCCCAATTCTTTTCGGTTTAAAAAGTAGATGCACATTTGACTAAGTATGAAGATCGACTTATAGAATCGACTATCAAACCATAAATTTATTTGACTAATTATGGAGACCGACCCATAAAATTGGCTATCAAACTATAAGTTTATTTAGCAAGTATGGAGATCGACCTAGGGTCTGTCATCAAGCCATAAGTTTATTTGGCTAAATATGAAGACTACACATAGGAAAACCATAAAGCCACAATACCTAAGCATGCAAACTGACTCATCATTGGGATGACCATAGAGCTTGAGGAGGTCAATCCTATGAAGGTAAGGATTATCTAAGTGTTCTACTTTTGTACATGTTTGGATCACTAGTGAAATACATCTAACGATTTGTAACGGTTTAATTAATGACCCGTTAAGTTAATTAGCAAATTACCATTACGAAACTTATTTCTATATAATCGAGAGGGCTTGTGACATTTGAGGTATGCCGAAATACATCATTAACTCTCTACACTCTAGCTCTCTAAACTATTATTGACTTGATCGTCAAAGTGTTGGTGGCCAAGCACCACATTGGGGCGAGTTTTTCTTCCATTGTGTAGGGCGATCGTTCGATTCCTCTCAAGAATTACAAATTCAAAGTTGGTGCTAAAATTTAATATCAACAATTACCACCAGAGAATATTGTGATTTGTTGTAGGCATAATTTGTCAAGGATTCTCCAATACTTCCACGTGGTGGGTTGATAATAAAAATTCAATCTCTTTTTAAGTTCTCAAAAATTAGAAGTGTAAAGTAAAAAGTTCTCAAAAGTTATAAGTGTAGAGTAGAGTTCAAACCTAGTAATACTCTAATTCATTCACCATAATTGAAGCAATAGACAACTAGTCTACCTTCAACCCTAAAAGGCATTTCATATAACCCAAGTAGTCATACACCACATCACAAACAACAAATGGTGTCATTGACGACCCAAGGAATAAGGACTATGGTAGTGAGTGATGTTAATAAAGATTTGAGCTTTTTGTATTCATTTGTACCATCAGTAGCCATCTTGAATCTCTACATTTCTAATATATAGACAACGCATTTATTAGAATTATTTACCTCCAGAAACCTAGTTATTGTTTAGAAAGTATGCATTTATTGTCATATTTCATATTATTTCAGAGAATTTAAGTAAAACACAGGTTAAACATGTGTGAAATTATATTTAAATAAACCCAAAATTAGTGTGGTGAATAGAAATATTCAAAGTGAACTTAGTTTAATGGTAATTGACATGTAATGCATATGCTTTCTTTGATAATGTTAAAGATTATATTATATATACTTAACGGGTATGATTGACATTTTTTCTTTGTCTCATAAAACAATTAGTTTTTAAATATTTTTAATATTTTTTAGATTTATTAGATATAAAATTGAAAGTTTAAAAAATTTATTAGACATTAAAAGTTAGGAATTACAATTTTTAAAATTTAAGGACTAAACTTGTAATTTAACCTTCATATAAATGTAATTTTAGGAGAATTGATATGTGATATCTAGATGAAGTAATACTAATTATAAAATTATTATAATTATCCACTTAAATAAATAAGCAAAAAATTATTCATAAAATGATAAAGATCCAAAAATATTTATATATTTCTGCATGTATATGCGAGAAAAATTGTGACTAGCAGTCATCACCCTGATGAAGTTCTCATCCTTGTAAATTGTAAGTCGTGTTTAATTTGCAACCTTGAGCGGCTTCTTTCTCGTCATTGAGCAATCATCACACTCATTTATAATCAATCATGTTGTTCGTCGTCTAAGGAAAGCAACATTGTGCTTCTGATTCGCAAACGAGGAAGTTATTTCTCATCGTTGAGTAGCTATTTCAAATTTAGGATGGGAAACCGTTCCTTGTTCAAAATGCTTCTTGTTCAGATCTAGGAAGAGAAATGTATATTTGAATATTCATTCCTCATCATTCTAGGAATTGAAGGTATCCCTCATTTGCGATTCGAATGTGACGATGAAGACTTCCAACAATGACAATTAAAGTTCGGGAGATCAAAGGTGATGACGAGCAGCAGTGAGTTCACCAAAAAGAAGGGGAGAAAAAGAAAGGAAGGAGAAGAAGGCAAGATAACAAAATTCCTAAACACCATCTAATTATTATTAAAATAATATATTTTGCAAATGCAACTATGTACTATTCACAATTAAACTCTCAAATTATTTTACTGTCAACTTATAATACTACATGGGATGCTGATTTGCTTAATATACTAAAGTATGAGTTTAGGTTGATTGTTCACACAATGTGCGTATGAGTTTTGAGTATATGATTGACCAATCAATTAGTCGTTGGAGATGACATATGAAATTAGTCGCCAAAGGTGATCATTAGAGTTGGTTATCGGAGCTAGTTTTGAAAGGTGGTTGTCCTTAGAGTTGGGCATTAGAGGCAATCATGGCAATTTGATCGTGAGAGGTGGTCTTTGTTGGAATTAGTCACCAAAGTGATCATCGAGTGGTTGTTGGAGGAGTTCGTCGAAGTTGCTTGCTAGAGCATGTTGTAGGCGATGATGATTATCAGAGTGAGGTGGTGATAATTGTTGTTGGAGTTGGTCGCTAGTAGGTGGAGTCATTGGTAGGAGTGATAGTCGGTTCGGTTTTGTCGGTTTTAGAGCCAACCAAGAACCAAAACAAACTAATCTGTCTTACAAAGAAGAAATCCAAACCAATGTCCAATAAAGAATAAAACCAATGGATTGGTTTTATTTGGATCAGTTTATTATCGGTTTGCTTCTCGATTTTTGGCATTTTCTCCTTTTCTTCCAATTTTTTTTTAAAATTTTATTTCCACTTTGTTTTGAATCAGTCATTTTTTTTTCTAATTTTAAATTAAAATGGGGTCTATTTCTTTTTTGTATAAATTGAAATTTGAAATTTGACATTTTTGTTTTTTTCTTGCCACTTTTCTAAATAAAAAAAAATATACACGCTCCATAATAATTGATATTTTATCTAAACATCAAATATACATGCATCATAATAATTAGAATACTGAAAATGTCTAATGAAGAGTTTATTTTCAAAGAAATATATATATATATATATATATATATATATCATTGGTTCGGTTCGGTTTTGATTGATTTTTCTAATAAAAAACCAATCCGAACCAATACTTGTTGGTTTTCTCCAAATACAAACCAATATGTCCAATTTCATACTAAAAAACCAAACCATATCATTGGATTGGTTTGGATTTTCAAATTTTTGGTTTTTTGTTGCACTCCTAGTCATTGGAAACATTAGGTGGAGAAAGAGTTGATTATTTTAACCAACTCGACCCAACTCGAGTTAGTAGGCCAAACAACTCAATCCAAATCAAGTTGGTGCTCTAGAACAATTCATTCTTGAACATTTAAAACTAATTTTCAAATTTTAAGAACCAAAAGTATCCCTTTTAAAATCACATAGTTCAAACAAACATCCACTCAAAATTTTAGATGGGTGTTTCATCCATCCTCTCAACTTTGGTGGAGTGTTTGAGGGTTCAAATATAATAATAGTGTTTACAACTATTTATAGTCTACAATTATCTACAATAATATTATTTGAAATCCATCTGTGTTATAAAAGCTTACTATTTTTTACCTATCATCTATTTCTTTGTTACTGTGTTTATTATTTTTCACTCGACTAAAATATCCTCCACTCCATAATTGACTATTATAATAAAGACTAATAAAATAGTATGTATCTCACCATTATAATCACATACTATAAAGACTAACACGGGAACGTCCCACATGGTTTACATATAAATGAATAAAAAGGGTTAGAGGGGTATGATCCATAAGGCATCGGCCCCAAAATTGGCCCGGCTGCGAAGCCATTCTTGAGCCTCCCAAGCTTGGCGACCCATCTCAGGAAAAAGTGAACCACGTCGAGAAGAAAAGGATAATTTCAATTAAAAGTAACCAATTTTTTTGTTCTATTCTTCTTTTTCCTCTTCGAATTATTTCTTTCAGGTGCTTCTTAAATCCTCCAGATAAAGATTTCCTTCTTCTTTCCTTCCTCCAATTTCCCATTTCTCTCTGTATTCCATTCCCCCTTTCTCTCAATTCTTCTTCCATCATCCTCTGTTTCTTGCTCTTTCCCTCTAAATCGATCCCTCTGCCTCTTTGCAAAACCTAGGGTTTCCTCCAAGGCTTCGTCTATCCAATCAAGATTAAGGGTTTTCTGGGATCCGATCTTTGGAAGCCATGAGTGCGCAGAAGAAGAGGAATTTCCAGATAGAGGCCTTTAAACACCGGGTCGTCGTAGATCCCAAATATGCTGAGAAGACGTGGAAGATTTTGGAACATGCAATTCACGAGATTTACAATCATAACGCTAGCGGCCTCAGCTTTGAAGAGCTTTACAGGTTGCTTCCGCTCCTTTTCATTTCACTGGTATACTACACCATGTTATTTCCTTCCCTCTTTGCTTTGCTGCAACTATTGGATGGAACTACAGATTGCAACTTCCGCCATGAGTTTTGTATTGAAGCAGTGGCTCTCAGATTACTTCTCTGTTTCGCCTTTGTGTTTCAGAGAGTGGTTAGTGTTTTTTCCATCTTTGAGCCCTCGCTTAAAACGAGGAAAAGTTGCGACTTACATATATTACCCTTCTGCTTTATGGAGTTGGGCATGATATTTATTTGCAATTATGTCTTATGTATGTGTCCGAGATGATCTTGAATAGATCTGCTATTGGCGGGGACATTATCCAACTAAATGACAGCAAAACAATTTAGGAGAAGTTGAATAACGTGGTTCATATGCCTTGCCTTATGAAAAGTCCTTGGAATATTAGTCAAACCAAGTGGCATAATAAGTTATTTATATAATCCTTCTTTCATTTAGGATGCCTAAGTTTTCTATAATCGTTCACTTAACTAGATAAACGATGTCTATAATTTTTATTTTCTCTCATCCCTTTTGATTGATGATTTCCACTGCGTAGGTTAATCTTAGAAAAATTAGTTCGACCACTCAGTTGTTTGAGCGAATTTGTTATTTGACAATCATTTTGTATTGTGCCCTATTGTCGATACACAATACTCATGCTTCAGATTTCATGTTTCTGTGGTGTAAGTAGAAATGGATAAGACTAAACTATACGACCTTTTTCTAGTGCTTCTTAAACTTACTGATGAAGGATTTAATATCCTTATCGATTTATGTGAGATTTTTATGTGAGATTGAGGTAGAAGTAGGTTTGGTAAGGTAAATCCAAGTATAAGAGGC
This sequence comes from Citrullus mucosospermus, assembly GCA_030954485.1. Taxonomy (NCBI): domain Eukaryota; kingdom Viridiplantae; phylum Streptophyta; class Magnoliopsida; order Cucurbitales; family Cucurbitaceae; genus Citrullus; species Citrullus mucosospermus. The sequence goes on from CM062064.1 coordinate 27,747,167, forward strand.
ATGTGATTTTAAATATTGCGCATTGGGCATAGCAGAAAGGCCCATCAGACCCATCAATACAAAAACAGTACATTTTTTGGAGTTCTACTCCACAAACCCGATTGGAAGCCTCTCCTTTAACTGCATAAACATAATAAAAAAAAAAAAAGGAAAAATCATGAGCCATGACCAACCGAGTATTCCTTTTTTAGTTTAAAGTTGTTCTCCACACTGCTGATTATCCCAGAAAAAAACGTGACATGATTGTCTAGGTACCTTTTCTAGCACAATTGTGCAACTTGGAATAAATTGGATGGTTTCTATGACTCTTAAATTTTCTTTAGCTTTAGCCTTTAGGGATGTGATTAGATCACTTCTCCCTCATCATGAGAACTCTATACTGTCATTTCTTCCCCTATGAATGGCTTGGATGCTGTATTTCTAAGTCACTGATTGGATGTGCAAGAAGCATTTGTTTCCAGCAATGTAAAAATTTAAGAAATACTGTTGAGAATTGGTGCACAATTAAGTAACCAATACTTCACATCCGTTTTTGGTTTAACAAACTTTTATTGGTGTGGGTGTGTATTTGCTGTGAGATGAAAAGTTTGAACAAGAACTTTGAGATGAAGTTCTTACCATTTTCTCTATAACAATAATACTATGTAGATGTTCCTGCCCATTTATAGTGCATCTTGTATTAAAGATAGTATGTTGTAGATGATGGGCCTCAAATTTAGGGGTAGCGTTGGTAATAGGCATTGGATGGCATAAGTTAGCGGATCACCATTGTCAACTTTAGTATATTCACGTTTTCCCATCTCCATGCTACTATTCTTCTAAAGATTTGTGAGCGTAAGCTACTCATGCCTTTGCAGACTAGCATCTACAAGAGACATTGGGTGTCACATCTGAAACACTTTCAAACATTAGGCTAAGCGTTGGACTTAGTTGTAGCTTGTCCCTTGTTAATGGAAAGGTCAATGGAACTTCTTGCATTTCACAAGTTTATTTCATTATCTACCTTAGCTTGCTTAAGCAAATTTTTGTATCTAGAAATTTATTGTAGTTTTTATGCAGTGTTGTAGTTTCTTTACTTCCATTCCTCCAGATAAAATTAGTACTCAAAAGATTGCTCATGGAACAAAGTCAACTAAACAGGAGGTACTAGACTGAGCTCTTTCTTCCGTGGTCCAATTGATGACTGGATATTGTATTGCTGTATTGAAATTGAAGATAGTGACTTGGTTTGACAATTCTCCCAACAAAGCATTCTTGTGGTGTTTCAATGTAGCTTCTCTCAAATCACCTTCAGCTTGAACTACATCATCCTTCACTATAAGTTCTTCTAGTCCTGCCATGTTTGGGGCCATGATTGATGGATCTCTTATATCAATTATATTTTGTTCCCACAATGGTGCATTATTGGTAAGAGGCATGAGGAGGGCTTCAATTGTTTGTTTTGGGATCGTAACTCACCACCTTTGGAGTTTCTTGTTGAGATTGTTTGGTGTTGGGTTTGGAATAGAGATGGCAAGGCTCATCATGAGGAGGTGATTTTGAGTTCTCCCTTTAGGGGGACGGGTAAAGTTTTGTGGCAGGTTAACTTCTTGGTAGTTTTGTGGGAATTTGGCTTGAGGAATGACAAAATTTTTGGAGAGGTGGAGGAAGTTTGGGTGGTGGCTTAAGTTTAATGCTTCCTTATGGGCATCAGTCACTAGGCGTCTAGGCCTTCCTTTAATTATGAGCTTGGTCGGGTCCTTTTGGATTGGAGTCCTTTTTTGTAGGTAGGGTTGGATTCCTTTTTTTTTTTTTTGTTGGGCTATCTTTTTTAATGCCCTTGTATTCTTTCATTTCTATTTCTATGTATGAAAGTGTGGTTTCTTAGCACAAAAAAAAAGTATATATATGCAACTAAATTCTTGATACTGCTGATCTGTTATTCCCTTTGAACTAAACAGATTAGTACCATTATTTCAATTTAGTAGGCATCAAGATATGGTTGTAGAAAGTATATATATGCAACTAAATCCTTGATACTGCTGATCTGTCATCCCCTTTGAACTAAACAGATTAGTACCATTATTTCAACTTACTAGGCATCAAGATATGGTTGTAGTAGTTACTATGATCTTCAATCTGACTACAGGCTACAATTTGTAGCTGGCATAACTACTTGCAGAAAAACCACCAAGCCGTTTCAATTTTTGCCTAAATCATGGTCCATCTAGAATTGCTACACATTTTGGCTCTGATTTTGAAAGTTCCACTTTTGTATTGTTTTTGTTTTTTGTTTTTTGTTTTTTTTTTTTTTTTGAAGTGTGTTGCTGCAAGCTACAACAATGTAATTCAGTTTCTATTTGAATTATATTAGGTTATTGTGATTATGTCTTTTTGGCAGTGTTTGCAACTACTTGTCTCTGCGTACATACTATTTTGTGTTTTATGTTCAAATTGGTTCCAGTAATCATAATAATGTGGTTCCTTCCTAGAGCTCTCTTCCAAAATCTTTTGATAATGCAACTTGAGAAAATCTTTTGATAATTGTGCAGTCATGAAAGATCGGATTGCACTAGATTTAATCCCCTCTTTGTTTGTTACAAATGCCTACAAAGGGAGCAAATCTCTTGGAAAGAGAAGTTCAGAAACTTTCTTTGGGCCAAAATGGGTGCAGAGGAAGAGTGCCATCTCACAAGTTGGAAATGTCTCTTTAGAAGCAAAGTGGAAGGCGGTTCCTGTCTTGACAAGGGGAGGAAAATGAATATTTCCTTTGCAGCTAATTGGTGTTGGGATTTGCCTTGGAGAAAACTTGCTATTGAGATTAATAGTGGATGATGAGCATGAGGTTGAGCTTATCAAAATAAAATATGAGGTTGAGAGTTGTGGGTGGATTTACCAAAGAAAAAAGCATCAGTAGAAGAATCCCATGGCAGTTCATAAACAAGTACAGACAGCCTGTGGAAAAATATCTTAATTTCAAGTTGGAGATGCGAGCAATATGAGTTATTCGGAAGTCAAATGGCTGTTGGGGAAACCCTCTTAAGGAGAGATTCTCGAGAATCTACCATGAAATGGACACAAACTTGTTTAAGATAAGAGACTGCTGGAAAAAGGAAGAGTACTTTCCTCACTAATTACTAATATATCCCTACTAACATTCCTATGAGCCTTTATGCTATTCACCCCTGCTGCTCTAACACATCTATATGCTGTATGCATGGGATAACCGCACAGGGTCCAAACTTGTACTTGTTTGTGATAGTTATCATCACACCCATAGATTATGTTATCAAATCTATTCCAATGAAGCATGTAAACTTTGACCAACCATATATTTATTTTTTGCTCAAGGTTATCCTAGCCATGTAATGCTCTAAGTGGAAGGTAGGAGGATGCACTCTTCTTTGTGCATAATTAAAATTAAACTAAATTAGTTTTTGAACATGTGCTTTGTGCATCTTTTATGGTTGAAATGCCAAGTCAAGATGATGTTGAAGGGATAGGAATACAACTCAGATAGAAAGGATTTCAATTGCCACCATGTAGATCTGCTTTTTGTTATTATTCATGATTGACCTCTCTCTTTGCATTTTTTAGTGTACATTGGATTATCAATTCACTACTATCTGAAATTAAAAAAAGAAAAAAAATGATACAATTTTGAATCATTATTTAATGTAATGGATCAGCTTCCAACCTTCTTGCTCAAATCAAGTTCTTTTGCATGTCGATGGTGCAGTAAAGTGGCTTCAACAATTTGTGGTGGAAGCTGCACTATCAGCTAGTTTGTGACTCAGTGTTAACTACCTTCTCATATGTTTTCAACTTTTTCTTTCTTAACTTGAAAAGTATTTTGCTGCTATAGTACAGTAGGAACCTGTTTATTTTATTACTTTCAAGCCTTTTTGAGTGTTCCTGTTGTTCGTGCAAAAATATTTCTCTCCTGATGATCAAGCATCTTGTATATTTAGGAACGCGTACAATATGGTGCTGCACAAATTTGGGGAAAAACTTTACTCTGGGCTTGTGAACACAATGTCATTTCATCTGAAAGAAATATCTAAAGGAATTGAAGCAGCTCAAGGAGAACTTTTTTTGGTAGAATTGAACAGGAAATGGGCAGACCACAACAAGGCTTTGCAAATGATCCGAGACATATTGATGTACATGGATAGAACTTTCATCCCAAGCACTCACAAAACTCCAGTCCATGAGCTTGGTTTGAATCTATGGAGGGATGTTGTTATCCACTCTAGCAAAACCCAGACCAGACTCCGAGATACTCTTCTTGAACTTGTGCATATGGAAAGGAGTGGTGAAGTTATAAACAGGGGTTTGATGAGGAACATTATAAAGATGCTTATGGATTTAGGCTCTTCTGTTTACCAAGAAGACTTTGAAAAGCATTTTCTTGATGTCTCTGCAGATTTTTATCGTCTCGAGTCTCAGCAATTTATTGAGTCTTGCGACTGTGGGGATTATCTGAAGAAGGCTGAGAGACGCTTAAATGAAGAAATAGAAAGGGTGTCCCATTACTTAGATGCTAGAAGTGAACCTAAGATAACCAGCGTGGTGGAAAAAGAGATGATAGAAAGTCACATGCAAAGATTAGTCCATATGGAAAACTCAGGCTTGGTAAATATGTTTGTTGATGATAAATATGAAGATTTGGGCAGAATGTATAACTTGTTTCGTCGTGTACCTAGTGGACTCTCTATAGTAAGAGATGTCATGACATCTTACATCCGTGATACAGGTAAGCAGCTGGTGACAGATCCTGATAGGATAAAGGATCCTGTGGATTATGTGCAGCGACTCCTTGATTTGAAGGACAAATATGACAAGGTTATCAGCTTGGCATTCAACAATGACAAGACATTCCAAAATGCCTTGAATTCCTCGTTTGAATATTTTATCAACCTGAATGCTCGATCTCCAGAATTTATCTCGTTGTTTGTAGATGACAAGCTTCGCAGAGGATTGAGAGGGGTCAGTGAGGAGGATATAGAAATTGTGCTAGATAAGGTTATGATGCTTTTCCGTTACCTTCAAGAGAAAGATGTATTTGAGAAATATTACAAGCAACATTTGGCCAAGAGGCTTCTGTCCGGAAAAACCGTGTCTGATGATGCTGAAAGAAGTTTGATTGTTAAGCTCAAAACAGAGTGTGGGTACCAATTTACCTCTAAGTTGGAGGGTATGTTCACTGATATGAAGACGTCTCAGGATACGATGCAGGGTTTCTATGCACGATTTGGTGCTGAGTTAGGAGAAGGTCCCACACTAGTTGTGCAGGTTCTCACTACAGGCTCATGGCCAACTCAGGCCAGCACGACTTGCAACCTTCCTCCAGAAATTCTTGGGATATGTGAAAAATTTAAAAGCTACTACCTTGGGACGCATACTGGTCGTAGATTATCTTGGCAAACAAATATGGGGTCAGCCGATCTGAAAGCAACTTTTGGTAAGGGCCAGAAGCATGAGTTGAATGTTTCAACATACCAAATGTGCGTGCTAATGTTGTTCAACAATGCTGATCGGTTGAGTTATAGAGACATAGAGCAAGCCACAGAGATTCCAGCTGTAGACTTGAAAAGATGTCTGCAGTCATTAGCCTGTGTGAAAGGACGGAATGTCCTCCGGAAGGAGCCAATGAGTAAGGACATTGCTGAAGACGATGCATTTTTCTTCAACGACAAGTTCACGAGCAAGCTGTACAAGGTGAAAATCGGTACTGTGGTTGCACAAAGGGAATCCGAGCCAGAAAACCAGGAAACGCGACAGAGGGTAGAGGAGGACCGGAAACCACAGATTGAGGCAGCAATAGTCAGAATAATGAAGGCGAGGCGGGTATTGGATCACAATAACATAGTCACTGAAGTCACGAAGCAGCTGCAGTCAAGGTTCCTTCCCAACCCTGTTGTGATTAAAAAACGAATTGAATCTCTTATTGAGAGGGAGTTTTTGGAGAGGGACAAAGAAGATAGAAAACTGTACCGTTATCTTGCCTGAACTTTGAAGAATTTATGATTGCCCTTAATGTGTCCAAAACTTTATACTACTACGGGCTCATTGTTATAACTTTCATGAGATGAAATATTACCATTGAATTTGCTGCAGGCTTGGGTTGGTTAGATGAACTGTCATCTCTCTATTGCCCACAGCTCCTTTCCCTTTACGCTCTTGATCTTATGGCTTCTTTTTGCTGGTTATGCTGTACTGGTTCACTGGGATGTGGAAATCCAAAGTGAAAGGTAGTTTCTGAAGGTTTAGGTGATATTCCCACAAAGAATGTCTGGAAGCAGACTTGTACATTGTATTTTCTTGAATTTTATGAATGGTTAGATTGCCACTTGGTTTGAACTTTTGGTGCAACCTCTCTATCACTGGAAGTGTTTCCATGTTCAAGGGTAATTTTCTCATGCCCAAAAATACACTTCCTCTAGAATTTCAATTTTTATCAAGTTTGAATTTATATTTCAATTCCTAACTTGTGTTAGGTTTTGTTACAATGCACGCACTCTCATGTCAACAAAAAGTTCCACTCGTTTCGGCAAAAATTAAGCTCTTAAGCCAACAAATGGATGAATACTTACGATACTTCTTTTATTTATTTATTTATTTATTTTTTTAATATTAAGCTTATAAACATCCATTGTGCACTTTTTTTTTTTTTTTTTTACAAAACTAATTTTTAATTTTTTTTTTTTTTAAATTTGGTTGAGAATTTAACTCTTTTATTTAATGAAAACTATGGTAAGAAATTTAGAGAAAATATTCTTAATTTAAAAAAAACTAAAATGAGGCCTTAGAGATTAAGTTATAATTTAGCCAAAAATGTATTCATCAAAGTTTTCTAATGATCAACTTCCCTAATTTAATTTTGTCAAAGTGAGTATAACTGACTTCTTGAGGCTAGAGGTTTAAATCTTGGAATCTTTGTACAAATAATCTTAAATCTTTTCGATCTCTTTTAAACAAAGCTTTTTAACTTTTTGTGTGGTGTCATCACACATTTTTTAAATAATTTTTTTTCTTTTCTCGCTCTTGCTTTAGTTCTAGTTTACATTTTACCTTTTATTCTAGTTCTAGCTCTTAGTCTAATTTTAGTTCACTTTCTAGCTCTTACTTGGGTTCTTGTTCTTGGCCTTCCTACTTCCTACTTGGTTCAACTAACGTTTGAAAAAATTTCATTTGTTGCCATTGACCATAGAAGAAACAAGTTTTTTAATGTTGTCGAAGGAAAAATACAATGAACATAGCGTTGTCATTGCCAGAAATGAAATACTGAGAAGGGATCCAGAGAAAGAAAACAAGAGGAATAAGATTTAGAGAGAGAAACAGGATGAGAGTGGAGAGAAAAATGAAGAAAATAAAAAGAAATAAAAGCGTACCAAATCAAATAACATTTTGGCTAAATTTTGTAGATCGATCTTTCAAATAATCCCTAATCTCTTCGTTGTACTTGAAAAAGCCAAAACTTGATTGTTTTGAAAATTAACCTCATGGCAGCCCTAACATAAGACACTATTCCAGCCGCCATTTTCTCTTTTCTTCTTCTCCCCGTCTGTCTCGCTCTCTGTCTCTCTAAAACAAGAGTTTTCAGCTGAGGGAGAGAGAAAAGGTTTCCCAACTCTGGATCATCGCATCAATGTCTGCTAAATGGCGAGCTCTGCAGCATCGCCACCGCTATACTTATAGTGCAATCGTTTTCCCTCCCTCCTATGTCGATTCTCTCAATTCCGTCCAATCTTCTTCTAAATTCCTCACTGAATTACTCCAACTTGTATCCTTGAACTCCGTTTACGCCCAAGTGAACCACGCCAAGAAAGTCGCTTCCGCTTTCTCCGAGTTATTAGCCAATGGAGACGAGGATTCCGTGTCCAAAGCCGCGCGGTTTTACTTGGAGGTTTTGTTCTGTGAGAATTCCCAGCCTTTGCATCGGACCCTTGTCTCCACTCTGGCCAAAAGCCGTAAATTTCAGGATTCTTTGGGAGAGTGTTTCAGGAATCTCTGTGAGGAGCATAGTGGGCTGCAACGAGGTGGAGAGAAGCGGTTCTGTGTATCGAGGGTGGCTTTATCGGTAATGGGTATGCCTAAATTGGGATATTTAGTAGATGTTATTAAAGATTGCGCCATTTTGGTTGCTCGGGATACTGTCTCTAGCTTGGACTTTGTGGTTAAGGAAACCAATGAGTCCGCTAGGCCTTCTCCAATTGTTATGGAACAGTGTCAAGAGGCTTTGTCTTGCTTGTATTACTTGCTCCAGCGATTTCCCTCCAAGTTCCAGGAAGATTCTAGTGTTTTGGGGATGATTGTGAGTACCATTTTAAGCGTTCTAAAATCCTTGGCTTTTTCAAGGGATTGTTATGTGGCAGCTGGAGTGAGTTTCTGTGCTTCTCTGCAAGTTTGCCTCAACACGGCAGAACTTGGGGTGCTCATATTTTATGGAATTTTTGAACAAACTAACCACATTTCATTTTTGAAGAATGAGAGTGAATTTAAGAATGCTGTTGCGAAGGTTCCTCATCAAGCGAACGTCTGCACCGAAATTCGAACTTTTTCAGTGTTGAGTAGGCTCTGCTTGATCAGGGGGATTCTTACAGCAGTTCCAAGACCTGTGCTCAACATACCATTTTCTATGATGGAAGGAGATTTGAGTGGCCATCCAGGTTGTCTAAATAGCGGTAACTCTGTCAAAACGATACTCTATGATGGCATTTTGCCTGAGCTGTGTAACTATTGTGAAAATCCTACTGATAGCCATTTTAACTTTCATTCATTGACTGTACTGCAGATTTGTTTGCAACAAATAAAAACCTCTTTAGTTAGTAACCTTACTGATACATCCTGTAGTTATGATCCGCTCCCTGAGGAGATGGGAAGTCGAATACTAAGAATTATGTGGACTAACTTGGATGATCCTTTAAGTCAAACTGTCAAACAAGTGCATCTCATCTTTGATCTAACTTTGGAGATTCAATCGTCACTTTGCTGGTCAGAGGGGAGCGAGAAAATAAAGTCGTACTTGCGAAAAATTGCTTTTGATCTTCTTCGTTTGGGTTCTCGTTGTAAAGGAAGATATGTTCCTTTAGCTTCTTTGACCAAAAGGTTGGGTGCAAAGGCATTGTTAGATATGAGCCCTTCCCTTCTATCAGAAACTGTACAAGCATACATTGATGATGATGTGTGCTGTGCTGCCACTTCTTTTTTGAAGTGTTTCCTTGAGCACCTGCGTGATGAGTGCTGGAGCAGTGATGGTATTGAAGGTGGGTATGCACTTTACAGAGGCCATTGCTTGCCACCCATTCTTCAGGGACTTGGTTCTGGGATATCAAAGCTGCGATCAAATGTGAACACTTATGCTCTTCCGGTATTGTTTGAAATTGACCTAGATAGTATATTCCCTATGCTTGCTTTTATCTCAGTCTGGCCTAGTTCACGTGACAATGGAGTTCTCTATCCTGGTAATAATCAAGGTAGTATGGAGCTGAGAGTTGAACAGAAAGTTGCCATTTTTATTTCATTGCTCAAAGTATCTCGTTCACTTGCTTTAATTGAAGGTGACATTGATTGGCTAGAGAAACCTAGCTTAGAGCAGCAAACTTTCCATGAAATAGAATATTTTAGTTGTCATGCTCTTGTTTTCATCAAGGGAGTAAAGGTCGAAATCCTTGTTGAGTGGCTTTTATTGGCGTTAACACATGTTGATGAGTCACTTCGTGTGGATGCTGCTGAGTTTCTTTTCTTAAACCCTAAAACTTCTAGTCTGCCATCTCATTTAGAACTTACTTTGTTGAAGAAAGCAGTGCCATTGAACATGAGGTGTAGCTCTACAGCTTTCCAGATGAAGTGGAGTAGCTTGTTTAGAAAGTTTTTTTCTCGAGTACGAACAGCTTTAGAGAGACAATTCAAGCTGGGTAACTGGATACCGCTTGCTTCTTGTTGTACTAGTGAAAGCTATCTGCCAAATGGAAATGAGCAAATTATAGCTGGTAGAGCGGATGATCTTTTACATTTTATGAAGTGGTTAAGTTGCTTTCTGTTTTTCTCATGCTATCCTTCTGCACCTTACAGGAGAAAAATTATGGCAATGGATCTATTTTTAGTAATGCTTAAAGTTTGGTCAGTTGTTCCTTCTAAAGAAAATTCTGATGAAACTCTTCTCCGTCCCTATAATGAAGGAATTACTTCACCTGATTCAATTCTTTTGTTAGTTGGATCAATCATTGATAGTTGGGATAGACTCAGAGAAAATTCTTTCCGTATATTGCTGCACTTTCCTACTCCACTTCCTGGCATTTCTAGTGAATATATGGTTGGAAAAATAATCACATGGGCAAAAAAGTTAGTTTGCAGCTCACGTGTCAGAGAAAGTGATGCTGGAGCATTAGCATTAAGGCTTGTATTCAGAAAGTATGTTTTGGATTTAGGCTGGATTGTCAGAGCTTCTGGTGTTGTTGTTTGCTTAGATTTCCTAAATAAATTACCAAATGTGGGTGAGGAGATATGTAAATCAAACCATCCGGTGGCAGAGTATTTGAAATCGTTGATTGATTGGTTGAATATCTCTGCAACTGAGGGAGAGAGGAATCTCTCTGAAGCCTGCAAAAACAGCTTTGTCCATGGTGTGTTGCTCACTTTGCGTTATGCTTTTGAGGAGCTGGATTGGAATTCAGATGTTGTGCTATCTAGCATCTCAGAGATGAGAAGTCTACTGGAAAAGCTTTTGGAGCTTGTGATGCGAATAACTTCCTTGGCACTTTGGGTGGTTTCAGCAGATGCCTGGCATCTTCCTGAAGACATGGATGACATGGTCGATGATGATGCCTTTATGCTGGATGTTCCAGATGAGGCTGATGTGTCCACGTCCTTGTCTGAGCTGGAAGACAGTAAGGAAAAAACTACAGTAAATTCAAGAACATCAGAACAGATTGTGATGGTTGGCTGTTGGCTTGCCATGAAAGAGGTACTTTGCCTTTTGATTGGCTCCAATTTATTCATTTGGCAGCCTTTTCATGTTACTTCTGTTTTCCTGCTTTCCGGCCTATAATTTTTTACTTATGACTAGCAAGAGTACATGTAACACAAATTAGACTGAAGAAAATTTGACTTCCATAGTAATCACCAATATCTACTAGGAAGTTATATTTAATCTGATTGTGCTAGTTGGGACCATTTGTTCATGCTGGATATTTCCCTTCTTCTCTTTCTACTGGCCATTGCAGGTTAGTCTTCTTCTGGGAACAATCACAAGGAAGGTGCCTTTGCCTGCTGCTTCTGATTCAGTTGAATCTGATCCCAGTGCTTCCATTATATCAAGACAAGAGGAAGTACTCGATTTAAAACAACTTAAAGTGATCGGGGACCACTTTTTGGAAGTTCTTTTGAAAATGAAACACAATGGTGCGATTGATAAGACAAGGGCTGGATTTACTGCTCTTTGCAACCGGTTACTTTGTTCAAATGACCAAATGTAAGTTTCTTTAATACTTTTTGCATGAGTTGAAGCTTTCTTCCTATATTTGATTCTCCTAGAAAGGCAGGGACAATAAAACTATTTTGCTCTTCTTTTAATAATAAATCTTTTAGTGTCATTATGTTTTGGAAAAACTTCAAAGATTTGGGGGAATATTCAAATTTTATCCTAAAACTTGGTGATGTTGATCAGACTTTTATTCTGAACTTTCAATTTAATTGAATTAAACCATGGATTTGGATAACTGTTGCAATTTTTACCTCTATTCCACTTATAGTGCAATCACCCAATAATTCGTCCACTGATTGCAGCAAAATCTCTCAAGATTTATTAATTTCAATTTTCAACAAAAACTTAGACTAACAAATCAAGACAGAAAATAAACTTGGACAAATCAATTCACAAGATCAATCATTGAACCAAAACTTACACATTTTAACAAAAGTTCCAGCTCTAGTGTCATCTTTCTTTGAAGGCTGATCAATTGTGTATTAGGATCCCATCGTAATTCATTAATTTGTGATTTTTTCCCTTTAATATTAATGATTGTTCAAAAAAAGTTTAATTGAAGCTAAAAGTTACAATATTTAATCCAAGTCTAAGGCAAAAATTTCAATACGCATGAAGTCTATGGTTTAATTCTTAATAATCCTTCTACTTCTGCCCTCCCATTTTTTATCACCGTCCTTTAAAGTTCTCCAATTTAATCTCTATATTTTGAGTAATGTCTACAAATGGTTGCTTTGCATAGTCTGCTATGATAGCATCCATGTGAGTTGACATTCTAATAACTCAACCAATGATAGAGAGCGACCTTGAGATATTGATATTCTAAAGTAATAGAATTAAAATTAGATATAAGTAACAAAGTGATACTATGCTATTTGGTTGCCCATGTTATTTAATCAAAGGAGAGAGTTAGAGGTCTTTATTTGCTTGATTAAATAATAGCCACTTAAATTTTATATAATGTTAGAAAATTCTTGTAAACATTTTTGAGAGGACAGTAAAATTTTCTTGCATCTGAATCTTTCCCAATTTTCTAACTTATCCTCTCTTTCTAGACTTTGTAAGTTAACAGAATCCTGGATGGATCAGCTAATGGAAAGAACGACTGCAAAGGGGCAGACAGTTGATGATTTATTGAGGAGAAGCGCTGGTATTCCAGCTGCCTTTATTGCTCTATTTCTAGCAGAGCCAGATGGTTCCCCTAAGAAGCTTCTACCAAGAGCTCTGAAGTGGCTCATAGATGTAGCCGAGAGATTGTTGCAGAATCCAATTGATCCGAACCAAAAAAACAGAAACTTCTCCAAGTTACCATCCACAGAGTTAGGCCAAGACACAGAATCTGTTTCACCCCATGAGACTTGTCCAAGTGAAAAAGCCTCTAAAATTCGCGATGAAGGGGTCATTCCAACAGTTCATGCATTCAATGTCCTTAGAGCTGCTTTCAATGATACCAACCTAGCAACTGATACATCTGGTTTCTCTGCTCAGGCTATAATTGTTGCTATTCGCTCATTCTCTTCTCCTTACTGGGAGGTGCGTAACAGTGCTTGCTTGGCATACACTGCTTTAGTTCGGCGGATGATAGGATTTCTCAATGTTCACAAAAGAGAATCAGCTCGTCGAGCTTTAACTGGACTTGAATTTTTTCACAGGTATGATATCTTTGATGTCAGATTTGAACTGCAAAATTTCATGGGTAGACAGCATGCATTTTACATTGTAAGATTTGCATGTATGCTGAAATTCCATAGCACCATGTATGAGTGTCTTAACTCTTAATAATTAGATTTGGTAGAAAAGTCATACTGACTTTTGGTTCTCGGAGTTAAATAAATTGTGAAATTGGAGAGTTACCGCTCATTGTTTCTTCTGTGCATTAAATGTGGTAGATGCCTTTTTGGTCTGTTGAGCTATCTTAGTTGTCATTGCCGTCAATGGTATGTAAATTGTGTCTGATGCTCAATTATGTATTTATGTTCATGTGAGTCGTGAAATGTGATCCATCATTTATTTTTCCAAAGAAATAAGACTTTCATATAAGAGAATGAAACTAGCAATCAGGTGGAAAGCAATTAAGAGTAGGAATAGAACGTGTCTATGGTGTTCACGGTGGAAAATAAGGTATTGCTTTGATTAGGGTTCATATTTGATCCTCTCTTCCGTATTTTGTACCTTTTAGATTCATCTTGGTATATTGTTTTATGTCAACAAAAAGGCCCCACCTTTATAGAACTAGCAGCTTCACAAAAAACGTTGCAAACCACAGGTTCACAACTATATCCTTTCCTCTGACTGATAGGTTGAATATTTCTAATATTTTTCATTTTTGTGGGCTTTTTTGGCCCACATATTCTTTCTTTCTCGCTCAACGAAAGTCTAGTTTAATCAATAATAATAAAAAAGAACGAAAGAAAAAAAAAAACTAGTATTTTACAGAAGCCTTAATCAGTATAGTAGCTCTATATGCTTGAAGTTTGTAAACTGTTATAAGTTTCGTCCTAAATTAATTGCCTATTTTTCTTTGTCAAAATGCTCCAAAATGGTATTTAAGATCCCATGAACCATAGTTAATATTTGGTAAAATTAAAGACTGAGTTCCTAAACTTTGATGATTTTGTATATTTAGTCGCTAAACTCTTAAAAGTTGTAATGACATCCTTGATCAATTGATTTTGATTCTAATAAGTCCCTGCTACTAATCTTCATCTTCAGTTAAGTGTTGATTTGGGAAATGTGTAGAAGTATATGGATAAAGAGTTTCTTTTACAAAATGAGAAGAGCGATTGAGTTGAAAAATTAAGGATCACTAACCATCATTTTTATCCTAAAATACAAACTATTAGATGAAAAAAGAAGTAAAAGAGAGCATAAATAGTCTTCTAACTGGACTAATTGGTGATGGTTTTTACTTTGCATGAAGTGGCAATGTGTGGCACGAGGGATAGGCCAACCAGAATTTTTAGTTTAAAATTTATTGTCCACCCATCACAAGGATGTCTTTGGCTTAGAAATGTGTTTGTGTAGCCTGTCCTGCATTATACTAGGACCTTGCAAAGTGCCATGCCTAGAGAGTTCTACAGCATCTTACTGAGTATTTTCCTTGCATAGATGGTTCTTATTGGGAGAATTGTAAATTTCAAATTCATTATCTTGATTGTTCTTATTTCACGGGGATATTATATCCATTCATAAGTTATGTTAGAGGAATTTAATGAAGTTCTCTTGCCAACAGGTATCCGGCATTGCATCGATTTCTATTGGATGAATTGAAAGTGGCTACTGAGTCCCTTGATGATGGCTGTTCTGGAAATTCAAAATTCAATCTAGCAAATGTTGTGCACCCAAGCTTGTGTCCTATGTTAATTCTTCTATCCAGGCTTAAACCTTCTACAATTGCAAGTGAAGATGGGGATGACCTGGATCCATTTCTCTTCATGCCGTTCATCAGGAAGTGCTCTTCTCAAAGCAATCTACGGATTCGTATTCTTGCATCTAGAGCATTAACAGGCCTGGTGTCCAATGAGAACCTACCATCAGTCATCCTCAATATAGCATCTGGGTTGCCAGTTGATGACAACGCAACGATGGCCCATGAGGATGCGACTGCAACCACTCAACATGCTTCATATAATAGGATCCATGGAATCTTGTTGCAGTTGATTTCTCTTTTGGATACGAATTGTAGAAACCTGGCAGATATTTCGAAGAAAAGCCAGGTTCTTAATGACTTGGCAGAGGTCCTTGCACGTTGCTCCTGGATTGCAAGGCGTAGACATTGTTCTTGCCCAATTCTTAGTACCTCTATCTTACGAGTCCTAGGTCATATGCTCAGTATTGTTAGAACATGCCCGAGAAGCAAAAGTTTCTATATCATCCGCAACCTGCTTCTAGATCTATCTACCAAGTGCTTAGATGTGGAAGCATCCCACGAATTGTCATATTATGATCCAACTGTAGCAGAGCTTCGGCAGCAAGCATCTATTTGCTATTTCAATTGTGTATTTCAACCATTCGATGAAGATGATGATGCAGCTCTTCAGAAGTCACAAAGATCTCAGTCTGAAGAAGATGTGCCTGCCACTCTAATGGATTATCCTTTTTCACAACTTCAAGAAAGGCTAATCCGCTCATTACAAGATCCATGCTACGAAGTTCGACTTTCAACCATGAAATGGCTGTTTAAATTTCTGAAATCAACAGAATGCTCTGCTGGGTTGTACGACTTGAGTTGTCATGAGATTAGGACCGTTGATCACTGGATTAAAACCAACCTCCAAGCCTTACTGACAGAACTTTTGTCATTGGAAAAGAATTATAGATGTCTATACTACATTTTAAAGAATCTTTTCGCTTGGAATATGTCTCAGTTTCAGAAATTTGGCAATAAGGAATGCACTGAAGAGGTAGTTTATATTGGTAAGATGGACTGTGGATCCGTGTTGCAGTTTTGGGATAAGTTGATTTCCTTGTATAAGCTCACAAAACATGCAAAAACTCGGGAAAATACGATTCGCTGCATGGGAACATGCATAAAGCGCCTTGCTGTGCAATATTCAGCCTGCATTATTTCCGATGCCACAACGGCAGAGTCTCCAAATGATAGAATATCAAATAACTTGGACAAATTCCACTCCTGTATTACCTCATTCACGGACCTGATGAGGCAACATAGTGCTGCTTCAGAACCAGTAAATATGCGTACGGCCGCTGCAGATTCTATTATAGCCTCAGGTTTGCTAGAACAAGCTGAAAGTTTTGGTGATTTTGTGTTCGATAACCAAATCCCTCAGGACACTTCTAACTCCCATTTTGAACAGAGAGAGTATGTGAATATGTATGCTCATCAAATCCTTAATATGTGGTGTACATGTATTAAGCTTTTGGAGGATGAAGACGATGACATCAGGAAAAGGCTCGCAGCTGACGTCCAGAAGTGTTTTAGCCCGGAAAGAACTACGACAAACTCTGATGTTCCAAACCAAGTGGAGCAAGTTATCGGATCAAGTTTTGAGTACCTATCATCTATATTCGGCCACTGGGTTCTGTACTTCGATTACCTTGCAAACTGGGTGTTGAACACGGAAAATTACGCCCTATCACCAGCGGACCCAGTTAGAAGGGTGTTCGATAAGGAAATTGATAACCATCATGAAGAAAAGTTATTGATCAGTCAGACTTGTTGTTTACACATGGAGAAGCTTTCAAGATCTAAACTGGTTGCTTTATGGGACACCCAATGGTTCAGAAACTATTTGGTTGGGTTGAGAAAGATATTTTTCCATCAGTTGATCAAATTTTCAGATGAGCATATGAACAGACATGGTGGATTTGATTGGATAGGTGGTGCAGGCAACCACAAAGATGCATTTCTTCCACTTTATTCAAATTTGCTTGGCTTCTATGCCCTTTCAAACTGTATCGTAACTGGCAAACCTGAGGTTCCTACGCAGCCTCTCGTCACTGAGGTCGTCGAAATCGGTAAGATTATTAATCCTTTTCTTAGGAATCCTCTGATATCTAATCTATATTTGTTAGTGATTAGAATACACAAAGAAGCTATAGATGTTAATAGAGATCACAAGATCTCTGATCTTGGACATGAGGCAATCTGGGAAGGTTTTGATCCCTACTTTCTTCTCAGATAGGTCTCTTGTAGAATATTTCTTTTAATTTTAATTGAGTTAGAGAATTTTGTTGGAAATAACTATTAAACTATATGACAAAATGAAAATGCTATACTTCTCACCATGCCATTGAATTTATCTACAATTTTTGTCTTTTAATGTGTCATCATGAGTGGTCTATTGTTTTTGTTTTTCAGTGCACCAATTTCTTACACTAGTAAGTGTACTTTAATTTGACTAAGTTATGTCTTGAAAAGGACTAACGAGAACAAGAATGATTTTGAAAAGTAGTGAAGAAAACGTATCGAAACAGCTAATAACTTTTTAAAACTAACTTTAATAACTAAGCCTTGTTTTAAAATGGGTAATGTGATTTTGGATGGAACAAATAGCTCTGCAAAGACAAAAGAAGTGTGTTAGACAGTATATATATATATTTTTTGTAAGTACAACTGGGTAGGAAAATTCGAACCACAAACTTTGTGGTTATTAACTCACTCTTATGTCAATTAGCTATTTTCGATTTACTCTGAACTTTATTTTTATTTAAACTTAGTTTTCAAACTTTCAAATTTGTGTACATTAATTAGAGAATTTTCCTAAATGATCAATTGTGTCCCTATCATTATTTCGTTTTTGCAGATGCGGAATTTGACTTTTGAGTATATGTATTAAGGTGTTGACATTAAGCTTTGTATGCTTTTCAAACCACTCCCTAACAAGAATTAATGCTTCTTTTTCTTTACTTGTTGCCATCTCATTCTTCAAGTTCATGTCATACTCCTGTTGAATATGTTGTGCAATGTCTTTTGGTCTATTAGTACGTCCGACATCTTCAAACTTCTACTTGATTAAATTCCCCACAACCCAAATTTCTAGCCTACTTGTGGTCATAAATATACAAATTCATGTGTACATGTATGAAGTGTTTGAAAATCTTAAATATATCACACCAAGGCCTCCACACCAAGGCCTCCTAAATTGATTCGTTTAAGAGATTTGCTTATGAAAATATAAAGATGTAAATTGCTTTTTTCTTAAATTTAAGTTAGTTCCAGTTATATTCTCAACTTTAAATTTAGATTTTACAAATTTCTCAACTAACATTATTATTAAGGTTATGTTTACTAAATCGTAATGAAGACTGGTGTAATTAGAAGGAGATTTCATTAATTGATGGATCGTAATAGACCTAAATCGTAAATATAATTGGATTGCATTTGTTTACATTTGTTTAGAATTATAAATCTGTCACATTTTACTATTACTGTTATAATTATTGTTATTGCTTGACCATAACGGTAAAGGTAACGATAACAATAAATGTGGTAATTCATAATTTTCATATTTATAGTAGCAATATCTGTAATAATAATGATAACCGTAACGATAAAAGTAGTGGGTTCTAACATAATTTTTTACCACGATTAGATTGGAGCACTCTTCATTCTTCAATTAAATTGAAAAATTTGATTATAAATTTCAAACGAGCCTCAGAACTTATTACGATTACAAAACGTAAGTAAACATCAACAAAAATAACTAATTGGTGTTTACTTTTTACATTACCATTGATGGATTATCCTTTACCTGATGTAAACATTGTTCATAAAATAGGACATACACATGCAAGTTTGTTAATTTTGTAGTCTATTAATATAAGTTGTGAAATTGAACATAGACTATTATATCTTCAAACTAGAAGATTCATTTTCTTTAACCTCTATTTAAGATATATTTGCAAGAAAAAAGAAAGATTAAAATAAAATAAATAAAGACCACCTCAAAATTCAATATACACAGAGAACTAGAAGTAGTAAGGATCAACAGGGAAAAAGAAAGAAAGAGGGTTCTACATGTATTTTTCTATTACAGAAACTTATTCTATTCAATTTGTTGCTACACCAAATCAATTGATCTGTTGTTATTCTTGACATCTTAAGAACTCTTCCCACCAATTTCATATCCACTTCACAGAAGAAATATAATGAACCTTCTGTCTCTTCATTTGCTTCATTCTTTTGCAATCTTTTCAGTATGCAATGCCCACTTCTCATAATTTCCTTTAGCTTCTTTTCTTTCTGGAACAACAAAGTCAGAAATCAATCAACTCATCTTCCTCAACATTTTTATATGACTATGACTATGCTTCATAACACATTCATTTCTGTTCATTGTTGGTAAAGGAAAACATATCGAAGTTTGCTAACCCTTCTTATTTTTTTCTTCTTTTTTATTACCAGGAAAGAAAAACATATTTGGTAATCATTTCTTTGTTTCTTTCCCTCTCTAATTTGAAATTAAAAATGTAAGAAGTTATGTGAAAATAAGCTTTTAAAATTAAACATCAAGAATATTTATTATATTTATTTTTAAATATTTATTATACATTCGGATGTTTTTGTTTTCAAAAATAGAAAACTATTGAAAATAATTATAAATATAGTAAATTTTTATTTTTTATCTATAATAAACTGCGATAGACACATATAGATGTTTATCGCAGTCTACCTAGATAAAAAGTAAAATTTTACTATATTGATAAATAGTTTGATATTTTTTTTATTTATAATAATTTTCTTTTTATAAGTGAATGATAAAATAATATTTTTATTTGGGTTAAATTACAAAGTTTGAATTTATCATGGACCACTGATGGCACACAATTAAAAGTTTTGAGAACATTAGATACTAAATTCAGATTTATTGCTAATTTAACCCTAATCTTTCAAAAAAAAAATTTAATATTTACAAATTTGCTTGACACAAAATTAAAAATTTTGAGACATTAAATACTAAATTCAAATTTATTGCTAATAAATCAATCAAATTTTTAAAATTTTGAATTTATCACGGACCATTGAAGTCACATAATTAAAAGTTTAGGGACGACCCGCCTGACCCTATAACATTTGGGTTTTTTTGAAACCCATAGGAAATTAATTACTAGGTAGGTGGCCACCATCAATTAAACCCTTGACCTCTTAATCATCATGTCTACTTTTTACCATTAGGCCAACCCATGGTGGTTAAAAATTCAGGAACCTATTAGACATGAAATTGAAAGTTTACGACTCCTATCTCCTATTAGACATGTTTGAAAGTTCAACAAATACTTCAGATTACATAAACTGAACATATAATTTAACACATTTTGTTTATATTTTAGGAAAAGAAACATAAAACAAAAAATAAAAAACAAAAAATTCAATCCCCCGCTCTTCACAATTTTAGAAACGGTAGCAAGAAACAAAAAAAAGTTGCCACAAATTGTTTAGAATATTATCAAATGAACTCTTAGGCACATTTGGTAACTATTTAATTTTTAATTTATTTTTTGTTTTTTGTCTCTAAAAATTAAGTTTATAAACAACTCTCTCACTTTTAATTTCTTGCTTTCACTACTTATTAATGTTTTCAAAAACCAAGTTTTGAAGTTTTTGTTCTTGAAACTCGGCTAAGAATTCAACTCTTACTTAAAAAATGAAAACCATTGTAAGAAACTAAGAGAAAAATAGACTGCATTTTCAAAAACTACAAACCAAATGATTACCAAACTAAGTCTTAATTTCTCATTTCTTCCTCCGGATTGTTTAAAAATTTTGGAGTCATTACTCATTCTTCATTCTTAGGAGGAAAAAAAAATTATCCATATACTTTTTTTAAAAAATTAAAAACAAAAATCGAGCTTTTGGTTCAATGTATGTGAAATGAGAGAAATTTAATAAAATATAAGTTTAAAAGGAGGAGGAGGAGGAAAAAACAAAAAGAAAAAAAACAAAAAAAAAACAAACCTTTTGGAGATCTGTTTGGATGTGAGTTAGAAGTTGTTCATCGGCTGGATCTTGGAGTTCTACTTGCAACTTTTTGGGGCGTTTTAGGCTTCCATTTGTGTTGTGATGACAATCTTTATCTGCTCTAATGAATTTCCAAATTACTCTTATTGATTCTTGCAACATCTCTACAACCATATCACTTGTTATTGCTTCATATCCATCATCTTTCTCTCTTCTTCCTTTCCTTCTATCCTTCTTTTTATCCTCTAAAAAAAAAAAAAACAAAACAAAAATTATATAAATCAAAGTTTCGAGAAAGCTTACTTGTCATTCTAAATAGACTCTTATTATATAGTTACCTCTGATGACTGGAACTTGAAGAAGATTACGAGCGATGCATCGATGCTTGACGTAATTCTCGACTCTTGGGCCTTCGAAAGCTTCATTCTCCAAGAATCTTTGCAAGAGAACTTGGAATTGTTGGAACTCACCAGCAACTTCATTGTAATGGTGAAGTCCATGAGGTTCAGATTCCCACAAATCTAAAGCCTTTTCATATTGCCATTGAATGAATTCCCAAGAAAGACACATTTGACCCACATATACCATCTCCAAATCACAATGAACTTCTCTTATGAAGTCTTTCATTGGGTCCACTTGACATATCTTTTGTCTGTATAGCCTTAGGTTGTGTGAGAGAAGAGAGATGATTGATGGAGATGAAGATTTGCTATTGCTTGAAAATGATTTTAGTGGGTCCTTTGATTGCAAAACCCCTATGATTTCCAAACAAATATTAGGGGGGGAAAAAAAACACAATAAGTAAAAGCCAAATGATAAAGGGTATAAGAATAATAATAATAAAACTATTTCTAAATTGTTCCATAGAATAGTTTTTCAAAGAAAAATTGCAATGCCATGTAGAAAATCTACAAACCATTCAAACTTTTACTAGTAATTAGTCAATATATGTTTCTCTTGAATTTTTGTTCAAAACATAGTCTTTTAAGAATAATTTCTAAATAGCACTAGGGTTATGTGTGTAAAAGTCATACCATAGGTAAGAGCCTAGGACATTAATTATATTTTAAAAAGAAAAAAAAAGAGGGAGAAACAAAAAGTGGGGAATGGGTTAGATACCTTGTTGACTTACAAACATAAATAGAATAAAATTAAAAAATAAAGAAACCCCAAAGTGAAAACATGTGCATTAACCATATAACCCAAAAAGGAGTGGCCATTTAAAACCCACAAGAAAGTTAGCTTTGTTTCTTCCTCAACTTAGTCTTCTATGTCACAAGGATTTATTTGGTTTATATATGCACTACATGACCAAACAATGAGCATTCAATATATTTTTCTAAAATAGACTTTATGGAGCATTAAACTCATTCATATAGTATAATAAATCTTTCAAGTGTCATAACCAAAGCCCTTTAATATAATTAAATAATTTTGATTTTGTTTTTACAACATAAACAAAGAAAATAAAGAAATGGTAGGATAGGGTTTAATTTTCAAATTCCAATCAGCTGGCCATTTGAAATTTGAAAAATGCGCAAAAATCCAAACAATAAGATGTGTTGCATTTAGACCATATAATTCCACTCAATTACAAAAGTTGTTGCAATTATAGACTATATAAATCTATCCTAACTAATCCTTAAACTACTGAAATTTTGCAATAATACCCTCGAATTATGAAATTGGTTATCTCCCCAACGAGGTTGGATGTTAGGGTAGGGTTTAATTACAATGGTTTTGTAACCTTATAGAAATAATTGATAGTAAAATATCAAAAAGTAATTTTTTTAATTATCTCAAAATAAAATTGTCATCAATAACGCTCCTAACTCTCTACAAAGTTTGAACTTTCCCCTCCCAAAGAAAGTTCCAAAACAAAATGAAAATGAGAATCTTCCTCTCTCCCTCTCAGAAAGTTCCAAGTTTCCAACCCTAAATAAAATTTAGCAAATAATAATAATAAATAAGGGTTAAATACTACTTTAATATTCTACTTTTGGTTTTGGTTCATTTTAGGCTCCGTACTTTTAAAATATTCATTTCGGTCCTATACTTTCAACAAAAATTAGTCGAATTTTTGTTCAAAAATTAGTCTTCTAAGAATACTTTCTCTTGAATCTTGGTCCTTCATTTTAATTCGAGCAGTATTTTTGAGGAATCAAAATGGTAATTTTTTTGAAAGTTCAAAGTGGACAGTACAATGACCAAAATAAATATTGAGACCAAAATGAACTAAAGTTAAAAAGTAAAAAGAGTAAAATGAAGCCGTAAATAATATTTAAATCTAAAAATAAAATAAAAATCCATGGTGTGTTAAAACCAACCCCCTCTTTCTCTCCTATATGATAATCTCTCTCTAACTTATTCAACCAAATTAAGGTAAAACATACCCATCATCCAAATTCATCATTTATCTAACTAAAACATAAGAAAACCAAATTTAAAAAATTAAGTTAAAGAAAAAAAATAAGAAAAGAATTATGAAAGAACAAGAAGAAACTCACCCATTGCATACATCTTCTGGTAATTCAAGATATCCAATTTCCTCATGCGCTCTCTGTAAGTTCTATAGAATTTATGAAGCTCTTCCATTAAATCTCCATGTTGAAACCTTTCATCAATCTTCCATGGCTTCAATTCTCCCATTATCTTTGGAGACTCTGATTCTTCAAAAATGGTGGCCAACCCTGTGGCTCTCACTTTCTTCAATTCCATTTTCAATTGTTCAATCAGTTCTTGATGTTCCCACTCTGTTTCCAATCCATTCAACTCTTCTGAATCCTCTCCATTTCCATTTCCCTCCGGCGACTTCTCAGATTCTTCTTCGTTTATCTCGTCGTCTGGTTCGTACCCCCCGACCTTGAAATCGAAATCGAAATCGAAATCGGCATCGGAGAGAAACCGGCCTCCGATATCGACATCTGAATCGGAACCGGCGAAATCTGTTTCCCTTAGAAAGCCATTGTCGTCGTCTTCTTCTTCTTCTTCTCTCTGAATTTTACCGGAAGATTCTTCTTTCCCATTTGTAAAGCTCTCTGTAATTTCTTCTTCTTCTTCAACAGGTTGGGATTCTAAAACGTCCACTGAAAAGGTTTTTCCTTCCTCAATAGCTTCAAATTTCAAAAATTTCCCGGAAGATTCCTCTGTTCCATCAGCAGAGCATTCTGTAATTTCCTGATTAACAGCTTCATATTCCAAGACTTTCCCAGAAAATTCTCGAACAGAAAAATTCCCATTTCCCGAAATTTCGTGATTGGAACAAGAATTCAAAACTTCCACCGTATAGCTCGGAATTTCCGCTTCTTCCACAAAGTGGCTCGTACTCTTCTCCGGCAAAAACTCATATCTGTTGCTCAATGATGAAGAACAACCATTCCAATCTAGTTTCTCACAACCAAAATTTTCTTTATTCGATTTGCTAAATTCCTCATACGTTTGGAACCTGAAACTGAATGTAAATTCATTCCTTTCCTTCTCTTCTGAACTCTCCGTCGCTCCCCCGCCGTCAACCTCCTCCTCCAGCGACCGTGAATCATCACCACCACCAACAACAACAGAACTTCCCAAAATTTTCCCCTCATCAAAAAACCTACAAGAATTCGGAAATCCCATAACTAAAAAAAACAAAAAAAAAAAAAAAAAAAAAACAAACAAACAAACAAACAGAGAAATCAAGAAGACGAGACGAAAATCAAACAAACCCACCTGAAGAGGAAGCTAAAAAGGGAAAGAAACAGAGAAGAGAGAGAAACCCAGAGAGAGAAATGATTAAAAGACACCATAACCACTGAAAACAAAAACAGGGGAAGAAACAGAGAATCCATCAACAGAATAAATCCATGACATGGTGAAAAAGAATCATCAAAGCAGTGATAGCCACTTTGAAATTAAGTGGCAGAGAAGAAGAAGAAGGGGACTTATCAACTGGGGAAATTGAAATGGGACCTAAAACTAAAAGAAGAGAGATTTGGGGGAAAAGAACATTTGAGCGACTGACCATATGTGTGCGATTTTGAAGGGATATTTTGACAAAGATTATGAATATGAGGGGGTTGCTTCGATTTAGAGAAATGGGATTGTGAGAAATTCGTTATGTGATTTGGAAATTTGGAATGAATCGGCAATATATGATCAGTGGTTGAGGGCTCTGTTTTACCTTCCTTTCGTTTCTCCCACAACGATAAGTACAAGAGAGAATGTTAACAAAAGTCGATTTCAGAATATAAAGTACGATTTAGGGTTCATATTGAATAGTGAGCACACATACCAGATTTCAATTTCAAACCCCTCACGTTTATTCTTTTTAGTACGGGAACAAAAATTGATAAAATACCATTTTACCCTTCGTACAATAATTATTATTATTATTATTTTCGTACTATTTTAGTTTCTATATTAAATTTTCATCTATAATTTTAATAAAAATTATAAATCTTAAATTTAGTGTCGTTATAGTCGAAGACATTAAACTTTTGAAAAAGAAAAATCAACAAACTAAGGATTAATTTTAAGAAAAAACAAACTACGTTATGCTATAGACGTAGGTGAAGACGAATTATAAGGAACAAAGAGTATAGTGTGGGTCGACAACTGGTGTCCGAAGCAAGGTTGAATGGGGAGGGTAAAAAGATGGGAAAAGGGAAAGGGTGAAGAGAGGGGAGCATATGTATTAACTAGTTAATCAATTTGGTGGTACATGGATCCAAAACCAGTATTTTTTAAATGTTACAGAATTGATTCTTCAATTTCAAATCTTATACATTAGTTTGCACATAACTTAAACTATATCAATAATTAACATAATTTTTCTTAAAAAAATTATTTTAAATGACAAAATTACTGCGATATAAACTACTACAAGTGTCTATTATGACATAGATAGTAGTTTAATGATACACATAGTTTTGTAGATAGATAATAAAATTTTATTATATTTATAAATATTTTAATTTGATTTTTTTTTTTTTTTTTTTACATTTTATATCTAAGAATAGTCATTTATCTTTAAAAAAAATCATTACTATTGATAATATTTCAATAAAATGATTTTTTTTTTTTACAAAAATACTAGGGGACTAAAGTAGTTGAAATATACTTGGGGATTGAAATTTTTCTAAAGGCGAGGAGTAAAATTTTTTTAAAAAAAATTGAAAACTCAAGAAATGAAAATTTGATTTAATCTTTATTTTATTTTCAACATTATATTTCTTTTTAAATATAGCAAAAGGAATCAAAATATTTATAAATATAACAAAATTTCACTGTTTAGACCGCGATAGACTATGTATTTTGCTATTAGTTATAAATATTTTTAATAATTTTGTCATTTAAGATGATTTTTCTATTTTTAAATGTTTTATTTTTTGAAAAATTATTATAAATAGAAAAAATATCAAACTATTTACAAATATAGCAAAATTTTACTTTCAATCTGTAGATCACAATAGATCTAGATAGACATATATTCGTGTATCTAGTAAAGTGATAGATGTGTATTTGGTATCATGTCTATCACAGATAGAAAATAAAATTTTGCTTTATTTATAATTATTTTCAACAATTTTTTTATTTTTTTCTAAAACATCCCTATTTCATATTAAAAATTGTGCCCTTAAATTAAAAAAATCTGTCTTAGAAATATATTTAAGAGACTTTTTTTTCTAAAAAGAATTGTGCGTCTAAATTTATCTCATTCATCCATATAGAGTATATATAACTTTGTTGAGCACGCATTTAAGAAAATGAGAAAATATATATATATCATCCATATAGAATATATATATATAACTTTGTTGAGCACGCATTTAAGAAAATGAGAATATATATATTGTTTTTGACAGATAAGTAGGATAGAAGGATAGAAATTTAAACTTTGACATTGATATTACAAATTTATGCCGGTTAAACTATGCTCATATTGATAAGGAGGAAAAAAAACTTCAAACCACACTAATTTTAGCCAAAATTAATTTTGAATAATTTTTTTATTGACAATATGTATGATGAGAGATTTATTCTCAAACTTTGAGATTAACAATACACATTTACGTGAATTAAACTATATTTTTTTAAAAAAATAATAATAAATAAATAATATTTTTAAACATAAGAGAGAAGAAGAAATAAAGTAAAGGTTAATAGAATGACATAAAATTTTAACTACTTTCCATTTCACTTTTTTCTTAAATACGGGATTTAAAACGTGTAAGAAACAATTCTAACGATTTGAAATTTATTATTTCATTTATATGATTGGAATGAAGCTTTTTAGAAAGAAAATCAACAATTTAGTATCATATCTTTTGATTAACGAAAACTTAAAATCTAATAAGGTTAAATCAATAATTAGATTTGCTTTAAACTTAAACTTCTTCTATTTTAGGATGGAGGACATTTTGCTTTGCTTAAAAAAGGAATTGAAATAAATGAAAATAAAAAATCAGTAAAATTCTTATGAAACAATTAAAGCAGCTGCATGTAACATTCTAAAAATGTTATTATTCTGACTTAAATCATTTTTAGCTTCAATACTTTCCATTATTCCAGTTTCGTCCTCATTTCTAAAGGTAAGCATTTTTGTTTTCATTACCTTTTATTTTAATATAAAATTTATCATTAAACATTTAACCGATAAAAAAAAAAAACATTTTTTATGTAACAGATAAAAAAAGATTTAGACATTTTTTTTAGATTCAAATTATAAAATTCTTAGTTGCTCATACATCCTCTTATGTCAATTTAATTACTTTCGCTTTGGCTAAAAAAAAAATTTACTTTGAACAGCGTATTAATCTACTATTGTGTATAGGTTTGGTAAGTATTGTATAAATGTATTTAAAATGATCAATTTGGCAACTCTTTTTAAATGTAAGGGAAAAATCAATTTATATTCATAATTTTTTTTTTTTTTTTTTTTTTACATATATACTCATAATTGTTTGGGGTTGAACTCTTTTTTATTTTAATTTTGAGTTAATATTAAATAAAGTAAAAGTAGTTACAAATAATTAATGATGACAGAAATTTATCTATTTACTTAATGATAATTTAGAGACTAATAAATAGTTAATTAAAAAAATTTAATTGATATAATCCAAAAGTTTCAAGGAGATAAATTAAAAGTTTCCCCACTTTAATGTAAATTTTACAAAAAAAAAGAAAAAAAGACACATAATATATATTCTACGTTATATTTTTAGTCTATTCATTCAAAAATTTCCTATTGATATGATTATAGTTTAATTGGTGCATTATTTATCTATTTAATTAGAGTAGTCTCGGATTTGAATTAAAGACAGAGTTTTTTCTTTTTTTTTTTTCCTTTTACAAAGGTATTTTGAAATTTGAATACATCAATTAATTAAAAATCAGATTTACTATTACTTAGGAAAAGGAGAATATGAGTTTGTTGGTAAATAAATATTAATAAATGGAATTTATTAGGTAGAGATTTTTATTATTTGGTGACTCAAAAAAAAAAAAAAAAAAAATGATTTGGTCAAATTGAGAATGATAAGGACAAATGAAGTTTCAACTGTCACCGTGTTGGGAAGGGTAATATGGGATGGTAGCCGACTTTCGACTTTCGAGGTCCTTGAACTACTTTCCAATCCTATGAGACTAAGTCGGTTCGATTTTATTTTAACTTTTTTTTTAATATCAAAATTACGTTTTTGACCCTTAGGACTTGAGTGAATCTATTTCAAAATTTTTATTCTAAAATTTTGAATTTTAATTTCTATTTAATATTTTGATTTTATAACGTTACATAATAGTATATTGAAATTTGAGTTTTGTTTCAATTTACTTTTTAGAATTTCAAGTTTTATACTTTTGACGATAATTTTTACTAAATACTCATTTTTAATGTTGATTTATGTTTCTAGATACAAAATTAAATGTTTAACTAGACTCAAAATTCAATTTTTATATTTAATGTATTTGTTAGTTTTAAAAAATGTTGAATGCCAATGATCTATGAGAACAAAATTGAAAGTTTAGGTTGAACTCACTGTAATCAAATTGAAAGTAAAAAGATTTTATTAGATATTGTTTAAGTTTAGATACCTATTTGATACAAACAAGAAAATTTGGGAATTAAACTTGTAACCTTGGAAGCATCTCAATAAAAGTATATACAGACAGTGGATAAATATTAAGGAAAAATTTTTAGTATTACCGTAGTACATACTACTCTCATTTATTATTTGACACGTCATTAAATAATTTATTAATATGTTATTTATTTATTTCATGGACCCTACATAATTATTAAATGCTACTTTTGTGGCAAGTAACGAATAGATATAGTATGGAAACTTTTCTATACTATCATAGTATTAGAAATCTTCTCAATAAAATGTGTAGTTTAATTATATAGACACTATGATTACCCGAAGACTTTTAACCATTGAGATTTGGTTATTATATTATTTGAAATAAACACAAATAATAATAATAAAAAAAAGAGATTTGATTACGACCAAAGTTACAAAGTACCTATTGATGGAAGAGAGAAAATTTCCTATACTACGGTAGTATGAAAAATTCTCCATCGCGTCAATATGCTTTTATAAATATGGTGATACCTACTGACATTATTATGAGATCCATAAATATTAAAAGAATAAAGTTTACCGAGTGAATGTAGGGAGTATGGATACTAGAAAATTTTTCGATTGAAGTGGGGTTCTAAGTGATCACGAGCAAAGACATTTCGTGGTGCAAACCCATGAGAAAATTGAATGTACATCCACCCATGAACCTATGCAAACATGGTTACAAGTGTTAGATACGCTAGTTCATGCAGGTTCTAGCCAACTAGAACTTATAATAGAAGTTCAACAAATCACTAAGTTGTTCCATATCAAATATAATATAAAACTTTGGTTCTTTCCATAATTGTTTATACTTTGAAAATTAGTTGTATCTGTTGATAACCATATTAAACCAAAAGCAAATGAATTCCAAGATCGTCTTTGAGTGGAAAACATGGTATTGTGATA
The DNA here is from genome assembly GCA_030954485.1 of Citrullus mucosospermus. NCBI lineage: Eukaryota > Viridiplantae > Streptophyta > Magnoliopsida > Cucurbitales > Cucurbitaceae > Citrullus > Citrullus mucosospermus. The sequence continues at coordinate 27,777,063 of CM062064.1, forward strand.
TGTAGCGATTGGTTATAAACACGGCACAATTAGTTCAAATTTCTTTTAGAAGAGAATGCATGCTTTAAATTAATATTTCATTCTCATAGCATCCACCACTACCCAAGTTCTAATCCCATATTTTGGGTGTGTCATGGGAAAATATTTTTGTCATAACGGAACACACACATTTAATCTTTGATCATCTTAGTAAATAGGTGTTGCGTATATCAACAAATGTCATTATTGTTACATTGACCACTCTAGTTGTGAGGCTTTCCCAAGAAATGTTTTCTATTTGCATTTTCGTCTCTTGTAAAAGTTGTTAGATGATTGAACAAATGGATGCATGCAGCTTAACTTTATTACGCATCAACGAAACACAAGTTGGAGACATTAACCTATATTCCCACCAATTTGATCCTTGTTACTATTGGACAAATTTGTTTGAAAACATAAATTAGCTATTTTATTGTGAAATTAGACCTATTATCAATGTCGACTTATTCATTAGTTGCGTTGGGTCTAGCACTTCAATTGAAAGCTATGAAACAATTATGTGATAGTTCAACTAGAATTGGCTTAATATTGCGAAGTGACCACCTTCGCTTAATTTGGGTCACATGTTGATGCTGCGACTCATGCAATATTACTCAATAGAGGAGCAAGGCTTACAAAAATACCGAACAACCACAAAATGTTGGAGAGAATGGTATATAAGAATTGAATAAACAACAAACAAATTACACCTCAACTAGCTACAATATACAAACTATATACAATATTAATGCTCAAACTCAAAATTAAGCCAAATAAATAACAAGGCCTATGAATTGAAATAACTAAGAACCACAAAATATTATGGAGACATCAATAGGTAGTTGAGGCACACTTCTGATAAGTGTTGTCCTGAAGACAATTATTCGCACTGTACCAAATGCAAGCAGACTACAACGATCATCTCAACACGATACAACAACTAACTCTACTAGTACTGCAATCTCAAATTACTTGGATTTGGCAGAACTATTGGATACTTGCTCTCAACTCAACTTAAAATAAAAAGAAAGAAAGAAAGGCGAGAACCCTTCAATTTGAAGTGAGATGAAACAAATGAAAAAACAAGTTGATATTTATAGGCTAGTAACTAAGTAATTCTCTGGAATACATAATAAATTAAATAAATACAAAATTGCAACATTTATTTAATTCAACTCAATTAAGTTGTTATTTGACCAAAATCAAACACAACTCATTCAAATTGATGGAACTACAAATTTAACTTTCATACATGTTAAATTTGTACATGAAACATCATCTTCATTTGGTTGTTTCAATCCAATTTGAAGTTTCTAATGATGAATTTAATCTACACAATTAAATCTATTTTTTATGTATCAAATATTCACAAAAGTTTTACTTTTTTTTTTCCCACTATAAATATCCAACAATTCCCCACATGCAATAAAGTGAAAGAAAATCAAACAAAAGTCATTGAGAGCAGATAGACCAAATTATGCATTAGGAGAGTTGTCTTTTGGATTTGAACCTTCCTTAGTGAATATCCTTCAAATTTACCTAAGAAATAGTGAGACCAAGCTCTGGAGCTATCCTTCTCATTGGTGAATTGAGATAGTAGATATCACACGCAACTCACCTTATATCTTTGAGATTTATATGGTTGAATCCATTTTGGTCCTGAACAAAAATCCTGAATCATGAAAGCTTTAGAGAACATAAGCCATTTGTAAAGTTCTCATAGAAGCAACCCTACTTCTGCACTCACATAGGTAATATTGATTAAAAGTATTATGTCATTACTCTTCTTATAAAACAAAATATCAATATGACCTTAGCATTAACCGACCACACACTTTACACCATCATAGAAATGAGAAAAAACTATAAGTTTCTTAGTGTGTCAACTACGAATTATCTAACTAGTTTGCTTATTGAACCTAAATCTTGGAATCTCCAGTGGTTAGGTTACCACTAGATAACTCATTTAATAGATTTTAGCCCCATTTCCCTCAATTTTTTCATGTGTTTTCATATAGACAACAAAACTGTAACCAATAGATGAAAATTGTGTTTATAAGCTTAATTTTCAAAAAGAAAAAACTAAATACATAATGGTTACCAAACGAAACATTAGATGTCAAATTTCAAAACTCTTTTAGTTATTCATGAAATTAAATTAATTAATTACGTGAAATTAACCATTTTTTTAAGTTTAATAAGAGAGTAGAGACTAAACAGTTGATATTTAATATGGTAATTGATTTTAGATGTCCATGTTTATAAAATATTATAGATTTAAATCCTATTTTAGTCCTTGAACTTTGAATTTTTTTCTATTTTGGTCCTTAAACTTTTAAAAACATTTGTTTTAGTCCCTAAACTTTTAACAAGTGTTTATTTTAGTCCTTACTATTAAAATTATGTTAACTCTTCAACTAAAATGTGAGGGAGCTTGTATTTTTAGATGACTAGACTCTAGATGTATTAAGCAAAATGAAGGTGAAGTAAAATGACAACAACCAACACACCAAAATACTGAACTACCAAAATTTTGAACTAAAAATGTCTTTAAAATTCTCCCACTTTGTCACTTTATTCAAAATTAAGACTCTGATTTTTTAAGGTAGCTAACTTATTTGGTAGGCTAGTCATCCAAAAATTAATATAAGTCACCTCACTATTTGGTTAAAGAGTTAATAAAATCTTAATATAACAGAGACCAAAATAAGCACTTTTTAAAAGTTTAGGGATTAAAACGAATATTTTTAAAAGTATAAGGATCAAAGCAAAATAATATTCAAAATTTAGGAAGTAAAACATATATTTTTAAAAGTCTAGGAACCAAACAAAATATTATTCAAATCTCAAGAACCAAGATTTGAACCAATATTATAAACTTAGAAACTTGAAAAAAAAAATACAATAAATATATAAAAAGTTTTGGAGTAAAATGAGATGATTTTGACTGTTTTCCCGTCGATGCAACATTCCTCAACGGGTCGACCTTAGACTACTTTGCGGTTTGGAGGAATTTTACGACTCCCAAGAAAATCTTAAAAATTAAAATAGTTCTTTATTCTATATATATTAAAAGTGATTTTTAATAATATTCTTAAAGATTGTGATAGGGCGGCAGGTTTATTCTGGTTTAGGAAATTACGAAAGATAATCACAACATTCGAAAACTATAAAATTTCTGAAAATTACTAAATTTAACCTATAACCTAAAACCTTAAAACTTTTTTTTTTTTTCGTTTTCCAATTAAAAAAGAACACTTTTTAGCCATAAAATTATCCTTAGATTTAAAAAACATCAAATAAATTTTTTCTTTCCTCCCCTCTCTATTGTAGTGTATAATTGTAAATAGCACGAAAAACATACGAAACAAGTAATCATTTACTTAAAATGAAATCGTATCAAAGAAATATGGCAGAATAAAATCACGTATGAGATGTGGGATCGTTAGCGCTCTTGTTGTGCGATTTTCTTTTGGTCATCCATTTATGCAACTTTATTTTTATTAAATGACTACTCGTTTTCATATATTATTTTGTGTCATTTCTAATCATGCTTATAAAATAAGCAAAATGGTAAAGTGTCTATCATAACGAATATAGTTCAACAGACAGATAGATGTGTTACTAAGAGGTCTATGGTACGAATTTATCTACTAGTATTATACTTAAAAAAAATATTAAAATATTTGGACTTCAGTTTGAAGTGGACCAAATTGGTCATTTTTAGACACACAAAGACCCAACAAGCTTTTATTAAAATTAAAATATACCAATGATTTAATTAAATGCCTCGCTCGTGACATTTAAAGTACAATTGTAACATTTAAATTACAAATTTAATCGATGAGTTCGGAAGGAAAACAAATTCGCAATGGAAGAATTCCAATACATTATAGGTTCTGAATGTCAACAAAAGTGTGCTCAACAAAACATCAACAAACACGTGTCCATGAATCCATCTATCCATAACCTTATTTGTGTTCCTTTATTTCTTTTTTCTCCCTTTTCTTCTCAATTTTATTTTCAGGAAAAAAAAAATAATAATATCCGACTTTAAATCAACAAGTTAATAAAATAAGATAAATATGATTAAAAAAATTAATAAAATAAAATAAGATAAATTATTTTAAATAGTAAAATTACTAAAAATATTTTTAAATATAGTAAAATGTTACTGTCCATCAATGATAGACATCTTTTATCACTGTGATAGATGTCTATAACATTTTGCTATATTTATAAATATTTTGACTCATTTTAGTATATTTGATAACAACTTATAAAATAAACTACTTTTCAAAATAACAAATTTAGTGCCACTTTGATTGGTAATTCAGGCTTTATCTTATGTTTTCAAATTCATTGAATTCAATTGGATTTGATAGACAATATGATTAGGTTTTCAAAAATAGTTTTGAAATTCTATGATTTAAATAATACAAATTCTAAAAATAACAATTTTCTATTTTCGGTGTAGTTAGATTTTGAGTTTGAAAATTTAAAATGGAGATATATAAAATAAAAAAATGAAAACATAAACAAAGTATTTCAGTTTTGTTCAATTAAAATTTGTATTCTACAATATATAATAAATTATATGACATTAAAAAATAATGATTATACAATATTTTGAACATAAGTGAAGTTCATAAATAATTTATAATAGTTTATATTTAACTGAGTAATTAATAAAAGGTGACCAAAGATTTTGCCTCACTTTTTGAATCTTTGAAGATTTTATCCTTTTGCTGAAAAGGAATGAAGGAGGTTGTTGAATTTTCGTTGGAATGTGGGGTTAATTCCTAAATTCATAGCTAGATTTAAACCTTTAATTCTTTAGAAGTAAAGATAGAGATGTCTTAATAACTCGACTACCTTCTATTTTAAATATTTTAAATTAATTTATTCGAGAGGGACGTAAAGTAATCTCTTTTGTATAGCCATCGTAGTTGATTAGATTTATGAGAGAATATATTTAATAAAATGTATGTTCAATTAATTAAAATTTAAGATAATATATTAAAATAAAAATTTTGGTTCTTTACCACTCAGAATTATTTAGAACATTAAACATCAAATCTACTGGTGGAGTTTGGAGGTAGACCTTTTTAGAAAACAAAAAAAAAAAATAAAAATATCTTAATTGTTAAGTTAGGGTTAAGTTGACAAAAATAAGAATATTTAAAAGCACAAACTGTAAGACAAAAAGAAATCAACTTTTGAAATTATTACCTTTTGTTTGAATATATTTTAATTGAGTTTTCTTAATAAATTAGATAATAATAATATATATTTTATACATAGCTCCTTAATAAAGACATAAATGACAATGTGAGTCAAAAGGGAAGACTACATTTTTGTTTCTACTTCTTTTTGCAAAGGCCGAGTAAAGTTTATTTTCTGCTTTCAAATAAAAGAATAAGTACTTAATTGCATTAATTATAGACAATAAAGGGCTTTTTTTTCCCTAAGCTCAACACAATATTTGGAGGTACCGATTTAAATGTTTGACTTCGTGAGTGAGAATACGATGTCTTTATAATTAATTAGCTTAGACACAGGTTAGAGATAATATAAGACATTTTTCACTAAAGGATTCAAATTATTTAAAATTGAGAAACTAATACTATTTACTTTGTTTTTGAACTTGAATTAAGATTAATATCACCTGTGAACTTGTAATTTTTATAAGTAATTAAAGGTTAATGTCAAATAAAAAATTTTAGTCAATCACAAGTCGCCACATCATCACAATGAAAGTTTATTTTATTAAATATAGGACCAACTAAGAATACTTATGCCCCTAAATTAAAATTTGGAGATAAATAAATGACAAACGCTACATATCTCCTTCCTGGCCACTTGATTGCAACAATAGTTTTATCAAATTCAACTATGATTAAGCCTAGATAGCGATCTACTAATTTGGTTAGTAGTCTGATTGGGTCTAAAATTATAGATCGGATTGAGCTAAGTAATTCAGGGAAGAGAGGATTTGCAAAACAAAGAAAAAAAGGCTCCAATACTAAAGTCAAAGATGGAGAACAAGATAATGGAGAAGAAGTCAAAAGTTCAAGTTATCTCATATAAAGTCATGATAGTGTATTATAGATAAAGTTGATCTAGGTTGTTCCTTGGATTTTTGGAGTTACCTCAGGATAATAAGATAACCTAATGGGTCGAGGGATGTGCCTAGTTTTACGTTTGGCTAGGATAGGCCTTGGCCTTGGTTGAGGTCGAGCTTCTTCACCTCGGTCTATTTTGGTCCTCAGGTGATGTTTTGGATCAGGACATATGCAAGATATGCTTGTTATCTATTTTGCTAAGGTCGGCTTCAACTTTGGGCTTGGCCAAGGCCGAGTGTCCCCGTAGGTCCAGGTGATGCTTTGGGCCAGAAGATATGTAGAATATGCACATTGACTATTTTGCTAAGCTCGAGATTGGGCTTAATCAAGGCCGAGGTCGAGCATGCTAACTTGAACTTTGACCAAAACTAACCCCTTCATTTGACTCATTTTGGGGCTAAGGTGTTAGTTTTGGCCTAAACCTTGCTATTTTTTTCTACTTTATTGCTTCTATTCTCATCTTATGTCGATTATACTTTTTAAAATAAAATTACTCATAACAATTAATTATATATGAAGTAGATTATATTCTAATAAAAAAGTAAAAGAATAAATTATTATTATTATTATTATTATTTTGAAGTTCAATAATAAGAGAGATAAGAAAATCAAATTTCCACTCAGAAGAAAAAAAATGCAAGTGAAATTACATTGGATGAAGCTTAGTTTGAGAGAATAATAGAGATAAATTATGTGAGTATTATAAAATCAATGTGGAGATGAGGAAAAAAGAAAATAATAATGGTTGATTTGTCCTCCCACCCGTCGTCATTAAAATAAAAGTGAAAGTTCAACGCGGATTCCATATTTTAAAACCCAACTAAAATCAATGTCTTTCAAGGTGGTCAAAATTCCAACTAAAGCCATTTGCCTTTTCAAAAATAAATAAACAAATTAACTAAATAAACCCATTTGCCTCAAAAATATGAAGTAACAATTTTTTTTTCTTTTTTTCTTTCAGTAGTTAGTAAATCAAATCAAAGTTAAGCTGCTTGCCGCTACTCTTTCCCTCGCCTTAAAAAATAAAATAATTAAATAAATAAATAAATAAATTTGCATAATAGATGTTTACAAATATTGACATTTAGATTTATAACTTTTTACATTTATTTGATCAATGCAAGGGCCCATTGTTTTGAGCATTTATTATGTAAATTGAGTCTGTAAGTTCGGGTTGTTTGTGCCAAAGTGTTTGCTGTGAAAAAACCAGAAATGGAGGTGAAAGACAGTTTTTGGAGTGCAGACCGGAGAGCTTTTGTGCAAATTTCTCTCATTCGTCATCGTTTGTGCATTATTAAAAGGTTTAGACTGTCATCCTTCATTCTTTTTGCGTCATGGAAAGGTCGTGGCAGTTTCCTTCAAGCACGAAAGTGATAGTTTTCTTCCACCTTTTGAAGGCAATTTTTTGTATTTCTAAATTCAATTAATGTAATTTAATTTAATATTTTTATTAGGGTGCCAATATTTGGTCTATTATTTCTATAATATAGTTTTATTATGTATGAGATGTATGTGTAATTATATTAATTATATGTTGCATAAAGTATGTCATATAGTTTAAAAGTCCACCTTAGGTTAAACATGAATGCATCATATCTTAATATAAGTGTTATATTATGATTGCATATTAATTAAGCATGTCATGCATTATTTTAATATAAGTATTATATTATTTGATAGCATGTTTATTGTGTTCATTAGTATTAATATAAGAGTTATATTAATTAATGAAAAGGCATGATCATGCACCATATTAAATATAAATGTTATATTTAAAGTTTAGGTTAATTCCTAAAGTATGTACATGCATGATTATACTGTACAGTTTGCATGATTATAATATAAGTGTTATATTATATGTTTTAATGTATAATTAAAAGCAAGCTTAATATATAGTTTTTTTCACTAACATTAATATAAGAGTTATATCATATATGTTAATGAAATTTGATACGCATGAAATACGGTTTTATTAATTAATTTATAATTGTTATACTCAATTAATAATATCGTGAGATGTATATAATAAAATTGCATGCTAGCCTAATGCGATTAGGATAAGATTAATTAATTTGTTTTAAATAGTTTAAAATTTGATTCATTAATCTTAAACTTTATTTCTAATGAGATTAGATTTAAAATAAATCTTTTGTTTTGTTTTAACATAATTAAAATGAGAAAATAAAAGATTAATTATAAAATATTTACCTATAAGAGATCTTTGTCTAAGGAAGGTTCTATCTAAGGCTGGGGTATTTAAGAAACGGAACACCCCTACCTAGGAACCGACCTGGAAGGTGAATTAGTCAAATGTTTTATAAGCATGCAATAGATGATTAGAATTTATTAAAGTGTTTAATAAATGATAATCATACATTGTTAAACTATCCAATATAAAAGTTATATTGGGCAAATTAACATCACTTAGATAAATTTTTTAGCCTAATTTACCTAAGTAATGAACCCTAAATTTCAAAACACTTAGTGGGAGGAATAAGATATATATGATATGTCATTTTCCTTTCACGTTTCTTCCTAAATGTTCACACCGTGAGATCTATGCCCAGCCTCGTGGCACCTCGATTTGTGTCCCCCTTCGGAAGGTGTTTGCATAAGTCAATATCAAGGTGAATGGAAAGAGTGTTTATAGTAAGTGGGAGAGGAACGTGTAGTTTGCAAGATAAGTTTCATGCTTTGCCCCGAGGCACCTTTTATTTGTGTCTCCCTTCGGAAGGTGTTTGCATGAAATTCATCTCAAACTCCAGTAGTAGATAAGGTTGCTTTAGTTTTTGCCCCAATTGGTTTTCCCTTCAATTGGCTCATTGGGGCGAAACTTTAGGATCTAAAATGGAGGGTCACACTTACAATAAATTGTTAAACAAGTTAATGATTTCTAGACCAAAAGAATGGTAACTAATTGTTATAGGAATAAGAGTTATTTTGGTGTAACAATTGGTTGAGAATGTCTTAATCCAGTGAATGAATAAATGACCTCCATTCGGTGGCGCTTGTTCTAACTCACTGGAGTATCATAGCAATAGAAATTTTTAATTAATATATGAATAAGATTCATATTAAATCTATTGGGTTCATTTTTAATTTCTATGCTGAATTATAATGGGTATATGATTTCATAAAGTCAAACAACATGTTTTTATATTTCAAAGTTATGACAATTTCTCTCTGGAATTTTAGTTTTTAATTACTGATATAAGTCAAAAGGTTTGATAAATAAATTACTTGACAAAATATCATCTAACCTTCATGTCAGTATAATTTTTAAAGTTATCTTTTATTTAGAAAATGTTCTCAAAAAGGTTGTTGCCAATTCATGAAGTATTTATGAATTATAAACAAAGTAATAGCTTACTTTTATCGTCTAGATGACATAAGCATAAAATCAAACCTAGATGTTAAGAAAGTTTCTAAAAATAAAATCGTGCACCACTAGAACCACTTAAGCAAATACTACTTTTAGAACTTTGAGAGCACACTTTTTTACATATTTATATACTATGTATTTTTGCATCTTTAATAAAAAATAAAATACATATATGTAAAACATCACGATGATATGAGAGACATATCATCCCTTATAGATTCATCCCTGACTATAAATTTACAGTAATAACAACAAAATAACTAATAACTACGTGCATATATAATAAAGTATGTTAAATATATAACTCAATAAAAATAAGACTAATTAATTTTATAATTAGATGAAGAATACGAATATATATTACAAAATATGTGGAATATATACATTTGAAATAATTTTAAATATATTTGAAATATCATTAATTCATTATATATATTTGAAATGAGTCTCATACATATGCATAAAGTGGAAAAACGAATATTTAAAACATAATTCTGGTGAAGAAGACGAATCAACATTCCTATTTAACTAAATCTCATTAACTAAGGAAAAGCAAAACTCATTAATTGCATATTAAATGCATTAAAATGGAAATAAATATTTATAAACAACAAAAAATTAAAAAAAAAGTATATCTCATTAATGACCAAAAGAAAAGGCAACTCATTAATTACAAGAAAAGAATGGATATGTTGAAAAAAATGGAAAGAAAGGATAAAATTGTCTAAAATTATCTCTAAAAGTCTTCAACGAAAATTTTTAAATTTGAGGACATTTATGAAATATATGACAAAAAGAAAAATTTTCATGTAAAAAACTCTAATAAATAAATAAATACCTCTCCCTTCTAGTAAAGAGATACAGAGAAACTGCCATAGATGGCCAATATTAGACATCCATTTTGATTTTTGGCCATTTTTTGAGATTACTGGAATATGACCATTCGGTTATTTGGGGGTCCCACTACTAAACTTAGTTTCTCCCTTCTACCCTTCCACAAACTACATGTTGAAAATAAAATCTTCATTTAGATTTTGTTTACCAATTCTTTTTTATTTTAAAAATTAAGATTTTATTATTAAGTATTTAATAGACTATTTTTTGTATAAAACCTTGTCATCTAGCATTGTACCAATTTATTTTTAATAGACTATAGGTGGCTATTCTAGTGGTGTCAACTGTGAGAGTGGTGATAACATACATTCGAACAATTCTACATACCGTTTTCTAGCTAAGGCAACTAGCCAACGACATAGGAGATGACCCATCTAAATCACATTGTTTGTCTTTGTCGTCTTGTTCTTCTTCATCTTGATCGTCATCAACCTGGTTGAGGCGAAGCAACAACCACTTAGCTACTGGATTGGCAGCTAAGCAAAACCATCGCTGTTCGTGGTCGGCGACTTAAGATAAAACTAACCCATTTGGCATTTCGAGTGGTTATACATAGGCGGGTATGAATGTACATAAGAATGGTGTAAGTGTGCCTAGCATAGAGTATTTGTGTGATTTATTTAATGGTTTTTTAATGCACTGTATTTATGTTTTGAAAATTTTAACTATTACAATATTTATGTGGCATGTAAATAATTACTTTTAGTATAAGAAAAATATGATGAAGATTCTTGGTAGTTGCATGACTCGGTCTAATCAACATTTAAATCATTTTTGGTATGTGTATCAAAATATGACAAATCTTTTAACTTTTTATAAATAGGGGGTATTTTTGGGGTTTAGTAGGAGAAAAGTTTTAATGGTAGAAGGTACTTGATGGTTATTTTGGATATAAGGTATTTGCTTTATTCAATCACTAAATTTTAATTGTCATGATGATCGCATTACTATTGGTTTATATACCTTTTATTTGAATTTACTATTAGTTATTTTGAATATGAGCAAAACCATTTTTTTTTTGTTATTATTATTTTTTAAATGAGGAGATCTTTTTTTGTTATTATTACTTTTTAATGAAGAAATTTATTTTGTTATTATTTTTTGTTAATTTGTAAGATTTTCTTATCATTTTTTAAATTATGAGATTGACCGTTGAAGTTTTTTTTTTGGTCATTGTTAAAAATAAAAACTTTATTGGCCATTGAAAAAAGAAAAAAAAAAAACCCTTATTACGGCCATCTATCTCAAGAACCATTTTCTAAATAGTCAGTGGGCCTAACCTTTTTAGGGCCCATTAATAGACCTTGGAGGCCCTTAAACACATGGACCTCTGGTGATACAATTCCAAGCCTATGGCTGGCAGTTTCCCCTAGTTTGCATATTAGCTTTCATAACTATTTGTTTTTCAAATTACACTTGTGTCTTTTAAATTTTGTTGCAGAAGAAGAATAGTAAATAAGCATAATGTTTAAAATATGAATATTATGAAACACCAAAATTGAGAATGGTTTATTTATTTATTTTTGGAAAATTTTTAATTTACACCTCTAAAACTTTAGAGCTTTTATCAATTTAAATTTTGAACTACTGATCGTATATCAATATAAACCTTGAATTTTCGTAAGTGTATCGATTAATGCCCTTTAAATTAAGTTTGAAAATACCGTGTGAAACATATAATAGTTTCAATTAAAGTATTAGATTGTTATGAGTGAATATCTATTTGTACCATTTATTAAGATTATATTTGAAAAGCGTTCATGCATTCAGTTCTTACATGTGTGTAAACTTCTTCAAATGCCAGATTAGTAACATGGACGATAAAAATTGGTGCAACTTTTAAAGGAAAACTTAATTGAGAGAGTCTAAATTGATTTGGTTAAGAAAGTTTAGAGGTTTAATTAATAAAATTATAATTCTCACACAATATTGATATTGAAGAGTATAGATTGAAACACTTACCACAATTGCTTAACTATATATTACAATGTTAGAAAAAACAAAATCAAATATCATCTCCACATATTGTTGCTGTTATTTTCCAGAATCAAATTATGTAATATTTATAAGCAATTACCGTATTACAGCTTTATCTTGAATGTGTTAACATAAAGCTTACGATTCATTCAATTAATATTTTTAATAACATATTTAGAGTTTAGGCCTAGACAATGCCATTTCGAAGAAAAAATGAATTTTGTTAGTAGATGGATCAATTTTTTTTTTTATTATAAATTAAATCTCATGTGTTAAATAGGATCTCACATGTGATATATATTTGTGTGTTCGAAGAGGTTAATAAAATAAATTTATGATAAGTTTAAATTTTTTCTTAAAAATTAACAATAAAATTTTTTCATCAAATAATTGATGAACAAATTAATGATAAAAAAAATTAAAAATGGAGAAAAACGAAAATAACAATTGAGATGTAAAATAAAATAAAAATTTAAATTAATCGTTGTCAATTTAAATAATGTTTGGAGGACAAAAACTCAAAAGAATAGTATGAAATTGTAAATGTGACATAATTGTTCGTATAGGGTTCCACATGGGCGACACCCAATTTTTGTTGGAACTTACATTAAACATGTCAAATCTTCCACAACAAACATACATTTACCAAAATTAATGATTGAAAATGGAAAAGGAAAATTTTATTGACATGATGCAATTAAATAAAATTAATTTCTTAAAAAATTATTTACATTTTTTGTGCCTACATATTAGCCTTACTTTAAATTTGGTCCTACACTCGTATAAATTTTCTTATTATCTCTATCTAGTTATTTGTGTTTTGCAATGAAAATTTTAGTAGTAAGAAATGCATATAGGTGTTATATGTTTTGTCATTGTGTGTGTATATATATATTATATATAGCCCTAATTATTTCTTTATCTTTTAGCTAAAAAATATCTTAGAAATGTACTTGTTATCCCACAATATTAAGCTATTGAAATCAAGTAGCTCAGTGAATTTAAAGCATGCTCAATAATGGTTAAAGTACATTTATTTACTTTAAAAAGGATTTTAAGTTAAAGCTATCTCATTTTTTAGTTGGGATGTAATGTTCTAAAATTAGAAAAATGTCAAATCTTGAGGTTCAATATATCTATGGGCTAACTTGATTTATTGAATTTGTATTGTTGTTCATGATAATGATTAATAACTTGGGGTGATAGTACAACGAATGTAAAAGCGGATATTTGAACATTTTAACATAGAAAAATGGGGTAAATACTTTAATTTTTGAGCTAAAATGATATACGAATACACAAAACATGTGATTTGAACAAATTTTTGGAGTGAGGAAAAAGAAATTATAATGAATGCCAGCATATAGTTGAATGGATGAAATAAATGCTGCCTTTTGTAATTAAAAGAAAGCAATGGCCCACAAGATTGGTAGGTGAGAGTATTTATTTTCTACACATGGAAGATGAACAAGGGCACATGGCCCTCCAACTCCAAAACACCCCTAACACTACATGGAATAGCTAGCCATGGCCCAATCCAATGGACTTCTGGAACAACCATGCCCCAATGTGTTTGCTCTTCTTTGGAACTAAGATAAGTAAAACGATGTCTCTTATGAACGACTTTTTACATATCTCTATACTTATACAATATTATCTATTTCAAGAATAAAATTGTCATTTGATCGAACTCTCAACAATACTTTGTATCATTAGAGTTCTTGTTCATTAGTTATATACCTATGATCTTTTCCTATTCTAACTAATGTATTATTTTAGTTATTTTGAACAAAATACTATTGAACCTAATTTCCTCTCAAAATTTCAAATAGGCTTCAATTTTTTTTAGGGTTTAATATTTGTGATAATTTTAATATTTGTTGGCCACACACCTAAATGCAACTTTTCAAAAAGTTTGGGGGGGGGGGGGGGGGTGAATGGGCCTAATAAGGATTTTTTTTTTCTTTTCTTTCTTTTTTTTTTTTTTGGGTGCAAAGACAACTAATAAGATTTTGATATTTTGACTTTATGCCTTTGAATTATGAATTTATGATCATATGATTTTCTTTATGGGATTTGACACATGATTGTTTTTTTTTTTTTTTTTTTTTTTAAGAAAATATAATATTTAAAACAATTTGCCTATGCAAGAGAATAAGATGACTCTTGTTGAAAGTTGATACTATTCGTTGTTACTAGGCTGTGTTAAATATATATATATATATATATATATATATATATAATAATTAAGATTATTTTATTATAAAAAATTATTTTAAATGACAAAACTGTTGAAAATATTTATAAATAATAGTAAAATATCACAATTTATCTGTAATATACTGCAATAGACTACTATCTGTGTCTATCATGAAACAGATAGATACAAATAGTAGTCTATTGCAGTCTATCATAGGTAGATAGTAAAATTTTGCTATATTTGTAAATATTTTAGTTTATTAATTTCCTATATGTTGTTATTAGTTGACTTTTGAGAATCAAAAGTGTGTTCATGGAAGTCTTAAATGCTTAAACACATTATCTACACATATTGTGTTTCATGCATAGCATCACTTCATTTGAATTTAGGACTGTGTGGATTAACTTAAAAAATAAATATTTTGAAAATATTCATGATAAGAACTATTTAAAATAAAAATACTAATGACTTTCAAAATTCATTTTGAGTGGTTGTCAAATACTTGTATTTTTTTTTAAATAACTTATTTTTTAAATTGAACATTTAAAAATGTATTCTAAACATACTTTAAATAATGTTGTATTTAGATTAAGATAAAAGATAAAAGTAAAAGGAGATGGAGTACATTTATATTGAAAGTTTTGAGAGATCCAAGTGCTTGGAATAACATATAAACAAAACAAACTAAAAGAAAGTTTAAAGGCGTAAAAGCTCAGTCATTTGGTTTTTTTAATTCTACTTGTTCTCTCTCACTAATTTCTTTACACTGATTTTATTATGAGTAGAAGTCGTGCTTGGTTTTCTTTAGATAACATAATAGAAGAAATAAATCTTACATCTAAAAATAATTAGGACAGTTGTATTACCTAAATTTAAAGAATAAGAATGAGTTTCTACCTCTAAAAGAAATAAGAAAGTAATGGAACTGTAGTATAAAAAGAGTCTATGTGTTTGGTTTTAAATTGTCCAAATTAGAAATACTTTAAGTTTGGGTATACTAACTCTACTTAACTTCATTTTTAATAGTATCTAATCTGAGAGTGGAAAAAAAATGGTGTAAGTGGTACAAAAATTTGAGAAGTGCTTTTGTAATTGAGATTATATTTACACAGTGACTTTCTTTTCTAGTGGGTAGTAGTTTTCTCCGAATTTGGAGTTTTTTTTTTTATGTAAATTCACGTGTTTATTATTTTTGTTGTCTTCTTTCACTTTCTCTGTTATTTAAACAAAAAATAGTGTGTTTAATAAGCTTCGTGGTCAAAATAAAAATTAAATGATTATCAAATGAGTTCTATAAGCCGTTTATATGATTAAAAAAAAAAAGATTTTTTCAAATATATAAATATAGTTGGGAATTTAATTTGTTTAAGCTAGCCATCTTAGTTTTCATGACTCGAGTCTATACTGTTATACCAATTAGATTATTTGAAATGAAAAAAAAGAAAAGAAAAGAAAAGAAAAGAAAAAGATTGGTGGAATGAGGAGGAATTAATTAAGTTCATTTCGAAATGTAGCAATTGCCAAAATGGAGACTCGTTAGCTCAAAAATCAACTTAAGATAGGTCCATCAAATCCCCTTTGGAGAGGGGCAATTCCGTGTCATTAAAAATCTTTATCCTTTTAGAAATAGTCAACAACTATATTCTAATCTATAAATAAAATAATAATTAGAAAAATTCTTCCTCTTAATTAGGTACATTAACCCCACATAATTAATTTTATATGAATAGAAAGAAAAAAAGTAATAGATATATACCGTAAGAACCTTACTCCACTCCCTGCATGTTAATGGCAACTAAAAATTCTTGAGAAATGATATATTCTTACTGCTTGAATCTCGTTCGTATACATTGAGCTTCGTTGTAGGTCTTTGGTGAGCTTGACCTTCGACTCGCTTCTAGTTCATCTCGTCTCAAGTTATTTCGGGTCTCTCCTTAGGATATTACTTTTACTCTCCCTTTTGGGATCGTCAAATGAGACTATTTATAAGTCTTTCCTCTTACACACTTCTCTTGTTACGTGTAATGGCAGTGGTATCAGGGGCATTTCTTGCGTTCAAAGTTGCAAGGTGCTAGTCTGAGTTTTACTCGATTATTTCTTGATTGGTATATATTCACTAGCTGGACTAGTTGGACCAAATTCCAAGGCATTTAACATTTCCCCTTTTGGGATGTGTGCTCCTATAATTCCTCTTAGTATTCTATGGACTTGAGCCTGCTTGTGGACTTTTGATCTTGCCTCACTCAACTCTCAAACACATTCTAAAAACATAAAATAGACTAAAGTATCAAAACTTTGTAACATAACCTTTAAAAATTAAACTATTGAAAATATATGTGAAAAGTTTAAAATGTGCGAAAAATCTTGATTCTTTGTCTCATGTAGGATAATTACAAACTATCCTATCATTGGCCTTGAATATCTCTGATCATTGCTTTAAAAAAATTTAAATGAAAGGTGGAATAAATTTTAAAAGTAGGATATAATTAAGTTTACCTTAACCTATTAAATTAATTTTTAGAATTTAATAGTGATTTAACATGAAGATGATATTAAAGTTGAATTTTCCGTGCAATCCTCTTCATTCATATAAATTTTTCATGTTGGGCTTATGCACAATATTTAGACCAACATAGAGACATGCCACACTATATATATTTAGCATGTTTAATAATAATTAATTAAGCATACGACAACAACAATTTTAACATGAAATAATCTCCTCACATCGATGAGTAAAACAAAAAAACCATAGATTGAAGTAATCAAAATCTCCACTCTAATCATTCACGGGTTATGACGAATTCACTTTAGTCACAACTGAGAGTCGGTTGGACAAAGAATTGACCTTCAAAAGGTTGAAAAACATTATTGTATATTTCTCTTTACCTTTTGTTTCTCTCACTCCCACATTCACAAACGCCCCACGACTATGTTTAAAACAGAAAAAACCTAATCCACTTTAAGAGCTTAATGCAATCTTTTTCCCATATTAGTAAAAAATTAACTGGATACTTAATATGAATATTGATATACCCAACAAGATACGTAAAGTAAGTTGTATATATATATAAAGAAATTAAAGTGTAATAACTCACAAGATTACATTGAATGCCACGCGGTTTGGGGAGGCTGAGAGACGGCATTGGATTTATGCCACAGCCACACCCTTGACTTTCCATTTCACTTCTAATCTCTCTCCAACTTTAATGCTATTTTGACTCTTTTTATTTTTTATTTTTTTTCCTTTTCTTTTTCTCTTCCACATCTTCATAAGTCAGCGTTCCAAAGTTTATCTATTTATAGAGGCCTACCCAATCCCCATTCCCCAATTCCTTCAGATTTCTCAACTCTCTCAATCTCTACAAAAAACAAATTACGAAAATGGGTCGCCCTCCTTGCTGTGACAAACAAGGTGTGAAGAAAGGGCCTTGGACTCCTGAGGAAGACATTGTTTTGGTTTCTTACATTCAACAACATGGCCCTGGCAATTGGAGGGCTGTTCCTGCCAATACTGGTATAACTCAACTCTCTCTTTCTCAATATGTATGTATGTGTGTGTGTATTTCCTTCTTTACCCTTTTTAACTTTCTTCTTATTCTTGTGCTTCTAGGGTTGCTTAGATGTAGCAAGAGTTGTAGGTTGAGATGGACCAATTACCTCAGGCCTGGCATCAAAAGGGGTAATTTCACTCACCATGAAGAGAAGATGATTATTCACCTTCAAGCCCTTCTTGGCAATAGGTAACCAAACTAAAAACACTCAAACATTAAGAGATTTCTCAAAAATTTAGAAGAGAAATTAGGAACCTAAAAAAGGTATTATTTTGATTGAGGTTCGAATATAATATTAAAATTTATGTCCACTGATAAATTTAAGGTTTTGGATGAATGGGTGATATAACATGGAGTGGAAATTAGAGTATGAGAGATTTTGTGTTTGAGTTTTGTAATGTAGTTTTTGAGTTAAACAGAAGTTTTTTTAATAGAAAAATGAAAAAGTAAATTTAAGTTGTTTTTTGAGTGAATTTATGATGCATTAATTGTAATAATGACAGATGGGCGGCCATAGCTTCATACCTTCCACAAAGAACAGACAATGACATTAAAAACCACTGGAACACTCATCTCAAGAAGAAGCTAAACAACCACCACCACCACTCACCTCCGGCCACCGATCTCTTGGCCGACTCCGCCGGCGATGCCCTTTTCACCACCAGAGGCCAGTGGGAGAGGCGCCTCCAAACCGACATTCAAATGGCTAAACAAGCCCTCTCTGATGCACTCTCGCCGGAGACCTCCAAACCGCCGCCGCCGCCGCTGCCGGCAACGACAGAGTCCAAAAAATCCCATCATCAAATTCCGGCATATGCTTCCAGCGCGGGCAATATCGCACGGTGGTTGAAGGAATGGAACAAAAACCCACCGTCGAACAATCCTTGCCGGTCAAGCTCGTCGGCGGTGGTCGATTCAGGCGACGGCAGTGGAGGAATAATGAATGGGGCGGGTTTAGCGGAATCGATGGATACATTAATGAGTTTTGATTATTTTGAATCGTCAAATTCAGATGGGTCGCCGGAGACGAGTGTTTTACAAGGGGAAAGTGAAATGGATGAAGTTGAAGAATTGTTGCCGATGAAATTGCTTGAGGAATGGCTTCATGGAGATACTAAAGATTATTACTTTACTGATTTTACAGTAGATGAAAAGTTTAAGTATGATAATCTTTTATGAAATTATAATTAAATATGCCCATCTTTTTTTTTTTGTTTTGTTTTTCTTTTCTTTTTACTAGGTGCTTAGAGCATATTTTGGGTTGATTTTTGTTCCAATTTATCTCTTTGAATTTGGAAGAGATGTGTATTTTATAAAGATTAGACAGTTCCAAAAAATGGTAATTAATCAAGTACAATAATAAATTGAGTTCATTTTTCTTCTCCTCTCCCTCATCTTCGACTAGTTTTCTCACATTCACTTAACGTATCATAACATAATTCATTTGGTTCTATAATATTTTAGTACTAACAAATTTATAGAATATTAAATCATATTATTAGAGATAGCTTTTTGCGCATAGTATTCTCTTTGTCCTCTCAACTACTACTTAAACATCACTTGAAATTTGAATTTTTCTCTTCCACCCTTTTTGAGCTTAATGAAAAAGAAATTTTCACATGACCAAAAAGTAATTTTATTGATGATCAGAAAAGAACACTCTTATCATAATCTGAAATATAGTAAGATTAGAGTAAACTAGAATATCTTGGGTTAAATCCTTGATTAGGGTTAGCGTGTTATGAAACCAATAAATAAAGACAAGTAGAAAAGCATAAATAGTAAAAAATCGATACAGAAATTTACGTAATACACCAATAGTGTATTAGCTAACTCCATAGAAAGAGGGAGAATCGTTTACTGTTAGAGAGTATAGTTCAGATTATAGAGCAAATGCACCTCTAAGGTTAGAAAGTTTATACAGTGCACATTTCTAAATCCTAGGGTCAAAAACGTAAATAATATAAATATGACAAATAGCAAGATCCCTGAACTTGGTCATTCAAAGTACTAGATAACAAGTTCAAGACATTAAAAAACAGAGGATTATTCCTTGTATTAGTAACGTTGATTCATATAAAGACTTCTGCTTTGTTCTTTAAAATTTATCTCCTTTTATCTTTTAAGCTACATCAATTTGGTATCAGAGTGAATGCTTGAGCCAACATTGGCTACTATTGCCAAACAAAACACACCTAATTAGAGACTCTTTACAGTCAGGGAGAGGAAAATGAAATTTGAAGAAAGCTCAATCAATAGAGTTCTAAGATATAGATTTCTTTGGCAAAATATACGTTGTTCTTGTAAATAGATATCTTTTTTTTTTTTTTTTTTTTTTTTTTTTTTTTTTTTTTATGTTCTTAGCTAAGTTCGAACATTTGATTTTTTTTCACTACTTCATCGTTAGTGAGGGTTTTTGGACTTCGTTACTTGATGGTTAGATTTTTGAAATTTTTATAGCTTAAATTTTAGAATTTCACTCTTTGAATCTTGTGCATATGTTAGTAGGTTCACATGAACAATTTTCGTAATTGATTTTGAGCTTATTGATAATAGTTTAGATATAAGTTTGGTCTTTAAATTTTTATAGGTTTGTTAAACTCTAAAGTCCATAAGTTTCTAAAGTTTTAAAGTATCTAATAAATCACTAAACTTTTTAAACGTCAAATAAATATCGAAGGCCCTATATGATAAGTACCATTCCATTTCTTGTTTTGGTTTTTAAAATTAAGTTGGATTGTCAAGTGAGATTAGTCAAGGTGACAAGAAAAAAAAAATTGAGTCTATTTCCTCATAATTTTTTACCAATAATTAGCATATTTTTTAGGTATTGCTTAGTTTTGAAAACTTTGATAAACATTAGATATCAAATTAAAATATTTAAAGGTAGGATGAGTGATTTATTAAGTTTCATCAAAAAAAGAAAGAAAAATCAAATGATTATAAAACCAACCCCAAATTCTCAATTTTAAGTCTACGAAATGAGGGAGAGAAACCAACACACGGAAAGGAGAGTAGTGGATCAGCAGAATCTAACCTGAATGAGATAATACCAAATAAGTCATGAACCAAAAGACCAAAATAGAGCACTTCAAAGGGGTTAAAAATAATTTAAATAAAATTTAAACCATAATTAATGGAATAAACTAATGCAAAGGTAAAAGTATACATTTTTGTTAGATCATTATTAGATATGTTTTTAAAAATAGAAAAACTGTTAAAAATAATTATAAATATAGTAAAATTTTAATTTTTATTTTGATAGACTGTGATAGATATATATAGACATCTATCCATATCTATCACAGATAAAAAATTAAATTTTGTTATATTTGTAAATAGTTAGATATTTTTTTTATTTATAATAATAATAATAATAAATAATCATTATTATTATTATGAAAACACTCTTTCCAATGGCCATTAGAACAAACCAACTTCCACTCATCAAGTTGTAGTAGCGTTTAAGTTTTAGCTGAAAGGGTCAACATGATAAAAGTCAACTATAGATCCTATTAGTTACATTAATCTTTTCATTTCAAAAGTTTTATTAAAAGTTCAAAATAATTTAATTTTTAAAATATTTTTGTTTTAGTACCCTATGGTTAAAACACTTCAAATCACTATTACTACATTTATTTTACTAAATGATCATTTTTCTTTATTTCAATTTTTTCTTTTAGCAAAAGTTGATGTTGGAATATTCAAACCACGAACATCTAGATCGTTAACACATATTTATATATTAGTTGAGTTATATTTACTTTGAGCTATTTTATTCCAATTCTACTTATTTAGTTTATGAACATAAAACGTCGTGCTATTATTACTATTAGATAATTCTAATTTATATATATAAAAAAATAAAAAATATTAAATGATTTTGATAATATTTAGAGACTAAAATAGAAGGGGTAGAATTTCACAAACAAAAATAGAATAAATTCAAAGATTTCAATTTTAATTAAACATAGCCAAAAATTTACTATAGTCATGTAAAGTTGATTAGTCAATTGTCATGACAACTTCTAGACTGTAATGTCTATTCAAGCTATTAATGAAAAATCGATTCAAGGGATTATTTACTCAAAGACGGAAAAATATTCATTTTTAAATTTAAAAACTGACAATTTATTATTCAAACTAATTCTTTTTTATTTGTAATATCAACATCGATAAGTTAATGTGAATACATTTTTACTAATTTAAAAGACGTAATTATGTATAGAATATTTACATGTTTTATTTTCAAGTTAACAGTATACCCTGATCTCAATAACACATATAAGATCAGAACTCCAAAGAGCCTTTGAAAAGAAAGAAAGAAAAGAAAAAGTTTCTACACATAGGTAGGTTTAATTATGCAACTTTCTAAATTTTCTTATTTTTATACATAAATAGCCTAATAGGCTATTATTATACACAAAAAACTACACAAATTAGGGAATTTTTTTTTGGGTAATGAAATTTCCAAAATGGTTTTCTTTTCAAAACCTACCCAAATAAGAAAAATTTCTCCAAAATTCGAAAATTGTTGCATTCATAAATGAAAACAAGAATTGACAAGAAGTTTCAAATGAGAAAATAAGGTATATTTGATATTTGCAACATTATATATTTGAATTTTTTTTAGAAATAAGTCATGATATATTTAATAAGTGCAAGAACAATACAACTGGTACAATATATCGTCTTATATACCTAACGGTATATGTGATATGTATTTACCTTTTTCCAATATATTTGTAAACATGCCAAAAAAATAAACCATGGTATATGTGATGTATATTTATATTTTTCAATATATTACTAATATATTTGACACATACTTGAAATTTCAATGAAGAAGTAATTGATTTTAACCTAGGGATGTGACAAAAATAAATGAAACCTCCTAAGATGAAAAAAAGATGAATTTGAAGTATCCAGTATGAAATGAATATCAATCAAAATTAATAAATAACAAGACCAAAGTCAAAATTCGAAAATGCTAGTAATAAGAAAATAATTCGATATTTTAAAATTTAATTTTGAGAGATAATGTAATTAATGATATTCCAAAAAGTAAAATTCTTATATAATTAATGGTAATTTCGGCAAAGTGATATATTTTTATTTTAAAACAATATGACATTAAAGAAGAGAATCTATCGAAATGTTAAAAAAGTTCCAATATGTTGATTTTAGAATATTTGTGAAATATTAGTTAATTTCATTATTTTTTTTTTTTTAAAAAAAACTTCCATTAATTGGAAAATAGCTGTTTCGAATTGCTTTTTGCTAAATAGGTTTGTTTTCTTTTGTTCGATATTGAATGGGTTTTGAAAATAGATATTATTGGTACATGTTAGAAGTATTGTTAACAAGCTTAATGGTCTGGAAGGAAAAAAAAAAATTTGTTTTTGAAAAACATAGATGAAATTACATATTTAGATTCATGTTTATTTGATTTTTTAGTTTTTAAAAATGTTTAATAAATTTCTAGATTTTTAATTTGATGTTTTATAGATCCCTAAACTGTAGTAGGTGTCTAATAGTTAGGTCTTTAAATTTTCAATTTTATGTCCAATTACATCTCTAAATTTTTTATTTTATGTCTAATAAATTGATGACATATTCTATATTTTCTTAAAATTTATAGATTTACTAAACACAAGATTAAAAGTTATATACATTACAAATTTAGGGACTAAAAATGTATTAATTTTAAAACATAGTGTCAAACACTTTTTTTTTTTTTTTTAATGTATGGATAAACAAATTAAACTATATATTGTAGGAAAAAAAAAAGCCTCTTAAATTAGAGATTTTGCCTAGATTTCAGTCAATTATGGAGAGTTTTGAAAACTGTGGTAATTCCAAGTTGGATGTAGATGGGAAGTATTAAATACTTTTGTCTCCCATCCATTGCATAGTAATATCAGAAATTGGATTCCAAGATGGAATAAAAGGAAAATTTTGCACACTTTGAAGGTAAGTCAAAAAGGGCTGTTAGCCAAAAACTGCCACACTTTGAAATTAACCTCAAAATTGTTAGGAAAATGATCCAGTGCAATAACTAGTGTAGAAAAATGGTCTCTCATTATTACACTCAATTAACTCAACCAGCTGGAAACTACTACTCAAAAACATGAGACCTTCCACTCTTATATGTTTCAATTCCACTCATAACTTCTATATAATTTTTCTTTCAACCCCAACTCCAATTGGGGTTTAGATTTGAAGCTATGTTATCTTAGTTGAAAGTATAAGTTTTTATCAATCAAGCTATGCTTAAGTTGATAACTTTATATCAATTTTAGTGTTTATTATTTTGTTTAATTAAGTTGGTGTTGAAAATGAATGTGTTTCATATATATATATATATATTATTTAGAGATAATTTATCTCGATGATTTTTTAGTATTGAGATTTTGCAAATGTTAGTGATTATAAATACTAAAAAGTTGAACGATTTGTTATACTAAATTTTCTTTGCGAATAGTAGGGGAGAGGGTAATCCCAATTATAACCCTACATTACAACCTTGTCATTTGCAAACTCAACAAATAAATCATTAATATGATGATTACTAGAGGAAGCAAAAAAAAAAGTTTTAAAAAAAGAAAAAAAAAACTAAATTGTTTGAAGTAATCTAAAATTACAAATACCTTAATTAGTTGAGTTTAGCTTAAGTTTGTATATATTTTCAATCGAAAAGTCAAAGGTTTGAATCTTTCTATCTCACTTAGTGTTGAACATAATAATAATAATGAAGAAAAGTGGGAGATGATGGGAGTGTTAAGAATGTGTTAATCTATTTGAAATATTCCAGTGCATCTACAGACCACATTATTACGTTTTTGGAAAAAAAATTACAATTTATAAATAATAAAAAACACGAGATCTTGCCTTGAAAGTATTAGTGAAAGTATTAGCCTTGAGTCACGTTTTAAATTAGACTATTGTGTAGTCCTAAAGCTTTTTATTGTAAGGCTTAAATCTCATTTTATTCTTTTAATTATTAGCTTGTTTTATTTTGGTTCTTGAACTTTTAAATTTGTTAATATTTTGGTCTTTGAAATTTTAATTATCTATTTTAATCCTTAAACTTTAAAAATAACTATTTTTGGTCAATCATTTATTATATTTTAACCAAATTCATGTTGCACTTTTAAATATGTTTAACATACACTTCTTCTCTTCAAGTCAAATGTTAAGTTCCACCATCTTTGCACTTGTAGTACTAGAAAAAAGAATATGTGTCCCCTACTAACATATTAATTTGAATATGATTTAAGGTCCCATATAGATTAAAGACAAGCATTTAGCAATTTAAGCCTTATTATCATTATATTTTTAATACAATAAATGTGTATATATGAATTTAAACAATTGATCTCAAGAATAATACATCTCAATTATCCATATAGCCCATAATTATTATCATTATCAATACCTTCTCCTTAATCTTTTCTATAATATAAGTGAATTTTATCCATTTTTCAAGCTCAATGAAACCCACTCTTCTTTAACTAATATATCACAAATATTCTAAAATCAACTTCTCAAATTATGTGTGTATAATTGAGGTACAATAATTCAATCCCTAATATACTTTAACATTTGCTTGAGTTTTCAAATAAATCATTAAAAACCTAACCCCCAATCATTTAAGCTGAGTCACACATCAAAGAAGAAGAAAAAAACAAACAAAACAAAATCTTTCTGACATCTTTAGCTGTGTGTGTACATATATATATATATTATGCAATGATATTATTTCATCTTATTTTAACACATCCAAATGAGCTTTTTGTTAACAACCAAAATAAATTATATATCGATGATAAAGATAATATGGGGTCTCAGAGATGAGATTGGAAGGCCCTTATTAAGTGTGGCATGTGAACTAGTTATGCATTTATATTTAAAATATTCACATGAAACAGCCCCTTCAATTTCCTATCATGTTTGGGTGGTAAAAACAAGAGATCATATGAGGCATTTAAATAATAAATCTTTTTATCTTTTAAGAGCTCTATAACAGTTCACTTGAGTACCCAAAACAAAGTTTCATTAAACTAATTTTAAAATATTTTACTTAATATTTGTAAAGTACTATATAATCTTTTATCTTCTCTTCTTAGGATAAGTCAGCCAAATTAGAAAAAATAAACTAACATTGTTTTTCACAAAACACGATTTGTTTTCTAGCTAGCTTGAATTTTTATCTTGGGTCGTTTTTGTTTCCAATTTGTGATTTTCTCTTGTAACAGTGTATATATATATATATATATTAGGGAAAAAAGTGATTTTCCCCCTAAATTCTAGGTTTAATATCTATTTAGTTCTTATATTAGTTTGAAAGTATTACACTTTATTAATTTTAAATTTTGAGTTTAATTTTTGTTTAGTCCTAAAATATTACATATTTACATTTGAATTTTGTCTCCATTTGGTCTCTAGGTCTCAAGATTTATAATTTTAATCTTGATTTTTCACTAAATACTAATTTTCAGTCATTAGTATTAATGTTTATTAATTTAATTAAAAAAATTAAAATATAATTACTTTCTTTTCACTAATTTTTCGTCACTGCCAAAATTATTTTAAAGTTTTCACTCCGTAATAATTCCAATTGAAATTTATTGTCAAAGACCAAAGTGAGTATTAGCAAAAACGTAACTCAAAGGTAGAAATAAGAAATATTGAAATCTAGGGATCAAATGAAAACTAAACTCAAAAGTTAAAGGTAAAAATGTAACATTTTAAAACCTAAGAATCAAATGAAATTAAATTCAAAACTTAATAGGGTAAGAGTGTAACATTTTAAAACCTAACTAAAAAATAATAAAAAAAAAATATATATGTTTTCAATGATGGATGTGATCACTACTAACATTAATGCACCAAATCTAACTCAACAGTTAAGTGTGCTTGGACGAGATTAATATTAAGTTTGATAATCACTTGGGAAATTCTTATGTTATACCGTTTTAAAAAGAAAAAAATAAGTTTAGGTACCAACAAGATATTTTTACATATCTTATTATTATGTTTTAGCAGTATAAATAGACTACAGTACGTAGAATATATATGCAATAAAAATATTTTATGAATAAAACTCAAGTTATTTTGTACTATTATCTATCAAATTTGGTGGGATCAATGAATTGATAACGCTAGAAAATGCATGGTTGTTGACAAAAATCCATATGCTTTACACCTATAGAATGTATCTCACCACATGGGGCAAAGTTTCACCTTTTATTTTCTTTTAATTTCTTTTTTTTTTTTTTGTTAGTCTTTTTTTCTAAGTAACTTCAGTGATGAAACATGGCTAGTCAACAACCAAACTTTTGTTTTCTCATACAATAAACCAAATGGGAACCAGCTATCTTAATACAAGTTAGGCTAGCTGAATTAATTCGATGGTGAAATAATTCATCAATTTAAGTCACATTATTTGGTAAAATTAATTGAGAAGAAAAAGACGTATCATGATAAAGATTTTTATATTTTATTTTATGAATTAAGGGATTAGTTCAAAGTCTAATTCTAGCGGTCTATTATTATTGTTATTAACATGACGATGGTCATTATTAGTGTTGTTATGTAAATATTTATTGTAATTTATGTGATGGAGAAAATATGAGAGGAAGCATTTAATGCTTGAAGTGAAGTGCAATGTTTGAAAAATATATAGAGGGAAAAAAATCTTCCAACTGGAAATTGTGGATTTGGTTTTGACTTTGGAAGTAAAGAAATAGTCAACACCGACAAGCTTCTTAATCCTAGTCTTCAAGTTTCGCGTGGAACCTGCCTCACTCTCAGTTTCTAGAACACTCTACCACTGTCCTTTCCCATCTTATAACCAAATTTAATATCCTATTATTTTCAAAATGCCTACACCTACAACACATTTTTGTTAAACTATAGTTTCACTCTTCCAATTTTTATACATTTTAGATTATTTAAGGTTAAAATATGAATTAGAAATTAATGTAAAGAAGTTCTGAAGAATTCAGGGTGCTTATCTACTTTTTGGATTAAATATTCATATAAATTTTTTTCACGCTCAATATTGTAAGGCCAGGTGGGTTGTCCCGAGTTTAACTGAAGTGCATGCACGTAAGCTTGTCTAGACAGTACTCATGGATAGTGCAAGATGATAATAATAATAATAATAATGAAAAGTGAATTCTATGTTACCATTACTACTTGACCCCAACGGTAAGTAAAGTGGCAAATTCATTTTCCATATTGTTACAGTTACAATAACAATAACGGTAAAAGTGGTGGATCCAACATAATTTTTAACTAAATTAGGCACCCTTCATTTATCGATCAGATTACGCATTGTGATTACAAATTTAGAGGCAGACCCCATAGCTTATTACGACTATGGAACACAGGTAAACAACAACTGACATAATCAACTGAGACCCACATTTTATATTACCACTGATGAATTATGTTTAACTTGAGTAAATATGCCTTTCTCCCTCCAAATTTAGATAAATGTTGTAATCTAATTTAACCCTTTGTTTTAGAAATACAGTAGAAAAATAACAGTGAATTAACAGAATGCTTGTTGTCATTGACAAGTAGGATTAGCTGACGAGAAATCAATTCAACTAGTTATAGGATATTTAGCTCGTTGAGTGAAGATTAATGCTAAGAAAAACATGTTTTGCGATCAATTGATATGCTAAAACAGTGCCTATCTATCAACGAAACTAACGGAAAGAACTTTGTTGTGGCAAACTTAATAATAATATAATTTTAATCTACTTGGTTTAAGTAGTCAAGTCATCACTTCTAAACAAATTAGACTCGACGAAAAAGGGTTGATGCAGTGAATTTAGTCATTGTAATTAATCTCAAACCACTCCTCAATTAAATTAAAATTAGAGGTGAAATAGCTATTTTTTATACAACAAAAATAAAAATGAGAGATGAAACTTCTAACCTCTAAAAAAGAAAACCTTGTGAATTACCATTGAATAAGTTCATTTTGGCAAATAGCATAATAAAATGAAAATAATAAAAATTATAATACTTACATAAGTTTTGAGGATTTAATTGGTTGAAATGGAAACTTGGAAAGTTTAAGATGCAATTTTGATAGTATAATAGTGTGAAAATTGCTCTAGTCTTAGCTTATGATCGAAAAGATTATTATTCCAACATCTCTATCTTGAAAATCTGTTTTTTATTTCTTTCACCTGTAGAGATTTTAGAAGCAAGAAATTTTGGTAGGAATTTTCATATTCTTAACTCATGTGTCTTGACACCTTTCCAATTTTTCATTCATATTCTTTCAAGATAATGCATCTTTAAATTTATCATTATTCAAGTTTTTTTTTTTTTTTTTTTTTTTTTTTTTTTTTTTTTTAATCTAATACCTATTTCGACTTTTATGAGCCCTATATGAAGTTTCCAACTCAAAGTCATTGACTATGAGTGGAGTATACTCGTATATCTAATAAAGATGAGGTCTCTTGATTTTGAATTGGAAATTTCATATTTATCTAATGAAAATGAGGTCTCTCCATCTATCGTAGGTGAGATCATCAACACATGTCAACCTTTTTTAACTTTTTTAATATAACAAATGGTATGAAAAATTTGAACATCTAACCTCAAAGAAAAGAATACATGTCAACTATTGTTGAGTTGTACTCACTTTTTTTAGAATCTTATTCTTCATATATTTGTAAGGCTCACATTTATTAGAAACCATTTTTTCTTTCACATATTCGGTGTACATTATTTCATATTTTTTTGTCTGTGCACACATTTGTTTGCTTCTTTCCAACTACTTCTAGTTTACTAACATAAGTTTTTTCTTAAACCTAAATTACTAACAAAAAAAAAAAAAGATGGTGGTCGTATCCACAAAAGATTTTCTAAAGAATGTTGTCTTAGGGTTGTTTGAGAGATTAAGGTAGTTATTATAGTATAATGTTTATGATAGTCTGTGTTAGAAGTGCTTACTATTTTAATCTAGGTTATAATAGTTTGTGTTTGAAAAGCTGATTATTTTAATTACAAATAAGAGGAGAGGATGGTTGCAAAATAATGAACACAATAGATAATAACGATTTTCAAATAGTCCTATTATAACTAAGTATAAGTTATAACAATTGGGAACTTTATAATGAGAGGTCTAAATATTGAATGAGCTATAGCGCAAATTAGAGACCCAAATGCCCTTACAGATTTTTTTTTTTTTTTTCAATTTCCTTTTTAATTTTCTAGAAGTTAATGAAATCTAATTTTTCTTAATAGAAAATTTAATGAAGTTAATAAAGTCAAAGGAGTGTGAAGAACTCGTCAACGTTTCCTTTTTCTTTTCTTTTTTTTTTTTCCCCTTCGAATGGAAAAAAAAAACTATTAAACAATTCTTTAAATTAAGAATGGTGTAGTTAAAATGCACTAGAATTAATTCTATTTTAATCTCATTTTTTTAAATAATTATATTTTAGTCTTAAACATTACCTTTTTTTTTTTTATTAATTTATTAATTATTATTTTAAAAAATTGGTTATCGTGAAAATTTGATATTGACACTCTATATATATTTTTGGGTAGTTGCAAATATAGCTTTGAAAAAATAGTGTAGAAAAGTTCTTTGATTGGAAAAAATCAGAAGAGGTATGCAAAGATGAAATTCCTAAGCACAGGTTATAGGAAAAATTCGATGATGAGAATGAGGATAGGTTCAAAGGATTTGCAAATACAACGAAAATTGCAAATATAGCAAAATTTAGATTTTGTTTTCAAAGTCTATTAGTGATAGACCATATTAATAACAGGTCTATCATTGATAGATTTTGCTATATTTGTATTTTTTTAAAATGTTGTTATACATTTAATTATTATCTCTAAACGGGTTGCAATTATTATTATTATTTTTTTCATTAATGTTCTCAATCTTATGAACAATATTTAAAAGAATATGTGTACTAGATTACTAGTGGTAGAACTTTTTTTAATAGATTTGATTATTCTTGTTCTGATTAATAAAAAACTGAAAACAGACTACATATTTTCTCTGGGAAGTTAAATTGGAGAAAGTATTTAAAAATGGATAGACAAATATTTGAAAGATAAAAAAAAATTATTATTTTAAAACTTCATTGATCAAAATAAAATTTGAGCTAAACAAAGTTTATATTTTCTGTATTTTATTTCTAGCTTTAATTCTACATATTTTTATATGATTAGACTTTTCTTTTTTTTAAAATATATATAACATAGTAGATCAGAATCACAAGACACACATATAAGAATTAAGTAATTGAGATGAAATATTTCATTAAAAATCTCTTACAATGAATCTTTATGTATTCATTCATATAAATCATATATAAAATAGGTTAAATTATATAAAATTTTTCTAAATAAAAAACTGCAGTAATTTATTTTGAAAATACTCATGAATCTTCACAAATTTCATTAATATACTTAAATTTTAATTAAATTTACCATTATTTTTTATTTGAAAATCTTTTGTAATTTATTTAAAAAATATTACTAAACTTTCAAAAATTACATTGAGTAACTTCAACATTTCAAGAAAAGAATTTGAAAAAAATCTCTCTTATTGTTAATATGTTACGACTACTAAATCTTCAAACGAATATATTATGAGATATGTTTAAAAGATAATTGGAATAAGTAATACTTTTAAGGCTATAATTAAATATATATTGTTAGTGATATAAAATTAAATTTGACTTCACCCGCTAGCTTAATATGAAGAAAATCCAACAAGTGGAAATCAATTAATAACAATACAAGAGCTTGAACACAGGACCTCCTTAGATCAATTAATAACAATACAGGAGCTTGATACCATGTTAAATTGTCAATTGACCCAAAGTCAATGGGTGAAGGCAAATTTAATTTTATATCACTAACATATATCGACATTTTTATAGGATTGAAAATATAGAAAAATTTATCAATGATAAACTCTATCGATGATATACTTCTATCAGTGATGGACTCATATCAATGACAAATTCTATCAATGATAGTCTATCAATGATAAAATCATACACTACGAGAGTTAAATTTAAATTTTGCTATTTCTATAAATTATTTTGTATTATGCTATAATTACTAATATTGTAGATCCAATTTCTATATTTTCCAAAGTCTCGCATGCACCTGCTGTGAGCAATGGGACATTTGAAAGAGAGGGTTCAGGTAGGGGTAAAACTGACAAATCAATATGTGTGTGTGGGGTGAATATCGGGCCTCTCCGGAAAAAAGCGGTCATATTTCATTAACATTATAATTGGGCTATATTTCAAAACAATACCCACGACAAATTCAGCCATCTATTAAATTTGGTTCCCTGGGCTTTTCAGTCCAAGAAGTTGGGCCTATCTTCACTCGATCCTTGATTGAGAGTAGGCCCTCCATTTTCTCTCAACCTAAGTCAATTGGGTCATTAATATGAATAATCACTATTTACTTGTACTTTCCTTTTTTTTTTCAGAAAAATAGCTCCAGTTTTGTTTTATTTTGTGAAAACCCAACTTCATTTTAAAAGTTTCATTTGAAAACAATCATATATGTGAGCAGATATTGCTTATAGACTATCAGTCTTAAAATCAATAATAGTTCCTAATACTAGAAGAGATATGTCATAAATAATTTTATTGTTTACTGTTGTCATAGGAATACTCATTGACTTCACAAATAAACTTTTGTAAGCAATAGAAACTTTAATACGTATATAATTTTATCAATAATATAAGTCTATCTAATCTAAGTCTATCCATTATCATATTTTTGTAGATAAATAATCTAAGTCTATCCATTATCATATTTTTGTAGATAAATATGTAAGGTTTCTATGGCTGAATATCCCAAAGTGGAGGAGGGTTGAAAGGCGAAGTCATTATGCTTTGGAGCAATGTGTCGAATGGAATTTTGTGGTTACCATGGGAGAAGAGGAATGCTAGAATCATCTCATTTGAGTGTAATTATTTATAAAGTCGTTTTCTGTTTCTACAATTTGCGGCCTCTAATTGCAATAACTCATACAAATGTTTTTGTAATTCTACCGAGTCTAATCCTTGAAACAAACTCCTATTAAAGTTGTTGGTTTGGTTCTTTTGGAGCAATGAAGTTCTTATAATATTTCTTATTGTGTGTGCACACATGTGTGAGTCTGATTTTATTAACGATAGGTTCTTATTACTAATTGACTTTTAACTATGACAATCTATCCATAATAAACTTCCAATCCTAATGATTTCAATCATTTTGATTATTTTTTAATTAATTTGATTGATTTTTCTATATATGTAAACAAACCTAGCTAATTTAAAACTACTAAAATGGGTTTAACTCAATAGTAATTAACATGATCTTCCTCCTTAGAAGTTAAAGATTCAAGTTGTTGTACTAAAACAAACTCTAATTTAAAACTCAAAATAGAATTATAAAATGATATTGTAGAGATGAAAAAGTTTAAGGAAACAAATAAAAAACAGTGATTTAAAATTTGAATGAGAATGGGAATATAATTAAATAACAAAAATAAAACTCTTCAATAATGATAATAAGAGACTTACCAAAGGAGTTAATTAAAAAGAAAGTCTAGAAATAAATATTCAAATTATTATTATTTGTTCACGGAATAAATATCATATTCGATTATTTTAGGCTAACTTATGAAGATGGATCAAAACTCAAACTTCAATAAGTTTAAAATAAACTTTAATCATACAATCGTCCCAACATAACAATTTGGTCCCAAAAGACATATTAAACATACTTTAATCACACATTGTGCCTCAAATCAAACTTTAAATAACTTCAAAATCACACTTTAATCATACAAATATACACACTCAACTACTTTCCTATATACCATATTTGTGTTGCTCACCATTTTAAGCTCAAATCTACGCCTTTCATATGAATAAGTCAAATAGAAGAAGCATGAATTTTTACGCTAAATTCTTAAAAGAGAAGAGGATAAGTGTATGAAAAGAACCCTAAAGTCACTAAGTTTCAAAGCACTTCCTTCCCCAATCCACTACAACAACTATTCATAGCGTCAGGATAAAACCTACCTCCCCCAAAACTAATTACATTGACGTGGAGAGAACACCACAAATTTAAGGATTTTTAACTCTTTCTGATCTGGACATTATTACCAACAACATAGAGAGAATTAAACAACCTCTCTCAATGCTATTTATCATAGCATTGGAAGAAGTTGACGATTAAATGGCTTTTAACAAAACATCTCCCCCGACGCTACTACAATATCATCCTGACGCCAATCAACATGATCAAAATAGTAACTTTTGTCCCCACCAAACATGAATAATTGATCATCAAGTGAATCGGGAGACAACTCTTCGTCTAACAGTACTGATTGGCATCGAAGGATGTGCTTCACAGGATGAGCATTTTAGCGTTGGGAGAAAAAGTATCAGGAGAAGGGAATTTTCTTGTGGTGAACCACCAAAATTTGCAGGGCTTTTCATTCCAAAGAATTGGAGTTAATTTGGCTTGATCCAAGATAAGGAAGTGGTCCATTTTTTCTCCACCAAACTTTATTGGTGTGTTCAATTTCTATTAATTGCAAACAGGCTTCTACATGTGAAGTGGTATGAATGTGATGTTTGTTTTAAGGGTCAAAAAGAGGAATAACCCTAGTTAAATAGTGGGAATTTGAAAAATAACTAAAAAAATATTTTCTTATAAAACTCATACATATACTTTTTTTTTAAATAGAATTCATTATTTTTATTGTGACAAAAATACTTCGAATTTTTTTCCAACTCATAAAATCATAAATGGGTCTACAAGAGGAAACGAGACCAAGCCGAAAAAATACGGACTTTTAAGGTTAGACTAGTGACAAAAGGTTATCCCCAAAGGGAGGGGTGGACTACAAAAAAAACTTCTCCCCTGTTGCCATGTTAAAATCTATAAGGATACTTTTATCTATTACCACTTTTTATGATTATGAAATTTGGCAAATGGATGTCAAGACTGCAATTCTAAATGGTAATCTTAATGAAAGTATCTACATGTCTCAACCAGAGGGATCTATAAAATATGATCAAGAGCAAAAGGTTTGCAAGCTCAAACGATCCATTTATGGGTTAAAGCAAGCATCTAAATCCTGGAATATAAGGTTTGATACTGCGATCAAATCTTATAGTTTTGAACAAAACGTTGATGAACCTTGTGTATACAAGAAGATTATGAACAAAGTTCTAGCGTTCCTAGTATTGTATGTTGATGATATCTTATACATTGGAAATGATGTAAAATACATGTCTGACGTTAAGAAATGACCAGCAACTCAATTCAAATGAAGGATTTGGGAGGAACTCAATTTGTTCTTGGAATTCAAATAATATGAAATCACAAGAAGAAAATGTTAGTCATGTCTCAAGCATCCTATATTGACAAAATGTTGTCTAGATATAAGATGCAAAGTTCCAAAAGAGGTCTATTACCTTTTAGACATGGAATTTATTTGTCAAAGGGACAGTGTCCTAAGACTTCTCAAGAAGTTGAGGATATGAGATGTATTCCCTATGCATTAGTAGTAGGTAGTTTGATGCATGCTATGTTATGTACATGCCCTGACATATGCTATGTTGTGGGAATAGTTAGTCAGTAGGTTTTAGTTCAATCCTGGATATACACATTGGACTGCCGTTAAAAACATTCTTAAATATCTGAGGTGAACAAGGAACTACATGCTCATGTATGACGGTAAGGATCTAATTCTTACAGTACACTGACTCTGACTTTCAGTTCGATAAAAGTTCAAGGAAATCTACACAGAGGTCAGTGTTCACTCTAAATGGAGTAGTAGTGTGGAAAAGTATCAAGCAAAGCTACGTTGCCGACTTCACCGTGGAGGCTAAATACATGGCTGCATGTGAAGCTGAAAGAGGTCGTATGGCTAAGGAAATTCTTAACTTAATTAAAAGTGGTTCCAAATATGTCTGCATGTCACCCCGTATTGTGATAACAATGAAGCAGTTGCAAACTCTAAAGAACCTAGAAGCCATAAACAAGGAAAACACATTGAGAGAAAATATCATCTCATCAGGGAGATTGTCAAACGAGGAGACGTTATTGTTAGTCAAATAGCCTCGGTAGATAACATTGTTGATCCGTTTACAAAGGCCCTCACGGCTAAAGTGTTCGGGGGTCACCTAGTGAGTTTAGAACCACGAGATATATAATCTAAGGCAAGTGGGAGAATATATATAGCGCATAAGATGTGTATTAGTCCAAGTGGAAGTTTGTTGGGTTGGTGATATATAACCTAGTGAGTTTGTTCGGGGGTCACCTAAATATTGTATTTGTGTATTTCTCTAAACTCAACATTATGTCTTTAATCCACTAGAGTTTTAGTCCAAGTGGAAGTTTGTTGGGTTGGTGATAAGCACTTGAAAAGTGATTTCTATTCTCTCAAATTAAGGGAGTTTATATTAGATTTCACTTGTTTGCTAGTGATTTTCAAGTTAAAATGAGGAAAATTAGAAGAAACGACTAAAAAATCAAAACCGAGCAAAAATATGGTGAAAAAGAGCTGAAAAACTCAAAAAGGCGAATTTTGGGATAGCGCCGCAGCGCTGAAACATGAACGCATCGTTTTGGACGCATAGTAGCATCGCGGCGCCAAGATGGCACTACCTCGACGCATCCTTGTTGAACGCATGACAGCGTCGCGGCGCTTGGACAGCGCTGCCGCGGGCGCTAATGCCCGAGAACAATATTTCTGAAACGCATCAGAGCGTCGCAGCGCTTGGACGCCGCTACCGCAGCGCTAAAACCCGAGAGCAACAATTTTGGATGCAGCCCTAGCGCCGCGGCGCTATGGAACAGCGTCGCAGCGCCAGCTTTCCTTAAATGAAAATTTTGTATTTTTGGTAAATTTTTGGGCGGCCAAACTCTAGAAATTTTGGGGTTTCCAGTAGCTCAAATCATCAAGGAAAATCAAAGCAAAGCAAGGAAGTTACAGACCTAAAGAGGCACAAAAAGGAGAGAATTAAGTGAGAGTTCAAAGAGTGAGTTAGTTGCAAGGAAGAGGAAAAGAGTTCGAGATAGTCGTGGTGCCCTTCGAATTCCGACGTGAGAGCCAAGGAGATCGTGACGGTGCTACCTCAATCAAGAGCCTCTTTTCAGTAGAGTTTCCCTTTCTTTACACTCTTTCTTTGTTTATTTTTTTAAAACATGTTGCTTCAAGCTATGAGTGGCTAAACTCTTTAGTTTTAGGGTTTTGATGATTTGTTTATAAATTTATGTTGATTTTGTAGACTTTCATGGTTTTGTTGGAATGATTATGCTTTTCATTGTTATTGTGTTTAACTCTTGTGGATTGGCCATCTTCACATGTTAGGTTAGATGTATGATTGAGAGATTGTATGTTTAACTTGATCTATAACAATAAATTGTTGTTAATCTAGCACGAGAGTAGTTAGGTTGACAATAAAAGTTGCTAAAGACTATTTTTAATGCCATGTAATTTTGTATTGGTTTTAAGAGATTAATAATCAATCGAGTTGCATGAAAAATGGTTGTTTTTTAGAGAAAATAACTTGGAATTAAGTTTCTAGACTTAGGCATATGAATTACAATAAAATCCATGAAATCTATAATATTGCATGATGAAATAAACAAGGATTCATTACCCTAGAACTCTCTTTGACTCTTGTATTTCTCACTTTAATACTTTCCTTATTTGATTTATATTTTCCATAACTCATAATATTCAATTTCAATCCTCAAATAAAATTGATTCAACTCTAGAATAACTAATTAACTTAAACCTTCACAATTGGATCTCCAGTGGAACGATATTCGGACTTAACCGTCTTATATTATAACTTGACCCGTACACTTGCGGTTAACACTCAAAGTGCGCATCAAGTTTTTGGCACCGTTGCCGGGGATCCAAAGAACCGTTTTTGTTATTTAATATTCATTAGAATTGATAGATCTTAATTTGAGGTGTATATTATTTGATCTTTTTTTATATTTTTTATTATTTTATTTTATTTTATTTGTTATTTTTTTATTTTCCTTTTTTATTATTTTATTGTTTTATTTTATTTTTCTTTCCTTATTTTTTTTTATTATTTTGTCGGTTTATGCCTCGAGATAATACTAATATTCTCCCTCTTGATCCCGAGATTGAAAGGACGTGTAGAAGAAACCTAAGGGTTCAACACAATCACATTGAGGAGATGGCGGAGGAGATACCAAAGGCAATTCGGGACTAGTTCCAACCGACATTACCGGAAAATCAACCCGACATTATAAATGTACCCATCAATGTCAACAACCTTGAGTTGAAATTGGGGTTGATCCACATGGCTAGAGAGTTAGCCTTTAGAGGAAGAACCAATGAAGATCATCACAAGCACTTATGATCTTTCTTAGAAATATGCAGAACGGTAAAGATGAATGGTGTTTCTAACGATGCAATTAAACTAAGACTTTTTCCTTTCTCTTTACAGGACCGTGCTAAGGATTGGTTGGAAACCATACCTCCGGATAGCATCACAACGTGGGAGATCTTAGTTCAAGCTTTCTTGAACAAATATTTTCCACCGGCTAAATCTCAAAGACTAAGGACGAAGATTGGAACATTCCGCCAACTTGAAGATGAACAATTATATGAGGCTTGGGAGAGGTATAAGGATCTCTTGAGAAGGTGCCCTCAACATGGTTACCCGGATTGGTTGCAAATTCAACTCTTCTACAATGGATTAGCAAGCTCAACCAAATCCATACTAGATGCAACCGCCGGAGGATCAATTTTTTCAAAGAATGCTCAAGAAGCCTATACCATACTAGAAGACTTGGCCACTACATCGTACAATTGGCCATGTGAACAGTCTTCTCCAATCATCCCAAAAGCCACCGGACGATATGAGATGGACGAGGTAAGTTCTTTAAAAACTCAATTGGCTTCTCTTATTAATGCTTTATCTAAATTTTCTCAAGGAAGCCAAGTCCAAGCAAGGCCATCATCCATAGCTTCCCTTGCGGCCATGGCAAGTCAACAAGAGCCTAATGAGTTAGAAGTAGCCAATTATGTGGATAGAGGACAATACCGAGGTCAACAACAACTTCCAACTCACTATCATCCGAACTTGAGGAATCATGAGAATTTTTCATATGCTAACAACAAGAATGTGTTGCAAGCACCTCAAGGATTCAATGGAGCGGGGAATGCAAAGACATCATCACTAGAGGACATAATGCTTGACTTTGTCAAAGAGTCAAGATCAAGGACAACCACATTGGAGAATTCAGTCCAAGCAATTGCAAGCACCGTTCAAAGCCAAGGTAAGGCACTTCAAAACTTGGAGGTTCAACTTAGTCAAATGGCAACTTCCCTCCAAACAATGCAAAAGGGTAAGTTCCCTAGTTGTCCCGAGATAAACCCAAGGGAGGAGTGCAAGGCCGTGACTTTGAGGAGTGGGAAAAAGCTATCCACTCCCTTGATCAATGATGAAAATGATGAGCTTCCACAAGAAGAAGATAAAGCCATCATAGAGGATATTCAACAAAAAGAGAGTGCATCTAAGGAAAAGGAGAAATCAAAGTCCAACATAGGGAGTACTTCTAACTCTACTTTTTCTATCCCTAATACTTTACCTTTTCCTCAAATATTTCAAAATAAAAAGATTGATGCTCAATTTTCAAAATTCTTAGACATATTCAAAAAGTTAGAAATTAACCTTCCTTTTGCAGAGGCATTAGAAAAAATGCCTAAGTATGCCAAATTCATGAAGGATGTATTGTCTAAGAAGAAAAGGTATGGAGATTATGAAATGGTTGCACTAACCGAAGAATGTAGTGCAACACTACAAAGGAAATTGCCTCCAAAACTAAAGGATCCAGGGAGTTTCTCTATCCCTTGTCATTTAGGCAACAATAAAGTTACTAAAGCACTTTGTTATCTTGGAGCTTCCATTAATTTAATGCCTTTATTCATGTTTAGGAAGCTGAATGGAGGAGATGTGCAACCAACTACCATATCTTTGTTTTTGGCCGATCGATCATTTGTTCATCCCTACGGCATTGTGGAGGACGTCTTGGTCAAGGCAGACAAGTTTATCTTCCTGGCGGATTTTGTGATATTAGACATGGAGGAAGATGCTGAAGTCCTTATAATCCTTGGGAGACCATTCTTGGCCACCGGAAGGGCCCTCATTGATGTGCAAGATGGAAAGCTCACATTCCGCCTTAACAATGAGGAGGTAACATTCAACATTTATAAAACCCTTAAGCATCCGGATGTAGAAAGGTATGAGCATCATGAGCCAAGTACAAAGGTAACATCGCCTCTCTCTTCAAACAAAAACTCTATGCATGATGAGCCCCCTTTGAATGGTAAGACTAATGACATGCGTGATGTTAAAGTAGAAAATTCTATGAAACATGTTTCTAGTTGTGATATTTCTCCTAGTTCTTCATACATGCCTCCCAAACCTTTAATGAGTTATGAACAAATTATGGAGAAGCATGATAAAAATGAAGTGGTGAGTCCGTTAAAATCTAAGCATGATGATTCTTTAATAAGTCTTGACCACATTAGAAACGATGATGTCCAATTTGATAATGATTTATTGACTAACTCACTAAAGGCTAATGAATATGTTTGTGAGTGTCAATGTGGGCGAATACTAAAAGTTGTAGCCAAAGCATGAAAGGAAGAAACCACCTTGGGATCCACCGTGATTCGTGAGCCCCGTCTAGCTAGAAGACGTTAAACCAGCGCTTATTGGGAGGCAACCCAATTTTATTGCTTTCTATACTTTTTTTTTTATTTTCAATAAATCTTGGAGTCACTCATATGCTTTATCTCTCAGGAACTTGACTTACCACACAAAGTACTCCTTACACCAAGCCTGTTTGGTGGCTTCCCGCTTGCTCCCAAGCTTGCTCTTTCCTTGTTAGATGCTCTTATGCATTGGGGACAGTGCATGATTCTAAGTTTGGGGTGGTAGGTGTCTTTCGTACTTTTGTGTGTTTTCTTATCCTGCTATGCATGTTAGTAAAGGTTTTAATGATCATATGCATGTCAATTTTTGAAAATTTTGGAGCTTTCAAAGTTAATGGGAATGTTGTTTATGGTTGTGTGCCTTGATGTTGATTGCCCATGATGAGATTCGAATTTGCATGATAGAATGACTTATTGTGAAAATAGAATACCAGTATCTTGAGTTAAATTCATTTAAGTCCCTCTTAAAATCTCTCATATTCTTGAGCACGTAGCCACTTTAAAATAAAATCTTTAACTGGAAAAAAGATTAAGTTGGGTGTATTTGGTTGTCACTCCGAAAGGCTCCACCGGTTAGAGAGTAGGAATGCATGATAGCTTGTAATCTTAGACTAAGGAAAAAGAAAAGAGTATACATGCCTTGAGAAAAGAAAAAGTGTACACAAAATATATGAGCTTTATTTGTCTATCTTTTTAAATGTTAAACTTGTAACGAATATGCATGGATAGGGGTAAAAAGAGTTGTCTTTGTTGTGATCAGTAAGGACGCCCGGGAATTGACTAGGTACGAGTCCCTACAGTGAATGTGTGAAAGCTAGTGCCTCTAGGTAAAAAAATGCAAGTTTGGGCCCATGAAAAAAATATATGATTGAAAGGCACCTTAGTGGACATATTACTCACTTGAAATGTATGAAAGCTTGAAGATTGGTGCATAAGCTAGAGTAGGGGGAAATCTAAAGAAACTCTCTTAAGTCCTAATTTGAGTTCTAGTATTTTAAATTGAAGGAGGCTTGCACACACACACATGGGAGATAGCAAGATTTGGCCTTGAATGATTATAACAATATAGATATGCTTGCATGTTTCTACTTAAGCTCTAAATGTTATTCTCTGAGACATGAGTCAATTGCACACTTCTTCATCTAAACTCCCTATTATTTGATTCTATTCTTTGCTCGAGACTAGCAGTTGGATATCCTAAAACTCTTAGTTTGTAAATAGTAATCTAAATACTATTTT
Source organism: Citrullus mucosospermus (assembly GCA_030954485.1). Classification (NCBI taxonomy): domain Eukaryota; kingdom Viridiplantae; phylum Streptophyta; class Magnoliopsida; order Cucurbitales; family Cucurbitaceae; genus Citrullus; species Citrullus mucosospermus. The sequence continues at coordinate 27,819,238 of CM062064.1, forward strand.
TCAATAAAGTTGTTGATGTTTATTTAATAAAGTTTTTATTGAATTAAGATTTCATAACCCTAAATCCAATAGACTAAGAACTCATTGCTATTGTATGATTACTTGAACTTTATGTAGAGACATAAAAGTGGATCAAGTTCGAGTAAATAGCCAAAATGGTTTATAATATATGATTAAGGTTGGGTGCCATATCCTGGAGACATTATTGGATGCAACGTCCTACTTTGTATCTGATACAAATGATGTAATCCTGAATCATTTATGTAAAGACATTCAAGTAGGGGGCATCATGTGCAATGAGTTTGCATAAGACCGGACCATGAAAAGTTTGTTTTACCTTATAACTCTATTTACTGCTAAGCTAATTTTTTCAAATTTGATGACTTAAGTAACTCGATCTTAATCTTGAGCTAACTACGAACTCCTGTTTATTCGGGATTATCCTTAAATCTGCATAGGTAAGGGTAGCGTGACTTTGCTGCTCCATAAGTCTCCCATTTCAGGGGTAAGACCAAGTAGATAGCTTGGGACATAGGATGCAAGATGGCAGCATGCATCACTCTTTGTTGACGGGTCTACGATATTGGGCTCTTCGATGAGTTCCACGAACCAGACTCACAAAGCAGCATCATAGGTGCAACGCAGGAGGGAACTGCCTTTGCAAATATCTATTCGAAATAGAGTAAAAAATATGTTGTAACAATCCTGAAAAAAAGTTCCATTCGAGATTGGACGCCTACACGTTTTAGGGATAGTAGATAGGTTATTCCCTCAAGTATTGACTTTAGGTCTTGAACAAGGGGCCCAACCCTCTCACTGGCTCAAGAGGGACTCGGTTTAGTGGTTGGACTATAAACCTATTGTTCATTAGAGGATCAGTAGGACTTAAGGAACTAGAAGTACTCATAGGGGTAAAACGGTAGTTTTGACTTAGCTATGATTACAAACAATTTGTGAAGGATCGACTTACTAATCATGGTTATATCAAGTAGACAGAAATATATCTACAATGAGAAGAGTGTAGCTATTGGGCTTTAGTGAAGTGTCCCGGTAGTTAACGAATATTGATTAACTAGGTTAAAGAGTTCGACTAGTTAATCTCGTATCGTTTGAGCTCATGATCGTCCATTAGGTCCCCTTGCTAGCTCATATTGAACCAAACCTTAGAACAATGTGATGAATGAATTTGAATCGTTCGAATTCAATGTAGAGAGTAAAACGTTAAAAGAGTTTAACAACTTATTGTTTAATTTCAAATTGAACAATAAATAGAGATAAAAAAATTATTTAAATATGATTGAAATATTCGGTATATGAATAGGGATTCATATTGGGAATAGTTAAATTGGGATTTATATAATTTAATATATGATATTAAATTATTTAATTAAATATATATTTAATTATTTATATTAAATTGTATAAATAATTAAATTATTTAATTAATTATTTGAATTAATATATATATATATATATAAGCTAATATTAATTCAATATTGGAATTTTGACTTTTGAAGTCAAAAGGTCAAGTGTTGACCTAAGTTAGTGGTTTTTTCCAATTTTTTTCCAAATTTAAGTGATTTTATGACTAATGTATTTGAAGACTTGTTGTGTTCTTCACAATTTGACACTAATCCCATTTATTATTGGGCAAATTATGTGTCAACTTGGAATTAAATCTCATTTTGCATGATAATCTCTTTAAAAAAAAGATGTTTTGATTGAGATTTGTTCTCCTTGATTCTGAAATTTTGGCTGAGTTTTAGCACTTAAAGTTCTAAACTCTCAACCTCTCTCAATTCATAATTTTTCTGCAATTCATCACAAGTTTAATCCCACAGTCAAGTTCTAAGACCATAGAATAGCAAGGAAGGCACTTTTGGTGGTCTACGTCCTATTTGTGATCAAATTGAAGGTTAATTTGCAAGGGCTTGGTGCTACAAAGGTTGTTTTTTCCAACTCTCTGTTTTTTATAACTTAAAAATCAACATGGTTTTCTTTCAAATTAAAGCAAATTAGAGTGTTTTAGATCCAATTGCTTTTGCTTGCATGTTTTAAATTCTTTCAGAGTGATCTTTTGGGAAATTTCATAAGAAGCATGTGAGTGAGGATAAAGTATACTGAAAGGACCTGTGTTAGTTAGTGGGGATACTATTCACTATTAAAAGCAGTTCAAGACAAACAAAGATGACATATTGTCAGGTCACAGGGGTTGCAAGTTAATATCGATCCCATTGATGTCTAATATGAATTATATATACAAGAAACTTACTTTTTTTAAAATAATATATACAAGAAACTTAAGAAGGTGTATATAGTGCCACACATAGGAAACACACACAAATTGTCAAAATCTAAAATAAAAGATATGGAGAAGGGCAATTGATTCCAACCCTCTATCAAAAATCAACAATACCACTATATAATGATGAGTTTGCATTTAAAGATTAAAGATTTGTTGTAACAACTACTTGTCTTTAATTTCGTAAAATGCAAAACTTTGATTTTGAACACCCCGAACCGTGGCAAAAACTTTCAATTTAAATCTTTGAAATTTGAAAAAAAATTGGTTTGAATTCCTTCATTTTGAATCTCCAAAACTGAAAAACCATTAGTTTGAATTCCTCTCCATTCACATACTCCTTCACAACATTCATTCAAAATATTTAGGGACCTTACCTTTCAATATACCAATAGGGATATATCTGTCTATAGGCCCAAAGCCAACAAAGCCCAAATTCAATTATTGGCCTGAAAGTCATAAATTCACGTGCCTTGGAAAACTCTATATATAGAGGAGCTCTTTCATTTGAAGGGTTTAGAAAAATTGAAACTCAAGATGCATTCAAGAGCATTCAAAGGATTTCTAAATGATCGGATGACTACAACTACAAGAAGTTCATGATTAAAGTTGATATTCAATAAATTACATTTAAAGACTAAGCCAATACGTAGAATTCAACCTCAAGAACAAACACTCTAAACACTCCAATTCTTGAGGGAAGCATATATATGGAAAAAAAAAATTAAAGGTTAAATATTAGAAATTATAATTCCTTACATATAAATCAATATAGATTAAAGTTGATATTCAATAAATTACATTTTCTGAAAATCTCATTTCAACAAACGGAATCCATAACATCTCTTTTAATATGAGATTTAAATATAAAGTATGATTAAGACACGATTTATCCAATGTGCTTTGATTGAATTTTGTCCAAAAGACCCATTCTTTTCCCTAATATATATATATATATTGAACAAATGGACAAAGGGGCAAAAAGGAATTTTGAGAAATCTGCAAAATCAAAAGGCGATTTATCTCGAAAGAATATTAAGAGGTATGGAAGTCAGAGATATGGGCTTTAAAAAAAATGAAATTAGAAATTAAAATTCAGATTAGAATAATAAAGGGGGAAAAAAAAAAGAAACAAAAATGGACCACAGCATTACTAAAATGCACCATTTTATTCCCCATATATAAATAATTTGTGGTCCTGATATTGACTTTTTAATAAATATTAATGCATCTTTTCATTTTTTTATATAGATATATTTTACTTTGTATTCTCCAATTTCAAAACCTCATTCAAATGTTACATTAAAAAAGAAAAAGGTTAAGTTCTTTTCATCCACCAATTGGTGCGTATTTTTTCACCTTTTCGAATATTAAGGTGCTCTTTTCATATATATATATATAATCTTTTGGAAATTTAGGTCTTGTGTATGATAATATTCTTATATATGTCTGTTTTTTATCCAATTCTTAAAGAATAAGAAAGTTTGATAACGTTGTTTCTATTTATTTTTTTTTAATTTTTTTATGGAAAATAATCTTTTTTAGGTTTCATCTTAAAATTAAATATTATATTAAATTAAAATTTTACATAAGAATTTTTACTATTTATTCTAAAAAGAGAAATTAATAAAATATTCGAGATAAAACTTTAACTACAAAACATTTTTAAACCAAAATAGCATATCACGCTCATAACAAAATTATTATCAAATATTGCACATACGAGTTATGCCAGAAATAAGAAAGGAATTTTGAATTTGTTTTTTTTTTTTTTCCTGCCCCCATAACTTAGAAAAAAGAGGAGCAACAATGGATGATTTAGACCAAAGCAAAGTCATGTGTCTCTCTTATAATCACATATTAAAAAGCAATTAAATTTTGTATTTATTTTCCCCACACCACATGTTATGCATATATTTTGTTAGCTTTTGTTGGATTTAGAAAGTCTTCTCTCTCTCTTTTTCTATTTATCATCAAGTTTATCACATGATTTTTGTCTATATTATGATGCCAATTTATGGCTTTTTTTTATATCTCCTCTCATCTATATAGGCCAATACAATAATAATAGTTAGATGAGAGGGGACTTAAAGTTTATTTTTCAGACTTTGATTTGATCTATCACCATTTCATTTCATACAATTCTTATGCAATTCATATTGGATTCCAATCACATGGGAACCCAAATTATTAGATGTCTAATCTTTTATATATATATATATATATATATATATATGCACTTACTATTGTGCTTGAACTTTGAAATCTTTTTCTTTCATATCGTTTTATTTAAATTTTCAAAATTGATAATGTCATCGCTTCATTTTTTTTATTTCTTGTTTTATATATAAATTAAAAACATCTAAAATTTCCATTTAACTTTTTAAAGATATATATATTTATTTATTTTTATTAATAATTTATCGTGTATTTTATAAATAAAAAATGATAAGATAATGTTTTTACTTTTGTTCTTAAAAAGAACTAAAAACAAGAAATGATGATATTATTGAATAGTTTTGTTTCATAAAAACTTGGAAAAAAATTGAAATAACACACACACACAAAAGTATGCGAACAATCCTTGAAATTTTCTACATTTTAATTTTAATTTTGATACTTCATTATTTGGTTTTTATCCTAAAACTCTTTTCAAAAGTGATGGAAAATATGATTTGACTCCATTATATTCATGTAGATATATTGTATCTTGATTGCCGTTTGTGATAGAGATTAAATATAAATTTTAATAAAAGTAAAAAATAGTGAATTGTAGGCTTCAATCCAGTGATGGGTCGGAACAAAACAAAAATAAATAAATAAAAAAGAAACTTTGTAAAAATGAGTTTAAACCTTATGGTGACTATTAATCTCAAATTAATGTAGAAATATAAAAATATAGTAACAAAATGTTAGAAGGATAAATTCGTTCAGATCAACTAAATGAAATGGGCAAACACATTTTTCTAACAAAACAAAAATCAATTAAAGAAATGTTTTTTTTTAGTAAGATGAGTCAACTTATTTATAAATATAGCAAAATGTTTTTGTCTATTTATAATAGACATTGATACACTATTCTCATTTATCAACGCTACTACAAATAAACAGTGATATTTTATTATATTTAAAAATATTTTTAACAATTTTATTATTCATTTAAAAACATAAATTCTAGACTTGGAGAGTGAAGAAATAAAATAAATAGAAGTTTGAGTGTCGAAATCATATTATACCTAAAGAAATTTATTGTGTGAAAGAAAACAGAAGCATTATGCGATATGTTCTTTATTATAAAGAGTTCAACTTTTGTTAGAAAAAGAATATTATATTCTTGTTTTATAGAGATTCCTTCTGTAAAGTATTGTTTCTATGATGAAAATATTCCAACCAATTATTTACATTAAAATATAGGATTGATTTCAAATATACGAAAATGAATCAAAATATTTATAAGTATAACAAAATTTAACTGTTTATTTGTGATAAATTTTGATAGATTACTATTTGTGTCTATCATGACTGCAATAGACGGTGATATTTTACTATTATTTTTAAATATTTTCAATAGTTTTGTCAATTAAAATAATTTTCCTAAAATCTTTCAAAATTATTTGAAGTACATTTAAATTATATTAAATTATAAATTAATTTTGTGAGGATAATTGTTTTAAATGTCAAAATTGTTAAAAATATTTTTTAATATAACAAAATGTCAATGTCTATTAATAGGTTTATCACTACATGAATAGATGTTTATCGGTATATATATCAGGGAAAGACAATGACGTTTTGTTATATTTATAAATAAGTGGACTCATTTTGGTGTATTTAAAAGCAACCGATTCTGTAAAGGATCACCTATTTCCACGACAACAATTGTAATTGATTGGATAGTATGCTCGGTTACTGAGTTGGAAAAAAATATTTAAAAATAAGAGATTCAATATATTATGTGTGAGTTTTTTTTTTAAACATTGTACATTACAAAATTTTAAAAAGAAATTATACATGTAGAAAAGAGAGAATGATAAATTTGGCCCAAATAAAATGTCGTCAATAATAATAATAAGATTAGACATATCATATCCCTTTAGAAGCATTTTTGTTATACTTGGATATTTCTCACATAATCAAATATCAATGATTTTATTTGGGAAAACAAAATTGATTAGACTTAATAAGTGTATACCCACCAAGAGATCTAAAATTTTAGGAATCTAACTGAAGGTTAATCAATTTTGATCTGACTTCCCAAACACTAGCAAGGGAGTGGATCCAATAGATCAACAACAACAGACATTTTATTTTATTTTATTTTATTTTTAGAAATAAATTAACAACAAATTGAAGGAACAAATTGAAGCTACTAGACAACAAAGGATTTGACAAATCTTTTTAAGTACAACCATTGGACTTAGAAATTAAATTATTGACCTTCCACATAGTATTATTAATTAGTGTCTTATTAATTGAATTGGAGAGATTTGAAAAACTTATTATTTGATACCAAATTTTGGAGAGAAATGAACGCATCTAATCTTCACGTGATATTAGTCATGAATTTGTTTGAAAGGGAGAAGAACATGACCTACAAAAGAGAAAACCTGGTTGGTACCTGTCACACACTCCAGTGCTCAAGTTAGAGAGTGAAATAATGTGAAAGCTAGAGTTTGAGAGTAAGACTCAAATTACCTCATATAAAATTATTATAATGTATTTATATAGAATGTTAACCTAGGGTGTTCTCTAGAGTTTTCAAGTTGCTTTCGGATAAGTAGATAGCCCATCGAGCCAAGAGGTGTGCCTGATTTTGTGTGTAACGACCCGACTTACAGTATCTAATCGGACCATTACTCAATGCATGCAAAATTCAAGAAAGACCCTATGCTAAATAGTAAAGAAGAGACAATGTTTTTCATGGAAATTTCTATGGATATAAATTCAAGAAAACATGCATAAACATATAAAAAGAATTTTGGTTCGGGGTACCTCTAATAAAATCAACAAAATTCATGAAAAGAAAATCCACATACCGAATAAAAATGAGTCTCAAAACAAACATTGGACAACTAGACAAAAACTCAGAAAAACATGAAATGCTAAGCGGAAGCTACTACGGGTCCCGTGATGCCATCAAGGATTCTTCTTGTCATTCGCCAGCACGTTCTTTCCCTTACCTGAAAAACATATAAGATAAAAGGATGAGTAATTATATTACTCAGTAAGTGACCCCACTACCTGGAGTCGGGCTAGGCACCTAAGTCCTTTAAATGCATCAAACATAAGGCATACATATCTAACATACTTTCATAGGGAAATGGTTACACTCGCCCTACAGTTGGTGATGGATGTCTACAAACCTCTAGAGCCCCGAAGGAAACTCTTACCTCTGGTGATCCCGAAGGAACACAAACCTCTATGTACTCGAAGGAGCACAACCTCTAGTGAACCCGAAGGAACACAACCTCTGGTGAACCCGAAGGAACACAACCTCTAGTGAACCAGAAGGTACACATCCTCTAGTGATCCCGAAGGAACACAACCTCCTGTGGACACCCAACCAATATAGGGGAGGCAACTCTACTCATGGAACATACATAATCAAATTCATACTCATTCCATTCTATGGATTCATACATTAAAATACTATACTGTTCATAACATAACATAGCATAGGCTTATGCATTAATAGGCACATACAACTTTTAGACATGGGAATCTCATACATGCATGCTATATCATAAGGGCTTTGGTAATTTCTACTTTTAGACATGGGAATCTCATACAAGCATGCTATATCATAAGGGCATTGGTAATTTCTTACTTCATGGCAATTAAACGTATGGCCCGAAGGCGGTTCAGGTAGTAAGATCACTTACCTGATGATCGATCCATAAAATAACCACACTGCTCCTCTTGTAACAACCCCTGAATAAACTGGGAATAAAATTCCCCCAACTTAATTTAGTCTACAAGTCTAGTCTATCATGAGCAACCTAAAAATATTTGTCCGAGAGAGTCCTTACCCGAACGTGATCCAACTCGTAGCTTCCTCCAATCCTACGGACTAAAATAATTGCGAAACACCTATTAAGATATACCAAAGAAAATCGAAATTCCTAATTATCCACCCAAAAATATATGCAACTAACCCACTCGGATTTAGATACTCGCTTAAGGGTACTGTTCTGGTCGGACAAGAAAGGAACCGCTGCCGAGAGCCAAAAATTCGAGTGAGAGCTGAATTTAAGCGAGAGAGCGAGAGCCGAGAGCACGGGAGAGCGAGAGGCAGCGAGAATCGGCGAGAGAGCGAGAGTCCGAGGCTTGCGGCGATACTGGGCGTGGGGAGGCGTGAGTCGAGCGGGAGAGCGAGAGCGCGAGACAGCGATACCACGAGAGCCCGAGAGCGTGAGAGCCTGGCCGAGGGACAGCGGAACAATGTGATTTCGGGGGAGCGATACGCAGCGAGAGAGCGACACCTCCTAGCGCGACAATGATACTCTGGGCGACGGCAGCGTGAAGCAGCGACGCCCTTCGCGTGAAATCTTCGGGAAACTCACGGGAACTGAAGGAGAGCGAGAGAGAGAGAGAGATGGTGGAGTAGAGGGAGGCTGGGAGAGGCGGCGGCAGCGGCGAAAGGAGAAGGAAGGAGGAGAGAGATGCGGCGGAGAGAGAAAGAGAGAGGTAATTTTTTTTTCCTTTTCTTTTTGACTGCACGGAAAACGAGGAGTGGGTTTAAGCTAAACCCTAATCCCTCTCCCTCCTTAAACCATAATTTTCCCAATTTTTCTTTTTTGTTCTTTTAACCAATTAAGGTAAAATATCCTTTATTCCACTCCACTTCTACCAAAATATTTATTTTATTCTATTTGCCCCAAAATAGAATAAGAATAAAATTATCCTTTACCAAAAACCCAACATTTTCCTTAACTCCACCTAAGATTCTCTAACCACCATAAATACAAATTTTGAAACTTTCCTACTTAACCTAAGTAAATACATAAATGCAAATGAATAATTATAATCTCTTTTTATGCATAATGACTTAATTTAATTTATTAGGGGAATTTACCTCAAGGATTTAGGGTCGTTACATTGTGTTTGGCTAGGGTTGGCCTCAGCCCAAACGCAAGTCATCTCCCTTATCCTAAGCCCATTCCGGTCTTTAGTTGCCCATTTTCAACTTGTATCACACGTCTCCTTGATTTTGTCATTTCTAAATGTCAATTTACACTTCGGTCAAAACTCACTCATAACAATTATTATTATTATTATTATTATTATTATTATTATTATTATTATTATTTGGGTACAAGAGTAGAAAAGAGAACACAAAAATATTTAAGGGTTAAACTTTAGGAATGTGATCAAAGTTGTACATTTGTTAACTAAGAAGATGATCATGGACATATAAGCGAGGACATCTATCTTCATTGGTATGAGGCCTTTTGGGGGTGAAATCGAAAACAAAATCACAAGGATTTATGTCCAAAGTGAACAAAGGACATCACCTATAGAAGATAGTCTTCAAGCCAAACTTTTAACTATCTAAGATGTCGTACATAGAAAGCAAGTTATGAGAGCGACAGAGTTATACTGATGACTGATAAAAAGAAAGCCATAAATCAAACCAGAGTGATGCAAATCACGAAAAGAATCCACGAAAGCTTGTAAAAGCTCATTAGCATATTCAGTCTTCTCAATCTAAAGATTTCAAATGATAAGAAAATCGATTTCAACTCAAAGTAGGGTTATGTCATCTTTGAGTACGATTTGATAATATACCCTTTATACATGTGGAGCTCAAAGGAAAAACTTATTTGGTTATCATGAGAGTTAAATATAATTAGCTTCTTCGAACTTAGAGAAAAAACTTACTTTGTTTTCATTCATTAGATTTTTTTTCCTTTTTTTTTTCTTTGTCAAAAAGATTCCAACAAGTTTTTAATTATACGTGGAACCACTCAATAGCTTTTAAGAAGAATTTGACTCATGGGGTTGGAATTAGGAAAGCATAACTTTTGAAGCTAAGTTTAAGTTTAACGAGTTTGCATAAAACTGTAAGAATTAGAAAACCAAACTCATGTGTTTGGATAGAGAGGTTTTTGAATGAATATAATGGCTAAAAAAAAAAAAAAAAAAAAAGAAAAAAAAAACCTTCCTTCCTTTCCTTCTACCCTCTCATCAGTCGTCGTTGGTGTGATCGTCGCCGACCGCCGTCAACCGGCCTCAAGCTACCATATTTTTCCCTCCTCGTTCTTCTTGTTCTTCCTCCTCTTCTTTTCGATTTATTCATCATTTGGAAAAGAAAAAATGCAATTCTCCTTTGGAGAATTAAATTGATTTTTTTTAGTACCTTTTTTTAATTTTAACATATTTTCATTTTAAGTGATTAAACTATATTTATCAATTTTATATATTTTTCACCTTAGTTTTATAAAATTCAAAAAGATTCATATTTATAGTTAATGTCAAAATTTCTTATGCCATACAAATAAATAAACAAAAAGGAATTAAATTAGGTGTGCAAATAATGTATAATTTTAACTTTACAATAAATTGACCACATATTTCATTGACCACTAAAAAATGTTGAAACCCAAGGATCAAAACAAATGCACTCTAAACATAGATTTTCCAATCCTGTCATTCAAACGCGAACTTTTGATTCTCAATCTTTAGAACATCCTCAAATAAATCTTCATACTTTCGATTCTAGACTTTTGTTTTGAACCTACGTATAACTAGCCAAACGCTTCTTATAGAGTTGAGAATAAATTAGATTAGACATCTGAATCTCAACTTTTGTTTGGAGGGAGGACACTTTTCCAATATATGGTTGAATAGTAAACATTGTTCAACCCTATTTGTTATTTTTTATTAATTTTTTTAAAAAAATACTCTCTTCTTTTTTTTTCTGTTTGGAAATTTTATTATTATAATTATATTATCTTTTTAAATACTTTCGTTAGAATAAAGTGTTATTATATTAAATAATTGTCTCTTCAACTGGAAAACTCAAGTTTGTTACTAGTATATTCGCTTGAGGTACTTCTATATGACAAATAGTGTTTTTGGTCAATCCAATTCGACGACATTCCAATTTGTTTCAAGGCTTATAAATATTTTTTTAAATTTAAAGGGAATAAAATTGTACAATAATCAATTCTAATTTTGTTAATTCAACCTATGAAAAAGTCTATACATACATAAGAATTGATGCATAGATATCTTTAAATGTATAGTTAATAAATGATTCTAAATTGATTCACTGACGATAATTTAAAATTTTAATTGACACATTTGTAAGTCTTACACAATGCTATTTAAACGAATACAAGAGTGTGAGTATAAATTGGTACAATCACAAAAATTTAGAGTTCAATTATATACACTTAATAGTTCAGCATTATAATTGATACCACCTCAACATTTAGGAGTAAAAGAGAAAAAGAAATTTACCCAATGTACTCTATTTTAAACTAATATTTTTCTTTACATATTTAAGTTAGTCAGATTGATAATAATAGAAGAAAGATACGCAAGTTTCATTTAGAATTTAGTTATATTTGAGGAATACAAAATAATTTTCTTATTTTAAACTTAATTATATTAAAATAATTAAGTTGACATATTTAAATTAATCTAAAATCTAAGTTTTGATTAAATACAAATTATATATTATGATACACATTTTTAAAAAATTTGAACTCTATTCCTAAGCTTCCTAAACCTACCCACTTCAAACTTGGGCCTCTATAATCCTACATCCTAAATAAAATTTCCTTAAATTCAGATTACGTAAACTATTATATTTACTTAGTTTGTTTAGGTTCTTCATATTAAATCTCCTGTTTTCCTAAAATTTAGTCATCTTAAGCTTTCATAGTTGACATTTCATACTTGAGATTATAAACTATATGGAAGGTTACAAGTCTTTAACCATATAGAAGTCTCCAATAACTTTTCGCTCTAACTAAGGTTTCGTTTAAGGTTATTTACCTTTTAACATAATTGCTATTAGCTTTGCTTTACAGATAATCGACTTTAAAATTAAGTAAATTAGTGTTTGGTAAATTTTAATTTCGAAAATGAAAAAGCAGTTTACAAGGTTTAATAAATAAATACTAAATTGTTGCTTAATTATAATGACAAAGTAGACATTATATTATTTTAAACACTTTTACAATACTTTAATAAATATTTATTTTGTATAATACAATATTAGGAGAAGCCATTATTATAAGGGATATTTTTAAATATAGCAAAATTAGTCAAATTATTTATAAATATAGAAAATTTTCGCATCTTCCTCGGCTTAACTTGGGATCATTGTATATTTTTTTTAATGTGTTAAAAATGTTATTTTGTAGGTAGCAAACTCCTAAAAGGTAGAACTTAGTGTTAGGAAGAAAACAAAGCATTGGTTTTTAGGTTTTCTTTCACCTCCTTCCCATAATTAGGAAAAAAGATGTTGGGTTCTATCTTTTCTACCACCATGGGAAAGTAAGATCTATAGTTTTCTATTTTAGAGGATTTTGGAGGAACCCATGTATTTTTTGGAGTATTTTGATAATATGATTAAGATTTCTTGTCTATGGGTTTTACTCTTAATTTATTGATTATGAATGATATATTCTTGCTATTGATTAACAACCAATGTTTGATTATGCAATTCCGATCACTTTAGTTTAACATATAATTTGTGATAATTTGTGACATGTAATTATAGGTTAATCTCTAAGAAGCAAAAGGTTAGATAGGCTTGTGATTTGTGGTCGACAACTAATAGCATTGGCCTATCTACCTCGGAAAAATCAAATCAAATTAAATTTCTAATTAGGCATTTCCAATTGGAAATTTATCCCAGCATAATCCCTAAAGCTAATCCCTAAAGAGTAATGCGGTTAGTTAAATTGATTTAGGATGCTTTTCATCTAATCAAATTGGCTAATTTGATACTTTGGACCATTGGTTAGCGTTTCTAATTCAATGATCAAAATTACTTTGTGTGATTCTATTCAATGTTTTGTCAAATCTCAAACCACATAACCCCTCCCCCTCCCCCCCCAATTTATCGCTTTAACTAAATAGTTACGCTTTAGTAGCAATAGTTGTAAAGATCGGTATATTTATAAATATTATTTGATTGAGTCTTTGGGAGCGACACCAAAAAGGCCCACATTACCGCGACAGACTTCTATCGCCCGAGCAATAAAGCTCGATATACTTATATCACTCATGAAGTATTTCGTAGTATATCACTAATATACAATAAAAAAAAATTTATATTTATAACTTGTTCGATATTTTTTTCTATTTATAATAATTTTCCTTATTATAATATATAATATCCAACCAAATGTTTTTCAATTATAATAAAAATATATAATAAAAACATAAAAGTTAATTAGGTAAATCTTGTTATCATCAAATTTGTAACAATATAATCTCTTAGTTTTAAATTTATGAATGTGAAAATAATAATATTATTATATGAAATTACTAAGAGATGACTTGTCACACAAGGATGTTAAAAGGCTAGCACATACAACTGGTTTGACATCTAAAGTACCAAACACAAAGTAAGGAATAATGGAACACAGGAGTTGGTAAACCAGTTTGGTGATAAATCACATACGTTTGGGGGCAATGTGTCCACGAAAGATAATTCACTAATATTCAAATGTTAGGCAATTACAACAAAGTACTTATATGAGAAACAATGACTTCAACAGTGACTTTTGCTAAGCTTAACAGTAATAGACTCATAAGCTCCCCCTAGGTGTGAGACTCCCTCTCAAGATTACTTAGGCTCCCCCTAAGTATAGTAATATTAGTAACTTAAGCTTGTGACTTCAACAGGATATGAGACTCCCTCTCACCTTGGATTATCTTTCACTAGACTCAGTGAACTCCCTTCGCTGATGAATCTTAAGAACCCTTAAGTGATGAGAACTCCCTTCTCACTGAATGACGTCTTAGGCTCCCCCTAAGACTAAGAACTTTTTTCTCTGTCAAAAAACCTTAGGATTCTCCTCAGGCAGCACGAAACCTTAACAGCTTACCACTACAATAATGCACAGCAGAAATACACAGTTCATACGTCAAATATGCAGACAAAAACTACACAGTCACATAGTGTAAGTCTTCCTTTCAATACAAAACAGCTGTCCTAATCAACATCATAACTCACCTTTTATAAGAAGATGCTAATAAAGGAAACCAATGATGCATATAAAAATAAAGATCATCGTCTCAAAAAGGAAAGATATCGGGTAGAGAATATCTGCAGAAACTAACCTAATAAGGAAAAGAAAAATTCTGACCAAAGCTTCTAAATGTCACAACCAATGTCAAGGCACAATAAGAGACAACAACAAAACTTTCCAACCAGCCTTAACAAACGGAGAGCCGACACAAGACTCCAACATTATGATTCACTAAAAGAATTTTGAAGTATTTATGTATTATTTTATTGAAATAATAATGATGAACATTCCAATTTCTCTTATCATGTAGATCACTTTTGTCATTTTATTATAAATTTGTGTAAATGTAATATTGTATATAGACCTCTTACGATTTTTTATTTTTATTTTTTGTATACTCTACGAGTCCTACTTATCGATACCAAATTAATTTAACATTAGAAAATACTGGAAAATAAATAAATAAAAGAGCAGTAATTTGTAAAGTAACAAAACTTGAAGATTACGTGGAGGCATATAATTTTAGGAGGATAAAATCGAGAGTCTTAAAGTTGGTAACTGGAGGCAACATATTTTTAGCAAACCTATTTTAGACAGCTACTAATTATGTTATTTTACTTATAGTAGTGAATAAAAAAAAAAAAAAAAGTGATTCTTTAAAAGTTAATATTTAATTAGTTGTACCAAACACTCGAAATGGTTAGTATTACTTCAAAATTATTTTTATACCCAACTTTAAAAGTTATTTAGGTCTGGTTTTATAATTATTTTCTTTACGTTTTATTTTTTTAAAATTAACATTAGAATTTTTTTTTTTTTTTTAACGTTTGTTATCTATTTTTAAACATGTTTTTCATTAAATAAAAAAACACACACAAAGATTGTAAGAACTAAAAAAATAGTTTTGAAAAATTAGATTTTCTTTTTGAAATTTTGGTTAGAAATCAAATGTATTTTCAGAAAGTGTGAAAAACTTACCCCAAAAAATCGTGTGAAAACCATCATAAGGATTCTCTTTCTTTCTTAATTATAGGGGAGAACATAAAAATGTAGTTGTATTTCATATTTTCAACATTTTCAAGTATGTGTATGGTATCATATCATACCATTGTAGGCACTTATGGAAACATCTTTACTAACAAATCATTTTATTATGGATACACTAAAATCATAAAAATGATATTTTCTGAATAATAAAAAAATTCTAAAAACAAATATGTCAAATAAGAATTCTCTAAATCTATTTAGTTATGTGAATTTGATAGAACATAAAACAAAAATTCAATTGAACTCCCTAAGGCTCTTGTATTATTATTTTCTTTTTTTAGTCTTTACTTGATTTTATCAAAAATGTTTGTAATATAACATTTATAGGAAAAAGAATTCCCAAGGTTGGAAGTCCAAAAAAGAGGCACACATTTGGTCACCATCAAGTTATGGGCAAAGGGGTTTGTGTAAGGTTCAAAATCACAACTTTCTAATCATAGAATTGGAAGGTCATAGTCAAGCAATAGTGCAAAGGGACAGAAAATGACATTCAAACTTATATAGTTTGAATTATAATTTATAAACCCTCATTCCCATTACCAAGTTTTCATAATTACTTCTAACTTATTCATCCCACTCCCTAATTAGGCCTAATTAATAATTTTGTCTAACTTCTTTTTTACTCCAAAATATTATTGAATTAACCCTTCATATTCTAATAATTTTTAGTCGTTTTAGTTAAGATTCAAAAAAAGTAGATTATGAAACCAAAAAGTAAACAAATGGAAAAACTAAACTTATTATACGTTCACTAATTGCATGTTACTTTTAAGAATGAACCTAATTAATTATTTGAAAAATCTCATAAAAAACTTAAAATATACAGAAAAGCAAGAAAGTGAGAAAGAAAGTACCCAGAAATAGAAATTACTTTTGGGAGAGAACTAAATAGAAACTAAGAGAGATGAAATTAAAAAAGAAATTCATTTTTTTTCAAAAAAACAAAAAATTAATAAGTATATATTTTTGTAAATCATTGACCGAAAAAATCACTAGCTTATCTAATTGATATTTATTTCATTCCCTAACCTACTTAAATTTGTTTAAATGTACTTTATAACATAAGAAAAAGAACATATTTTTCAGTAGATTTGACAAAATTAGAGTATGTATTTATCTAATACTAAATTAATTCTTCATTCCCACACAACTATTGATTAAAGTATTCGAAACTCTCTCTTACTTGTTTAAAGTCTCTACAAGAGATGATTTATTAGAATTATTTTGGAACTAAGAAAGAATTTTATTTTATTTTATTTTATTTTATTTTATTTTATTTGTCTAAAAGAAACTCAAAAATACCTTTTGTAGGTAGTCACACATGCATATGCAAGATATGGGTATGGGATATGAAAGCAAAAGGAAAGTACATGAAAACAGCTGGATGGAAGATAAAGAAGGTTAAAGGGATGGGATTTAGTAGGCCAATCAACTTTATTGCTCTTCACCAACTAGGGATTTTGTAGCCCTCCTTTCTTCAAAATCCCATCATTTTCATTTTCGGAACCTTATTTTTAATATAATATATATATATATACACATACATACATACATACATATATGCATGTATGTATGTTACAAAATATTAATTTCCATAGTGGAAATATAATTAAACATTTAGATCCATGGGGTGATTATTTGGTTTTTTACTCTTTTTTTTTCTTTTAAATTAATTCTATAAACACTATTTCTATCTATGGCTATATTTTGTTGTTTACATTATTATTTTAGGGGAGTGTTTTCAAAATCAAAGCCAAATTTTGAAAGTTAAAAAAAAAATAGTTTTCAAAAACTTGTTTTTGTTTTCGAAAATTGGTAAGAATTTAAATATTTACATAGGAATGTTGAAAGCTATAAGTAATAAATTGTGAGAAGACAAACATAATTTTTAAAAATCAAAAACCAAATGATTATCAAATGAGATCATAATTTTCAAAAACTTGTGTTTTGTTTTTAAAAATTAATTAAGAATTCAAATGCTTACCTAAGAAGTATGAAAACTATAAATAAGAAATTAAGAGAAAATAAGTCTAAATTTAAAAATAAAAGTTGAAATGTTTATCAAACTGAAGTAAATAAATTGAAATTTCACTTAAAACCACACATTTGTGAACCACGATCTGTTTCTCCATAAATAAACTTCTACAAAGTTTTCCTATCATGATTCTTAGAAAATATTTTTGAAAAGAAACAGACAAAACTAGTTAAAAGAGCTTCATGATTTTGTAAAATATTATACTGTTTTCCAAAAAAAAAAATGTGTAATGAAGGTGTTTTAAAAAATATGGAATTTTGATTAATATATATCTTGATTGAAAGAGAGGTAACTTTTCAAGAAAAATATTGTATCGGTGAAATTCTCCAATATTTTTATTCAAACATCCATTTTAAATTCTCAAAATTACAAAATATAACTCAAATAGAAAGAGAAATCACAAATAAATCAGAATTATCTAGTTTCTGTTCGATAATGATTTTTTTTTTTTTTTTTTTTTTAGATTTATACTCATTTCCTTACAATCTTGTTATAGTTTACGTCAAGTTTGTTAGATTACTAGTCATGACTGGTTCTACTTTCATCCTTAAATTTCTATGTTTTGTTATCTAATTTTACTAATGATTTCTGTAAAGCAAGCCAAAGTTTAGAAAACTATAAAAAGTAGATTTCGAAATCTTGTTTTTATTTTTAAAATTTAGCTAGGAGTTCAAGTGTTACTTTGAGAAATGTGAAAACTATAATTGAAAAATTGAGAGAAAACAACCCTACATCTTAAGATTAAAATAAAAACTAAAAAATAATAAAAAGTTATTAAAAAACTAAAAATGAAGTTGTCGCCAAAGTCTATTTATTTCTTCAAAACTTTACTTGGTTTTAAAAAAAAATTAATAAAAAGTGGTTAATAGAACATAAAATTTATAGGTAAAAATAGTGTTTAAATGCAAAAAAATTCATGAGTTGTTTTTCATATATTTGTAATAAAAGGTATTCAAAATTTTGAAAAAAAATCTCACATTATTAATTATCATTAAATAATAGTTATTTGTCAAAATGAACCTAGTTTACTTGTAATTGAAACTCCATCCTTCTCGGTTAATAGTACAAACCCCAACTCCTACATGTTTTACTCAAAATAATAATAATAACAACATATCCCTTCAATCATTACAAGCATACAAAGTTTTTTTAATAGCTAAAATGAGTTTAGCTCAACGCATCTCAATTGAATTATGTTTGTGTTAGGCTCGAAAATAAAAATTGTAACTGCTATGTTTAAATGAGGTTTTTTTTTTTTCTTTGAAAATTCAAATTCAACGTTTCTTTTCCTTAAAAGAAAAAGAAAAAAAAATTTGAGTATGCCCCCTCAAACTCTAGATTTTAAATATCACCAACGGTTCCGATTCTTTATGTTTATTTAATTCTAGTCCTTTTAACTTTTTGAAAATACTTATTTTAATCCCTAACCTCAAGAAGGAAACGAAAAACATTTGCACATTTCCATTATTCCTATTATTTATTTAATCATTTAGTTAACATTGCATTGCATGTGTATTAATATGTTGTCTATCTATTTAGAACTTTGGGCATCCGGCTTCAAAAAAAAAAAAAAAAAAAAAAAAAAAAAAAAACTATATGCTAATAACCATTTTTTTATACAAAACTAGAAAAACGATAAACTACCTTCAAAATCGTCATATACTAATTTTGAATACTATTGAACTATACTAATGTTGACATATGCATTAATATGTTGACACAATTGTTATAAAAAAACATAGTTTGATATGATTAAATGGGTTAAAAAGTGACGGACAAAATAAGAATAGCTAAACAAAAATTAAAATATAATTTGCTTGTAAAAATTTAGAATTTAAAACCATCACTTAAAAAATTGTAAGAATTTGGGATAGAATAAACGTTCCTGGACCAATAAGAATTAAAACTAAAATATTTTAAACTAAAAAGAGTTATTATAAATAGAAACAATATCAAACTATTTACAAAGTTAACAAAATTTTATTTTCTATATGTTATAGACCAGATAGATATCTATCCATGTTATTTGGTAAAATGAGTCTATCTTAATCTAGCTATCGCAGCCTATCACATGTAGAAAGTAAAATTTTGCTATATTTGTAATTATTTTCAACTGTTTATCTATTTTCGAAAACATACCTTTAAACCATATATATAAAAAGGCATATTATATATATAAAAAGGCATATTATATTGCGTTGTGTTAAGAATAAACTTGGTACAGCAAATTCAACTATAAAGGTAGACTTCTTCTACTTTAAGTTTCAACAATTGGGCCCTTTTGCAAAACCCTTTTTAGAAAAGAAATAATAAAAATTGTCATAAGGGGAAAAAAAAAAAAAGACAAAGATTAGGGATGACTTCAACGTTAATTATTTAATAATCAAAAGATTAAAGAAAGCTTAAAAGTGGTAATGCAAATCAATAGACAAGACACTTGAAAGTACAAACTCCCATTATCACTATTATTTAAACAATACACAAATAAAATATAGTATCTAAGCTTACCTTAAAAGGGAAGTTTATATAACAAATTCTAATTGCACATGCAAACATTAAAATAGAAAAGTAAATCTAAAAGCTAATGATTGATTTATTTCTTAATAAAAAATTATAATAAGTTGGATTAAGGATTCCACAAATAATTGTTATAAGTGTCAGGCTTCATTTTTCCTTCTTCTTCTTCTTTCTAACAAGCATCCAACAACCAAAGCTTTAAACTTCTCTTTTTTTTTTTTTTTTTTTAAATTAATTTCTCTCATGATTTGCATAAAACCTCCAAAAGCTAAGAAACAAGAACAAAGATTACTATGCTTTTGTTCGTTTGTTTGTTTGCACTTTGAAGAATATTAAAAAGCACTGAAGGGATTCCCACTTTTGCTATTATAACCATATGTTTATTATTTTTTGTTAATCTTTCAAATATTCTCTCTAATCATACTCATTATTCCATAAATATTTTTTATAATTCATTTAAAAAAGGGGGAAAAAAATTAGAATACTGTGTTGTTCAAATCTTTGGGATAGTCTAGAATAATTTACAGGAACCAAAACACTTTCTGCTGCTTTCTCTCAGACAGAAGATAAGAAGAAATATCTCTCTCTCCTCTCTCTAAATCAGATTCATAACAATTAATAACATAATTTATTTTTCCTCTTTTTTTTTTTTGGAAAAGAGAAGATCAAAAATAGATTTTTGCTTATTTAGTAATACTATTAAGGAAGAGGAACAACAAGGGGAAAATGATTAAGAAACTAATTAAAGTAATTAGATGGATTAATTATGATGATGATGAAGAACTATCATATATTATTCCTCGAGTTAAATTCCTCGCATATATTATCAAGGTGATCTTCTCCTTAATTTAATTAAAAACAAAATGAGAAAATATTTGGAGTGGGAAATTTAGATATTGAAATGTAAATTAGAAAATGAACTTTAAAAAAAAAAAAAAAGAAAAAGAAAAAAGAAAAAAGAAAAAAAAAAGGAAAGAGAGCAAAAAAAAAAAAAAAAAAAAAAAAGAGCTTACTCTTCTATCTCTGATATTCTCTCTAACATCCATGGAACAATTTATTCAGATCAAGAGGAAGAAGACGATCCATTTGCGGTGGCGTGTGGCTCGCCACCGCCGTTAATTTTGTCGTCGCCATCCCCATCGCCACCGCTGCCGTTGATGTTCCGGCCGCCGTCTTTTTTCCCGAGAGTGTTCTTGTTGTTGTGCATCCAAACTTTGAGAACGCCTCTGTCAACTCCGACATCGCTACAGAATTCTTGAATCATATCCTCGTCTCGTTTCTGAATCTTCCATCCCACTTTCTCTGCAAATTCGTACATTTTCTCCTTCTGATTTTGAGTGAATTTCGTTCTGAATCGCTTTCTCGAATTGGGGCTCGGAGTCAGAATCGAGTGGTGGAATCCACCACCGCTGCCGGCGTTCTCCGGCAAACCACCGGAGAGGGCGAGAAGCATGTGGGGTGCTGAAGGGTAGTACGAGGAGGAGATCGGAGGGGGGGAGGCGGAACTCGGGCTCCGGTGGGCCGCCGCAGGCGGCGGCGGTGGGTGGTGGCGGTGATGGGGTTGGTACTCAATGACATGGGTTGTCGTCGGAGTAGCGATTGGATCCTCCGGTTCACGGCGGTGGAAATTCCGGTGGCAACCGCAAGCAGCGCATTTGAGGGAGGTGGGATCGGTGGCGGTGGCGGTGGGGGATGACATGAACTCGCCGCAGCCGTCTAGAGCATGACCGCCCAAACTGGCGGCGTGATTCTTGAGGCATTCTTTGTAAACCACCTGCGGAGGCGGCGGCGCCGTGTGGTGGTGGCGCTTGAGGACGCCGTTAGTGAACGGGTGAGATTTGGTGGTGGGTTGGATTTTGATGGGGGTTTCAGTGTCGAATTCAGGGGATTTCACAGCTCCTCCACCGGTGGAAATGGTGGCGGCGGCGGTGGAAATTGCAGGAGTCAAGTCCATAGCTCAAACATTTAGGGTAACTCAAAAAGCTAAAAAGAAAAAAAAATTAAAAAATTGGAATTAATAAAAACAAAATAAAAAACAGAGAAAACACCCTCTTAAAAGGGTCTCACTGCAAACCCTTTACAACAAAAGAATTCAAAATCAAAATTAAATTGGGTATAACTTGAAAACCCCAAGTGAAGTTTGTGTTTGTTTCTCGAGAAAATTGAGAGAGAAAAAGAATTAGGGAAATTGGAAATTGGAAATTGGAGACCAGAGACCGGAAAAAGGCGAGACAGAAAAAGAAGAAGAAAGATGAAGAAGAAGAAGAAGAAGAGGGAAAAAGGAGATGATGATGAGCAGTGATGACTGTTGATAATAATAATAATAATGTTAATTTTAGAACAAAAATAATAATAATATTTGAAAATTTTGAAAAAGAAAAGAAAAAAAAAAAAAAAAAAATCAGGGGTTGGGGTTGGGTTTTGTGGTGGTGCTTGTAAACCCAAGTTAAGTTTGTTAGGTTTTTTAAACTTTAACTATGGTTTTGTTATGTGTGGTTAAGTTTCAGAGAGTGGGGTCCACTTGGGGTTACATCTTTCTGTATTTGTAATAAATAAAAAAGAGATGGGATTTTTTTATTTTGATTTTAATTTCAAAGGTTAAAAAAAAGGAGAAAAAAAAATAAAAAATAATTGACCGGGTTATGGGAATTTAAGACTCGGGGATTACGGACCGAGTTGACTCAGTGAATTTTGGTCTCCCATCATTTGACTGTTGTGTGTGTTTGAGTGTAAAACCCATTTCTTAATTTTTGTCAACTTGGAAATCAGTCATGGACCGCTTTTATTGCACTTTCTTTTCTTTCTTTTCCTTTATTCTCCTTTCTAATTTTTATTAATACTTGTTTTTTTTTTTCTTGTTATATTCTAACTTAAATTACCGATTTCATTTCTATAGCTTGAAATTACGATTACACCATTTAAAAGTTTTGATTTTGTTGGTATGGTTTTGAACTTTTAGTTTGGTTAAATCTCACTAATCATATTTGTCATTATTCGTTGTTAATATACACGATAATTTGACTTGTTATTTGTTCATGTGCCAATGTTTTATATTTGAATATTGTGTTGGTTAATTGTACTCTAGGTTTATTAGTGGGTAAAAGCTATCGGTGAAAATTAGGCTTATAAACACTACTTTCACTATAAGTTCTACATTTTATTATCCACTTCCTACTCATGTTTTCAAAAATCAAAACACGTTTTGAAATTTAAAAAGATAATACCCTTGAAAAAACTTATTTTGTTTTTAGAATTTTATAAAGAATGTTAGTGTTTTAACGTGAGAATCATACTTGAAAATTTAGAAGAAAACAAACTTAAATTACAAAACTAAAAATTAAAAACAAAGTCATTATCAGATCGGACCTAAAAAGAGATCAAATTAAACTTGA
The DNA here is from genome assembly GCA_030954485.1 of Citrullus mucosospermus. Taxonomy (NCBI): domain Eukaryota; kingdom Viridiplantae; phylum Streptophyta; class Magnoliopsida; order Cucurbitales; family Cucurbitaceae; genus Citrullus; species Citrullus mucosospermus. The sequence goes on from CM062064.1 coordinate 27,842,746, forward strand.
ACATGAATTATATAAACTATTTTGTAAAAGTAGATCAATTTAAATTCAACTTGAATTATAGAAACTATTTTAATAAATAAAAAAAAAAGTTATAGTGAAACTAAAAAGCCAAATTTGTAATTTACTTTTTATTATATTTACTTGAATTTGTAAAGTAGTAAATACTAAACTTCATGTATATGGTTTAAATATAGATCGAAAATGTCACATAAAAGTTTTTGTGTATGATATGAAAAGTTTAGTGACAATATTATTGTGTATGATTTTAAAGATGATTTAAATCTCTCTTTTTTTTTTCTTTGAACTTAATGCCAATTTTAATCCTTTATTAAAGAAAACCTTTAAAATTGCCACTTTACTTTTTGAACTTTTTAAAAGAAAAATTGGGCCAATATTACTAATTTTCCGACTAATATAAATACTGTACAATACCTACCTGAACTAATCAAATGAGTTCCAATACTTATGAACATAATATGCCAATTTAGAATTAAAATAAATATTTTCAAAAGTTCGAAAAACCTAAATCTTTAAAGATTGATTTAGATATTTGAAATTATGAATGGTCAAATACAAAAATGAAAAAGAGAATTTGAAGTCATAGTTGCAACAATTCTTGAGATAATAAAGAAAGATTTTTGATAAAATATTGAGTAATAATAGATGATATTCATGGGATATGTCTGTCTTGTTTCATTAATGGAGTGTGTATAAATTATTAGTTATAGGCATGGTATGGCCATTCTAGCCAACTCTTTGACATTGCAACTAACTAATTTTATAGGCAAAATCAAGTGTTAGTGATTATTGTTTAACATAGGTCGATTCGAGTATTAGTAATCATCGTTCATTTATGTTCGATTAATAATTTCTCTCAATTTAATATAGGATAACTTGCTTTGTGTTGTTAACTGTTCTATATACTATATTACAAAATTTTACTTGTCATGGTATAAGATATTTGATTTTATTGATTTAGAATCTTTAATCCAACCACGTTATTATAAATATTGTAATTCATGATTATTTGAGACATTTATTTTGTATATTTTCTTGTACTAATTTTTTTAAAAAAAGTTCTCTACTCATACTCGTCATCCTATAATGTTTACTTAATCCTAAATTAAGTTAGTTAAAATGATAAATTTCTCTCCATCTTATGGTAGATTTTCAACATCTATAACATATTGTAAGCACTAATTTGATGTGGATATTTTAGAAAACTTAGTTATTTGATCATTATTTTTATCACTTTTGAAACATTATTTAGGTGTATTTTCAAATATTTATTTTAAAAGATAAATCATTTTAAAAGAAATACAAGTTTTTGACAACTATTCAAAATGAATTTTAAAAATTATTAGTGTTTTTATTTTTAATCGTTATGATTTTCAAAATATCTATTTTTTAAAAATTATTAGTATTTTTATTTTAAATCGTTCTGATTTTCAAAATATCTATTCTTTAAGATTTTTTTTTTCAAAATTTAGATTTTCTTTTCTGGTTTTTTAGTTTCAATTATACTTTTTATTAATGTATTTTCACAATTTTGTTAGACTATTTTGTCTTTATAATACTAATTACAAGTATTACTTTTGTCACTCACTTTGATGTTGATGATGGTGTTGATGTAATCAGTAGTTTTCAAACATTAAGATTAACAATATTTAGATGGAAATTCCAAATTTGACATAAATGTAAAAGTATAGAGATGATGAAAGGTGTAACTAACCCTTTCTTTTCTCCCTAATTTGTTGAAAATTTAAGCGTTTTTTCTTTTAATTATAAATTTTGGTTCTTAAATATTTTATTTCCAATAAATATATATATTCAGAATTGTGTCTAATATCTCCATACTTTTATAAAAGATATATTCTAATTGGTCCATGCATTTATAAAAGTTACGTAAATCTAATCATTCTACCTTAATTTTTTTTAATAAATTTCAAATATACATAGATAAAGTTATAAAGTTGTGTATGCACCTTAACTAATCATGTTTTGTTCAAGTTGCTTAAATTCCATGTTTTATAGGTTCATACATTATCTTCATTTACACCTTTTATCTAAAACGAATTTCTTATTTTTTGACTATAGTTCTCATATATTTTTTTTTAAAATAAAGATTTGAATTTTTAGTCAAATTCTAAAAAGAAAATAAAATTTTAAAAGACAACTCCTTTATATGAAAAATATTGCTAAAAAGTAAATAACAAAAAAAGAAATTTTATAGAAGAAATTAGTGTAAATTTAATTTTTAATAACCTAATAATATTAAACGAAGTCTAAATGGTTATCCAGATTTGTTTTTTTTTTTTTTTCCTTTTTTAAAAGAATTTAGCAATTAAAATTACAAAAAATTCAACTGATGAGAATATAAACATTAATCAATTGATTTTATTTTATTTTTTTGGTATCAATTAAGATATGTCTCACTTATTATAAAAATGGACCACAAAATTTAGAAATAATAGGTTGATAAATATATTAGAAAGCTTTTAAAAACTATGGGAAGTCAATGTAATTGTGTTGATGGTTGCAGGGACAAATTTGTAATTCACAAAGATGCTTAATTATTAAAAACAAAAAATTAAAAAGCAAACATCATTTTCAAAGAGACCTAAGTTTTCATCCTAATCTTAATTATTCCCCGGCCAATTCGGAAGGCAAAGGACGAAAACCAAGGACCATAGATGTAACTTGTATGTAACAAACCAAAAATTATTTTAAAATAAAAACAAAATAAAAACAAAAGTCGTAGTTTTCGTCTACTTAAAAAAATGACCTTTAGGAATCCAAAATATTTATACAACCATTCACTTTATTCTATTTTATCGACTAAAACATGAGGATGGTATTAATTAAAACTCTAAATTGTTATAGATGTATCAATTTAATTCTAACTATTATATTTTTATAAGTGAAGTAATTTTAAACTCATTATTATAATAACTTTTTAGAATCATTTAGGTATAGATTTATTTAAATACCACTTTTACAAAATAAATAATTAGAATTGATGTATCAACGATTCTCAAATAAATTAAAGTTCTAATTAAAACTACAAATTGATACATTCATAAAAATGCAGGAGTTTGTTTGATACAATTATTAGTATGTTATTCAAAACTGAATGTAATCAGAATGTGTCAATTGACACACTTACAAAAGTTTAGAGTTTAATTTATACATCTCCGAAAGTTTAAGGCGTTTTTGAGATTTTTCCCTTGATTTATGTAATTTCAGAAGGTGATCATTTTGATCATTCATTTTTCATATTCGTCTATTTTTTTTTCATCTAAATTTTTAGCATTTCACTTCATTCCCTATCTTTCTTAAAATGCAGTCATAAATTTATAGGAAAGAGTTTTTATTTTTTAAATAAAATTCTAGGTAAAAATTTTGCAGGTAAGTAAAAGAACAAATATGAAAATGAATATTTTGAAAATACAAAGACTATTTAAATTTTTGAAAATACAAAAAGAAAAAAAAGAACAAAAATTAAAATGAATATTTTGAAAATACAAAGTCCAAAATAATTATAGAAAAATTAAAAGTATCTATACCAAAATAAATATTATAAAATTATATAGATGAAAATAAAAACAATAATAAAAAAAAAAAAGTCAAAATTACAAAGACTATTTAAATTTTTTTACAATCTTCATTCCTATTATTATTATTATTTATATTTTTTTTTCTGAAATAAAAAACGGTTCCTCTGCCACTTATTTGTCTTCCTTAATCTCCACATTTAATCTCATTTAATTACAATCTTGCCTTTGCCTCTTTCGAACTTATCGAACTCTTGTCCCCCCTCTCCACGTGCCGCACACGTGTGTCCCACTCCTCATCCCATGCGCCACGTGTCCTTCCACTTAATCAAATAAGTCAATGTTAATGGTGCTTTGGTAAAAGTCAAACTTCAAAATAATCAATAATGTTCTGCTCATTAATTAATTAAGACGCCTTTAATTTCCATTTTGTTCCACCAACTTTCTAAATTTTCAAAATATCCATTTATGTTCTTCCATTCTTATGTTTATACAATATTCAATTCTAATATTTCTGCTTTATAAGATCTTAATTATTGGGGAAGATTACTTAGAAAATTACAACCCGTCTAATATAAAAAGGATAAACAGTTTGTTTTCAAAATGAACCAATTTATATATAAATATAGTAAAATATTATTGTTTATTACTAACATTCATAGATATTTAGATAGACATCAATATTTTACTATATTTAAAAATAATTTCTAATATTTTACTATATTTTAAAATATTTTCAACAGTTTTATCATTTAAAATAATAATTTTATGAAAAACTATACTTTTGGTATTTTTCTTTACTTGTTTTTTTTTTTTCAATAAATTGATAATATTTATTTTTAAACCTAATTTTTGATGCATTTGTAACATAGGTTTTAACCTAAATATTTAACAAATATTCTCAAATCATAATTTTTAATTGAGTTCGAGTGGATATTATTAAAATAGATAGTTTGAATATTTATGGACATTTTTTAAGAAAATAGAAACAAAATAGATAATTTTTTAAATGGTTTTAAAAAAATTGGGAAAAAATGGAGGGTTGAGATTTGGTAGGATGCAACGTACCTGATGAGGGACCATAATGATGCGGGGTTATAAGCCGTTCGATTTGGCACGGAAACTTGGGGAGATTAACTTAGAATTATTTGATTGATTGACTGATTAATTTGGAGATGACGTCATGTGGCCAATGAAATTGCAGCGATGGTTTTATTATCGAAAAGCGTGTAAAGCGAAACGGTTGCATTGAAACTCACAAATATGAGGGAATTTATTGCAAAGCAATTTGTATTAATTACGTTAAACACTTCTTCGCATAATTCCAAAAACAAATTATCAATATATTTGTAATTAAATATTTTAAGAAAGTATAATATACATATTTATATTTCTACTTTATTTTAATCTACTGTCATATAACCAAAATTTGGAATATATTTCTTTTTAACCCAGTGTTTTTCTGTTTGTAAACTTAATTTTATTCCTCGGATAAATTAATAATAATAATTTTTTGTAAGAAAAGATATTTGTAAATTTAATAAAATTTAATAATATCGGCTAAAATATTTTAGAAATTTTAACAATAATATAATAGTAAGGACTACAATTAGATTTTTAAAAGTGTTAAGACTGAAATAGATTATATTTTAAAATACAAAAACTAGAATAGTGTTTTAACCCATGAGAAACAAACCTCCAAGCAACTTGTAGAATTTGAGTAATTTTTTTAAATTAAAGTTTTTAAAAGTAATTTAATTATTGTTTAATTTTTCTCTTCTACTTTTTATCTCAGTCCTTAATTAGTTTTCCAAAATGGTTATTTTAGTTTTAAATTTGAAAAATAATAATTTTAGTTTTTACCATTATTTTTTAAATAAATAAATACATAGGTTAATATAAATATAGTTCAACAAATAGGACATTTACTCTTTCTTTTAAAGTTGAAGATTAAAACCTCTTCCATGATTATTGTATTAAAAACATGGATACATTGCCAACATGAGTATAATTCAACTTGACATTAACTTGTATTTTTAATCTCGAGATTTGGAATTCTATTCTCATTATACACATTTGTATTACTTGCAAGTATATGATTTGTAATGTAAGGGTATTCAAATATTTGAGGTAGGTGTGTTGGTTGAGTGTGTTAGGTGATAAAAATAATGACAATATAATTAAAATGGTTAATTCTTTAAAATTTAAAAGGAAAAAACTGACCTTTCAAAAATTCAAATAGCATAATGATGATATCAATATTTCATAAAAGCTCATACCCTAAAATTTCTTTTTTTCAAACTTTTGAATCAAAATGAAATTTGTTTTTATTCTTCTTTTTTTTTTTTTTTTCTTTTTTTCTTTTTTTTTTTTTTTTTTATTTTTCCGAATTTTTTGGTTTGTGAACATACAACATAGTAACAATCATATAACAAGAAAAGGAAACACATAAAAACAAACACAATACTGTTCCTACTTTTCTTTTTCAGTCTTCAATTTTAAAACCAATGTCCAAAATTATCCGACCATTTTTTATTATAATTTTGAAATTTAAAATTTCTATATCTTAATTTGCTTTGATCTTAATACGTGTTTGTTAATGTGACATATTAATTCAACTATTTTTGTTATATCATATTTTACCTTATACTAATAAGTGATGGTTTTCTTAATGCTGCTCAGTAAAAATTAACATGGAGAGGGCCAATAGATTAGGATCTATTTGGTGGTGATTTGAAAATAGGAAATTCAATAATAACACAATTATATTTCATGGTTTCAAATATGCAATTGGTATAATTGACTCTAAAAATTGGATCTCAATTTAAATAATTTTTAAAATGTATTTGATAATATATTTGTAAACCAAAAAAAATATTTTAAATAATAAATCTATTAAAAATATTTATAAATAATAGCAAAATATTAAAATTTATCTACGATAGATAGTTATAAATCGCGATAGACTACTATTTGTGTTTACTATCTATCACGGTTTATCGCACATAAATAATGAAATTTTGCTATATTTATAAATATTATGATTCATTTTTCTATATTTGAAAATAACTCTTCGTAACCTGTAAAATTTCTAGCCAAAATGAGCATGCATGGATCTACCGGCACAAAGTTTGTATCAACTTTGAGATTAAAAGTTTTAATTTTCCCACTTCTCATATTATAATTATAAAAAAAAATCATACTAATATTAAGTTGAATATAGACTCTTGTTAATTAACTTATGTTATAATATATATTTTTTTATAAATATTATTTTTCAAAATATATATATATATAAGTAATTTTGAAAATGAACCACAATATTTATAAATATAACAAAATTTTATTATCTAATTGCGATAGACTACTATTTGTGTCTATCTATGTCATGATAGACACATATAGTAATATACCGCACATAGCTTGTAATATTTTGCTATTATTTGTAAATATTTTCAATAGTTTTGTAATTTAAAATAATTTTTTTATATATATTATATTAAAAAAATTTTAACTTAACAATAAAATGAACAAAACATATAATAAGAAAACTATATTTATTCAAGTTTGTATTTTTTCCTATATATAGTTCTACATTTTAGAATAAATTCAAACTTGGATACATAGAGAACATAAAAAGTTTCATTTTCACAATTTCTATTATTTGAATCACACAAGTCAAAAATAGTTTTTAAAACCATATCTATCAAATGTATACCACACAAAATTTAATGAATTGGGAAAACATAATCATATTACCTATCAAACAAGCGTTTGCATTTTCAATCAAATTTATTTAGCTAGTTTAGAACTCCATATTTCTATTATATCTTATCAAATCACCTGCTTCTAAATTTAACAATAGACTTATTAGAATCAAGATTGAAAGTCAAAATCTATATATTATATAAAGTTAACAATATATGGAGTGTGGAGGTGGGATTCAAATCTCTAGCATCTAACTAGATGAAGAGTATATATCAATTGAATTATGTTCAACTTGACATCGTACCACTATTAAATTGTTTTTTTAGAAAATACATTGAATATATCACCCAAAATCAAAATCAACCTACAAAGGATGACACAAAAGGTATAGAGAGAAATGATGGGAAAAAAAATGAAAAAATGACATTGAAACCAAAAATAAGAGGGTGGGGGGAACAAAAATGCATTTGAAGGGAAGGTGAAAGGGATGATGATAAAATGTTTAATGAATGAATGAGAGTTTATGAAAGGAAGAATGATTGGACAAAAGAAAAGAAAACCAAGAAACAAAAGAAAAGATTATGGGGTTTTGATGAATATGGCTTAAAAAACAAGTTTTGAAAAATGGTTGTGGATTTGTCAGTGCTAAGAAAGCAGTTGACAAACCCACATGGGGATTCAAATTTTCAGACAACTTCATCATTTTTTTAATTTGTTATTTTAAAAAAAAAAGAAAAGAAAATAAAAATTATCATAATTTTATAAATGCTATCTTTCTCTCTCTGGTTATGTTACCACCTAATGCCCAATTTGAAGTTACACCATCCAACCGCAGTGAATTCCTCTTCATGTCTCATCAATGTTATTTGCAGATCCTCACATGCATTGCCCTACATTTTTTATTTTTCTTTCGACTCTCATAAATTATTTTCTCAATTTATCAAAATAGCTTCATATGAATTATAAGAGTTGTTACAATCATATTTATGCATTTTCAATTAATATATAACTTGGTGTGTTGTTATTTTAAATCTACCAAGCTTCGATTGTTTTTGTCTTTTTCATTTATTTTCCTTTCTAAGTTTTATTTTTGGTTTTTTAATAGTCTAAGATTTTGTCTCGAGCACTTCCTTTTATCGAATACAGAAACAGACCTTTCCTTTTTAGTTTAATCAATATATGAAGCTAGGTAAATTGTTTTATCATCTTTTTGTCAAAGTTATAAAGTTTTCATAACAAATTGAGTTAGGATTAGGTTAACAAAGAAATTATTAAAATTATTTTAATACATTCTAAATTAAATAATTAAGGCCACACTTGGTAACTATTTCATTTTTTGTTTTTAAAATTAATTGAGCTTATTTTTCTTATTTCTTACAATAGTTTGCACTTTTCTTAAATATAAGAGTTGAATTCTTAGCGAAATTCAAAATTCCAACGATGTTTTAAAAACAACTTTTTTAGTTTTTAAAATTTGAATTAGTTTTTGAAAACACATTAATAAAAAGTAGATGACAAAGAAGAAATTTAGAGGTAGAAGTGATTTTTATAGGCTTAATTTTAAAAAAACTACAAACTAAAAACCAAATAGTTACCAAATCAGTTTGGAGCTAGGTTGAGGTATATAGTGAGAGAGGTGAAATGTTTATGTTTATTTATTTTTAGTTTAGCTTCTCATAATAAAATTTGTAATATACTATACCATCATCAATACAAGATTAGAGAGAGGTTTAATTCCTCCCCTCTTAAATTATAGGAAAAATTGTAAAAATCAATCTTAAAGTATAGTAATAATTACAATTACACACTCAAACTTTCCTAAACTTTTACAAGTGTTAAAATTAGACCCTCAAGTTTACAATAATTATAAAAATTGGACCTACAAATGACCAAAACTAAAACATCAAACTTATAAAGATATTAGAATTTATACAATTATTTAAGTATGATCCTATTTGACCTAACTTTAACACTCATTTAAGTTTGGTTTTAGGGATTTTTAAAATTGAAAGTTTAAAGATATAATTGTATCTACCACCCTATTTTAGAGGTGGTTTTTGCAATCCCCTATTTTTAATAAAAAAAAAACAATATTCTAAAATGTCACATCACATATTTAATTTAGGTTTCAAGCCTTCAACAACATTGTAGAATAGAGAAAAAAAAAGATTAATTAAAAATAAAAATAAATGAAGAGAAAAGAATTGAAAGATTGAGAGAAGAGGGAAAGTATAAGAGAGTGGAGAAAGTAAAGGACAAAATGGAGGGCACCTGGCGTTGATGTGGGGCAGAGGGTCCCTCAAAATGAAAGGTAAATTTTTAAAAAAAATTAAAAAAAAAAATATATATATATATATGTATGTATGTATTGTAGGGTCCTGTAATAAGGACAGGACACCCTTCACACACCTAAACCATTTTTCCATTTCAAGGGACAGGACATCCGACAACCTCATTCATTTTGATTTTGTATCTAAATTACCAAAACTTCTTCCTCAACCTTTTCCCTCCAAAACTTATGTTCTTTTCTTTTTCATTTCTACTTCTTTTTTATTTTATTCTTATTATACAAATATACTTTCAAACAAAATGTGTATTACACTTCATCCATGTGCCATTGAACCTCCAACTTTTAAAGACAAATGCCATATTAATTAATATCGAGCTAAGTTCATTTTAGTGTGTATTTGGGTTGAACTTTATATTTTTGTTCTATTTTAATTCATAAACTTTCATTGTATGATATATTTAGTTCCTAAGCTTTCGAAGGAAACAAACATTTTACATCTTTTCCATCTAATTTCTACTTGTTATCCATATATGCTTTTATATATACTTAAACCTACATTATTAATTTGTTAAATATAAAATAAAAATGCTTAAAATATTTTTCTATACTTTAAAGTTTGTGCGATTTTAGTCTCTATACTTTTAATAAATCTTAAATTTAGTCTCCATCGTTTTTTTTCTTTTTAAAATAACTTTTTGTTATCTATTAGCATCTTTACTATAAATTTTAACATATTGTATTTCCTTGCATGAAAATTGTTATTATTATATAACCAATTTTGGTAAAAATTAACTTTAAGAGATTAAAATTTATTGAAGGCAGGTAGACTAAAATTGGATCATTGAAAATATATGAACTAAAATTGAACAGATTTCAAAGTATAGGAATCAAATGGTATTTTAACCATTAAAAAATCTATTTTGAAAGTTGACGGACTAAAATGAATCAAATTTAAATGTTCAATGACCAAAATAAGATTTTTTTTCAATAATTTTGTGAATAAATTCAAAGCATGATTAGAAAATTAGGGACAAAAATTAGAAGCCCCTAACCATAACACAAAAAGGTTAGAAACATCACCAAGTTAAAATAGAAATAAAAGAATTGATTTAATGTGGTTTAAAATTTTTACTATTAGAGAGATAATTACCTCGAAAATATATTTAGTTGTTATTAAAAGAATGCAGAATTTTTAAATTTATATCTAATTAAATATAATGAGATAGCTATGATAAGCTATTTGGTTAATTTTGAATAACTATTTTCATTAATTTTTTTTTTTTTAAAATGTTATCTCTTGAAACTGGTTTTTTAAACAAGATGATTTTCCATGGCATATGATTTCATGGATTAATATTTTAAAAGGCGATTTTTTTCTTTTACTAAAAATTAATTAAAATCCACCACAAAACCGAATGCAAATTTCAAATTACTTTATTTCCAAGCAGCTTTTACTTTATATAAAGTTTTGAAAAAAAGCACTACATCACAATAATAATCGAACTTTTGTCTGAGATGTTACAAAGAAAGTGAGAATTAGTAATAAATAATATTGGTTATTCAAAATGCTAACTAATAGAGAAATACATTAGATTTGCAAAAAGGGATAATATTTTAGGCAAAAGTAATTAAAATTATTATAGTATTTTAGAATATTGACTTGTGAAAAGTGAAAATCTCTGAATCAAAAGCTGCTTGTCCACCAAAATGTGTAAAAAAAAGAGAAAGGGAAATGAAAAAGTGAAGATTTTATCTTCTATTCTACAATACTACATGTGAGGTTGATGAAATTTTAATTCAAATAATTTCTGGAAATAGTTATTTAAAAGGATTGGAAAATGGAAAATGATTAGCTTTAACAGCTTCATACCCATTGGCCAAACACTCTACCAACCCAATAATGCCCATTTAATTTATACATACATCAATCATTCCTACCTTCAAAATCAGATCACCCAGAATGATCCAAAAAAGGAAAAAGAAGGAAAAATAAAAATTAAAAAAAAAAAGAAAAAAAAGGGGGAAAAAGCACAAATTGTTCCATTATAAGTTTTGGATAAAGAAAAATACAAAGGGTTAGGTAATAGGTTAGTCTTCAAATTTTAAAAGTTTAATTAGTTATTGTTATAGGAGTTAAAAGTACTTCTTAGAACTTAGTGACGAATTTTTAATAAACTTTTAAACTTTTGTTAAATTATATCAGGTTAAAATTGTCATTTTTTCAATTTTAAACTTGGGTTGTCATTTGGTTGCATTAGTTAGTAACTTAGGATTTCACAAAAATATGTTTGAAGTGAATTTTGCTGATAAGGAAATGAAACTCACAAGAAATCCTAAACTAAAGCATCTTTTCGATATAAAATTGAAATTTTAAAATATTTATTTGATTTGTTTAATATAAAATTAGTTCAGATAAAATTTTGAAGTTTAATGAAATCAATTGAAAATTTTTGAAACCATAGGACTAATTTGTTTATCTATACATGTCATTTAACAATGAAAGACAAAGCAAAAATGTGATATCTTAGTGCTATTGATTTTAGGCTAAATTATACAAAATACTCCTAAATTTTGTACTTTGTGTCAAAGATACCCTTGAACTTCCAAAACCACAAGCGCTTGCCCAGAATCCCTTAAATAATAAATTTAAAACAAGATAAAAAATTATGCATGCTTTTTCCTTTGAGAATGTTTCTTAGGAAAATTCTCGAAAGGTCACCCAACATAAAATTGCTCACAAACTAAGCACACGTAATTTTAGAGTTCTTATGATTGAGCCACCGAAAATGAAGGAGCACACTGTTGGTACATGTACTAACTTTCGATTCTTTTAATCAATTTTTAACCATACTTTTATAATCTCAGGATGCATCTTATTCAGATGTAATTAATCTCGGTTCATTCATGTACTCCTTCTAAACAAGGGTGTTATAGGCCCACCAGCTTCCGCTTGGATCATCCTCAAACTACATTTTACTGGGAGAGGTTTCGCTCTAATACCATCTGTAACACTCCAGACTAAGGATTCGAATCAAGATTGTCCATAACTACTCTAAAAAAGTTAAGGAAATACTTATAGTGTCTTTCTTAATTTTAGGGGGTGTTTGGTCCAAGAAGTTTGAGTTGGGGGAGTGGAAGGCACGAATTTTTTGCCCAATCCGGCTCTAAATAAAATTTATGTACTTACTAAAATTGTAATAGTGGCAAGACTGGTCGAACACAGGGAGCACTTATAATTTCCCCATTAAACAATTAATGGTCCAGGAGTAACCAAATGGGGGTTTTGGAGTTTGATTGCAACAAAATTTAAATATCATAAAAGAAAAGAATGCAAGAAAGTAAATTGAAATTAAATTCAAATGAATAAAGTTCTAGGTTCATCAAACCATTCTTGTATTATCTATCCTTAGCCAACTCACCTAGAACACTTAGGTGAGAGTCCTATGTATCGAGTTATCCAATTTAGTTAGATGGATGCATCCTAACTAGTTGATTAACCACTTTAAGGTTAGGGAATCTACTAAGGTGAATTTCTAACAAGAAACGCCTAATTAGCTATTCAATACGATCTTTCTTTAGGTTGATTATGTTCGCCGATACAAATCAAAACTTACAAGTTAATCTAACCAATTGCTACACTGAATTAACATGCAACTAATTGTCACGCATTGCAAATTAAATCTTAGCTATTGATCATACATCTTATGCTAAAATACAATTAATTATCGTTCATGCTCAGGAAAAAAATCAAAAGACAATACAAGAAGTTTACGTACAATGATCCAAACCTCGCAAGTGCACAAAATTGGGGGGAATTGCTTATTCCTAGGCTAGAAACAATACTTTCAGTCGACAATCTCCATAACTAACATCAAAGAAACCATAAAGATAAATCCAAGTATGAAGAAATAGAAGAGAAAATAGAGAATTACATGCGGCATTCAGCTAGTAAGGTCCTCCCAAGCCCTAGGCGACTAAGCATCCTTTTATAAAATCGTGATTGCGCTACGATGCTAAAGTACAGTGTTGCAGCGCTGTCGTGAATACGTGCGACAACAACATTGGAACGCCACAGCGCCAGGGGCGTTTAAGTAGCTTCCTCCTCTCAAGAAAATGTGTCGCAATAGCGCCTAGGCAGCGCCGTTGTGCCATAGCTTCAGGGGCAAATGTGTCATTTTACCTCTCTCTCCTAGTTGATGCAATTTAGCTCCGTTTGGCTCAATTTCAACTCTAACATCTGGTTCTACCTCAAAAATGCTCAATATATGTAAAACAATGAAATACACACGTAAAATCTATGGACAGCCTTGAATTAAGCATAGCTAAATAACATCTTTTCAGTGTTATCAGGGAGTGAAGTTGTGAACTCCACTCTTTGTTCAACCAAAAAAGTCTATAGGTCTTATGACTAAAAACATCAATTTTATATTTAATTTATTAACTCTTAACATTGTAGCTAAGTCTACGATAGTTTAGTCAATTTGAATATAACTCAATTATAGTTAAAGAATACCAAAACATCAAGTTGGTACTGTTGAACAAAACTCTTTTATTGGTTTTTAGACTATTCTTTTAATTCTTTTAACTTTAATTTAATATTTGAATTCAGAGTGACTAAATATATATATATTTTAAAAAAAAAAATTGTCCTTTTAAAGAAAGCAATTTCCTAATAGACCCACATTAATTTGTTTTAGGGGATTATGCATTTTCTTAATTAGCTATCTTAAATTAATCCAGGTTATTCTTCTTTAAGGTTAACTAAATTATAAGTTGGTACTTTCTTTTTTCTAAAAAAAAAATGTATATTATGAGTTGGTTCTCTAAATTTTAAATTCCTTATTTTCTCAACTTTAAAAATGTATATTAAGAGTTATGTCTAATGAATTTTTTTGACTTAAAAACTTGTCTAAAGAGTCTTGAAGGGCTTCTTTAAAGGCTTATTTAGTAACATTTCTGTTTTTTGTTTTCTATTCTCATTTCTCTTCCTTTTTTTTTTCAAAAAAAGCAAACTTGTTTGATCATTATTTATATTTCTTATTTATAAGTTATAAGAAAAATTTCTAAATAAGCTAAATTTGAGAAACTATAAAAAGTAGTTTCTCTTCTTTTGTTTTTACTTGTTTTTATTTTTACATAACTTATACTAAATTATGGCCTCTTGGCCAAGGTGATGCACAACATGGTTATCAAACAAAATTTGTTTATGTTTCCTTTTTTTTCAAAAAATAAAAATAAAAAATGACTATCAAATATATTCTTGTTTCTAGTTCTTAAAAAACATGAAATAGATAACAAGAAACAATAAATTAAACCGTAAATGAAAACGTTATCAAACAAGGTCTAAGCTTTCAATGTTTTATTGCATAGGTCAATGAAGTTATATAAAATAAAAAATAAAATATAACTTTCAATTGTGTATTTTCTATATAGTTATAGGTAATTGAACTTTCAATTTTGTACCTCATATATCCTTAATTTATGAGAAACTTCTTAAAATTCATAGACCTATACATAGAACACAAAACTTAAGACAAACTAAAATTTTAAAGTGTATTAGACAAAACACATCTTGATAGTTTAAGAATCTATTAGACATTATTGTCTTATTAGATACAACACCTTCAAAGTTGAGAACCTTTAAATAATTTTCATGAACAACGATTTCAATTATACACATAAAGTCATGGAAAGTAGTACCTTGTATTTTTAACAAACTAAGATCTACATGAGATCTATTATAACAATAATTGAAGTGTTGCTTATGATAGTTTGGTAGACTTTGATTTTTGGTTCAACTCAATTTTGACTAAACAAGGTGTAAAATAGATATTTGAAATCAATTAACCAATCATTCTAACAAAAAAAAAAAAAAAAAACGAACTAAATGGACTTAATTGAACAAAATGCTTCAATTTTCATAATCATAGTATTATATCAATGAATATTAGTGAGTCAAAGCAATATAGATGATCAAAAACAAAAACAAAAAAATGGTGGATTTTGAAAGGGAGAGACATGCAATCCTTTTGTGGTAGGTTTTATGGGTAATGAAGGCAAAGCTATACACAAGACTAGGTTAGGCTTTTCCTTTATAGCTTCACATTGTACTAAAAAAAGAATTGTCAAAAGAGGGGAAAAAGAATCCCAAGAGATGGCAGCTTTAGGAAAAATTTTCCATTATTGATGCAAATTGGGTTAAAGTGATCATATGTAATATCACCATCAAAGGCTTTGAGCACTTTGAAACATGAAATCATTAATCTACTTCACTAGATACCTTCTAATGTAGGACTCTCTCCAACAAAGATTTGATAAGGTTTACAATTTACATGATAAGTAATAATGTTATTTTCATGTTGTTTTAAAATGATTTGACATGTGTTTATAGATTGTTTTAATCAATATTAATTTAAGCGATAAATGGGTAAGTAAATTTAGCTCAACGGTAATTGACTTGATCTTCTTTCCTTGAGTTTGAAAATTCGATCTCTGTCCATATAGTTATTATCTTAAAAAAAAAATTAACTAATAAGCATTTATATGAATAATAATTAATCAAAATAGCTATGAAGATGCATTTATTATATAAAGTTTTTATTTTGAGTCTATTTTATGGACTGCAGATACCAATAAAATTGACAAAATGTGTATATTGTCTCATACACCATTTTTTGTGATGAATACGTGCAATGCATGTTCTAATTATTATTTTTAAATAATGATTTTTTAATATATAATAAATAAATATTATATAATTTTGTTTTAGTTAACATCAACTTAAAAAAATTAGATAATGTAACTATTTTTATTTTAATGTTTTGATATTATAACTTAAAAAAAAAAAATCTCTCTAGTACATTTAGAAAAAAAAGTGTTAATTTTCCAATATTGTAATATATATATATAATGCATTTTCATTCTATATTATATATTTAGTGTGTAGTTTGATGAAAGGATGCATTGTTTCATCATATTAATTACTATTTTTATTCACTTAATTCTTTTAATTTCTTTTTTCTTTTGTATTTTCTCTAAACTTTGGATCTCATTAAATGATTTTTTTAAAAAGTAAATGAAAGTATTTATTTTGTTTTTTTTACATGTGCATCTCACATATACATTAATGAAAGAGTCAATGCACCAATTCAATGTGTGGAACCACTTCAACTCCAAATAGATGCATCCAATTGACAACTATTGCATCCTATCTCGAAGATTTGCATCTCGTCAATATCAATTACACTTATTTGATCTAAAATTTTTTTTAAAAATGTATAACTTTATTTTGTGAACTCAAAATTGGAAAAGTCGCCTCTATTGTCTTTCAAACGGACACCTACACTCCAAAAGTTACAATCACTTGACAAAGGAGAATATGAAAATTTATGAAAAATGTAAGAATAAAAAGATAAGTAAAGATTCTCCCAATATAGCTTCTTTTAATATAGTAGAAATTAGAAAGAGTATGTGGTAATATATACCATCATTTCCATTGTCTAGTACTTAAAATGGAAATGTCATTCCTTTTTAAGTGTATATGGATTATTTCATAATTGAATATTAATTAGGTCTATTACGAGAAGTTGATCAATGCTCCAATTTTAACACCATTTTGTTACTAAAAAAACTAATTATTAAATAGTAATGATAGTAAGTGTCTCTTTTTTCAAATAATTTCCTTAAATTATTAAAAGTAAAAAAATAAAAGAGTAATTAAGTGGTTCATATCATTAATGAAGAGTAATAAAGCTCCACATGACGAGTATATGTGTGTGGTTAATGCATGTAAATAAACTCGATACATATGCCTCATACTATGATATTTTATTCTAGTGACGAAGGAGGCTAATATGAATTATGTTATCTTGTGAGGGAATAACATACATATGAGTTTGATCTTTTAAAGCATTGAAAATTGGTCACAAAGTAGAAATAGAAGCTAAGTGCATGTTTGGGAGTGATTTTCAAATGTTTAAAATCACTTTTGTTTTGTTTAAAGTCACTCTCAAACATATGTTTAGCCACTTGGAATTGATTTGAGGTTTAATTTAACACTTTTCAATGCATTTTTCATACTATTAAAAATTGATTTTAAATTATTAAAAGCATTTTTCGAATAATTTTGTCGATTACTCCCAAAACATACATTAAATGAAAAGTTAAAAAGGATCCGAGAGAGAAAGTAATATACTCATTTTTTTTAAGGTGATTCCAAATATTTTGATACTATAGAATCAAAATGTGGTAGGCTCTTAAGTTGCAAAATAAGCTAGCATCTCTTAGGTAGATTTTGAGACATATTCAATGGGCTCATTAATCCATGATCTAAGTTGGCACTGGAGAAATTTCTTTTTAATCTCATTCTTACGACACCCAGGTCATCTTTTTTGCTTACTTTATAAGACATTTATTTTTTTATATTTGGAGATCCATGTTCATATGAGCCAATGAATTCTAAATACGACTATGGTTTGTTTCTAACATAAAAAAAATTAAATTCTCTTTATGATGGATCTAATTACGAATAATTTTCATTACGATTAAACTAGATTTTGATTGTGGATGCGTAAATATGACCCAAATGTGAAAGCTTGCTTTTACTACTAGAGTCACAATATTATTGTAATTAGAACCTTTAAAATAAATGAATGACATAATTTTTTTTTTAAAAAAAAAAAAAGAAAAATGAATGACAATAATTTTACCTTGCCAATATGAGTATAAAAGTTTTTATGCACCACATATGTTTTAGTTCCTCTAATGTTAGGTTTTCTCTCTTATTAACATTTTTCATTTCAGCCTCTCTCATCATTAATGAATGTGAAAACAAGTTGGCGCTGATTTAACAACTAGTGAAATATATAGAATGAGGACAACTCCAAATTTATACAATGTATTTTATACAAATCTGAGTAGAGAGAAATTAGAAAATTTCCTCTTTTTCATGAATTTCTCTCTCTCTTCCAATTTTCTTCTAATTCACCTATTATTATAAAATGTAAACTTATTATCAGTCAATTTTAATAAATAAAAAAAAAAGTTAAAATATAAATAATGAAAATGAAACATTTTAAATAATAAAGATAAAATTGAAACAATACTAAACACATTATGAACTATTATCTAGTTGCGATTGATCCTATATTCCTCTAGTAAATTGTTAAAAAAGAATTAGAATGTGAACTAAAACATATAATACTAACAACAATAAGAACTAAGATATATATTTAATCATGGGATATGGTTAAAGTGAGCTAATTAGTTCAATGACATTGACTTGTACTTCTTTGTTGGAGGTTCGAGGTAAAAGAAAAAAAAAAGAAAAAAAAAAAAAAAAAACCTGTGTTGGGTTTTTTGGGTAAAAATAATAATTTAAAAATTAAGCCGCTAATATGCATCTTTCACAAGTATGGGTCTTTCCAAAACTTATCTTCCTTTTTCAATTGCACTAATTTTATTTTATTTTATTTTATTTTATTTAAAATGTGGAATTGGAGTGGACAAGATCAAAGACCTAATCTACTTGAATATATTTAGTGGTTATGTAGCCAATCCTTATCCAACATTTTCTTCTTTTAGGTCAAACAAAACTCTAAAATATTGGTTGCTTTCTTTAGTTTTATTCTTTATTTTCGATGCCCATACTGGAAATATATAATAATAATAACCAGCATTTAATTTTTGGGCCTTGGACTCATTTATGTCTAACAAATCTCTTCAATGGTTTTTGGTTTCTTTCTCAAATTAGTCTTTTCTTTATTATTTTAGAATTTCTTTAGGGTAATTAAGGATTACCTTTCCAATATCCCTACCACTATCTTAGTATAGGCATATATAGACCAAATATATACATTAACATTTGCAATATATTACTGTTTTCCATTGCTCTTCAAACATGAGATTAGGAAGATTAAACACAAAAAAAAAAAAAAAAAAAAAAATCTCAAGAGTTTATCATATAGACCAAGTAGCTCAAAAGTAGATGAGTAATGGGGGCATGCTGATTTTTTTTTTTTTTTGGTCAATTAAGAGTTGATTAGATATCTAATATGAATTCAATTTTAAGTTTTTTAGATTTATTAAGGGAAACAGAACAATTGAATGTCTATCTGGTAAATTTTAATTTTTTAAAACTATTTTTTTTTTTACAATAAACTAGAGGAAGGTGGGATGGCAATGCACCAGAATATCTCAACTAGGTTGAAAAATTTGTAGTACCCTCCTCACACCCCAAATTTGGTAAATTTAGTTTTTTAAAACTATTTTTGTATTATGTAATCTAAAATAATGAAAATTATAAAAAAAAAAAATTATATTAAATTTAAAATACATAATTGCATTTTAAAAAAATAATAAAAAAACTTTGATAAATATAAGATCTCAGGTTATTTACTCATTCTATTTTATTTAAATTAAATATATAATATAATATAATATAATATGATTTAATAAGTATACAAAAATTTATAACATAAAACACATTCATATATTAATAGTTAAAATTCAACTCAGTATTTAATTGGTAACTAGGACTATTTTTATGGTTTATAGATATCTTGTCGAAAATATATTTTGAACAATTTTTAAATAGGGGTTCAAATTTAAATGTAATACCAAACACATATCTACAAACCACCAATAACATGGTATGCAACACCATTGTTTTATTGAATTTTTCGTGTTTTCAAATTTAGGTTTTCATATCACTAACCAAATCCACCCTAATTTTATCTAGTCTCAATATAATTGTGAATTCCATCCCTAAAAGATGAGATGGAAATTGTATTGCATTGTATTGATGAAAAGGACTTCTCACGGTTGCTACAAAAATAAATAGAAAATAATTAGAGAAATTAAAAGAACAAAAAAAAAAAAATTACATGAAAAACTTTAAAATAAAAGAAAAACAAGGACAAACCAATAAAAAAATAACTATATCCAAAGACACATAAAATTATTTTAAATGGCAAAATTGCTGAAAATATTTACAACTAATAGCAAAATACATAATCTATTTGTGATAAACCGCGATAGTAGACACATATAGTAGTCTATCGCGGTCTATCGCAGATAGACAATGAAATTTTGTTATATCTGTAAATATTTTGGTTTCTTTTGCTATATTTGAAAAGAGCCCTTATCACACTGATACCACTGAAAATTTGCTATCTTGCTCTGCTTAATTCAAGGTTGTCCTTTGATTTTATATGTTTATTTCATTATTTTACAGATATCGAGCACCTATGAGGTAGAATTGGGCTTAGAGCTGAAATGGAGCTAAAACGGAGTTCAATTGCATTAACCGAGAAAGAGAGTGAAAATTACCAAAATACCCTTGAGAGCATGGCGCAACGGTGTTGCAAGGCCCCATGCTCGATGCTTTTTCTTTAGGACAATTTTTTGATGAAATCTCGATAGCGTTGTGACGCTGTCTTTGAGCGTTGTGGAGCTCCGATGTTTGTTCGCATACAGATTGATTCTAACTAATTTTTGCTGACTCCACCATGGATTTTCTCCGCTTTCTTCCTCGTTTGGTCAGTTTATGTATTTCTCCGCCATTGTTCGGTATGTTGATTATAGCCATTGTTCGGTATGTTGATTATAGGGTGAGGTATTACTTTCTACTTTGGGTTTTTAGGAGTTTTCCCAACTTGGATGTATTTGTGAGATTTCGAATTAAACTTAATCTTGTATTCCTAGTTCAATTATGTTCTTATTTTGAATTAGATTGTATTATCGTGCGATTCAAAATTTTATAATCATTGCTTTGAGAAATGGTATTTTACCCAAAAAAAAAAAAAAAAAAACTAATAAACAAACAAAAGAATGTTTTCTTAAATTGAAAACATTTGTTAAAAGTGGGTTCTATCAAAAGTGAAGTAACACTCCATGGGCTGTTTGATTGAAAGAACGGATCTTTTCTGTCGCCTAAAATCTTTGAGAAAGAACATAAATGGGCCCAAACTTTTCGGCCCTATAAATGCCCCGACCCATCTATTACCCAATTCTCCTCTTTTATTTGTAAATTTTTACCAGCGCAATTTAGAGGAATAGCCAATTTTAAATTTTATTTAAAGAAAAAAAAAACACACACACAACTTAATCAAATCAACCATCAATTATATACTTCAATCATAATGTTAGATTCTTAATATTAATTCCTATCACTAATGGACATCTTGTCAATCGCTAATAGACTTCATCCATAATCCAAGTCTATTAGTGACAAACTCCTATCACTTATTGAACTATATCAATAATATGAGACAATAAAAGTAAAAATTCAATCAAAAGACATAAATCAATATATAGACACAGTACAGGGAGACTATAGTTAGATTAAGGTTGTGAACTAATTAGAAACTCAGTTGTTTGAGAAAAAATTAGTTGATAAAAAATGGTTAAAGAAACCACAAAGACCACTATTAGATTAAGATTAGGAACTAATCAAAAAACTCAGTTGATAAATAAAAAATCCAGTCGAATAAAACATGCATTGAAGAAATAAAATTAAAGTTTTAAAAAACGTTGAACTTGTTTAAATGGGGCAAACGTCAAACTACAAATATGAAAACATTAAAGAAAAACCTATGAAGAAAAAAAAATGTAAATAGTTGGAAGGAAATCGATTTAGACTAAATTTGTGTATTAGTGATTTGGATTGAAATTGTGTAACAGAGATGTTAAGGGAATTTTAGACCTGTTATATTTCCAAATAGTTCAAGTTTTTTGCTATTTATGCTATTAATTTAGCTCATTTTTTCATATTTGCTACTATTCCAAGTTCGATCCCCCACTCCACATGTTAGAGGAAAAAAAAAGTAAAATAAATAAAAAGAATCCCGAAACTTACGTGTATCTACTACATTCAACCCGCTTATTTTTTTGATGTGATATAAAAAATGTTTTTGACACCAAATGATGAGAAACCTAGTGAATTGCAAGTAAGAATTATTTAGATATGTTTTCTTTAGATTAAAAAAAAAATCATTTGTGGATATATGAACCCCAAATATATAAACACTACAAACCCAAATTTACCCAATTTCAACCTTGAGAACAATTAATTTAAGATACTGGTTGTCTGAAGATCATATATCTCGAGATAAAGAAAAAGTTATTTGTGTAAATTGAGTACTACACAAGATAGAATGACCAATCACATTTTAATGTTCATGGCATGTAACTCAAGACATGAATTGCAAAATTTAATAATCTCCCTTGGCTAAAATTTAAAAAGAAAAAAGCTTTGAAGCTAGAATCTAATTCAACATTATTTGTGTAAGCCCCGCATCTATCTTTATGAGAACGCAAAGTAAGAAGGGGGCCGAGAGATGGGTGAATGTGTAAAGCAGTTGGCTGGCTTGCGTTTGGAGTGGGAAAAATGGCTAAGTGTAAGCTATGCGTTGATGACAACTTGTTGTGGAGGAAATAATTTTGGTGTAAATGCAAAGGTGAGGGATGCTGATCATGCGTTGAAGTTGAGACGCGTTGAGGACATAGGGCGTGGAGGATCATTATGCGTCAAACGCATTGAAGGCAATGTGCCGATTAGAAGTAAGGGCCATGAGGAGTTTGGGAGCTGGTCTGCGGTGAGGCTGTTGTGCGGCAAAAGCTACCATGCGTCGAAGGTTGGTATGCGTTAGACAAATGTTGGCTGAGAGAAGGTAATGTGTATGTTAACTATTTGGCGGGAGAGGTTGAAATGAAATATCACCAGAGGCCGTGTGTGTTGCTGAAGCTGAGCATAGGAGGTATGCGTTGAACGGACTATAGCATAGAATTGAAATGGAGTACAAGTCGGTGGTATATATATAAGTGGTCTGAGAATTCAATTGTTCTGCTTGCATTTCAGAGCTCGAGTAGGGTCCATTTTAAGGCGAAACATCGAAGGGAGGTAGAAGAAGATGTTCATGCTGATCTGAAGCAGAAATCTCATTGAATTCGTGGGAGAAACTTGGGTTTGACAGAGGTTTCGGCTGTTGTGGTCTTTTCAGAGTGATGCTAGGTTTTGGAGGAAGAACAAATTGAAGAGACGAAGGTTAGGGCTGAAACTTTGAGGTTAGTAAGTTAACTCGATTTCTAGCAGGTTTCATGAAGGATGCTTGAGCTGAAATTGTTTAATTGTGTGTCAAACTCAGGAAGAAGAGACGGGAGTTGAACTGTTGAATGAGTAGAGGTAACTCGGAGTTGTCGGAGGATATGTCCCAAACGGGGAAGATGTGCTTCATGAAATTTTGAGGTAAGATGTAGGACCTGTATTTTAACAAGTTTATAGAAGGAAGAAAGTACTGAAATTTGTTGAAACGAAATGTTTAACAGGTTGAAGAAGGAAGAAGAAAGGAAGAAGGAAACGGTTCTGTCACAGCGGGAGTATCGCTGAGTGAGCGAGAGATTGAGCAGCAAAGGAAGTAACGCTGCAACGCAAAGATAGGCTTGCGTCTCACAATTCTCGCTAGAGTATCGCTGGGTATCGCTCCTCAAGGTAGTTTCGCTGGTTTTAATCAACGCAATGTCGCTAGTACAGTTTGAATATCTTTTGAGTAACGCTGGTAGCTTATTAATTCCCATAGAGTAACGATGCTACTATATGTTAAAGAAAAGGGGAGTTTATGAAAACTAAACTTGAGAATTGTGTATTTTCAGGCCAAGAAGAGCTCGGGGAGGCTTATAACCCACTTAGAGCCGGGACCGATTGTGAGTGACTGTTTGTTATACCTTGTATTAAACTTAGTATGCATATTGATGAGGAAACGTGATTCATGGTAGTATGCCTTATGTATGTGATGTGTTAGTGATTTAAGAGAATATTATTACAAATGTCTAAACACATAAGTGGCTGAGGGACCTTATGGTGAAAGCTACATGTGAGTAAGTTTGAAATTAATTGCTGAGGGATCTAAGAAGGCACTTGAATAACAGTAGAAAATGGACTACAATGCTCAGGGATTGTAAGTGAAGGCATGTAGTAATCCATCACACACTAGCTCGTGCTGAGGGATCATGAGTGAAGGCACTTGAACATGGATAGAGTTTGTTACTTGTGCCGAGGGATTTCATGTGAAGGCACATGGTACAGTAATTATAAATGAATAAGTGTTTAGGGACAGGAAGTGAAAGCACTAAATAGATGAAAGCTTGTGAGACATGAGAGTTTGATAGTTATATATGCATAGTGTAAAAGTGAATCTTGATAGTCCATTGGGATGTGCTATGCGTTGGTTACTATCTTACAAACTGGATTTAAGTTGTCATGATTAGTTTTAGTAGATTTAGTCACTCACTGAGCCTTTTGCTCATTCAGTTTGTTGTTGTTTGTTGTTTCAGGTAGCGAGCGTGTCCGGGACGCCTAGCCTACTGAATAATCTCGTCTGGGCCTGTCTGGAAGCGAACCTCTAGGATAATTGTAAATACTTAGTTTGTTCATATATCTTGTAATGAACATATTTCATGAGGGTAGAGAGGGGGACGTGTTGTACTTATTATGTGAATATACAAACATGTTGATTGAAGTTTCACGTTTTTCTGTGATGAGATTATGAAAAGTTGATTGTCTTGCTATTCTTTTATGGTGTTTATCTTATAGAGTCTTATGTTGGGAAATAGGATCATGCTCCTTTCTAAGTATAGAGTAAATCTGGGTTGGGTTGTGACAACTTGTCCGTAAAAAACCCAATCGCAAGACTTAATAGACAACCTCCTAACCATATTTTTAATCCCTAAATTTTTTATTTGGTGTCTAATAGATCCTTAAACATTCAACTTTTTGTAGGTTTTGGTCTATTCGATCACTTTTTTAATTTCACCAACCTACTTGACACAAAATTCAATTTTATATCTAATATATTTGATAATGTTAAAAAAATGTTGAACACATCGAAAATCTATTAGCACAACATTGAAAGTTAAGGGTTTATTGAACATATTTATAATCCAAATATCTATTAGACACAAAATTGAAAGTTCAAGAACATACTAGATACAAATTGATATAAATTTAAAAATTTATGGACTAAATTTGTAATTGAATTTTTTTAAAATGGGGAGCAAAAATTTAAAAAAAAAAAATAATAAAATAAAAAAAAAAAATAAAAAAAAAGGTTACTGGAAATTTTCTCTTTTTGTAGTGGGGATGAATAAGGCCATTGCAGTTGGCCCATGGAGATGACAGACCCTTTGAGGCTTTTCAGCTTAAAATGGGCCTTTTCTCTCAACATAATCTCATTCTCACACAAGATTACATCAAAATTTAGCCCAACCCAATAACTAGATAGGCCCAGGCCCATGTTCAATATGAGAAAGGTAGAAGAGGCCACAAAGCGGGTATTGTTTCATCTAAATTATCCATTTATCATAAATGATTTATCCTGGCTAAAAATTAATTAGCAATATAGCATAAAGTACTATCAACCCATGGTTAATTGTCTCATCATACTCGATCAGTAGCTAGGTCGATAAGGGATTACGATGACCTATTGATCTTATTCAATAACTTATTTGACACTTTTGAAAATTTACAAATGACATATCAAATGCGATACTAAAAATTAAACTAGAAATTTTACTAAACTGTCGAGAGACATTAAACTAAGAGTTATCGAAGTAAAAAAATAAAATTCGTAATTTAATCAAAATGAAAAATCCAAAGAAATTCAATGCTACATTAAAACAAACTATTATTATCATCATTATTATTAGAGTGAAATAAAGTTTTACTCTTTTAAGATTTGAAATTAGTTTCTATTGGGTCATCTGTTTTTTCAAAACTAATGCACATTTGATTCTTTGAGATTTGGATTTAGTTTCTATTTGGACGTAGTTCTTATTTGATCCTTGAGGCTTGAAATGTGACACGTTGGACTCTAAAGATTAAATTTGTTTTCTAATTAGTCCTTATAAATTTGAAATTGATTTATAAATGATCTCAAGTGGAATTCACGTTAATTTATCTAACAGAATGATGTGTGGCAATTAGCATATTCTAATTAAGTAGACACTTTCATATGTAATTTGTGATTAAGTTGGCAATTGTTTTATTTATATACTTTTCATACTCAAAGACAAATTAAAACCAATTTCAAACTCCACGAACCAAATTGGAAATCAAATTAAAACCTTACAATCAACTATGTTATTTTTTATATCTCAAAGACCAAATAGAAACTTATTGAGATACCACAAATTTGTTATTTAACGCTCCAAATGAATAAGCATAGTCAAGAATTCAAAGTTTAGGGCTAACAGCAACACCCTCAAAATCTTAGTTATGGTAAGATTATGTTTTATTTTAGTTATGTACCTTTTTTTTGGACCTATTTTGTTTAGGGTTTAAGAGATGTGGCATATATAAATTCTCTTTTAACCCTACTTGTAATTTGTACTCCATTTGTTCTCCTCAAGTTAATTAAATTGTTTCTCTTTCTGTCTATGGACGTAACTAACTCAATCGTTAGTGAACCATGTAAATTTGTGTGTTGTTCTTCTTCTTATTCTTTATTATTTTCTTGTCAATTTAGTTTCTAACATAAAAATTTGTAATTCAAACCTCAAGGACATACAAAAAGTGTTTAGTTTTGAAAATTACCAATAATTTAAACAATCATTATGGTTCCTTATGTTATATGGATAATATCACATAATATTAGAAAATTTAGAACCTTGTATATATTAGATAATATCTTAGTTTAACAAATTCACTCGGTAACCTTAAGACAATTTTGTTCAATATAGTGCTAGAGTTTCAAGAGTAATTGTCTCCTAAGATATAAAAGATTATCTTTTTATTGAAGCAACACATCATCCATTAGATCCAACAAACTCTACTTAATGGAATAGACCAAACTTTTAGATGAGAGAAAAATTTTATGAAGAAAAAAGTGTATATGGAAAAAGTGAAAATCTCCAAAGTTGAAGAAGAGGCATATTTATAGACTAATTCATAGTCATTCGAATAGCCTTATCCCTTTTTCAAATTGGTTGTTAATATTTGAAAAGACCTATCAATTCATAAAATCGAAAAGATGCAACTCCAAACGAAAAATCGCATACACCATTTATTCTAACATTTGTTGCACAGTGTCTTGATATGTTTTCTCTATTTTGGGACTTTGGATTTGGTTAGAAGTAATGATTTATGGCATAGAATATTGCAAGTGTCCCATGTGAAAATTTGAATAGACAAACACACACCCACATGCAACAACATGACTCCCTTCTTCAACTCTTAATTTCCACTTCCTTTTGCATTCAAGTCCTTCTTCTTTAAGCTTTTATTAAGTGCTATATATCAATTCATTCATTTCCCTACTTTTTCAACTTTATTTTTCTTTTTCAATTCTCCCTTTTAGATTTTTCAAATACAAATTTCATCATAAATCTCATGATATGCACATCTAATTTTTTCTTTAAAAAGGAAAATAATAAATTGAATCTCTAATCTTACCTCAATTATTACCAAGGAAAGATTGTTGCAGGAGATTATTCTTCAATTGATTGCACTACAATATTTTACTAGTTTTAAATTATTGAGGTATTTTTCTAGATTTTTTTTAAATATAATAAAATAAATCAAATTATTTACAAATATAGAAAAAGTTCACTATTTGTGATAGAATTCTATCACTCAAGTGACTGTGGATAGATAGTAAAATTTTTCTATATTCGTAAATAGTTCGATATTTTTTTTATTTATAATAATTTTCTTATCTTTTATAATAATTATGGTTATTCAATTATAGAAATTTCCTCTATTTTGGCTTTTAACAATTAACTTCATAAATACTCTTGAAAAAAAAAAAAGCCTTCATTAAAACACCAACCACTACAAACCAACATGCGTATCCTCAAGTATAGCAGAGGAAAGCCAGGAGGGAATAAATGAGTTCTCCCAAATATAAGACTCTTAATTCCCAGTTGTTAATTAACATCATCCCTTCATAAATATTGACAACATATTGATTATTGTACTACAAATGATGATTTTACGCGATGTGACAATAATTAAATACAATTAAAAGAAAAAAAAAGAACTAAAGAAAAAAAATAAAGTAATATCTTGACTAATTAAACACGCTCAAATCACAATATATTCTTAAATTACCATCTTCATTTTACATTAACTAAGGTTATATAAATATCTTTGAATTTAAACCCTCCAAAACTTATATAGCATTGGCATCTAACCATTTTTGTCACCATTTCCTTTTCTATGACTTGTCAAGATTATATACACTGCTGAGTTTTTTTTTTCTTTTTTTTTTTCTTTTTTTTGAATTTATCTATCACTTTAATCACTTTTGTCAATTACTTAACTAGAATACAAAACATTTTTCGGAGTTTGTTTCTTAATCTTACAATTCAAACATGAAAATGGGAATTTTAAGTTATGACCTTTAAAGAAGAAAAGCGAAGCATAAATATGTTAAATCATGCTCAAATTAATCAATCACTTCAAAAAAATATATGAAAAATCAAACAAGATTATTTTTTTATGTTCCAAGGAACTTTATAATGAATAGAAAAGATATCAACATTTTAAACTTTTTTTTATAATTTAACTTTAAAATTTATCAACTTCAGCATATGTTCAACCAACTAATGCTCATCAGAATGTCAAAAAGCTTTTAAGTTTTCACTTGTTTGTTTAAGTGCAAAATATAACTTTAGAAAAATAATAATATTTAAACATAATAAATTAAATTTGTATTAAATAGCTATCCTATCCTTGAGTTCTATCAAATAGCTATCTTAATATAACAAGGTGTTTGATTCATAATATTTTATAATTAATCTTCATTAATCATTCATTAAAATGCAAAATAATGTTAAGATCCAACGTAGTTTTTTCAAGTTAAATACAATTTTACTCTTTAAACTTTGATTTAAAATGTGAATGCCTACTAAATTCTTAAACTGTCAATTTAATATCTAGATATTAAATTCTTATATTTCAATTTTATATCTAAAAAGTCATTTATGTATTAAACATCTTTTAAAATCTACCTATTTAATATTTAAAAGATTGAAAATGAAAGACTAAACTTATAATTTAAGTTTAATATAATTCAATTAATTCAAAGACGAAAAAATCAAACTCACATGAAGGAAAACACGTGAATTCAATTTGATTACATGATTGAGTAAAGATTATGGTCCGTTAATTATTATTATATATATATTTTTTGTAGATTACTAAAAGGAAACAAAAACAAAGATAATGAAAGGGCAAGAACAAAGTATATTATGAGATGAAAAGGAGAGATTGTCCAAGTTGAGTGCTTGCCAGTGCCACTAGAGACTGTGTCCATGTGAGATGTGTTAATGCCTAGCACATGCACCCACCTCTCACTCTCTATTAACAAAAAAGAAATATATCAATATATATATATATATATACTGATGGGATGGGATTGGCCTTCTTTGAAATTGGATAATGTATTTAATTTTTAAAGTTCCCCTTTTCATTTATTTCCATTTTTTAACAATAGGAATAGTGTTTTGGATATAAATACTGTCAATAGATCTTAAAATCGGTGCCTAGTATTAGAAGTTTTTTCGTTTTCTTAGAGAAAAAAAAAAAAAAAAAAGCTAATGGGAGCTACTCCTTAATTTCCTCACCATGAATGAGGAGGAGAGTACGGTTTAAAAATACATTTTTTTTCAGATCAAAGCTACTAAAGCATGAATAAATTTGTTAGATGTGATAAAAAAAAATAATGTTAAATTTAAAAAAACTTTCCAAATTTTCTAAATGGAAAAGTTGTTAAGAATATTTTCAAATATACCAAAAATGCCATTGTCTATAGGTGACATTTTTTTTATATTTGTATATATTTTGACTAATTTTGTTATATTTAAAAATATCTCAAACACTAATAAAGATTTATTTTTTTTTAAATTAATCTTAAACTAATAGTATGAAGATAATTCTAAGATTTATTGAAAGTACAAATATTAAATTTGGATAGTTTAAGTTATAAGTCTCTAAGTATTAGGAATTTCAAAGGTAATTTTAAAAAATTTATATACAAATAACTATACTTTAAGCCAATTTGAAGATAAGATATATTTTCAATTAAAATATTAGAAATTCAAATTTTTGAAGAAAAGGAAAACAAGAGTACGGTTTGAAATGTGTGATGGGTGAGATCTATTTTCAATGTTCACATTAAGTTGAGTATTTTTGAAAATAACTTGGAAAAGAAATCAAGTGATTTTATTGTGTATTATTATAATCTCCGACCCTTTTTTCCCTTATAATTGAGGCTCATCATAGTTCACATCTAGAGGGCCTCACCGACAAGTGACAATATCTTATGTTATTTCAAAATTTTAATTTAGAAAAAAAAAATATTCATAGTTTTGAAATTAGGTTTTTCCCCCTCTATAGACTACCCCACATTTACAAAGTTGGTTTAAAATTGTTTGTTTTTAATTTTATTTTACCATGATCTTATAACTTTTACGTTTGGTTTTCTTTAAGAAACTCAATGTTTACTGGTTGGTGATTTTTACCTAAATATGGAATTTTGTTTAATTGGATTTTAAACTTTGAATTGGTGTTATGGGTTATATATTTTCCTTAATTTAAGCAAGCTTTTATGGTTTATCAAAAAGAAAAAAAAATAAAATAAAATAAAAGTCAAGCTTTTACAACAATTACTCATAATAAAAGCAATTTAAAGATCTCCTAAAGTATAATTGATATCAATGAAAATCAAGCCTCCATTAATACACACCAATTTCATTATAAACTTGTTCTAATTATTCTTTTTCTAAAGCTTATCAATTCATACCATGTTTCTATTTGTATGGTAATCCATTAAATGCAATTGAAAATAATTTCTAATTTTTTTTTTAATGTTGGATAAAAGGTAAAAAAATTGGAACATATATCAAAAGTTCGAAGATTTAATTAGATAGAATTAGAAAGGTGAAGTAGAAATGTAGAATAGACACATTTAACTTTTTTTTTTTTAATTTATTTTTACCACTCATGTTCCTATGCTCTAATATGTATATGGTATATTTTTTTTTAAAAAAAATTATTATTAGGATATATTTTAGGTTTTCCTTCAAAAGATCTCGCGTACTTATATCTATAGATCTTAGAGGTTGGTTTAAGACATTTCTTTAAATATTTCTTTTAGAAAATAAGTTAGGACTCTACAAAATTAAAAACTAAAAATAAAAGAAAGTAGTTTTTAAATAATTAATACTTGCCTTTCCAAATTTAATTGAAACGTAGATTTTATAAGCTTATTTTAAAAAAAAAATGTAACGTTTAGAAATCTAAAATTATAGGTTTTTTTTTTTAGAATTTTAAATTTCTGTCTAATACATCCCTAAATCTTAAAAATGTCCAATAAGACCTTAAACATTTAGTTTTGTGTTTAATATAGTTCTAAACTTTAAACATGCTAATTGATCCCCAAAATTTTAATTTTATGTCTTATGTATTCTTATCACGTAACTTTTTTTTTAAAACAACAGATATATTAGATATAAAATTGAATTTTATGTTTAATGGAAACTTCTACTTTCAATTTTATGTATAATAGGTCCTCGACATATTATTCAAGATTTTTTTTTTTTAATTTAATGAATCTATTATTAAATATAAGATTGAATTTTATGTCTAATAAGATCCTCAATTTTTAATTTTATTTTTAATTGATTTATGAATTCTAAAAAAATGCCAAATAAGTCAATAGTTTATTAGACATAAAAAAAGTCAACTAATTCTATTAATTACAAAATTAAAAATTTAAATATTTATTAGATACTTTTTAAAATTTAGGTATACATTATACAAATTAAATATAGAATCGAAAGTATTTTGATCTAATGCAGTTTTTAAAAATAAGTAATTTAGAACCTAAGATGAAAAGTTGACTAAGGAATTGGATAGCCCAATATGTTATTTTCTCTAGTACAATAATATAAAAGATAAATTCAATTTTTTGAGATTTTAACCGAAAATATATATAATTTGTATCTGTTGAGTTATCAACAATTTGACAACTCTAGTATAGGTAGGATGCAAAAAGCACTTTTTTTTTAAAAAAGATAAATCGTAATTGAATGCACTTATAAATGTTTGCACGCGTAGCAGATAAATTACAACCAAAATTTATTACTATGTGTTTAATTATGTCCATTAATGCAATAAATAATTATATGTTTTCACCAAGTAATATGGCCCATTTAATCATATCCGTTAATGCAATAAATAATTATATGTTTTCACAAGTAATATGGCCCATTTAATCATATCTTTCGACCACCCAAACATTAATGGCCTAGTAATTACTTTTTTTAAAAAAAAAAAAAGAAAATAGACAAATGAAAATTACATCTTAAATTCCATAAACGTCGAGATAAAAAAATATAAAGTTTTTAAAAAATTACTAACTAGTTAAGACATTTACTTGAAATTCTGCAAAATCTACAAGAGAACAAGGTAGATGTGTTTTTAATCTCCATAATCCCCACTAATGAAGCTCTATGAAAGAAGTTCTTCTTGAGAGAGGAAATTGAAAGGCTTAGTCAAGGAGACTCTCTTAATCTAATTTATCTATTCATAATTGTTCAGATGTATTATCTCATCATTAAATAATTAGCTTATGGAGGGGATTTTGTGTTATATCAAGATCTAGCAAGTGAGACCAAAAAGTTCAAGAAATGAAGATGTATCCTAAGTGAAAGTGTTAGGGGCAACAAACCACTAGCAATAAGTGACTTAATATGATATCAATGCCAAATTCGATTCTAATAAGATGGTAATTGAGGGACAAATCAAAATGGCAGTTTGTAGAAATACATACTCAAATAGAAGAGGGGTACATGAATGAACTAGAATTATAGTACTATTCAAATGAGAGAGAACCGGGAAGATATGATAATATGGTTAAAATGAAAAGCTTAAACAAATAGGTAATTATGACCTATATCAATTAGGTGCATATTCTTATTTGTCCACTTAGAAGTTGAATCCAACTTTCAAATCTCTAATTTAAATTCTAAGTCTGAGACATCACATTTTACATATAACAACTTATTTATAAATTTGGTGGTAGAATTTGTCTTTCCAACATTGTTTTAAACTATGAAAGAGATACTTGTGTTCCTTTATATGTTTAAAATATCACAGATTTAATTAAAATAAATAATTTTTTTTGATTAATTTTGATATACATATTTTAATTGTGATATTCTCTTGAACTATTTAAACTTATGTACAGGGAAAAGAAAAAATAAAAAATTTCTAGTGCATTGCATACTTTATGGACAGATAGTTTTTTAGAAATAAAAACAAATAAGCTTTACTATCTTTTAACTTGAACATAGATCAATTGGTCCATATATTATTTGTCTATCTAATTTAAAAGTGAGAAGTAAACTTCTCACCTCTACATTTATTATACTATAAGATTGAATGTTGAATTGTATTACAATGAACTCTAAATTATAGAAATAAAGATTATATGAAAAAAGAAACATTCAACCCAATAGAAAAAGTAACTAACATCCACATAGGTATATCAATATAGTTACACATCTTAAAAGAAGAAGAAAAAATTAACCCATGCATGATAAACCTTCCTTTCTGTTTTTATTATAATTAAAACACACTGCCTAAAGTTTTCATTGTTTATTAACTACCTTTTAGAAAACTAAACTAAAATTTTTAAACTTTAAAAAGTTAATTTTTAAAATTTGACTCAAAATTTGAATAGGTTTCTAACAAAGGTGGAAACTAAAAATTAAACAAACATGATTTTCAATATTTGTCTCGACAAGATTTAAAAAAATATTTGTGAGGAAACAAACAATAAATTGGTTTTATTAATTCAATATTTAATTATATATATTATTTTGTAGAACAAAACAGTTTACATTGATCTAAAAATTTTTATAAAATAATTAATTTAAATACACTTTTCATTTTCAAATTGAATATCTTTTAAATAATGTGACTGAAAACGAAGGAGTAATCTTTATTTTCATTTTTTTTAAGAATCAAATTAGGCTTTTATAAAAGAGATCGGTATTCTTTATGATCTTTATTTGACATGACTTTCACAAAATTTTCATTAAAAACTTAATTAGTGAACTTATAATTGAACATTTTTTTATTATCTAAGTAATGGTAATTGCTACGGACAACTTTGAACTTGGGTAAAAAAATAAAAAAATAATAAATAATAATAAATAATAAGGGTAAAATGGGAATAAAGATGGTCAAACTTTATCCAAACTCAAGACACGTCTGATAGGTCCAAATAATGTAATGAATGTATGTTATACTTGCAAAGTTTGTAGGAGAAAGAGAAATGGGATTAAATATATATATATATATATAATTAATTAATTAATTAATTAATAAAAGGGTAAAAGGAGACATGTCGGTGAATGTGTAGGATGAAAAAGAAAAGGAAAAGAGGGGAAAAAGAAAAAGAAAAATGAAAAACTTGGGGGGCCCACGCCATTTACATCTAAGAACTAAGAAGGGGAAAAGCCCTTCTGTCAAACAGATTCATGGCTTTGCAGCTTTTTCTCACGTGCTTATGTTGGCCTTTTTACCCTACCAACAAAAAATAATAATAATAATAATAATCAAAATTATTATAAATCAAAAAAATATTAAATTATTTACAAATATAAAAAAAAATTATCCCTTAGTAATACAAGTCTATTTCGATCTATTGTTCAATGATAAAAATTTATTGTGTTCTATCACGGTCTATCGTTGAAAATTTTATATATTTACAAATAGTTTTATTCATTTTGCTATATTTGAAAACCATAATAATAATAACAATAATAATAAAACTAAAACAAGAACTCAAATAAATTTTAATTTAAGTTCAAAATAATTCTATGGAAAAAAAAAACTTGGATATGGCTATATCCATCTATTGTACAATAGTCATTTTTGTACCCAATTAAAATTACCATGTGTTAATTTATTTCTTTTTTTTTAAATAACTATTAAAAAAATATTGGTTAAAATATCATTTTGCTCCCTGTAGTTTTAATTTTATTCAATTTTAGTCTCTATATACTTTCAAATATTCAATCTTAGTCCTTGTACTTGTCTTAAATCTTAAATTTTAGTCCCTCAAAGTTAATTTTTATATAAATTGATTAAATAATCACAATACTTTTCATTAAAGATATATAATGTGTGAATTTTTTTTTTTTCAAAATTTATAGAGAAAATGCTAGTAAAGAACAAAAAGTAAAGCAAAAATTGACAATAAACTAGTAATAGGTACTAAACTTAAGATTTATTGACAATATAGGGACTAAAATTGGACATTTAAAATTATAGAGACTTAAATGATATTTTAATCAAAACTATTTTGTTGTGTGTAGAAAAAGGAAGAGCATAAGACTTAAAGCAGCCTCAGCTATACTTAAGTATTGCTCTAATCTTATACAATGTGAAGCCAACTATTTAAAAGTACTTGTTGTGAACTAAAAATGAGAGAGTTTCGAATTTTACACTTCATGTTACTGTTGAACTAAAATTATTGATATGTAAGTAGTTTTTCTTTTCTTTCATATGTGTAATACATTTCTTTTTAAAGTGGCTGGGAATAAGTTAGTTGTGTATTAGGGTTTGAGTTGGTTAACAAATAAAATTGTGAGCTTGGGAGTTTGAGGGATTGTGTCGAGTAAGGATGAAAGCCGATTTGTTTGGAGAGCATTAGATTTTCTAACCACTTATTTTCTACAAACTTGGATGTAAATAAAATCAGCTAACATGTACCTAAATTTGTCTACTTACGTCTACTGAGTGAAACTAAAAACAAGTGCATCTGGTTTTAAGTCAAAATATAGTCAATAATATCATATTATTGTAGAAAGATAAACACCGATTGAAACACATTAAAACAAATTCAAACCGAATCTAACGTTTCTCGATGTCGGTTTTTAAAAAAGCATCTAAATATATTTTTCATCGGTACTAAACCTACCAAACTAATCGATAGAGTAAAACAAGAAATTAAAATTCAACAAAATGAATAAAAATTTAATATTAATTAAAAAATTGATTGGTCAGTTAGTTTGGCTGCCACAACCAACAGAAAACATTTGTTGGTTTTGGTGTCAATTTTTTCACAAAACTAACACTAACAGTGACTGATCGATGTACACCTCTAATATTTTAAACAAAACTATGTATGAGAAATTTAAAAAATAACTCAAAATCAAATTTCAGTATTTACATAGTAAATACTAAACTTTGCAACTAAAACATAAAATTGGTTAGAAAATAATTAGCTCACTTCATGAAAAGTATTATTACGATTAATTTAATAAAAAATATTATATCACGTAAAGAAAAAAAAAAAAACTAAAAAAGACCAATACCAGGACCTTGTTTGATAACAATTTGGTTTTTGATTTTTTATTTTTTAAAATTTAGCCTATTATGTTGCTTACATGTTAGGAGGGTTTTCCAATTCTATGTAGCTTATAAAAACTTATTTTTCTTTTAAATCGGCTAAGAATTCAAATGTTTACCTAGACAATTTGAAAACTATGAGTAAGAAATTATGAGAAATCAAATATAATTAAAATAAAAAAAATAAAAATGGTTACCAAATAGGGTCTTAATTCGTTATCCAATAAAGTTGACATTTAAATTTGATAGAATTTTTCAAAAAAAAAAGATTAAATTATTATAAATTTTATAAAAATATGAAATAAATTGTTATCTACTAAAGTTGAAGAGAAAATTACAAAAACTAAATCCTGATAAAGTAAAGTTGAAAGAGTTGGATGGAAGTCTAGCATTAAAAATATAAGATACAAAATACATACAATAGACATATAAAAAATAGAATTATAATGAATGAATATGGCACTAATACTTTATATATATATAT
Organism: Citrullus mucosospermus; assembly: GCA_030954485.1. Classification (NCBI taxonomy): domain Eukaryota; kingdom Viridiplantae; phylum Streptophyta; class Magnoliopsida; order Cucurbitales; family Cucurbitaceae; genus Citrullus; species Citrullus mucosospermus. Next base: position 27,880,200 of record CM062064.1, read on the forward strand.
ATATATATATATATAAACATTTATGCCAAGTTGGTGTCATAAGCATCTAGAAACATTTGCACGTGGCCTTATGATATACTTGGGAGACCTTCGCAATATTTGTTTTCCGACTTTAATTTTGTACATATTTTTTCCTTGAGGAACTTTAATTTTATAGTAGAAGATGGACATGGATGTTTGTGTTTTACATGAGTAGCTTAAATAGGGGCGAAATGCAACTATGAAATAATATAGGGAAAAATTACTCATATTTATTTGGATAAGTTACTTTAGTCAAAATACATATATAGCCATACTTTTGTCTTATCTGTAAATAGAGCTCCTTTAGAGAATATGGTTCAAAATTAATATGGATAGAAGTTGATATAAACTTCTATTAAGTCATAAACATTATTATTGGAGATGAGAGAATTGAAATTTACATGAAGAGGATATGAGGTTAATACTAATAATAACAAGGAGAAGGTAGTGATTGGATATTACTCCATATATATTATTTTTTTTTACAAAAGTTGGACCTTTCATTTATTATTATTGCTGTAATGTCCTCAGTTTTCTCTCAAGTTAATTTGATCAATTTATTGTATTAACTAGTTGTTTGTAACCTTTTCTTTTGTCCTGATCAGTTTTGTACTTTACTTTCTTTATTGGTAATTTGAGTCTCATTTTCATTATTCCAAGTTTTGAGATTATAACATTTTAGACTTGTGAATTTTAAAGATTAAAAGAAAATAGATCACAAAATTATAATTTTTGCCTTTAATTATTTAGCGACCAAAAGAAACATGGATTAAATGTATTCATGCTAATGTATCAAATACTTAAATGTATATTAGAGTCATATACATTGGCTAAAATTTATATTGAATGATTGAATTTTATGTGACAATATACAACAAGAGTGAATTTATATTAAAAAATAGTTGATAAATTAGAAGTAAGTCTTTCTAAATTTATAAATTAGGGTGATTCTATTTTAATGTTTATAGTCAAATAGATACTTACCACAAACAATGTATACTCAAATAAAATTCCTTGATCAAAAAATATAAACTAAATTTGGAGGCAATTTTGGATGTATTAATTTAAATTTAAATTTTTTCTTTTTTTTTATTGAGAGAGAAAATTGTTTTTCCACAATAGTTTAGAATTTAATTGATAAAATTATAAGCGTCAAACAATGTTTATTAAATAATTAATTCAAAACTTAAATTGATATAACTACAAAATTTAAGAGTCTTAATTGATATTTTTTAAAAAGTAAATATAATTAAAAAACTTTATTTTTATTATTATTTTTAAAAAAAGAAAGAAAAAAAAAATTTCAAATTCCCTCCCTCGTAGAAATAAAAGGAGCGCCTCGATAAGGAAAAAAATTGAAAAAGAAAGGATTGAAGCGAAAATTGCGGAAAGTTTGACTGTCTTGTACTTTTAGTGGGACCCACAAGTCCAACTACCTAACTAACCTTCCCTTTTCATTCTTCAATGCACCGTCCCTCCCTCTTCTCTTCTCTTTCACCATTTTCCAAAAACTACCCCAAAATTTCCCATTACTTCCCAATTTTTTTTCTTAAATTACAAACTACAATTTTTAAGCCTAAACTTTTTTTTTTATTTTTTTTATTTATTTTTTTTTTATTTAATAAAAAAGCTATCTAATAATTTTTTTAATTCTTTTCTGCATTAATAAATTTCCTAATTTTTAATTTTATGTCTAATATACTATTAACTTATTTGTCATTACAAATTTTATAAACCTATTAAATATAGAATTTAACGGAATATAAAATTCTAGAATTTTATTAGAAAAATTAATATTAAAATATTTATAAATATAGTTAAATTTTATTTTCTATCTATAATAGATCGCGATAGACCCAAATAGACATGTATCTGATTCTATTTGATAAACGATATATATATCTAAGTTTATCGCAGTTTATCAAGATAGAAATTAAAATTTTGCTATATTTGTAATTATTTTTAACAATTTTTCTGTTTTTAAAAACCTCCCATTCTATTATCTATAAAATCCTAATTGATATCTAATAGATTAATTATTTTTTAAAAAATTGAAATATTTAAGAACTTGATAGACGCATAATTGAAAGTTTAGGCTTTGTTATATAATCATTTGATTTTTAGTTTAAAATTTTTTAAATTCATTTTTATTTTCTCAAAATTTCCTAATTGTGGTCTTTATCTATCTTAATAAGTATTTGAATTCTTAGCTATATTTCAATAAAATAAACCATTTTTTAAAAAAATTTGTTCTTTGAAGTTTTGTGTTGGTAACCATTTGATTTTTTGTTTTTTTAAAATTAAGCATATATTCTCTCCATTTTTTACAATGGTTTGCATTTTTATTAAGTAAAATGGTTGAATTTTTAGCCTAATTCCAAAAACAAAATCAAGTTTTTTTTAAAAAAAAAAACCACATTTTTTAGCTTTCAAAACTTGGTTTGATTTTTGAAAATATTGTTAAAAAGTAGATAACAAAACACAAGAAATTTAGATGTAAAATGAGTGTTTATAGGCTTAATTTTTAAAAACAAAAATTCAAAAACCAAATGATTACTAGATAAGGTCATAGTTTTCAATACTTGACTTAGATTTTGAAAACACTTTAAAAAGGTTTTCAATATGGTAGTTATTCTTATTTATATATTTTTTAAGGGCAATATATGGAAGTAGGGGGATTTGAAACTCCGATCTCAAGAAGAACAATTACATATCAATTATCATTGAGTTAGACTTACATCAGCAGTCATTCCTTGTTTATAGTTAAATTATATATATATATATATATATATATATATATATATATGCAACATACTTGTTCGCCAAATGAAATACAATAATTTATATCAATGAAATTTGGTCAAATGCTAATACATATACCTCCAAAGAATGAACAAAATGTTGAACTTGCTCGTCTTACGTATGTTGTTGAACTTGAGAAAATTAATATGCATAAGTGTTAAGACTTAAGGTGTGTTTGAAATGCATTTTCAAGTGTTTAATTTTTAAAAAAATAACTTATCTTGGAAAAGTTAGAATATTTGACGACCACTCAAAATAGATTTTGAAGTGCATTTAAACAATTTTTATCAAACGAGTTTAAATAAAAATGAATATTTTTAAAAACATTTTTTTCTCAAGTCAATTCAAATAGATCCTTGATCACATATGTCACGATGGATAAATGCTTTTTTAACTAATTTTCTCCATAGTCAATGCCATTTTTACATTACTTCTAGATATTATAACAATTTCTTATTTCCTCCTACAAATAACGTTGTTTCACTAAAAGAGAAGTTAAGGACATGTGCAACTCTACGGTGTTTGTATGCTCGTTCTTTGCCATATTAAACTTATTGCTTTCCTCCAACTTGAGTCGAGTGAGATTTGGTGTTTTAAATAATTAGGTCAAAAATTTTCAAATAATGTCTTGCCTTACAACTCATCTAACATTGTTTGGACTTTGATTTTTATGTTATTACTTCATTGTTTTATTGTTCCAATTTCATAATTAATGGTTAGTGAATAGCATCCATGTAAATTTAATCAATGTTAATTTAATGTTAGGCAGTCCTTTTAGGAAATTTAAATTAACTATTATTTTTAGAATAATTAAATATAATTAATAACTAACTTAATAACAACAACAGTAACAACTACTTGAACATTCATCGAGGTGACATGAATGAACATCTTCTCTTAAGTTGAAAGACGAAAAAAAATCTATCTATGTTAACTAATACATTATAGAGTTGGTTTCAAATATAATAAAATGAGTATAAATATTTACAAATATAACAAAATATCATTGTTTATCAGTAATAGACAGTGGTAGACAATGATAGACTACTATCATCTATCACTGTCTATTGGTGTCTATTACTGATAGACAGTGACATTTTACTACTTTTAAAAATATTTTTAACGGTTTTGTCATTTAAAATAATTACCCAATATTAATTAATACTTTATATTATCTTAACCATTTAATATAATTATATAATACAAAAACTATTTAATATAATTATATTATTATTAACTATTAGCATTTTAAATATTAACATGTAAACATATTATTTAGACTTACTTTATTTATTTTTAATTAATTCATTCACATAACAATATTTTTATAATTAATATAACAAAATATTAAATAATACATATTTCAATTTATAATTCTTACATTTAATTAATTAATAAGAAATTTCTTCAACAAACGTTATGGAACATATATATATTATATTAGAATTATAGTTTTTAATTAGTTAAAAACATTAAACAATTATTAATATTTTAAAAATATTTTGAAAATATAAAAGAAAATTGTGAAGGTTAAAGATGACATCCAATGATGCCTTATACATGGCATCTTAAAATCTCAGGTTGCAAAAGAGGATCCAAAGTTAAATAAATGTCACCCTGTGGGCATCTTAGGATGTTGGACTAGGTTGGGAGTGTTTTTTAAACCAACCTAAAAATTCGAGTTGGTTGGGTTAACAAATCAAAAGACCCAGATAAAATCTTCAACCAACAATTAAAATTTTGGTTAAGTTGGGTTGTCGGGTTATAAATTTTTTTTTCTTTTTAATTAAAAATATGTAAATTTATCTAAGACATGACTAACAACTGAAATTTCATATCGCTGTCAATCCAAATTTCTTGTAGCCAACTCGCAACCCAACCCAACCCAATAGAAATAGAAAAAGTTGAACCCAACCTAACCCAAGAACAAAACTAACCCAACCAATCCTTAAATTTTGGGTTGTGTAGTCCATATTGTTCGAATTGTCGAGTCATTTGAACACCCCTAGTATAAATTCAGATGTTTATCCTATGAAAATTTTAGGATTCCTAGCAAACAAACGGTGCCTTAACTCTCATAAAAAAAATATGTGTAATCTAAATGAAGACCTATCCCAATGTTGAATGAATTTTCTTTGATCAATTACGAATTGCCACACCATTTCTTAAATTAATGACGAAATTACAAGTTTGTTAAATTTGGGACCAATTACAAGTTGACATGTATCTTAAGTTGAAAACAATAAATGGGTGGATCCTAATGATGCCATGCATATTCATTATGACCATTTGATTGGATAAATGACTTGGTCCTATTGAGTTTAGTAGCCTGCATTGCTTCAAGTAAGCTTTATAAATAGAAGAGCTATGTTTCATGGTGGAGTTTCTAGAATTCAGTTCCTAGAAGATATCGAAACCGCCAAAGAATTTAAAACTTTAATATAACATAGAAGATCAACAAACCAAAAATAGATCAAGCATGTGAAATCAACAAGCTAAAAGTCCATCTATTGTACAAAAACAACTAGTTTAAGATTCGATGTTGTGTACAAGATCAACAAACTAAATGGGGAACAAACATAGAAAATCAACAAAGTAAAGATGGATCCGCTTATAATTTTTTATTTATTTATTTATTTATTTTTTTAAAAAAACATTTTGACTTGGACCTCAAGCGCTGTTGCAAAACAGCGCAAATGATGGGGCCTGCACATGTGCCATGTGTCACTCCCAATCTCAACTCCAAAGCATATGAACGATAACACCCAATTATTTCTCACCTTCTTCTTCCTTCCAATCTTTCCTTCGTTCCCCCTCCGCCCCCTTCTATTTATACCCAACACAGCCGAGCTCCCCAAACTCAAATACCCCATTTCCTATTTCAACCTTCTTATTCTTCCTTTGTACCCTTCCAATGGCAATGGCTAAGTTCGCTGCTCTCTTGCTTCTCGCCCTCATTGCCTTTTCCATGCTTCAGACCACTGTGAGACTCTTTCCTCCGCTACCTTACTTCTCTTCTTTCCGGTCCCTCTGTCTTTTTTCTTCACAGAACTGACTCTGTTTTTCTCTTTGTTGTTCGATCCGTTTCTACAGGTCATGGCCGGCAGTAGTGGTCGAAACAGGGTAAAACTCCTTTTCTACTACCAACTCCTCTTTCACCCGAAATCCGTGTTTCCAATGTTGGATCATTTTACCATTGCGGCATTTTGTCGAACACTTAAGATTTACTCTGTTCTTGGGTTTGAAAATGGTCTTTCGTACTCTCAAATTCACTCATTTGCTGTAGATCAAGCTTTATTGCGGCATTTTGTCGAACACTTTGTAGTTGTACTCGTATTTTGACTAAGCATTGATCTTGACTTTGAGACACACAAAACTTTCCTTTTACTCCACTGCTAACGTAAATCAGGCATTAGAACTCTAAAATCAACAATTTGTTATAGCGGCACTTTGTCAAACACCTTGTAATTGTACTCACTACTCACAATTTGGCTTTTTTTCAGAACCCATATGGACCAGGGAGCGTCAAATCCTTCCGTGAGTACTCTCCTAATTTACAATGCTGCTTTGAGTTGTACTTACTTGGATTTCTCTGAAAGGGTTTTTTTTTTTTTTTTTTTTTAAAATAAAAATTCACAGAATGCCCAAATCGATGTGCCACTCGATGCGGAAAAACACAGTACCACAAGCCATGCATGTTCTTCTGCCAAAAGTGCTGCAGGAAGTGCTTGTGTGTGCCGCCTGGCTACTATGGAAACAAAGCCGTTTGCCCTTGCTACAACAATTGGAAGACAAAGGAAGGAGGACCCAAATGCCCTTAAAAAAACCCCAATTCATTTTGCTGCTAACTCCATCTCTTTTGTTTCCCCTTTTAAAGAAATGGGGCTCTGTTATGTTTTTGTTATGAACTTTTATTGGAGATGGGGAAGAAAAAGAAAGAAGAGAGAAGAAATTTGTCACTCATTAGATGGGAAGAAATATTGGTTTACTTAATATTATAAGTTATAATATATGAAGCAATGAATGAAACATCTTGTTTCTATTAAGATATGGTGTGAATTATTTGGTGTTTTATTGGCTTTGAGAACTGCAATAATGATTAAAGAGAGAATCCTAAATCTTTAATTTTTAATCTTATTTCACTGTTTCCATGTGACATTATCATAATTAGTCAATACTCTGTCCTCTGCCTCACATGCATAGATTGGATGCCACTGGCAACCATATTCAAGTTCATCCTTTTCCTTTTTCTTCTTCTTTTGACTAAATTATTAATTTACAATGGAGAAACTCAAATCAAATGGATTTATAGAAAACAGTTGTTCAAAGCTTGTTTTTATGCACTTTTAAACTAGTTTTGAAAATGATTCTAATTGCATGCTTTTTGAATGCTCATAATGTAACTAGCAAACCTAATTGAAACCTCTGTTAAGAAAAGTTAGGCTTAGATTCAACTCATTAAAAATGTATGGTTAAAAAGCTTTGATCTTACAATTTAGTCCTACTTTAGCATCTATATTTTTCATTTTGTAATAATTTTGTCTCCAAAATTTAGTATGTAATAGTCTTCTACTTTAAAGTTTATAAAAATTTAAATCTTATTTTAAAAACCCACTGAATTAAGTGCCAATTTTATTATTTGTACCGTTTGGTCCCTAATCAATTTATGAATCTACCTATTTCAATAATTTTCTTAGCAATATTAAATTTTTTCAAAATTAATAATATTATGATGGCTTTCTTAAAAACTAAAATTTAGAGACTAAATTATTCTTCTATTGAATAAACTCCATAAAGTAAATAAGTTTTTATCTCATAAACATAATTTATAACTAGAGTGTAGCTCATGTTCAATTGATCTTGGTATGCATCTATATCTCTACATGTTGATGAGCTAAAGAAACATTCTTAACATTCTTAACTTTACTAAAAAAAAGATCGACTTTTTCTAATAATGTAAGTTTGAGAGTTAAATTTCTTTCTAAATAAAGAACAAGATTGTTATTTTTTAAAAGTATAAAGACAAAAATGAACTTTAAGAGGAAAAAAAAAAGAAAAAAAAAAGAACCTAAATTTAAAGTACCCAAAAAACTAAAATAACTAAAATTAAAAGTATAGGAACCACATTGTATTTAAACGACTATTGTAACCATTATTATAGTTGATGGTAGTAAACTAGATTTTACTTTTTAAGGCAATCTTAGGTAAATGGTCTTTGTATCGAAAGCAATACATTGTTTATATATATATAAAGCTTAAAATAACATTAACGGCCCACACATGTCACAAATGTTAATTATAATAATTATGTTTTAGTACACAAATATTTTTTGCTATAAGCTTCTACCTTTGATTGATTCTTGTTGTGAATGGATGGAGTACCTGAGGGTTCTGCAGGCTCGGTGTGTTCTCAGACGAATGGGAGTTTGGGGATGTTGATGTTATCCCCATTTGGGGTCCCTGATTCTTCCATCTTTCTCCAGGCACTTAGACTGTATAAGAGGTTGATATGGACAATACATTTACATACCTTCTGGGGACTAGCAATTGAGGGTTTTGCGTTTTACAAAGGTATTCAAGGTAGTTACATAAAGCTTTAAAGTTCTCATGCAACTTGATATAGTCGTTTTTAATATGAGCTTGTAACTAAATACTAAATTTATCCATGCATGTGTTTTTACTTCTAGATTTTTGACAATTTGGGTCCTATAAGTTTCTTGTATATACTCAAAAACTACCACATGTAAACAACACTTGTTATTATTTTTCTTGTATTTATGTGCATATATACATTTTGATAGTGATCCATATTAGTTTAATTCATTTTACTTGTGCATATATACAACATGCATATGAACGTGTATGAGTTTGGAGAGAAGTGAAGGAAAACGTGGGTTACTTTGTAATTTTGTTTAAGTTCTTAGTTTATATTTGTTTATAAGTTTCCATCTTAGTGAGGTATTTTTGTCCTAACAAATCCTCCTAAAATGACAGATCTGATCCATTTTACAAAGGAAACTAAGGTGTAGGTATTTTTCTCACTCAACTATTAAAAAGCACTTATGTTTCTCTACTTCACCCTTATAAAAGACCTAAAAAGGCCGATCTTGATAGCCCAACAATGATTTTGCACAGCCCATTTTCTTTCTAGATCATACCATTTTGTTTTTGGGCCTTGCTTTCATTGGCCCATCTTTGCATTTTGAACGCACTCATTTTAGTTTTATTTTCGTTAAGAAGGCTCTTAAACTTTTAAATTTGAGAGTGTTTCTTGTTTAATAGATTCTTAATAAATTTAATATAAAATTATTTTATTTTTAAAAAGGTCCAAGTATTTAAGGACTAAATTTGTAGTTTTTAAAGTTATGAAAATAGATAGAAACTTTAAAGCTTAAAAACTAATTTATAATTTCACATTTATTTTTCTTATTTGAGTTCAGCTATGACTTTTTAATTTGAGGACATATATCTTAACTATTTTTTTTTTTTTTTAAAAAAGCATTATATCTTAACTAGTTGAATGATGGTTATGTTGGCAACATGTCTATAACATGGTTAGAATGATTTTTCATATACTTAAAATATATTTTCTAAAGCATTTAGATAGGCATTCCCAACACTTTCTTAATTTCACGTAAGGATTTAGATGAGGGAGACAAAGAAGAAGATAAAGAGGAAGGTAGACTTGGAAAACAAAAAAATGAAATCAACCAACTCGCATTGCTATTTTAAACTGAGCATTAAGGGTGCAAGGAAAAATTGAAAAATAAAAGAATCGCATAAAGCCTTAAACTGACCAAAATCACTATCGGGCGTTCATAAATATTTAATTTGCGATTTTAATTTTCATATAATAAAAATCAGTCAAATATGATCGGACTTGACAAGATTGGACCAATTATAACTCAAGCTGAACAACAATGATATGTATAAAAAAAAAAAAAAAAAAAGTTGAATGCCCTACCAAACAATATGTGTGGTCTATTAATGTTATTTTGTTGGCATGATATACTTATTAACTTCTGTTCAAGTCCTAAAAGGTGCACACAAAATCGAGTCAAACTAAACCACTTACGCCGTCTATTAGGAGTGATATTACATTAAGAAAATAATAATAAAAAAGAAAAACCCAATCCACTCTTTATGAGCTACAAAGCTAAACAAGAATATGTCCATTAGCATTTAATCATTTTTAGTGACAAGCATGTAGTTTATATTAGATTGTTGTTAGGGAAATTGTTATATTTTCATCCCATAGAGTACAAAATTGGATGGAATCTAGTGTAATTAACGATCTGTATTTTTCAAAATCAACTTTCAATTAATAATAAAAAGTCCTAACATTTTAGAATTAACATGAATGAAAAATACTTAATTAAAATATAAGTTTGGTAATTATACTTTGGAGTTTGTTAAATTTTAATCTCCCTAATTTGGTGGACTAGACTAAAAAAAACAATATTTTTACAAAATATCTAACTTCATAAATATCTGCTGTGGTGGTGGGACCTAGATCAAAATATCTTTTGTACACACCTCATCCCATCATTTCTTACTGGCTTAATCTACACTTTTTTTTCCCACTTTTTCGTTAATAAATCATTCTCATATCTACATTTTGATATTTATCTCACTTTAGTTTATATACTTTTAAGTAGTCAAATTGAGTATTTTTTTTAAAAAAAATTAATATTTATTATTAATTTGTCATTAACTTTCAAAAACAAATTTTAGTTTTTATTATCTATCTTTCCTTCATAATCTTCAAAAAGATACTTATATTGTGTCTGATGAATAAAAACTATCATTTCATTAGTTTCAATGAAAACTTATTTCATACAAAATATATAATTAAATTTAAACATTTTAAAATAACCACTAAAAATTTATAAGTGATATTTTATATATTTTTTCTTCTAATAGAGAAACATAAGTCATACGTTATTAGCACTAAATTTCCATTTAAAAGTAGTGCCTATATATGCCTATTCAATAAAATAAATAGATCTGGAAGTTTATCAAAACATCAATTTTAAAGTTTCTTTTATATTTAATCAAATATCCAATGCCATTTTTTTTTATAAAGCTATTACAAAAAATTTCAATAACAATCAACCTAAATTTTCAAAAGGATTTTGGGAGTCAGGACTAGTATAACCTACAATAAAATGATAAAACCATTTTTTTTAGTGCAAAAGGAGCGGGGCATTCAAACCATAGACCAAAAATAATATAAAAATCATAATAATTTCATATTAGACTTATGTTTAAGTGAACTACTAATTAAAAAAATTTAAAAATATATATCATAAACTAATTAATTTTAATACAATAAAGATATGCAAAAAAAAAAAAGATGTTTAACCCATGCACAAATTAACTATTAAATAATTTTGCCAAAATTTAGAAATTTGAGCAAAAATTTTAGATCTAATAATCATTTTTTTTATTTCTCTTTTATCAATTTCATATTGGACCTATATTTTATAATTCACTAAATACATGCCTAAGATAATTTTTTTGAACTATATTTGGAGCAAAAACTTTTTAAAATTAAGTTAGAATTGTAACACTTTTTAAAAGGTTAAAATTGGAATAACTAACTAAGTTTGAGGTGAAATTTGATGGTATTAAAAGTTTATTTATTTATTTTTTTGAAGACAACTAAAAGTTTAATTTAGTTATGATCAAATTTGTTTTTTGTTTTTTTATAAAAATTTATTCATTTTAAAATAATCTTTTCAATAATATTTAGAAATAGTCCAATCACAATTTTCTAGAATATATGTTTGAAACTAAAAAAAAAAGACCATTTTAAAGTCCAAGTAGGAAAAAGATGCAAAAGCAAATTCTCTAGTTAACAACATACCAAAGTAATTCCTTTCTCAATTATTTGAAAATATCACACATGAAACTAAGGCTGCTTCCTAGTATCTACCATTAATCACAAACTTTTATCTCAAACAAACAATAATAAATAATTATATTAATAATATTTAACTTCATAATCACAAATTTTTATCTCAAAAAAACAATAATAAAATAATGATATTAATAATATTTAACTTCATAAATATCTACCGTGGTGGTGGAGCCTAGATCAAAATATCTTTTGTCCACCTCATCACGTCCTTTCTTGTTGGCACAAGCTAGACTATTTTTTTTTTTTTTTTTTTCTTTTTCTTAATATACTAGTATGGTCTCTCAACTTCAATTTTATCTTATTTTTGTTTATTTACCTTCAAATATCTAAATAAATGTAATCTCTATTCTTTAAAAAGAATCTTTAAATTGATTTTCATTGTTAATTTATAGTTATATATTGATAGCATCGAAAATGCTACTTTGCTCCACTTAATTCGAGATTGTTCCTTACCTTTATGTGTTTATTTGATTATTTTATAGGTTTTGAGTTCCTAAAGGCTAGAACGGAGTATTAATGATGAAATGAAGCTAAAACGGGTCAAAGCGAAGCTGAATTGCATCAATTGGAAAAAAGAATACTAAAATTACAATTTTGCTGGTGTAGAACAACACCATGGCGCCATTCACAGAATGGTTATAATCCGTGAAAAGCACATGGTGTTGCGATGTTGCCTTTGAGCGCCACGACACTCCAAAGTATGCATGGGCAAGTTGTTGCGACAGCACCTCGACGATGTATCGAGCAATGTGCACTCTAACCAAAATATATAGTTGTATAATATATAAATATTGTATCAAATACATTTTAAACGATTGGTTAAATTAGAATCTAATTTTTAAATCTACCACCAAATAGATATTTGAAAATATTAAATGCAACTTTATTTTCATTTAAATATTTATTTTTAAATTTATGTTTTCAGATTTTCGACTAAACATACCTTTATTCACTTAAAAATCATCTTTTCAATTTCAATAGGTAGAATGATATGAGTAATATTTAGAAATGGTCCAATCACAATATTCTAGAATATATGCTTGAAATTAAAATAGCAAAGTCCAGGTAGGAAAAAGATTCAAAAGCAAAGTCTCCAGTTAACATCATACTAAAGAAATCCCATTCTCAATTAGCTGAAAATATAATGCACATGAAAAATTAAAAAAAAAAACGAAGGAAATTATTTTAAATAATAAAAGTGTTGAAAATATTCATAAATAATAGTAACATATCACAATCTATGTACGATAAATCACAATAGATAATTATCTATATCTATTATGACTGAGTATATACACAATAATAGTCTATTGCGATCTATCCTAAATCGACAGTAAAATTTTGATATATTTGTAAATATTTTTTGTTCATTTTTCTATATTTGAAAACATCCCAAAAAACCTAAAGTTGCTTCCTGGTGTCTACCATTAATTTTATTTTTTATCTCGAAAGGATAATAATAATTAATGATATTAATAATCTTCTAACTTTATAAATATCTGTCATGGTAGCGGCTTAAGTCAAAATATCTTTCTAAAACTCATCACGTCAAATTTATCTTATTTTAGTGTATACTTTTTAAATGTCTAAATTTAATCCTCTACCTAAAAAAATATCTTTAAATTAAATGTTATTTTATGGTTTTTTTTTTTTTATTTATTTAAAGAAACCTTGATTACCCTTCCTTCCATAATTTTTTATATTTAACCCTTTTTTCTTTTTCCTTTTTATGGTGTGGCGCAAGTCATACATAACTACCATTAAATTTCCATTAAGAAAAAAGGTAATTACCCCACAGCCATTCAATAAAATAAACAGATCCAAAAGCTGGATAGTTTAAAATATATATATACATCCATCACCAATGTTTATTTTTGTTTTTATCTTATTTATCAATCAATGTTGAAATTTTCTTTTTATATTTAATAAATATCTATAACTTCAAGTATCCAATGTCAATTTCTTATTAAGTTATTAAAAAGAATTTACAGTAACAATCTACCCAATTTTTTTCCAATTTTATTTTAGTTCCAAAATTGAAAATAAAAAAGATAAATACTTTTTACCTATTTTCTTCTCTTAATATCTAAAAGGCCAAAAAAGTATTATTATAATATAATACTTATCCAACCATCGGTCAAAGCTCAATAATTCTCAAAGTCCATCAAACAATAAAAACAAAAACAAAAATTCTCGACAGTTAACTTGAAAAGAAGAATCAATTTTCTGATTAATTATCATACAAAACTCAGACCAAAGCTCACACTTGTAAAATAACAAAAGAATGGACCCCCTATTTCAGATCCATTCTTCTCTCAAAACTATAAAAGAAAAAAAAAAAATTGCATAAGAAATTGAAAATTAAATCTAACCTCACCTTTAAAAAAAATAAAAAAAATACAGAAAAATACAACTTAAAGTTAAAACGTTACACCTTTTATACAACATACGCCTTTTATACAATAAACTCATTGATATGATTTGAACATCTACCATCACCCAGATTGATTGAATGTCAATGTAAAGAGAGTGGATGGGTATGTTTTTCAGTGGCTCGTACGAAGTTATATGAAAATGCCCCAAGCAATGTACCAGTAACTGGGCCGACCAAGTACACCCAAATCCCTTCGTAATGTGAACTTGCAATCGCTGGTCCAATTGACCTTGCTGGGTTCATCGACCCACCCGATATTGGCCTACACATGGTTCACCCAACTTATATTACATTTTATCTCTTGAGCTTATATATATATTCAAAATTTTGTCTTCTTAGTCTCCGAATTTTGAAGTATGTGTGTGATTGATCTCTAAATTTTTAAAATATACATTTTTAGTCTTCAACTTTTGAAAAATATGTGTATTTGATCTTTGAGTTTTTCAAATATATTTTTTTATTATTATTTTAAATTAAATAATTTATAATGAGAAAATTACTTCAAAGATCTTTTAAATTTATTCGAACTAAAAGTCATTTTGAAAATTTAAGGACCAAACACATCTATTCTTAGAAATTCATAAACTAAAAAGTTACATTTTGAAAATTCATGGACCAAATGGACCTATTTTTCAAAACTCGAGACTAAAAAGATACTTTTCCCTCCATTATATGCGTATGTTGTTGGACATGGAATAAGTTTTAAGGTTTAATTACAAATTTGTCTCTACAATTTGGAGAAAGTTAGAATTTAGTTCTCATGGTTGGAAAAAAATTTCATAGTCCTGTCGTAGAGACTGTTCATTAGAATGTATTAACCATAAAAACTAAATTCTAATTATAAATCATAAGGACTAAGTTAACTTTCTCCAAGTTAGAGGGACAAATTTGTAATTTAACCAAATTAAGATCATCCTTGAGATTTTCCCTAAATAGCCAGAAAGCTTTTACAGAATAAAAAGCCAAATTAAAACAACTGTTATTTGTTTTGCTTACCCAGCAAAGATGGATGTGATACATACAGCTGACCCCACTGCTATGCCTCCAAGCTCTCCTATCTGCCAAAAATCACAAATCAAAAACAGAGAACCTTAGCCAAGTGAAATTAAGAGAAGGTTGGGAGGAAGAGCTTTGGTTAACAATAACAAGATGTTCTTACAGCTTTTGTGTCGGTAGCAACCGCAGATGTGACAAACATCATACAGAATGAGACAACAATCTCCATGAGGAGTGCTTTAGACGCTGGTCCAGAAGGTGAAGTTGTACCTAAGTCTTGAATTGGGTCCAATAATATGCGCAATGTAAAGGCTGCTGTTGTAGCTCCACTGAATTGAGCTGCTGCATACAGTGGAACCTGCATCAACACAAAGAATTCAATTCAGATTAATTTCTTTTTTAGAGTAACAATTTTGTTCATCTGCATAAGTTCACAATTAAAAAACTATATAAGTTTGAAAATAAAATAGAAAAAGACTACGAAAAAACATTTGAATGTTCAAAATGGAAAAAGATGCAATAGCATATTCGTCAACAAAAGAATTTATATTCTCAATTATGATGTCGTTTGGTGATTTAAAAAAACAATTAAGGCTGCTTTCCTAGTAAGTATCTGCCAATACTCCTTCACTTTATAAATATCTGCCACCCTGGTGGGACCCTCCTCAAAATATCTCCACTACATCTCATCCACGTCATTTCTTACGTGGCATAAATTGCATTTTTTTCCTTTTTGCTTTTTGATGAAGTGGCATAACTCATACATCATTAACACTAAATTTCAACTTAGAAAATTATAATTAATCTCCGCCCAACCAATAATATATATATATCATCCATCAATTGATTGAGTTGAATTCTTAAAAAAAATAGAAAAAAATTGATTTGAGTTTTTTCTTAATTATTAAGTAAGAGAGTACACTTATAATTCAAACTTTTAGATTCAGGGTAACCTCCAAAAAAAACAAAAAAATCTTTAGATTCAGGGTGGTTGGTATATAAAGTTTGAAATATTTTGTCCCAAAATTTTATTATTTAATATATTATATATAATTTTAATTGAACAAATAATATAAGTAACAAATAACCTATTTTTTATTTTTTATTTTTTAAAATTTTTACTTTAGTAATGAATATTTATTATTTTGATTTGTTTTCTAGATGTCAAAATAAAAGAGAAATTATTTTGTCCTTTGTTATTATTCTATTTCCACATATGCATATATTCTCAGGACACATATCAACTAAGCCACCTTATGCTTTTAAGAAAAGCACACTTTAATATTACCACACATATTTAATGGTAGGGAAAAAGAAATTTTCAATTCTTAAATTTTGTGTGCGGGTTTCAATTGGTCTCTCACAATCACAATGTTACCGTACCATGAATTTCGAATTTAATTTTTTATTTGGTCTATATATTTTATAATTTTAATATTAAATTTTAAATTTTGTTTCTATTTTGCCTCTAAATTTAAAACAACCCTTTTTACTCATCATTTTTCACTAACTCACTAACTATGAACTTCCCATTATTAATTTTAAATGAATAAATTAATTATAATTAAATTAGTTTTCACTAATTTTCTATCACTATTGAAATTACTTAATTTTTTTCATATTACAATGACTTAAAATTATTTATTGGAAGTTAATATCAAAGATCCAAAAGTAAGCATTAGTAATGAACTTGAGACTAAAAGTATAAAATATTAAAATTTAAGGACCAAATGAAAATCAAATGCAAAATTTAATTGTCAAAATGTAACATTTTTAAACTTGAAAATCAAATTAAAATCGAATAAAAATTAAATTCCAAAGTAAAAAGTGTAAAATACTTTTTCTCCTTAATGTTACTCTATCCATTTATTTCCACAACCAAGACTGAAAAAAAAAATCAATTAACTAAGTAGGCAATTCTGTTAATTTGGAACAAATTTAACAAAATTAAATTAAGGAAATGTTATAAAAATAAAAATAAAAAAAGCAAAAGGATAAGATAGTAAATTCACACAAAATTGGGGGAAACTGAGAAGGTTTTTAGGAGAAGGAAGAAGAAGGGACCTGGTTCCATGGAAATCGCCGAACAGCAGCAAAAGCAAAAGTAACGGCCGGATTCATATGGGCGCCGGAGATATGTCCGACGGCGTAAATCATCACCGTCACAATCAGTCCACCGGAAATCGATGCTCCAAGCTTCGACACTTCCCGTTCATGACCAACACTCAATGCCGCCGCCCCACACGTCACGAACACAAGCAAATACGTCGCAATCACCTCCGCCACAAGCTAAACCACCGCAAAATTCCACCGATCACAAACTAATCACTTCAAATTCAACCAAAATAACAAAATTAATCATAAATCCGTACCTTTCTTGAGAACTCCGGAGGGTAAAGTTCGTAAAATCGGTCGCGGAAGAAGGATTGTTGAGGATCGGAGTATTCGCTTCCCAAGGAGATGAACGCTTCTTCATTGCTAGATTTTGGGATCTCTCTCGCCATATTTTTTTTAGGGATTTTTGAAAAATTGGGAGCGATTTATTTTATTTTATTGTATTTATTTCAGTAGCTTATTATGGTAGAAGGGGGTGATATAATTTGATTTTGAATGAAGGAAGTGAAATATCTTATAGGCACGAAATTAATTGGTATAGGGAGTGTAGTGTAGATGGGGACCAATTGAGAAAATAAAATTAATAAATGTTTTTTTTCTTTTTTTTTTTTTTTTGTTTAGGGTTTGAAATTGTTTGGTTTTCATTTTCAAAGAAAGTAATTGTTGGGTATTTTTATTTTGTTAAAAGATAAGAATTAGCCACTTGGCCCTTTCTCAATAAAGGGAGTTTCTTATTGTATTCCGATTTCTCTGATTTGGGAAAAGGAAACAGAAAGGAATATAGGGAGTGTAATAATAGTGAGAGGGGAAAGAAAAGGGATAGAAAGTTACGTAACTTAAATTTTAGATGAGCTTATTTAGAAGGACCTAGAAGAAAGTAATTATTATATATGTTTAAATGTGAACTTGTTATCAAATTGTAATGTTGTTTTTGATTACTAGTTAAGTTATGTTTGATATTGTTATGGGTAAAATTGGGTAGAAGGGCAAAATGGACATTCAACATGCAAAATACCAAATTTAAGGTCAAGAGGGAAATGACATGAGCCTTGAGAAGGTAAAGAAGGAAAAGTGATATGAGCTCAACCCATACCATGCTCCTTGGCCTCAATCTAGCCGAGCCATGCCCGAGCCTTATGTTTCCTTGGGAGAGCGGACCAAAAAGATCTCTATTTCGAGAAGATCAAGCCAAAGGAGTCTATAAATAAGAGAGAAGAGCACTACAAAAAGGTAACTTAAA
The DNA here is from genome assembly GCA_030954485.1 of Citrullus mucosospermus. Lineage (NCBI taxonomy): Eukaryota > Viridiplantae > Streptophyta > Magnoliopsida > Cucurbitales > Cucurbitaceae > Citrullus > Citrullus mucosospermus. The sequence goes on from CM062064.1 coordinate 27,898,731, forward strand.
AGTTATTATTTCTTTCTCTACTTCATAGTTTTGATATATTGAGACTGATCTAGGCATCAGAGCTATTTTCTTTTGTTTTGCAAGTCCCCACTTCCTCAAATCATAAATTCACATTGTTCCCACGTGGAAGACAAGTTTGTTGTCTTTGTCCCAAATTTGACATCAACAAATATAACAAGTTTGTTTTTAATTTTATGTACTTGAACTTTTTTATTGTTTTTCCATAAATTTTTATTATGATTTTCGAAGAATCAAACATAAGATTATAATATATATAAATTTTCAAAATTTTGGACAAACAAAAAGTGTTCATAAGTTTAATTTTTGAAAATTAAGATAATATATATTACATTGATGAGTTTCTTTGTTTTGTTTTTTACTTCCTAAAAACCCTTTTCAAATCTAAGTTTTGAGAATTAAAAAAACTTGTGTGTTTATTTTTAGAAATTGACTAAGAATTCAAATGGTTCTTACAAAAAAATAAAGAGTGAAAATTATAGTAAAGAAATGAGTTTTTTTCCGTGGATAACCAAAATTTTAGATTTGTAATGACGTTTCCTCAATATTTAGTGAAGATAATGTAGTATTAATCTATGTCATTGCCAAAACGCGCATTAAGAGTAGTGTTAATTATCCATTGTCCATCGTACACCATTAATTAGGATTCAAAGTAACAAGCGTGGGCGTGAGAACGAGGAGAAACGTGAGCGTGAGGGAGTGAACGAGGAAGATCCCTAGTGTGTGAAATCACTATTGTATTGGATTAGTTGAACACGAGCACAAGGAGGTATGAGGAGCATGAGTGGAAGCGAGAGAGGAAAAACCTTAACATAAAACTACTACTTTTAACCTAAAATGTAGTCTCATGTGACCTAGCTGATGATAGTTTCTACTTAGAGTCACACAATTTGGAACAAGATGGTCCATTCTCCTCTAGATTTGGCGTAGAGGAAAGCTTTGGTGTAGAAGGGGGACTCAGAGAGGGTTTTTGAGTTGAAAATGTCAATGAAGATAATGACGATGAAGAAGATGATAATGAATTCGAGGAGGAAGATGGTAGTGGTGATGAGAAAGCACCAATAGTTGGCACTAATTTTGTACCAACTTAAAAGTGCTTGAATTGAGAAACCGAGATCTAAAAAGTTGAAATTTTGTTTTGCATTTTGAAGTAATTTTAAGGTTATTTCTATTTTTATTCAAAACTAGATTTAGGATTAGGTTTTGCATTTTAACAAACGGATATTGAGATTTGAAGTTGGTATGTGTATGTCAACATATTAATGTAAAGTTGGATGATAGCCACATGTAAGTTAATTAGATGGGTATGAATATTGGGTTGGCAGAGAGTCGTTGACAATGGAAAATGATACGAGAGTGATAGGGTTACGTTGGAGATATATTAGAAGTGGATATTTCGAGACCCTTCTTTAAGTTGAGTTCTTTGAAATGCATCAAAGTTCTTATTAAATTCTTACTTGGCTTACCTCAATTCATCATCTAAAGGACATCAATATCATTTATCAACGATGACCTATCTGAAAACCAACCCTATTCTCCGAGGACTGAATTGCTAATTTTTTTTTTTTTTTTTTTTTTTTTTTTTTTTTTTTTTTTTTTGTAAAAGGATTTTTAGATATTGATAGCAAATTTAAAAATTGAATTATAATTTAAATCATTATTTTAAATGTGTTGAATACTATATTTATAAACCATAAAATTAGTTTAAGTTACTCTTAGGTTGACAATAAATTATTATTAATTTATTATTTTCTTAAAAAGACTATTATTAATTTATCTATGAACATATTTTATGTATAATATTAAATTTTTGTCGACATGTCAATATTTTTATCGATATTTCTACGTTTTCATGAGTTTGATATCGACATGAGGGGTGAATCGATATTCACGTTATAACGTAGAAAAATGTATGAAACATGAAAAAATAAGCAACAAAATATCAATAATGTAAATATAATATAAAATAATAGACATTTTAATTTGTTTAAAAATAATAAAATATTTATTTTTTAATTTAAAATTTTAATCTTTATAATTTGTCTAGAAATATCTATTGACATCGACATGTTATTGATATTTTCATCAAAATTTTTGTAACATTAAGACCTTGTAATTTTGTCAACATCGATATTTTAAACTTAGTTTTAGGTAAATGTTTTGAATAATTATTAATTTTGTAATATTATATAATTTAGAATATGAATTAAGTTGTATTTTTTAAAATGTTTTTATCTCAATTTAATATAATTTTAAAATTTAAAATTTGTACAGTCTTGTTTTTAAAATTCAAAATGTGAAAAATTGGGAATCTAAATTGCCTGACAAACATAATCTAAAAACATAAAACAAATTTATCAACTCATGTTTTTTTTTCTTTTTTTCACACATTTACCAACTCAATTTAGTGGACAAGTATTAGTTGGTTTAAATGACGTCAAATCCTTTGTTTAATAAATAAATAAATAAAATAAAGATCAACAACATCTACCATACACCTCATCCCGTAATTTCTTACGTGGCATAAATCACGCTTTTTCCTTCTTTTCTTTTTGATGAAGTGGCACAAGTCATACATCATTATCCCTAAATTGCCATTTAAAAACAATAACTATCCCATTTACATCCAATAGAGTGGGCAGATCCGAAATAAGACTTTTTTTTTTTTTTTTTTTTTTTTTTTCTTTCTTTCTTTCTTCTTCTTCTTCTTCTTCTTCTTCTTCTTCTTCTTCTTCTTCTTCTTCTTCTTCTTCTTCTTCTTCTTCTTCTTCTTCTTCTTCTTCTTCTTCTTCTTAAGTAAGGGAATAAAGTAATAATTCAAATATTTATATTCTATGTTGTTGGGTATAACTTTCAAGAATTAGTATAATTTACTATAATTATTTGCTATCAATTTTTTTTTATTTTTTATTATTGATATTAAGTTATTGCAAGTTTACTATTTTTCATCAATTGATATGATATATCAATTATATATCAAATTGAGAATGAAAACAATTCACTAAAAGAAAGAAAGAAAAAAGGGCAAACAAACATTTGTGGGAATAATCTTCTTGCAACGACAAATTTGTGTAACTGATCTCTGCTTCCACTATCGATGAAACGTTCCAACTTCTATTAGAATGATTTCTAGATATATATATATATATATATATATATATATATATATATATATATATATATATATATATATATTTTCATTTTAATATCTTAAATTTCAAATGTAAAATAATATTAATACTTAAGAGGGAGAAGATCAATTTTAACCCTAAATATGGGTGAGTCAATTTTTGTCTTCAAATTAAACTTCATCAAATTCCTCATTTTTAATAAACATTAAAAATATTGCAAATTTATACCTTACGATAGGTTTTCATTCAAGAAATGATTGGAAAAAATATTCTCCTGAACATCCAATATGTTATAAAACATATATTTGATATGTAATTGATACGATTTAAGAAAAAATCAACCTACCAGAGCCTGATTTTTATTGAAAATTTGTCAGTGGAGAATTAATTTACGCGTTGGTTTTTGTTTTCTGAAAATTAAGCCTATTTTTTCTCAATTTCTTACAATAATGTGCATCTTTTCTTAAGTATAATGATTGAATTTTTAGTCGTGTTTGTAGGCTTAATTTTCAAAACTAAATAATTATCAAATAGAGCCGAAGCAATTGATTTTCAATTTTTGGATTTTGAAATTTATGCTTATTTTAAAATATAATTTTCAATTTCCTAACTAAATATTTGAATTCTTAGCTAAATTCTAAAATTCAATATTATATTTTTTTTCTATATTAATCTTAGCTTGATTTTTATAACACCTAAAATATTACAATAAAAAATAAAGAAATCAAACAGGGGAGAATAGTGTTTATAAGTCCAAGCCCTAATAATACATTTTTTTGTTGTTTTCCCCAAATTAAAGAGGTTTTGAAGTTCTTTACATCATTTTTTTTCATTTATATTTGTGGGTGAATTAGTATAATTTTGAATAGAGAATATAAAAATTGTTACATTTATCTTAGTTAGATCCAAATTAGCAAAATTATATGTCCTAGAGTGAATGTTGATATACTTGCTAAATTTATGGCCAACAATTGATTTTTCCACATTTTAGAAATAAGTCTAATCACAAATTTCAAACATACATCTGAAGAAAATATTAATAATAATAATAATAAAAACTATTTCAAATTGTTCAAGTAGGCAAAAAGATCCAAAAGTGATCAATTATTTAGTCAATATATGCTTGCTAATCAAATCCCCATCATGTCGTTTGGTGGAGTAAAGCTTTGCACATGGGAATATTGTTTCCTAGTACTATACCATAGTTCCTCATTTTATACATATCACTCTATAACAATACTAAGAATAATAATATAGTTCTTTTTTCTAGAAAAGAATCAATCGTATATTAGTGTAGGCATGTATATTAGAGTTATAAGTAGGTTAGTCGAGTATGAGTGTTGGATTGAAAAATTATAGCCATGACCAAAATAGTTAATATTTTTCATAGTCTAGAGATTAAAGTAAAAACTAAAAAAAAAAAAAAAGTGATTTAGCAATAATATCATATCAAATGTAAATAAAAATAAATGATAAAAAATACCATATGAGAGTAGTGTCAGTGATATACTTCAAATTAACTATATTAGGTGATATATTTTTTATATTATTTATTTTAATTTAGTGATGTATCAAAATAAAATATTTGTAATACTAATAATAGGACGGGAAATTATTAAATTTGAAAGTTATTATTTTTTATTATTATTATTTACAACATGTAAGTTAGGGATAGAATCTTCAATTTCGAAATTGATAGTATAAATTTATGTTGGTTGAGTTATGTTCATGTTCATAAAAATTATGATTATTTTCCTTGGTAAAAAAATTTGTAAATATTGAAAAACATTTTGTCATCCCTGATAAATTAAATATTGAAGAAACATTTTGTTATCCATTATAAACTATCTTTTAAAATTAAAAAAAAAAAAACCAAAATAAAACTGTTGTGAGTGAATTTTAAGGTGACAAAATAGGCAAAAAAATCAAGAAAAGATAAGAGAATATCAATTGGACTTGGTTTAAATAAAGTCCAAGTGTCAATAAATTATTTATCCAATCAAATCTAAGCATATATTGGATAAAGAAAAATGTATCTAATCCAATTCTAAAAGAAAAAGGTGAACTTTACCTCATTTTTTCTACAAATATATCATAATAACTCCATACGAGATATTTTAAATTGGAGATAGATCTTAAAATTTATCTGAAAACTTCTTACTTTTTTTTTCTCTATTCTATAATTCTCATACTAATTTAGTTTTTTTTTTTTTTTTTTTTTTTTTAATTATAAATTTACTCTGTTTTGAGGTAGTTAGCTTATTATCCATTTTCTTCCAACATAAATTCTTTATTAGCATTTGTTTTATATCTTCCTATAGTGTTTGAAAATTATTATTAATTTTAAACTATACCAAGCAAAATGAAATGGTATTTAAAGTATATATATAAAAAAGTAATATTTAAATTCAAATTTTAATTTATCCTTTTATGTTTTTTTAGGAAATTATCGTTTTATGTTATTAAAAGTGATGAAGAAATTAATATCAGAAAAATGAAATAATTATAGGAATGATTAACAAGTTGATCGTCAATTTTAGAAGGAGCCACTTGTGACATTGCCCACTTGGCACCTTTCAGTTAAATGGCTCTTTCCCTTGCCTTGCGTACCGACCTCATTCGAAGACCCAAGGAGGGAAATAAGACCAAAATTCAAAATTCTACACGTTTGTTTATTTTTAAAGTATTTTATAATTTGTTGGGACCTACCAAATAAAATAAATATATTATCAGTTGACATGTAAGTATTATCTTTATTAAATAAACTAATAATTTAAAATAATGTTTATAGGCTTAATTTTTTTTAAAAAAAAAATCTTTTTTAACTATAAGGTTTTGAGTCTAGATTCTATCTAATCGGTTTAAAAATATTACATTTTCAAACCTTATATTTTGAATTTGATTTTAATTTAATTCATAGGTTTTAAAATTTTACAATTTTATTCTTGAGATTTGAGTTTTGTTTCAACTTAAATTTACACTTTTGACTTTAATCTTTCGCTAAATACGTAATTTCAATCTTTAGTGTTAAAATCTATTAATTGATTTTAAAAAATAAAAAGAATTTTAATTAATTAAGTTTCATTGTTTTCTCATTACTATTAAAATTAGTTTCAAAATTTCTCTTTATAATTATTTAAAATTAATTGGCAAATATCAATTTGTACCTCTAAACTTTGAAGGTTATATTCAATTAAAACCTTGAATTAATTATTATATCAATTTAAATTCTGAACTTTCATAAATTGATCAATTTACACTCTATTTCAAATTTCATATGACCAATATTGTGTGGAACTTGTAATTTAAGTGAATGAATTCCTAAATTTTCCTAAGTCAACCAATTTAAAATCTTAATTATGGTTACCTATGATAATCATTCATGTATTAATTCTCAAATGTGTGTAGACTTTTTCGAATATCGGTTTACAAAATGGGCATGATTAGAGTAAATGCATAAACGATTTTCAAAAGAAGTTTTTGTCAAGAGTCTACAATTGATTAATTTATGAAAATTTAGGAGTTTAATTGCTACAATTAAGTTTCACATGAGTTTTTTTTCCAAACTTCATAACATGGGTGTAAATTGATATACTTACAAAAGTTTAGAATTTCAATTGATATAAGTATTATTTTAGGGTTTAAATAGATACAAGCCTTAAAGTTTAGGGATATAAATCAATATTCTTTTCTAGATTAATTAATAGGCATTAATGCATGAGGTTTAAAGTGTAAATCTTGAAGTTTTGGGACTAAATTGAAACAAAACTCAAATCTCAAAGTTAAAATTGTAACTTTTTGAAATCGAGGGATTAAATTGAAAGCAAACTAAAAACAAAAGAAGTAAAGGAATTTTTGGGTGCTAAGTTAATTATTATGATATGTAATTATTATAGTTTGTGGGCTATAATAGTCTCTTGATTTTAATAACTTATGTTTGTGGTGTATACTATTTTAACTTGGGTCATAATAGCATGTGGTTGGGGTAGATTATTGTAGTTTTTTTTTTTACTGTTTTTTCAAAAAATTTTGTAATATATTTTAATTCAAAAAAGAAAATTTATTACGATTTTTTATGCTTCATTTTTTATAATTGTACTAAAAACTCTCTCTCTCTATATATATATACTCTTAATTCTTTGTGAGAAATTTGTGGTTATTTCATTTTTTATACTTAAATTTAAGAAATGAATTTTGTTTTTTATATTTATTTTTTATAACTATACTAAGCCAAAGAAAATGTCAAAGTTCAAACTTTATCAATTTCATTTGTAATTACTTTTTCTTTATACTACTTTTTCAATTTTTTTAGTTACCTTTTTATACTTTAATTCAAGAAATGAGTTAGACTACCTTTTTTATTCTTCATTTTTTTATAGTTATACTAAGGTCAAAGATGAAGCTTTTCTCTCCTCTTTCTTTCTTTCTTTCTTTCTTTCTTTCTTTTTTATTATTATTATTCTTTTATTTAGATCTTTTATGCTCTAATTTTAGAAAGGAATTTATTACAACTTCTTATACTTCATTTTTTTTAAAACTATACTAAAGCTAAAAAGAATTTTCATTTCATCTTTTCAATTACATTTTTTATACTTTAATTAAAAAATAAATTTGATTATACTTATAATCCTACAAAATCTAAAAAAGAAAAAAAAGTCAAAGTTGAAATTTTTTTCAATTTTTTTGTATTTACATTTTTTTTATACTTCAATTCATGAAAGGAGTTTGATTATATTTTCTTATGCTTACTATTTTTTTTTTTTTTTATAATTATACTAAACCTAAAAGAGGTCAAAGTTGAAACTTTTTTATTTTTAAAATTTTTTTGGTAATTACATTAAAAAAAAGGTTAAAGTTGAAACTTTTTCAATTTTTTTTTGGGTAATTACAGTTTAAGAAAGAAATTTGATTAATTTTTTTTGTATTTCATTTCTTATAAATATACTAAAGCTACCAAAAAAGGGGTTAAAGTTCAATTTTTATTTTTTATTTTTTTGGTTGTAATTACATTTTTTTTATACTTTTAATTTAAGTAATTTTACTGGTTCTCTATCATTTTTATATTTAAATGAAAATACAAAAACCATTCAAAATTACGCGAACATATTTCTATATACTTGAACATACAAAACCAAACAAAATTTATGAGTATCCATTATGGGAAAAATACATATCATGTATTTATTGTAGCTAATTATGGATTCACTGTAGCTAAAGAGAATTTCTAAATTGTATTATTCATTGTAGCGAATGTGTGTTTCAAATAGTCCTTAATTAATTGTAGGTTAAAAAAAATTGTAATCTTCAACTATAATAAGCGAGGGTATAAACATTGATTGGTTCACTTAGTCCATCCAACTCAACTGGGGGCCAAAGACCCCCTATTTAGGGTAATTGCATAATGGGTAGCACTTTAGAGCTAATAATTAAATGTATAATAACATTTTTAAAAAATTGGAAATATAGCAAAATCTATCAGTGATAGACGTTGTTGCTGATGGACTTCTATTAGTGATAGAATTTAATATCGATAGACTCATGTTAGTGATATGATTGGACTTAAAGAGTTGAATCTAAATTTTGCTATATTTGCAAATTCTTTTGTATTCTGCTATATTTGCTAATGTTTTGGGTTTGATTGCTATATTTGCAACTGCCCCAAAAATTTTAACATTTTGAAACTAAGAGACCAAATAAATATTAGACTCAAAACCTAAAACTAAAAAGGTATTTTTCAAAAAATAGAAAAACCAAATGATCATTGTCAATCCAACTGAGACCTTAACATTATTTCTTTTTAAAATATTAGAAAGGCTAATGAGAATGTTTCAACTTCTTTAAAGAGATGTTTGGAGGTAAGTAATTGAAATTATATATTTAGCCGTGAGACTCACATTATAATTACAATGTATTTGAAAATTCCTTGAGCTAAACAAATACTTAATTGAGTTAATAACTCTATTCCACCTCATCTGACAATAATCGATGTTGCCAAGTTTACATCTGATCACGTAGTATCGAACTATATATATATATATTTAATAGGTTGACTTGAATATATATAATTAGCATATCTTTGTGGGAAATTATTGTAGACCAGCTAATTGAAGACTTGAGAGTTCTACGAAGGTATCACCTTAAAAGTTGGCCAACCATTGTGGACTCTAGCTCTCACACTCAGATAACGATTGCTAACCACTTATAATTTTCAAACTGGTGGGGATAATTCTTTTTTTCTTGTGTTTTGTTTTCTTTTTTTTTCCCGATTATCACTTTAAAAATTTGGAATATTATCTCATCCCTTGTAAATTTAGTTTTTCAACCACATATTTCCATTCATGAATTTAAATTTATAGTACTTAATTTTTTTTCCCAATGTTGTATATTAAATATAGATAAAATTAGATAAAATGAATGTTTTTTTGGTTTTTATAAAAGGATAAAAGTTTTCTATAACGGAAAAAAAAAAAAAGAAAATAAACTTTTGACTTGATAAGGAGAAAATGTTATAAAATTTTTATATTTCAACTTCTGTTTTTTTTTTTTTTTTTGAATATCAGATTATAAAATAATAATTATATTTAGTGTTGAATATATCAAATATCAATACTTTTCTTTAAAAGAAAATATCATGATATTTTAGAAGAAAAATATGACTTTGCATTAATGAGTTTCAGATATGTCATTGCTTAAAACGAATATTATAGAGGGTAGTTTGACATGTTTACTAGTTTTAACATTTTTTAATAAGAAAATACGTTTTGTTTTTCCCATAAAACTCCTTTTCATCAAATTAACTTTAATTTAATATTGTGGTTTTGGGTAAATATTTTAAATGGTAATGTCAAAGATTTTTCTATAAAAGTATGATGGAAATATTGATACAGATGCAAACTTATGAATATAAAAATTATCAAAAAATATTTAAATTAACAAATAATCATTTCACCGCCCATTTTTAGATAAGTAAAATTTATTATTATTAATAATAAGTCCACTATATTATTTGTTAATACTTTATCTACATTCCATTGGATTTTCTATGAAAAATGTCCATTCACCCCAGATTGATGTCAACTTAGTTACATATATTCTAAAACTGATCATTTTAATCACAACTCAATTGGATGGCTTGTAGATATTATACGAATGTCAAATTATTATAAAAACTTGTCTTTGTATTTTTTTCATTATTAATAAAAGAAAAAACAAAAATGAGTAGATTTTAATTCAAAAATATTTTTGAAATTTCAAAAGTATTTATAATATTTTTAAACTTGAAAAAAAGTTTAAAAAATATTTTTATTTAATAATATCCTTACATTAGAAAAGAAAAAGATTTAAGAATACTCTTACCTAGGTATATGGATATAAACTATTTTATCTTGTTTAAAAAAATACCTATAAACTTTAAACTTTTAAAAGTAGTATTAATATCTTCATTCATTTAAAATTAAGTTAAAAATGTCAAAAGCAACTGTTTATGTACAATCCATTGCCCCATCGTACCCCCTCTTCCATTTCTTGATCTCTTCCCTCTTCCATCTATGACTTAAGGACCAAATGATTAAAGTTGATTAAGTTTAATTCAATTCTGTCTTTTTTTCTTTTTTTTTGAAAAAAGAAATTAATTCATTTCTCCCTTTTTCTATTTACTCAAAAATTTTAATGGTTTTATTTTAGCTATTCTTTTAATAACCATGCTTTAGTTGTTAAATTTTTTGTTTCTTTTTTTAATTTGTGAAAATAACCTTTTTCCAGTTTTTGCTATTAAATATTTTTCAACTTTTTTTACTCATACAGGTTAGGGTGAAAAATTTCCATGGCAAATTTCGAGATTTCGATAGCCTCGAGATCTTAATTGAGGAAAATTTCGAGATTTCTTGAAATTTCGATGTTTTGAAAAATTTTTGAGAAATTTTCAATTTTTTTTTAATTAACTACATTAGTTCCATTCAAATTTTTTAGTTTTATGGTATTGATTACACACAATTCTATAATTCTCACACACCAATGTCATTTTCAACAAAAGATTAAGTCTTATTTATGTGCTACTTTTTCTAATTTCCAACTTTTCTCAATTTTTAGTTTTATTTTCAACCAAAAAACTTTCATCTATAAAAAAATTGAATTTGAAAAAACCACAAAAAATAACCTTTATTTATTTTTAACCTCATTCAAGCTTTTTTTTTTTCTAATTAAAATTTTCACATCATTTCACCTAAAAATTGAATTGATGTGACTTTTTTTTCTTTAATCATAAAAAACTTTAATAATTTTCACACCATTTCACCTCAAAATATTCCTAAACTTTATATTATTTTGTAATTATTTTTTCATTTTTTTTTTAAATTTCTGCTCTCGTATCAACATTTACACATACATTTACAATAGACATCTAAATATTGTCTTACTTTATAGAAATTGTGATTAAAAATGGTTAGTTATAGTCTAATTAAACCACAATCAAAGTTTCAATAACTAATTATAACAATTTCCATTTAATAATTTTTTTGAAATTTTTATCGATATCGATATTTCCATAAATTTAGGACCTTGATATTACCATCGACATCAATATTTCAAACCTCATAAATTACCTACACTTATTAGGTCAATAAACATGTTTGAAGTAATGCTATTCGCCTAGGTTAAACAATCCAGGCATAATTAAATATTTTTTCTAAGTTTAATAATATGTGAGAGTAATAATCAAACTTTTTGATATTTTAGTTTAGCCGGTGTTATTTCGTTAAAATTACCCATTTAAATTATGATTAAAGCTGATTAAACCCATTGAATGAGATACTATTAAAATTATAATTTTTAGCACAAAAAAGCTTTATGTTTTAAAGGATAAGAATGCCACTTGTTCCCAACCAATAATGTGGCTTTTCTGTGGTGTAAAGGACCTTTTTCTTCCAAATACCGATAAAAAAAAATAATAATAAATAAAATAAAAAAGTCTAAATGTAGATAGATAACGTCTTTATTGATGAAATATGTATGTCGAATTTTTTAATATAAAAAATGCAAATGTTGATGAAAACATTTTCTTTAATATTATATAGACTTGAAAATCGAATTTCTAATTTCGAATTTATTTTCATAAATTTTTATGTCAAGGTAAGTTATATTTATTTTGGTAATATTCTAATGAGATCATGAATAGTAAAAATAAACCACAAAAGTAAATTGAAAACGAATTTTACGAGTGGGTATTATTTTAATATAAATGTATAAATATCTACCCAAAAAGTGCATATGCATTATGAAGATAAACCATTATTTATCTGAAAACAATCTCTCCAACTATGTTTAAATTCAAATCAATCAACGACAATAAACCTTTTTTCTCTTTTACTATTTACTTTTACATGTGTTTATGGATGTCCCATTCCAAAAGGAGTATTTATGTTCTAAAAATTTATAATTAATATTTTATTTTTAAAAGATTTTTTAGACCGTATTTGGTTAGTTCTGTTTTCGTTTCCTAATTTTGAAATCTATGTTTTTTTCTTTCTAATTTTTTGGTTATGGATTTTATATTTGGTAAGAAAACACTTCAACTCCTCACCAAAGTTCAAAACTTGGTTTGGTTGTTCTAAATATTAGTAGAAAGTGGACAACCAACACATTTAAATTTACGATGGGAGTATAATGTTTATAAACTTTATTTTTAAAAACAAAAATCAAATCGTTAAGGCTCTATTTTGTAACTATTTCATTTTTTGTTTGTTTTTTAAAATTAAGCCTATAAGACACTATTTCCATCTTTAAATTTATTCATTTGTTATCTACTTTTTACTGATGGTTTAAAAAACCAAGCCAAATTTTGAAAAAAAAAAATAACTTTTAAAAACTTGCATTTGTTTTTGAAATTTGGCAAAGAATTCAACTATTGTGCTTAGAAGAGATGCAAATCAATGTAAGAAATGAGGAGAAATAAACTTAATTTTCAAAACAAAAACCAAAAACATAATGGCCTAAGGAATTAATTATTTAATTATTTTTTATTTGTAATATTAGATTATCCCAAAAGTTCTAAGTTATATTAGTGTATTTAATAGTTATAATTGACATAGGAGAGAGTTGTGTTCAAGAAATAGCCTAAAAAGTCTAGTGTTTGGATTAAGCCGATTGTCTTATCTTGATTAAATTATTGATGTAGACTGCTTTCTAATGGTTACAAATGATTTGATTTAAACCATTCATGTAAAGACGTATATATATGAGTAGGGGTATCATATGCAACAAGTTTATTTTAATTAAATTGGACCGCAAGAGTTCTCTCTTTATACATGGTTAATTGTGAAGATAAATATTTTACTAAACGCTCATATAAGACTTGATCTACATCTTGGAGTGAATATGAGCTATGGCTTGGAAGGGTACGTTGTGATTTGTATGAGTGAGAGGTGATTTTTTGTAATCGATTCAATCAATGTACCATTTTGAGGAGTTGATTAGCTAGTGAGTTGGAAACATATCTCACCGAATTATGGACTTCACTCATTTTTATATATTGTTAAGAAGTGTTGATTTTGGAATTTAAACAATGGGCCCATTCTCTCACTCTAGATTTTTTTTTCTTCTTCTTCTTCCAGAGGGAGTTAGTTTATAATTGGATGATAAACAATAATTGTTGATTAGAGAAAATTAATCGTGGGTATAAGATGTAATTACATGGGTAAATTAGACTTTTGACCCATCAATAATTATGAGCATCTCTAGTTAGATCGTAACCAAGCTCGCCTCCACGGAAAGATCAACTTGCATGCAACGGTTATATTCATTGACACAACTTGTTTTAATAGTGCATAACAAAGTAACGATATATCTATAGTAAAGTGATCTAGAGCTCAGTTAATGAAGGGAGATTAATCAATTAATGAACTTAATTAATCTAGTCAATCAATCAAGTTTCTGTTATTGGAGATTATGAACTATAGGTCTATAACGTACTATGAGTGCTACAGTTTGGACTAAATTTTCCACAAAGGATTGACACAAAACGTTAGTTTTTTTTTTTCCTTTTTATTGTAGTGTTTTTGTTAAAACTTTTTCTCGAGTTTAGACTTTGTATTAATGACTAAGCTATCTTGTTTGATGTAGTCATTACACCTTACAATTTAACTCATTGTTGCATTGGTTGAATGGTTTTATTTCATCCATGCTTTTTTTCCTTTTTTTCCCTTCTCTAACTAAGCTGTAGGTTGCTACAATTTTCTGCTAGAAAACAAAAACCTATATATGCCCTAGCCATAGAAAAAGTTGTTGGGATAAACACTATAACTTTTGGATCCATTATCCCATTCTTATGTGAATTTAATAGAATATTAGTTGACTAGCAAACAATATAATAAGTAAGGACACAACTAACTTTAACATAGAAATACCTTCTCAAGGTGAGGAGTATAAAACCACTGGTTGAAATATCCATTATAATCAATAAAATGGGTACAACAAGTTCTCTCCGTAGTCACAACTAGGTATACACAATAGATAAGATATAAATCTTGGCAACAAATGACAACAATAGAGAATGATAAATTAGAAAAATCTCACTTAAAGTGGCAACCAACTACCCACTATAATTTGGTAGCTCCAAAAGGGATTTCTATGGTCTAGATTGAAGACTCTTGTGTTAATAACACACTATCAACTGATAAACTAATAATAATGTGGGGTCCACGAAATAAATAAATAACAAATTAATATATCATTTAATAACGTGTCAAATAATGAATGCAAAGAGTTAGTACTATGATAGTACTAGATTTTTTTAATGGATTCTAGCCCACACAAATTTCAAGAGGCCCATGTAACTCTATTGACACATATCCCTCTAACATGTTAGAGTATGTGTAGGAGGTTAACACCACTTTTCATGCAAACCACACTATAGATGTGAGAATCCACTCCTCATTAACAGTACACAAACTACTTTGAGCCCAAACGATCGCCACCTAATTTCTCCTATTAACTTAAGCATTAGAGTGCGGTTGTTGGCTAATCATCATACACTAGTGAAGGCTTTCTTCTCTACAAGTCAGTTTGGACAAGACTGCTAATCAGTGATCACCACATCCAGTCATCTAGGTCAAATTCTTACCTCAACAAACATCGGTATACATTTCCGTAGAAGATCTTAGATGAATTTATGTTTGCGATTGCTCTCCACTTATTGTTATTTATAATTCTTGTGGATTCTGCTTCCATATGAAGTTTGCACTAATATATACAAAAATCTTAGAGAAGTTTTGAACATAATGAATATTTATGAAAAAGGGATATTCCATTAAGATCACCCAAGCACAATTTCTGTTTCACATAGGTGGGTTGTTCATATCAGTCCAAAAGCCAATTAGGCCCAAAAAGAAGTGATCCAAAGAAAGGGTTCTGGCACCAACCTGGAACTTGACTACGGCCTCTCAGGCACATCTGGCAGCCCACATGGGTTCAAGGCCCATTTTTAGGCCCATTGTGACTTTTGCCTTTTTATTTGGATTCTCATGTTCAAGGCCCATTTATTTCTATCATTATTCTTGATGCTCCTATTGTCAAAATGAACTTTGTTTAGTCGTAATCATCATACACTACTTCTCTTGACTTTAGAAGTTCAGTACTTCATTCTTACGATTGTTGTGTTTAAAAAAAAGATATCCAATTGCTTAGTCATTGAAATTATGATTAAATATTTGTGTTTGAATACGCAGGATATTAACTTATGAGAGTTAAATTATGTGTTTGTTTTGCCAGTTTTATATATAAAACCAAAATTAAATTATTACGTAATTAAATGTATAACAGTTAATGTAGTCATAAATTAAAAAATTAGTATTATTTAATATGTTGGTGTATTAATTAATTATTTAATCAATTAAAACAAAAATAAATTAATATTTTTACACATAACATTAATTGAAAGTGAGATTGACAATTAAATAGTTTAATTTGATTACTAAATATAATATACATTAGGTATGTTTTTAAAAATAGAAAAACTATTGAAAATAATTACAAATATAACAAAATTTTATTTTCTATCTTTAAACCGTGATAGAGCAGACATACATCTATCACTTAATCAGATAGACACAAATAGATGTTTATCTGGGACTATCGTGATTTATCACATATAGAAAGTTAAATTTTGCTATATTTGTAAATAGTTTGATATTTTTTATATTTATAATAATTTTTCTATAAACCAATTAGAATATTACTAATTAATAATAAAATTTTATATTAAATAGTTAAGGTAATATAAACTATTAATTCTAAATGTATTAGTTGAAATTTGTTAAGTCTAAATAATATATTTAATCATTAATTAAAATTAATTAGCAATATGATTAACTAATATTAATTCGTTAGGTTATATTTTAATTGTTCTATCTCTTAGGTATAAATTCCATCTCTATGGAGGACATTAGAAAATTCATGTCCGGTACGTTCTAAAGTTTTTTAAATAATATTATCCTGAATTTGAATTCTTAAGAAGTGAAAAAACAAGGATATTAAATGTATGTTTAAAAAATCAAGACAAAATTTGTGAAACAAACAATCCCTTAAAGTAAATCTATTATACTTAAAATATATTATAAAAAAAAAAGATCTCAACTAATTAATAATATATAATAAATGAATGTTATTTTTCTAACACACTAATTAATATATATTTTATCAAATTATCAATCATCATTAGGAATTCTGGAAAATATAGAAAACTTTTGTCTAAGAAATATCAATAAATGCACGCCAACTACCTATGAAAAATGGTATTTTCGACCTATTTTTTAATTAAATATTCAAAATGAAACTATCTAAAACTTTAAACATTTATAAAAATAAGTTTGGTAAAGGATCCATCTGTAATTAACTATTTATTAAGTGTGTTATTTAATTATGAAATAAAAAGATAAGTTTTGGGCTATCTCTAAATACTGATACCCACGTAGGTTTGAGCTACTCATGATAGTGTCTCTCAATTATATTTAATTTACAGAGAGAAGTATTAGGAGATTTTTGGAGCAGTGAGTTGATCATTATAGTTAGTAATTGTTATAGTCTGTAAGTTATAATAATATGTATTTAGAATGCATACTATTTTAGTTTGGGTTATAATATAATAGTCAATATTACCTATTTTAGTAAGATTTGGAAATAGTAAATACTATAGCAAAAAAGATTTGAAATAGTAATATCGTAGTTAATTGTAAGTTATAATATTTTGAAATACCAACTATTATAATTGGTGCTCTAAACATGAGTGGATTATGATAGTCACTCCACCAACTCCAAGTTGGTGGCTCAAACAACCTTTTAACGATTTTAAGAATGACAAATCACGATCAGCAAATCTTGACACTTATCCTTATGATACGTCAAAATAGGTATACGGCGCACTAATGCCATTACCAATACATACAACACTATAAATATGATGATCCATTCATTCTTCATAAACGATATACATAAATTAATTAGAGTTCAACCTAACACAAGTTAATTTTTCCTATTGACTTAAGCATTGGAGTGTGATTACTAGTTGAGCACCACATTCTTGCAAGCTTTATTTTGCAGGTCAACTACGACAAGAATGTTCATTTGTCTAGCTCTGCATGTTAGATTCTTACATCAACAAACATCATTTTACACATCTATACTATATATAGGAGGGATATGACCAATCTTTACCTCTCTATTTTGTCCTTACAACTTCATATAATTCCTATTTTATCTTTTGTTACAACTATTCTGGTCGATGTGGTTATATACAAAGTGGTGCATTCTTTTATTTATGGGTGTGATCTAGACCATAAATGTGAAACATCATGATTTAAGGGTATGGATATATTTGAATGGATAGTCGAATCATTCTCCACTTATTAACTATTCAGGTTGAAGTAGTATAATAAATTTTTATGTATGGATGTGATGTAGACCAAATATATGAAAATTATGATCTAATGGTAGAGATATGTTTGAACAAATAGCCATGCCCTTTGCCATGAAACAATAAAATTTAATGGTAGATATATGTCTTTACCTCCTCTAATATTTTAAATTACTATTTTGTCTTTTTTTTCTTCTATAGTTACAATTATTCAGGTTAAATAATATAAAAAAATTATTTCACATATTAATTAGTTATCTTTTTCAACATCTTTTTTCCCCATGTACTAAAATAATATATAAATTTTACCTGGATTGCACATTTAAAGGGACTAGTCTTTTTAGAAGATTTAGACTGCTCGCTCATGATTATGCTTCACTAATAGTATATCTATGTATATATTATAATTTGGATTCTTCTACAATTAGAAGTTTGCACTATTGTATCGAAAATTCTCACAAAAATTTTGAACATAAAGAATATTTATGAAAGAAATTGTAAATAATGGCTAGAAGGAGACCAATTTCTAAATTTTTTGATTTATGCCCATTACACTATACTTAATTTTTCTATTTGATTTTTCAATCTTAGGGCGGATTCAAATAATAAAATAAGGAGGCAAAATATTTTTCCACAAATTAAGATAATTTTTTGGTAGTTTTTAAATTTGTCAAGTAGATTTTGTAGGGATTTGGTTACTTATTTTCTATTTTTAAATATTAGGATTGTTTAAACTCAAATAAAAAAAATTTGTGTTGTTTTTCTTCTAACTTTATCCATGTGACTATTATATTCTCCAAATTATGTGTATTATTTTTGCTCTTTAGAAAAAATTATGATCGATTCTATCATAACATTTCAGGTTTTACGATTATTTATGGAAGTGGTCTTGCTTAATTATTTAGTCATTAAATTAACATTCTCAAAATGTATTCAATGTATTGTATTGTATTTTTATTAGGGTTTTTTACATAGGTGGGTTGTTCATATCAAAGTTCAAAAGCCAATTAGGCCTAAAAGGAAATGATCCAAAGAAAGGCTTTTCCCACCCACCAGCAGCTTGAACACAAACAGTGCCTCTAAGGCCCATTTGGCTGTCCATATGGGTTCAAGGCCCATTTTAGGCCCATTTTGACTTTTGCCTTGTAATTTGGATTCTCTTTGTTCTTGCAAGGCTATAAGCTTAATCTCTCTACCCTTTAACCACCTTTCCTCAAATAGCTTTCTTTACCTTTTAACTGTTTTAGCTTAAATTTAATTTAAATAAGTTTAGCTCAACTAGCATAAAATAATTTATTAATAACTAAAATATTTATGGTTCTAATTTTTCCATACTATATACTAAAGAAAGAAAAAAAATTAAAAATTTTGAATATAAGCTAAAAGGATACCGTATGAACCAATTGAGTTATATTCAAATTGACAAATATATATAAAAATTGGAAGAACATAATTGAACCTCTTATCTCAAGGTTGATATTACAAGCTTTATGTCAATTAAATTATATATCAACTATATTTTACAGGCATTATTTGCTCTGTACAATACCAAACCTTCCACTTTAAATTAACTCATTGGCAATCATTTATTTGAAGAAACAATTCTAGCATACTTCCTTTTGGTTGGTCCACCTTTATGGAAAGATCACCCATCTTTTTCAAGTCAACTATTTATTTATTTATTTTGAATATATATAACGTCACAAATGTGGATAAAGGTTACAAACATCTTAATATTTGAGCAAAATGCTCGTGGTGACCAAATCTACATTGCTATGAACAGCAATTTTGCTCTTTTAAATCGATCTATTATCCATTTGTTTTTATATTTATAAAGTTAATAGAAAGAAATATTTAACAAAATCTTATGAAAGTTTATATAAATATAGTTCAAATGACATAAAATTGTATTCTTGATAAAAAGATATCAAAAGTTTAAATTCTCTTTTTCGCACTTTGTTAAATTTAAAAAAATTAATAACACTCTTGTTTTGTTTTGTTTTTTTTTTTTTTTTTTTTTTTCATTTAACATTGTTGAATAAACTTCGATATTCTACTTCTTTTCTTTGTTCATAACTTTGATTCTCACCCTAATGATAAAATAAATAATTTAAAGAGGAATCAAACCTTTTGATCTAACAATCCTCTATTTTTTTTTCTACCATAAAATAACATAAGAATTGTAAAAATAAAATAATGCAAAAACTTTAATAGTTTTTCTTAAAGAATATATAGGAGTTACAATCAGAATAAAATAAATTTATATAATTAAAAAAGTTTAGAGATTAAAATACATCATTTAAATTTGATTGACATGAAGTTGAAGTGGAAGGTTCATGCATTGAAAGGAGGGATTGAATAAGTGGGAGACAAGACTGGTGCATGAAATTATGGAGAAAAGAATATTTATTTGACACTTTTGAGTACCTTTATACATAATTGAAAGTATTTTCAACAATAATGAGGCACATGGAAGAAGAAAAGAGGTGGACTTAATTAATTACTTATTGAACAACTAAAACACTAATATAGATGATGGAGGACCCCTTCAATAGTGACTAAAGAAGGATCCTCGAAGTTGGAAGTTCTTATCGTGCAAAGTTGACTTTTCACTTTAAAACAGAAACACTAATCAAATTTATTATTTCAATAATAGTTTTGAATAACTTTTATGAAAAATAGCCCTCTAATCTCTATGTGACCATTTAGTTTTTTATTTTTAACATTTTGTAAAATTTCATTCTTCCTATATTAAAAGTTGAAATGATTTATCAAAATAAACGTTTGTGCTTTATAAGCTCTAATACCATATTAAATAATATGAGATTCAATTTCAAAATCAATTGACAATTAGTGGAGTAGACCATTTATTTTATTAAGAGTTTGAGGTCACTTGATTTTTTCAACGTGAAATTCTCAATACATGTGACAATATGGAACCTTTAAGATAAATCTAAATGTAATTTGAATATTTTTAAATTACCACATCTTGGTTTAATATTATGTCTAGATATTTTAAAATTAGGACAAATAGTTTTGTACGCAAAAAAAAAAAAAGTTCAAAATACATACTAGAAATATTAAAGCGTAGAACCTAAAATAGAATAATCACATAAAATTTCAAAGACTTTATCGGAATATGATTCGATCCTACACTCCCTTTCTTATCCTAAAATGAATTGTTTATCTTGCCAATTTTAAATTGGTTAAATAATATAAATATTTTCTGAACTATAGACTAAATAATGTTAATTTGTTTTTATTTTAAACTTTAAACTTATAAAATTATTTCTTTGTTTGTTCATAATAGCTCAGCACTATCATCTTCACTATATGTGTGTGATTTATTATTCATCGATCTACTATTTTCAAAGCTCTAATCCTAATTTTATCCATGGATTGTGAGAAAGGCCGTAATTTATCTTCATTAATCGTGAGGGGAGAAAATGAAGAAAGATAATAGCTACTCATACTTTTTTTTTTTTTTTTTTTTTTTTTTTTTTTTTTTTTTTTTTTCTCACAAGCTATATATAAATACCATTTAAATTTATATAATTTGGATTTTAATCACCCTCTTTTTTATTTTGTGTTTTTAAAAATTTAAGTTTATAAACACTACTACTGTCTTTTATATATATTTTTATTTTTTTATTTTTTTGAAAATAATTATTGAAATTTGAAAAATTGAAAAGTATTTTTACTATACTATACTTTCTTTTGTGATTTTTTTTTTTAATAATTCAAATTTGTTTAGAAAACATGTGGAAACAATTTTAAAAGGGTAAAAGAGAGAGGCCAATATTTTTTTCTATTAAATTAATGTATCGTTTGTTAATAATTTGTATTTTATTTTTATTTTTGAAAAGTATGCTTGTTGTCTAATATTTTCTTATCACTTTAGTTTTCTCGATACATTATTTAATAATCATTTGAATTCTTAAAGTCATTTTTTTTTTTATATTCCTTGAAAAAATATTCTTAACCAAATTTTAAGAAATAGAATTTTCGAAAACTATCTCTTAAGACATAAATAAAATTAATATTTATAAAATTAAACTTTAAAAATAAAAACACAGAGACCACATCTTTAAGGATTACAGCCCTTCAACTATTGCTTTAAATCTCAATGCTTTTTGTACAAATTAATTTTGATTGAGCTTATCTCTAGCCCTTCTATCCAACTTTTTGTAATCTTTCGTACCTATTGAATATTAATGAAAGGTAGATGATGGGGTGTTAAGAAGGTGTTCACCTAGTGGAGATATTCGAGTGCACTCCTGACCCATCATATTCTTTTTCAAAAAAAAAAAAAATTTATAGACTAAATTATCATAAAAAAAATGGTTGCCAAAAGCGAAGTTGTGCTTTCAAATTTGATGGAAACGAGGGATATGTCAAATAGAGCTTGACCTTTCATTAAAAAAAAGAAAAAAAAATCGTGAAGTCTTATTATTATCTTAATGTTGTTTCATTCTAAGGGTATAGGAAAATTATTAAAGCATGAAAAGATTTATAGTTTGGGTGCAACTCCACTAACTCTATTTCGCATCTCGTGAACATGTGGGGAAATGAAAGCACATAGGAGACAAAAATATCTTGGAAATTCAAAAGCCACCTTTCTTTTTAAAATATTTATTTTATATACTATGCAAATAACACATTTTTTAGTTAAATTATAAGTTTGATTTTTCGACTATTATAAACTAAAAAAAAAGAAAAAAAAAAGTAATCAATCCTACATTTAAAAGAGTTGTTTATATTATTGACTATGACACTTAATAAAACTTATTAGGTATAGAAAATTGAGAGTTAAGAGAATCACTAGAAAGTTTTTAAGTTTTAAGAGCCAAGCTTGTAATGTTTTTTTTTTTTTTTTTTTTTTTTTTCTAAAAAAGTTATCTAATTGATAATTGATATTCTTGCTAAAAAAAATTAATTATTTAATTACTAATTGACATTCTTGCCACGAAATTAATAAATAAAAATTTATCAATCCTTATACTGATCACAATAAATTAACGATGGTGATATATGCCTTCTTGTTATATTAATTTATTTTAAGTATTACTTTTGTGAAATTCAATATTTCAACCAAACAATGGTCTATCTGAACAATAAGTTTTTATTTTTTTTATTTTTTTTTATTTTTTTTATTTTTAATTTTTAATAATTAAAAAAAGAGGTTTGATAATGGTTACATTTTTGGTGGTTAATGGTTAATTAGACCTACATCAATATTTTTTTTTTACAAATATATGAGTTAGAAGAATTGAACCTTTGATTTCAACATCAGCAGCAAATTTTATATTAGTTGAATTATGCTTATGTTAGTCTTCGTTAAAAAAAAAAAAAAAAAATCTGTTAGCATATTTTATCTAAATGTATTCATATTATTTTTCGAGTTAATAAAGGTACCACATGAATTTGTAGGCAAAATGATCGTAGTTCAACTGACATACAAAATGTATTATCAACTTTAAGGTTAGATGTTTGATCATTCTATTCTTACATTGTCAAAAAAAAAAAAATATTGTATTAATTTTATTTCAAATATTTTATATTTTATTAATTTACATTTAAAGGTAAAAAAAACATAATAATAATCATGAATGATATAGAGGTCATTAGAAAAATTTGTGGCTTTTAAATAGTTTAGATTTTGAAGTCTTATTTGGCAACAATTTGGTTTTTGGTTTTTGATTTCTTTTTTTTAAAAGTTAAGCGTATGAACATTTCTTCCTGCTCAAAATTTCTTGATTTTCTATTTATTTTTTTTACTAATATTTTAGAAAACGAAGCCAAAATTTGAAAACTAAAAAAAAATAAAATTTAATACTTGTTTTTGTTTTTGCAATTTGGCTAAGAATTCAATTATATTACTTAAGCAAGATGCAAATCACTGTAAGAAATTGAGAGAAAATAGAATTAATTTTTAAAAACAAAAAATTAAATAATTACCAAACATGACCTAAGTGATTGTTTAACCTTTCTCTTCAACCAAAGGGAAAAAGTAGTTGAAGTGTTTGAGAGTTTAGAGTGTTCAAGAATAAGGAAAATGATTGGAAAATTGACAGAAAAAATGCTCTCAAGTTTTTACTTTTCAAAACTAGCATGCCTTTTGAAAACTCGTTAAATTAGTTTTTTTTGTCTATCTCAGGAGAGATCGACTATCGAGATTTAGTTAAAAAATAAACTTTTTCTAACTTATCGATTGCTTTGGGCCTTCTCGGTACATCTCACGCATATTACACTTGAGATTATGCTAATTTTTCCAAATATTATGTAATCTTCCCAAACCTTATACCAAATCTTATATATTTCAAAATTTTCTCCCAATTAAGTTATCTTTACAAATATTTTATCAAATACTTTCCTAATTTTTCAAATCTTTAGTCCAATTTCTAGTTCCACACAATTATACAAAAACTAGTTTAACAAGTTTTCAAAAAACGTGCTAGTTTTAAAAATTGAAAACTTGAAAGTACTATTTATGATAATTTTCCATGATCGGGAAATGGTAAGAAATAACACTCTCAAATTTTAAATATTTTCGTATAATTGTGAAAACAACTAAAACCTATTTTCAATATATGTGTGTTTATTTATTTGGTAAATTCATAAAGAACTTAATTTTAGATGAAGATCAAATTATTCGTTTGGTAACTATTTAATTTTTGAATTTTAGTTTTTGAAAAGTGTGCATATTTGCTCTCAATTTCTTATTATTTTCATCTTTCCTATGTAAAAAAGTTGAATTCTTATCTAAAATCTACAAACAAAAACAAGTTTTTAAAGACTTTTTTTTTTTTTTTTAGTTTTCAAAAATTGAGTTGGTTTTTGAAAATATTGGTACAACGTAGATAACAAAGCATAGAAACTTAGAGGTGAAAGGGGTGTTTATAGGCTTGATTTTCAAAAACCAAAAACTAAAAATAAAATGGTTACCAAATGGGGGCCTTAGTTTTTTATTTTTTAAAATTAAGCCATATTTACCCTAATGAAAACGTAATAAATCGATGGTAATGTGAAATGTGGGCCCTAGTTGACTACTTTTAGTGTTGTTTACTTGTGTTCTGCATTTGTATTGACACATGGGGCCCACTTCAAAATTTGTAATAAAAAAATGCAAACTGATTAATGAGCAGTGGATACTCAACCCAATTGTGTGTTTGAAAATTACGTTGTATCGTTATCGTTATCGTTATGATTACGGTTATAGTTACCATTATTGTTACTATTCCTAAGGAAAAAATTATGAATTTTGACACCTTTACTGTTATAGTCCGTTTGACCCTTAGAGGTAAAAGTAACAGTAACAGTAACAGTAACAATAAATATGACAAACTTTATAATTGTAAGTAAATGCGATCAAAAGAAATCTAATTATATGTGCAATTCAGACTCATTACAATTGATACATCAATGGAATTCTATTAAGATTACACCAATATTTTGTTAATTGTTTATTTTCCACTCATATTTAAACAAAACCAAGCTAATTTCTGGAAAAAGTGTAAACCATAAAAGAGAAATTCGGAGGAAACAAGCATGAATTTTAAGAACATAAAACTAAAAACAAAATCATCATCAAACAGGACCTAAGTCTTAAAATGTCTAAATTTCTAAAAATTCATAGATCTATAAACCAAAAATCTATAGCATAGAGTAATATTGAACATAGAATTCAATTTTCCATTTAATAGATCAATTATTTATAAAAATTATTAAATTTAATAGAGATCTGACACAAATTGAAAATTTATGAATCCAATTAAAAGTTGAAGAACCGAACAAATACTTTTAAAAGTTAGAAATACTAAAGTTACAATTTAACTTAAAACTTTTCTATATCG
This sequence comes from Citrullus mucosospermus, assembly GCA_030954485.1. NCBI lineage: Eukaryota > Viridiplantae > Streptophyta > Magnoliopsida > Cucurbitales > Cucurbitaceae > Citrullus > Citrullus mucosospermus. The sequence goes on from CM062064.1 coordinate 27,924,635, forward strand.
AGGATCTCATATTAAAAAAATATGGATACTTTCACAATCTTAAAAAAAGCTACATAAATTACTTGTGATAGGGAATGGATGGTAAGATAGAAGCTCATGCTTTTTCTTTTTTTTAATTAACTTTTGTGTCTTTTTGCTCCAACTCATATTTCTCCCATTAAAATTAATTGATTTCTCGAAGACTTTTTTTTTTTCTCTTTACTCCCACTTATGACCTAGGGGCCGGGCGAGAGCCCCCCCATACCTCATCTTTAAAAGTCCTTTAGACTTTTTATTTATTTATTTATTTCCTCTCCCAAAGGGAAAGGACCAACACTAAACTACAAGACAACAACTTTACATACAAAAACGTTAAACCACTCAAGGTAAAGATAAAACATTAGAGATGAAACATCAACGCCTTACGCACCAAAGAATTGCCTTTAGCCCTTCTTCACATAGAAAAAACAAACCATTCTCAAATTGAGCACAACCGACCTAATTTTCTCAATGAAAAAGGAAAGTCCCACACATTTATAGATTGAATATTTTACAAACCCTCACAAATAACCAAAGTCTCAACAACCTTAATTAACCCCACTTCCTCTCTAAATGAACTTCAGACCAGTCAAATGAACACGCTTCAAATGCTCACTGACCATCCATCCAACTCCTCTCTTGACTTTCAGTATTCAACTTCAACCAATTCAAAGGTGGAGGGATCCATCCAATGGGAATAGTAGGAGTTGATTGAAGCGGATCCTCCACCACCACTTTCCTTTAGATCCTTTTGTTTATTCATTGGTTTATTTTTTTAATTCTTTTCCTTTATAATAATGTTTATGTACTAACTTAATGTTAATTAACTTTTTTTCAATATGAGCATATTCAACTTATACTATTGATTTCAATGCTAAAGGTTATTCCGCCCTACATATTATTGTAAAAAAAAAAAAAAAAAAAAAAAAAAAAAAAAAAAAAAAAAAACTTGGATCAGTTTTTAGTGCCAAAATCTTGGTGTCTACAAGATTACAATCTCATTTGTAAATATAAAATGTTAAATCCTTAAAAAGCAAATCAGCTAATGCAATGTAACCAACTTAAAGTGTTGGATAGTGAGACAACCAAAAACATTGGCAAGTTTTCTTCTCCATCTGCTCTGTGCTGATTATCAAGCTTTTCCGAAAATGGTGACCACAGAGATTCTTCAATATTTTTGGTCGGTGTCAGGCGATGAGTTACTGCCCACTATTACAGGTGCCTTTAATTTTTATTTTTTTAAGGCCATGGGATATAATACAAAAGTTACTTTCGGAGATTCTGATGATTCTTGCCTACTTAGTGGGTATGATTCGTTCGACGAAAACGATTGTACAACAACACACATTGGAAACAAGAAAAGAATTGTACCCAAACAAATGTATTACAATTATCTGCTTAACCATACCCGAACAAAGATTAGTCTTTTGGAATTATATTACATATAATACAAAGTTCCATCTTAAAATCAATTGATAATGAGAATAATAGTTCATCTATTTTATTAAAAGTTTGAGGACTCTTGATTTTTCCAATGTATAATTCTCAACGTAAGGTAGCCTATTCCTACTACAAATTACCATTTAAAAAACTCAACAAATATAGCAAAAAATTTCAAAAATTTTATTTAAGTTTTTTTATTATACCAATTTTACCCTCATTAGTATATCAACATACTATTTGATACGATATAATTTTATATTTCATATATCAATTTTTTATATTTTGTATGTCAATAGTATATGATATAGTTTATATTTTGTATATTGATGGTTTTTTTTTTTTAGTTATCATTTATATTTTGTGTGAAAGTCAATTGATTGGCCCAATAGTATATCAAATTATACCTATATTTATTCACAATTAAATTCAAATATAACATTGGTGTAGTGTATTAATATATAGTAGTTTATACTTGAAATTGTATTTTTAATGAGGACCAATGTACTACTAATACATTAATAATATATTTGAAATGGATTTTGAATTACTATGGGTATACTGAAACACCAATATTGCTTTTAATATGAAATTTTATTTAGTGTTGATAAATTTTATTTATATAGGCTAATAAATCATAAGTTTTTATTGAATATAGTTGCATGACTATCTTGTCAGTTTCCCTATGCGTGTCTCTGCCATTACCTCAACTACAATCCAAAAATTGGTCAAATTGGGCTTAAAGGTCTTTAGGTCAATTAACTATAGCCTTTACTCAACATTGTTCTTAGATCTTGTTTGGTTGTGTCCAAGACTAGTGTGAAACTATAAAAAGAAGGATTATTTCAAGGGTAAGGGCCAAATTTACAGCAGTTAAAATGGATTTGAAAGTGAGTAAAATTAAAACGAATTATTTAAAGGGCAAATTCTCACTACTTTGTATTTCCATGTGTTTGAATTCGTAGATTTAAACTCCTTAGATTTGAGATGTTTTGATTTAAGTTTATTGTTTTACTTTTTGTGATTTTTAAAACTCTTAAAAAAAAAAAAATCTTAGAGGATAAAATTTAGGTTGTTTCAATTTTAACTAAAATTCTCAAAATTATAAATTCAAGACTTAATTAGAAATCTTTTCTCCATAAACACAAAATTTTAATTATCTTAACTTTAAACTCACTTCTAATTTTCTCCAGACGTGAAGTATACAATTTTCCAAGTTTAAAAACGTGTCCTTAATTATAAGTTTTGCTGGTCAGATTACAACTTGAAATATTTAGCTCTAATTCATATTTGCTTTCTGTTGATTTTTTATATCAGACATTTTTATCAATCTCACCTATGAAATTAAATAGATAATTAAGTCTTGGATTCACTTTTTTCTCTCCCATTTTCTCCTACAATCATTTATCTAATTTTTTCTACAATTTTCTATGAACATGTACATAATTGAAAAAGGAAAAAAAAGAAAAAAAAAGAAAAAAACTAATATATGAAACATTAGTTCAGAATCCCCTAAAGAAGAGAAATCAGTTACTATAGTTGCATAAGAATCACATTGGTTTGGAAGTTGACAATAATTTATCTGTAATGTCAATCTCAAAATAAGAGTGACAATTCATGTATTAAATAGAGGAATGAAATAAGTGGGGGACAGGTTCATTCATCAAGGAAGAGGGAAATATATTCAACCACTTTGGGTACCTTTATCCAGAATTGGAAGGTTGAGAAGCAAAGGAGGAAGACTTCAATTCTTTTTAACAACTAGCTAAATTGCTAATGCTACTTGGTGACCTTTCTTCATCCATAGTAATGAAGGTCATGAATTGTTATTCAATGCAGTTGTCATGCACATAAACAAATTTAGTTTCATTCCTGTTGTTATGACATAAATGAAATCGACAAGAAGAAAAAAAAGGTAAAAGTATAAACAGTAAAAATCAATACAATAATTTATGTGGTTCAGTAACAATATGTTAATTACATCCATAGGTAAAAAGAGAGAACAATTTTATCAGTAGAGAGAAATATCAGATAATACCGATGCAGATACGCTAATAGGATTAAAGGATTTATATGTAACACCCATCTAAATCGTAGACCCAAAATCGTAAATCATATATAATGCGTATATAACCGAGATTGAATTTATGTTCAAGTTTAATATTGTTTTAATATTTTCTCTCTCTCATAAATTCAGTGGTATATCAGTCACATCATTTGGGTCCTAAAAATACTTTGTCCAAATGTAGGACTTTGTAATGTTGGAAGTTTTTATTTGTTTTTTTTCATTTTATTGGGTACAAACATATTGTGTAGTTGCAACTTTCAAAAGTATAAGAAATAGTCCTTTTGGTTTAAATCTTAATGTGCCATTTTGCTACATCAATATTATGAACTTCAAACTTGAAAATAAGGGGTTGCTAGTTAAGTTTTGCTTTCAATCACATTTTGAATTCTGGACATTTTTTAACTTTCAAATTTTTTGTTCTAGCACCTCATGTGTATCTTTAGTTTTTTATCCTTAACTTTTTATTAATCAACTAACAATAACTTAAATACCTTTTCATTCAAAAAAAAAAAAACTTAAACACCATTTGAAGTTGGGTATTTAAAATTCTAAGATAATATTTAATCATCTAACGAAAAAATTGATTTCAAATATATATATATACACTATAATGTATACAAATATTTTATCTTGTAAAACTACTATGTAATAAGTAAAACAAAAACAAACGAAAATACTCATAAATTAAATTTTTTATGCTATAACTATAAGCATCCTATTTTAAATGTATCCAAAATTAATATAGAATATAAAAAAAGATTTGATTTCATAAGACAAGTAAAATAGTACATATAAAAATGATTTAATTTTATTCGTCCCTCTAGACTATATATTTTTTTTTCCTTTACTTTTCTCATTTTTCTAGTCTTTTTGTCCAAAGAAAAAAAATTATTTAATTATTTGTATTTTTTTTATTCCTAAAATTTTTTTTCCTCTTTCTAACTTTGTTTTCCTTTCTAAAATGTTCTCTTTCCAACTTTTTTCCATCTCCAGTATTTGAAAATTTTATTAACTTTTTTGTCTCCAAAATATTTGTTTTTCTTTATAACTTTTGTGTCAAAATATTTGTTTTTTCTTTGCCTAGAATTCATTTGTTCTTCTAACTTTTTCTAAGATAATTTTTTAATAATGTGAATAAACGTATTTATTAGTATTATTATTGTACAAGTACACGTGCATCTCACTCCATAAGTAAAAGAATGCAACAGTTAGATATGTAACTATCTCCATTGAGCTTGTGATAGTTGCAAAACATTAATATCAATTGTATCTATTTGACTCAAAAGACACGATGTATTCGAATAATCATGCCCTTCTCGAAGAGTTGCATCATTTGCACCTATTAGACTCAATAGACACTATACTCCAAGAGTCGTGTCCCATCTTGAAAAGGTAAATTAGGAAGTTAATAAAAAATAAAGGGGCAAAATGGGGAGACAAAGATTCTCCCCTTATACCACCTTTTTTTATATATAGTATAGACTTGTTCTTGTCGATATCCTCTAATCAAGAAACTAGAACACGAGAATAAAATAACTCATGTCAAGTCTTATTAGATAATTTATTTGAAAAATTAAAAGGCAAACACTAAAATATTTCTTATTCAAAGTGAAAATAAAATAGTTAGAAACGTATTAACATTAAATTTTAAAGACAAAAAAATATATAGAATTTTGAACTTAGGTTTCATGTTCAATCTATAAAAATTTGAACAACGTTAAAGATTTAAATCTCTTACTTATTATATTTTATATCAATTCAGTAAACATTGGGAAAATTTTCTTCTTATTTTTTTTCCGCTAAGCTGTCTTAATGGGTGATGTTTTCTTTATAATGAAAATTTCAAAATAATTGATGAAAGGATGCCAAATGATTGGATCTACTTGGGGCATTTTCAAAAGAAAAATATGTGGATCAAATATTTACGAGGAAAAATTTACTTAAAAATTTGAATGGACAATTATATTTTAAAAAAATATTTGTAAATATAACTTAGTAACATAATATTTTTACAAAGGAATTCAACGTAGTTATATTAGTTTATTAATTACTAATTCGTAATAAATTCATATATATTTGTCAATATGAACATAATTTAATTGGAATAAACTTCGTACACTATTAATTTTGAGATTTAAGGTTCGATCCCTCACCCTATATATTATCAAAAGAAAATATTATAATAATAATTCATATGTATTTATTTTTAATAGTAAGGACTGATTTACATAATCATGGACTTAGATGTTCGTAGTCTGTATATGGTTTACAAAAAGGGTACTTCACTAGCAAAAACATATGCAAGAAGCACACGAAAGTAACAATTACGAAAAAGCAGAGAAATTATTAGAATCATACTTATAGGGTTTGTTTTCTAACTTGTTCAAAATGGTTAGAAAAGAGCCTTGATCTAGTAGAACTTGTAGGTCATTAATTAATTACTGTACTTGATACTATTACTCCTAAAGGAGGCGGTTTAGTTCACATATATCTTTTTTTTCTCTCATCACAAACCAAAAATATTATTTTTTTTAAGTATATTGATGTGTCAAACTAGTTGAGGGTGCAATTGTAGGTCGTTAATTAATATATTTGGACTTGGGGCATGATGAATATACTATTAATGTGTCAATCTAATTGAGATGTCTTTGTGCACCTACTGATTCCTCTTTCTTTCTTGTAAATTGTTAAAAAAAGTTTGGTTTTTTTTAAATATACCTTCTAGAAAATGTGGTTTAAATCTTAATCAACTCCCCAAACTTTTATAAACATTAAATAACGATTAGAAACTATAGTTTCTTGAAATTTGGTTGTGATTTGAAGGAAAAAAGAAACAAGTTACAAAAGGTTGAAAATTCTCGTATATATATATATATATATATATATATATATTGAAGAGGTTAAATTACAAAGGCTACTTCTGATACATTGCTAAACTATTAGAAGTTTGCCCTCGTACACGGCTAAACTATAAGAAAGAAGCTTATAGTACATAGTACATGAGATCATTGCCTCATTAAACACTCAAACTATTTCACTTCTATCCAAACATTTGAAATATTTTAAAGATGGTAGACGATGCGGAGGCAATATTCATATTAATGATCACCTTCGCTAACATCTGATCTTGACATTCTTCGAAGTTTGAGTGAAAAAGAGTGAGGAGAAATTAAGTGCACAGGCTTGTCACTGGCACGTATAAACTTATATGACCATGCCCCCAATTGTGTTCCAACAACTGGCCCAACAAAGTATACCCAAAGCCCTTTATAATAATCACTTGCCAATGCTGGTCCTAAAGTCCTCACAGGGTTCATCGACCCTCCTGATACAGGTCTGAATAGTGGCTAACACAAATTCTCATTAGATTTATTTGTTTTAAACAATATCTTGATACTCAAAAGGATTTGCAAAGTTAAAAATTTGGAAGAAGTATATATTAACAAGACGACATTGATTTGAAAAGGAGGGTATTGTTGAAAAATAGGTGTATAAGAAAAATTAAATAAATAAGAAGATTTTTTTTTTTTTTGTTTTGTAAAAGAAAAAGGTTTATTATTTTGGAGGAAACAATTTTGTTAAAATAGCAAACCAAAAAATGTTATGTTTCCTTACCCAGCTAAGATGGAAGTGATACAAACAGCTGAGCCAACTGCCATACCTGCCAGCTCTCCTACCTGCCAAAACAACCACCATTTTCCCAAATTAATCAAATACTCCAAATATTCTTATTATATGACCTGAAATTCTTCTTTTTAATTTGTTTGCTTTATAATTTATATTCTAAATTATATCCAGGTTTTATTTTTATTTTTTAAATTTTGAGTGGAACTCCAACCTTCCACCTAGTTTTATCTCCATTTCATTTAATTTTGGATGTGTATTAAAATTCATAAATAACTGAACGTGTAATTTAACCAATATATTTGTATAAGTTAAGAATCTTACTGCTTTGGTGTCAGTAGCAACAGCAGCTGTGACGAACATCATTGAGAATGTAACAACAATCTCCATAACCAATGCTTGAAAGTCTGATCCGGATGGCGTAGTTGTACCCAAATGTTTAATTGGATGCAATAATATGCGTAGTGTAAAGGCTGCACAAGTTGCTCCACTCAATTGAGCTGCTCCATACAATGGAACCTACCAACCAAACCCAACATCACATCCTATGTTACTTTCAATCTTCCAATTCCCCTTTTTTGTTTTTCCAATCAATTCACAAACCATATAATTTGACATCTCATTCATTCACCCACCAAAATAAATTCTTGCGTTTTCTTTACAATCATTTGATTCCTATGGTTCCATCCTTTGGTCCGTATGTTAATTACGTCTTTGTTATTACATAAACAAATTGACGAGTGACGAACAAAAGCTAAAGAACAAGAAGAAATCAATGTATATATGTTAATTTAATTTCAATTTGAACTCTCTTGATCTACATCTTTCTAAATGCAGACACTACAAGAAATATGACCTTTAGCAACGAAACACGTCTTGCGACGAATTTCAAAGCGCCACACGTGAAGTGATGAAGTACTAATTGCATCACTAAACTTGTTATGAAATACTCTATTAGTCGTCAGTCTGCAATGAAATAGATTTTTGCAGTATGTATGTGTGACGACATTTGCACAAAATTGCGACGACGTGGTATAATAGTCTCAAAACTTATGCTACAAAAACCCCATTCATCGCAAGTCAAATTAAATGGGTGTGAAAACTTGCAAACTAAACAATGTTCTACACATAGCTTAACCACACAAACTTCAAGTATAACTTACACATAATCTTAGATATCTACATCTTTAACAAAACCTACTGAATCAAACCAAGAATTATTAAAGTATGTTGAGACAAAAAACAATCCCTCCTAAAAAAAACCTAAACCAAAACCAAAAAGATCAGGACTAGACATTTAAAATTATTACTTGATTGTTTTGATTGGAATTCTAAAAGTGAATCAATATATCCATAAAGTAAAGATGTCCATCTTGACTATAAAACACACATGAAGATATGTGTTGTCTTTTGCTCTTTCTCTATACCTTCCACTCCCAATGGGCCACAAGAACTTTTTGGTGGACATCTCTATCTCTAAGCTCTCTATTTCTCAAGTGTTGGAATTATGCTTGCCTAAGTGTCCCATCCCATTCTTTGGCCGGCAAAATGAAGCCAAGTTTGTGGCCATAAAAAGATCACATATGCTTGTCCTTGTGGCTATGGCTGTAGAATAATATTTGGACTACCCTTGACCCTACATCATGTGGCCACTAAATATGGCTTAGATTTACCTCTTTGTTATGTCATCATTTCATTTCTACTTCTTTTCCTATATGCATATAGTGATTCTTTTAGACTTTATAACTTCCATTTAGAATAAGGGTCTATTTTAATTCCACAAAATTCTTTTCCTAATTATCATAAAAAATAGTCCTAAAAATGGTTAATGGCTCTCGTGTCTTCTCATTTTCCATCTCTTGTTATAATTTTTTTTTTTACAATAATACAATTGAAAGAAAAACATTCAACGTTATTCTAAGTATAATACTACTCTATTTCATTTTGAGTAACAGTTCAAGATATACTAAGTATCTTTTTCATTTTTTTTCTTTTTTTTTTTTTTGTTAATAATTGGAGGGCGAAGAATCCCATATATCACGAGGCAAAATAGATAAGTTATTAGAAATTTTAGTACATTGGGATGAAGGTTAACAACTACTTGAAAACCCCAATTTAAAATTCATATATATATTAAAGTCGTTGGAAGAACAAGGTGCTCCTCGTTCCTATATTCTTAGCACCGCCCTAAATATTAAACATTAAATTTGAAACAAATGATGCATCAATTAAATTAGTAATTTTTTTAAAGGCAATTGACAATATTATAATACGTTGATTTGATCAATTAAATTATAACATTAGTTTAACTGATAGGATATTTTCTTGCTAATGATCTATTATAAACTATTAGTTCTTTTTTCTTTTTGTAATAGCAACTATTAGGCTTTTTCCTTTACAAAAAAACAAAAAAAATAGTATATATATAATATCGTTAATATATTATAGAATTGCGCACTAGTTATTATTTATTTTTTAATCAATTACCTAGACTACGCAATTAGGAAAATATTATATAATAAATAATAAATAAAACATATATATTCGTCATAAATAGAATTTAAGTTCAAATCCTGTTATGGTTCCTTAAATTTCTTAAATTTCTTTAAATTTTATTTGTTTGATTGTTTTATTTTATTTTATTATTATTATTATTATTTTCAATTTTGATCAGTAAGTTCTAAAAGTATAATTTTGATCCATCAGTTTTCTAATGGTTTGTATCAGTCTCCACGTTTTGCATAAAGACCTATATGTCCTTGTGATTGATTTTTCATTAAACACTTAATAAATATTCCTATCCTAAAACATTAATGGTAAAAGTAAAACAAAACTGTATATCTGGCAAGTCTAGAGAAAAAAAACAGTTGATAAGTTAGATATTGAAAAATAAAAAAAATAAAAATACTTGGACATAATCGCCCGACAAGATTAGATAACATGTGGGAGGAAATGATTAGGTTATTGATTAAGGAAGAAAAAATAACTGACAATTTCAACCAAGAAGAATAAAGAGTTCAAGAGTGAGACCTGTTTCCATGGAAAGTGTCGAGTTGCAGCAAAAGCCATTGTGACAGCCGGGTTCATATGGGCGCCGGAAATGTGTCCGACGGCGTAGATCATCACTGTCACGATCAGGCCACCTGCAACCGAAGCTCCAAGCTGCGACACTCTCCGTTCATCGCTTGCACTCAATGCTCCTGCTCCACATGTCACAAACACCAGCAAATACGTCGATATCACCTCTGCCACCAGCTGTATTATCGTCGAAAACAAAAAATCAAAATCTTATAATTGACTTTTATAGAGGCAAATAATGTATTAACTAATAGTATGTATGCGAGTGATTTTGAAATAGTCAAAATCACTTTTTTCAATTTTAAAGTCACTTGAAAAGTATTTCTAGTATTTCAAAATCAATTTTAATACTAAGAAAAATTCATTTGTTTAATAAGATATTGAAGGACAAAAAAGATAAGGAGACACGCACCCGAATGTCTCACTTAGGTTGACACAAACATAGCATCCAATTAAATTACGCATTTAAATATGTAAAACAAAATATTGAATTGATTTTGAGTGATAAAAAATTTGTTTCGAAGTAATTTTACCACTCCCAAACATGCATTAAATTGAATTATACCCAAATCAACAGCAACTTTCTTCAAGAAAACAGATTTATCGAGGAAAAGAGAAAAGAAAAGAAAAGAGAAAGACAAGGTTTTGATGAGTTTAATGAAGGGTACCTTTCGAGAAAACCCAGGAGGGTAAGGGTTTTTGAAGAAAGATCCAAACTTAGAGCGTTTGGAATCAGGGTTTTCAACAGACACGAATTCGTTAACATTGACCACAGCTTCTTGGTTGGGAAGCTCAGGATTCTGAACAGAACTCATTGTTTTGTTTTTGTGTTGGGACGAAATAGAAAGAAGTGGAAGCACTTCTTTTATAAGTGGTTTTGGCAAATATAAACACCAATACGAAAGAGGAAGAAGAAGAATGATATTATTCTCTCCCTCTGCTTCAACGTAAACGCTAATATTATTATTATAAAAAAAAACTTCTTTGCATATCAACTTGAAGCTGCAAGCTACCCTTTTTATAATGAAGCTGAGGGATGGGGTGTAGGCCTCTAAGTGGTTACATATCGGTATCCTTTTTTCTATATGCTTTAAAGCTATCATTACTTTTCTTGAATTATTATTATTTTATTTTATTTTTTTCATATCCATACCCCTGTGTCTAGCTATAATTTATTTTAATTTAATTAGTTTACTTTCTTTTACCGTCTGCCTCAGCTCCATCAACCAACCCAAAATCCCAAAAGATGGTCAAAGTACAATACATACTCGCGATCCAAGCTCGTATTAAAGTTAAAGTTTGACTAATGAAATTCGGTTTCGCTCATTCGTTTTGTTAAGACTTTGGTATTGTAGTATGATTGACTTGTTTAACACTGACAAAACTTGAACAATATATTGTGCAACAAGTTTTACAACTGCTGCAACATTGTCAAGGACATTATATCATGACAAACAAAAATTTCTGCAAGATTTTGCAAATTTGGTGTCCTGCTATCTTTTCCCAAACAAAATCGATTTATTCTTTTCTTGAATGTCTTCTCAAAGCTATGTTTAATAGATCATTTTGAAAATTGAGTTAGTTTATTTAGACTATTATTCGGATCGGCCTGTCAAGCAACTCGATGGAGGGCCAAAACCAAATATGTGTGTATATCTTTCATATATTCTATTTAAAAAGATAAAATTTTTAATTTTTTAAATTTATATATTAAAATTTTAGTGAGCATAAAATAAGTGTTAAAAACCTTTTTAAAAATATACAAAATATAAACTTTATAGTATCAATAATTTTATCAAGTAAAATAATAAGAATATGTAAATTTTAAAATAAATCGAATAAAGAATAGAAATTCAATCAATTTTAAAAATAAATTTTAAAAAATATTATTTATTGGACTAGTTCAATGCGTCAATCCATGTTGGACCTAAACTCAGTTGAAACTTTAATCTAATAGGCCAATTGAGCCATGAACTTGGCTATTAAAAGTTTGGTCGACTCGATCAACTCAAAATAGTGTGTTAGTCCTACTCAACTTGAACTTAGCTTAGCTTTAAGTCTTTCACTTTTAAGGATCCAAGAGCTACACTAACCCAATTATAGGAGTGATGTGTGTCTTATCATTTTTAAAAATGGGTGCAGCACCAATATTTCCCAAGTGATCATCTAATTTAATACTATTCTCGTCCAAACACGCTTAACTGCATAGATGTGGGCCATATCATGAAACTTGTCATAATATGTTGATTTGTTATTTTTGACCAAGAAAGTTTTTTTTTAGTACAACCATTACACGTTAGGATAATATAGGCAATGTCAAAATAAAAATAGTATGTAACTAACTTTTATTTTGTTTTTAGGATTTGTGATCAAGTGTTTATTATCCACGAAAACTTTAATTATAAAAACCTTTTAATTAATCATAAGACTAGAATCTTCTTTTATCTTCGTTTTATAGATTAATAGACTTATAATTTGACATATATAAAGTAAATAATATTTGCAGAGTAGTGACTAATTTCAACTAGTTAAGTCATTGATAATCTATTAATTCATAAGATTGGACTTCTTATTTTCAAGTTTAATACTCTTAAAGAAATAGAAATTAAATCAAATGTTACAGAAATGGAAATTAATATAAATAGTTTTGCAGATATATATATATATATATAAATTGTTACTATAATTAGGTTACCTTGTTGTTTATTTAGGCAAATATCTTACAACATGTTTCTAAGTGAGTTAGGGTTGATCGCGGAAACCGGTGTGTAAACTTCTCTGTGAAGTTGTTGCCATAAATTAATGATTACAATTAATCAAAGCAATATGCAAGTTAATTATGGATTTATGTTACCAACTTTTTAACACATAAAGCTAGTTTAGCGATAATTAACCTATATTATCTTTTTGTCATGATTGTGTTCAGTTAATCACCTATTCCTTATTTTGAATTGTAAGACTCCGATGCGAGCAGACAAACTTTATCTTTCTATTTTGCTCTTTATTTTTTAATAAATGACCATTTTATTTTTTATGTTTTATTTCTTTTGATTTTTTAACACATTAACTTTACAAAAGACATGACAAGAGAGGAGAGAGGAAAAACATAAATAAATTACACTCACATCCACTCATTTTTATCATTTGTATTTTTTGGTTTTGTTTTTTTGGTCGATTGTTTTACTCTTTTTTTTTTTTTCTTTTTCTTTTTCTTTTTTTTTTATTTTTTTTTATTTTTAGATTTCTGTGAGAAACATAATAACAGAAACAAAACTTTGTATATCTCTTTTCTTTTCTTTCTTTCAGATTACTAATTTAATCTTGCCTTTTCGTTTAATCTTTTTTCATTTACCAAAATAAGTAAATTACAAATTATTATTATTATTATTTTTTCCCAAACTTCATTTTTAAAATGAGAGAGATGAATTTTATTACTAGAGAGATTAGAGTTGTTCAAAGAAAATAGAAATTAATAGTTTTCATTATTTATCTAAAAAAAAAATATTGAATTATGTCAAAGTTGATTTTTGAGAATACTATAAACTTATTTTTATAAAGAGGTAGTATTATTATCTTCAAGTTTAATTAAAACTGGATGAATTCTGATTCAATTTTAAAACTTGGTGAATTAATTAATTTATACCAACGTTAAGAACTTTCATCGCAATTTGAGGCTACATGAGATTAAAATAAATTAGTAAATTGTAAAAGATTGAATGAATAAAAAATAAATTAAAATTATGTTATCCGCTCATGCGTGCAATAATTTCTATTAGTTTTGCAGTTTCACTAACTACGAATTTATTTTAATTAAAATTAAACAATTAAAATTAGAATTTGGAGTGGAGATTAGAGTGTAGGGGATTTGAGTACCATAGATTGAGGGTAGGTAATTTTGAACTAAAGACTTCTTGATTGTAGTCACTTACATATCCATTTGTCAATTGAGGTATGTCCACCTTGGCTTTCAATGGACCATTTCAATATAATGGCATTGTTGTAATTTTATTAACTTTAATCAAGAGTCTATAAACTTCATCAATATCTCTGCAATGAAAAGTGTGGGATAGTCATTATTAAATAAATTTTTAATAAATAATTATTTGTAGACTTTTTTGTTCTTATTTGTACAGTTATTTTTATTGAAATAAGGCAATAATAACTATGTTATTAAATTAAAATGAATCACATCAATTTAAAATGCTCTTGAAATCTTAACCAAAATTTTGAATGAAAAAAAAAATGTTTTCGAAATTATATGCATACGTGCTTTCAAATTGAGGTTTTTTTTTTCTTTTTTTTTTTTTTTAATCTATATTATTACATGCAGTTTTCGAGTTTAAAAACATATATCGAAGAAAATTTAAAAACAACACAATTTTTTTAGTATAATAAACCCTAAAAATCTTCCCTTCAAGTATCTTTATTAAAAATAAAAAAAAGTACACTAATATGCCAGGTGTATGAAATTGGAATTTTTTTTATTATTTGATGATCGATAATATATACTTTAGCTTAGTTAAGGTATACTCATAGACTAAAAAAATATTTTTTTAAAATTCAAAAGGTAAACATTTTGAAATTTTCATTATGTTACTTTATTAAGTAATATAAATCTTTTGAAAAGAAAAATAACAAATAACAAAAACACGCATTTTATAATGCATTTTTTAAATGAAAATTTTAGTTAATAATAGATTTGACTATTTCTCTCTATAATGCATTTGCTTTGATCAACGTGCAGATACATGCCAAATTTTATATCGACATTTTTTTAATGTAAACCCTATATTATATAGTTGTTACTATTAATTTGTTTAATTATACTTGGCAATAGCATTTATGTTTTCCACTATTATGGGAGGTCCATTAATCATTGAAATATAGCATTAGTAATATGAATTCAATTATTAGTATTTTAAATTTTAGCAAACCAGTAAAAAAGAAAAGGGGGGAAACGAGAGTTAGCTAGGACGTGCACGGTGGTAAATTATTTTCTATAGAAATTATACAAATAATTAATTGTGTATTTTATAATTAAAATTTGGCTGTATATATTAGTGATATTGAAACTTTAAAATTTTAACCCATGAACAAAAGTTTAGAACAAAAAGAAAAAAAACAATTTAATAGTAACAAATATATTATTATTATTATTATTATTATTATTAAAAGAACTTTTTTAAATTATAAATTACCTTTTTGAGTTTGTAATTTCAAATAGAGATTGTTTTTGTGTTGTGGAAGATCCACTACCTTGAAAGTAAAAATTTGATGTTACCTCGATACTAAATCGTAATTGTCAATTGCTCTCCAAACCTTACACAACTTTCAATCTCAAACGTGCACTTATTAAAAAAAGGAATGGAATTGAAGAAAAACTAGCTCATATAAAATTAAAAGGAAAAGTACTAAAAATTTATTACCTTTTTTTGTGGAAGAACAAATATTGAACAATTAACAACAACACATGTATAGCAAAAGTTTCTACTTCCAACACAACCACAATTTAGAAGTTTCTACATTAGTTTTGTTTATAAACCATTTGGACAAATTAAAATCTTTCAATATGGGATGACTACTTTTCTCTCAAAAGTTATTTCTTTACTTTTTGCTATGGGCCGAAAATCTAAGTCATTTCCAACCAAATTGACACGGTCTTTTAAGTGTTTTTTTTCTCTATTAATGTATAAAATTTAGATTAATGATTATTTATTTTATAGATTCAACACTATATATAATTGTACTAACAATAATAGTACTTTTGAATCCTACAATTAAAAAACATAACTTAATGGAAAATGTTGAGAGAATGGAAAAAAAATACAAATTAAGACTAGAAGAAACACATTTTATTTATTAGAAATATTTTCGAATATAACAGTTAGTATTCTTTTACTAATAGACAGTAATATTTTGTTATATTTATAAATGTTTTGATTCATGTTGTTATATTTAAACTCAATCCAATTTATTAAAATTAGAAAAAAATATAAAAAAAAATTATTGAGTAAAAAAGTATGGAAGGTTACTTTTAGATTCCAACATTCAAACTTTGTTTATATATGTTATGGATACTGTAACATATTAACATAATCATTTTTTTTTTCAAAAGAATAAAAAAGCTAATTTTGAGTTTAGAAGAAGATATCATTCCCTCTCATTTGGATCCATACATTAATTATTGTGCTAATATCTGAATATAGTTCGAACTTGGTCATACAAGATATATATTAGTTAAGTTCCTTTAAACCTAATTTTAATATTTCTGTATAAAAAAAAATAAAAAAATAAAAAAAAAAGAATCAAATCCGCATATGATAGAGGGTTGAGATGCTAAAGGTAAAAAAATAATGTACCCAAACTTGTTAGCTTTAACTTCTTGGTGACCGAGTTGGACTAAAACTTTTTGTTCTTTGATATTATATTTTTAAAATTTTATTATAGTAGGATTATTGTAGCACCTCTAGTCAGGATTTGACATTAGGTAATTCTGGCGTTATTCCCTCCATAACCTGGCATAATGTCATTTTTACTTGTCTTGAACTACTACTAGTAAAGACTATTCCCACAAGCCAACACGAGTCATTCCAACCATATTTTGTACTCATTCACATACTTTCTAGAAAAATTCTCAAGAAGTCACCCAACGTAAAATTGTTTCAAGCCAAATACAGCTATATTTGAGTTCGTATAATTAAACTACAAGAAAAAAAAAAAAAAAGATGCACTTTGATGCACTTTTGTTGGTATAGATAGTATCTACCAATTCTTATAAGTATTAATTAACAATACTTTCCTATCACTAGGATTTTGGCTCATTCATATACTCATAAGGAACTCAGAGATTACAATTATTAACTCTTTACACTATGAATCTCACGATTAAACAACTTCTTTCCTTACCCTAAACACCTTTTTTATAATATGATGTAGATAGAACTTGCAAATTACAAACACTAAAACTCTAAAATATAACAGGATCAATGACTTGAGAAACATTTACAATTTAAGTTAAGAAGTGACTAATATAACAACTTACAAATTTTCAAAGTTTGAAACACATACTCTTAATTAACAATAAATGAAAAAGAACTCTTAGTGCAACAACCAACAGACCTTTTCAAAAGTATAACGACTTTAGGGGGGTGGCAAAAAGGGAACAAGGGAGATTCATCAAAAGTTTATCCAAATAGCTACCTCGTAAACATTATAAATGAAGACACCTTAAAAGTGACAAGAAAGTCTCTTCTATAATTTGTTAGGGTGGCGGCGAGAATAAGAAAAAAACCTCTAAATAAAAGAGACTTACTAAAGCCTATTTAATGAATGCCCTATAGCTAGGAGATGTCGAAAGTGCAAGGGTTGTGGTCTTTTTAATTCTTTCATTGGGTTAAAATATGACTTGTCTTGAATTGAAGATCTCCTTCTCTCCTATGGCTTATAATAATTCTTATTTGCCAAAGTCACTGTCACTTGTGAGTACTTAGTTTCTTATAGCTACTTTTCCTTAGATCTTAGGATTGATCCCGATGAAAAAGTCATTGCTCTATGACTTTCTAACATATTTAAATTATGGAGTGTGACAACAAAATTAAATGTATATTAGATATGAGAACCATGATATCTTATTAGTTTTATGAAAAATTATCTCGTCAAGAGTGTCATAAAAAGGAAATTAAATAAAATACCGAGACGTCATAAATATTTTCACGATCAATTCTTTGTAAATCAAAATCAAATATCAATATATCATAGAAGTACACATAAGGTAGATATTTTTAAAAATCAACCAAAATATCATCAAATATTAATTATATAAATACTAGTAATATAGGATTTATAACTTATTTAATCAATAAATAAATTACTTTTATATTTAGAATAATGTTTGTAAATGTTCTAATTCACATTTATATGTCAATTATTTTTGTCACATTCTGAAGGCATCAGAGATTTTAATTATTAAGATACATGGATATGAATATTTTATTGACCATTCTATCACCATTTCTATAATAAAATGATTAGGCACATGTGAATTTTCTTGATTTACATGTTCTCGACCAATAATTTGAGATTAGTATACCTACAAATCCGGGTTCTTGTCACACAGGTTTAATGTTTAAATTAGATGATAGTTTCAGATGTACAACAAATTAGTGTTTGAATCTTCTATTTAGTTAAATGGAATTGACCTAGGGCAACTAAACATATTTGCGGTATGTAAAGCTTGGCAAGACCCAAAGCCAAATTGGGCTCTAAGCCATAGACCCAGGCCATCCTCAACCAACCCTAATCGACCAAGGCTAGCCTAAATTGACTTGCGACTTTGCTTTGTTTTGTGAGTGATTTCACTCACCTCTTAAAAAACCCATAATATTTCGTAAAATTGATTTCACTCACCTCTAAACATGCACGTGTGCATGTTTTAGGAATATATATATATATATATATTTATTGACATACATGGTAAAAAATAGACACTTCTGTTTTTAAAGGAAGTTGAATGCAATTAAAAGAAAAAGTAGGAAACAAAAAATGAGAACAAATTATAAATTGGGCAGTTTTTAAATATAAGAAAATGAACTAAAATATTTATAAATATAGCAAAATTTTACTATCAATCTATAATAGACTGTGATAGACCACGATAGACTACTATTTATGTCTATCTGTGTCATGATAAACACAAATAGTAGTTTATCGTAATCTATCGCGGTCTATCGCAGATAGACTATGATATTTTGCTATTATTTGTAAATATTTTCAATAGTTTTATCATTTAAAATAATTTCCTTTATCAATTGTCAAGAGTGGTGAAAAGTTTATAATTTAATTACATAATGCATGAGTAGATGATAAATAAATATGCATAGTTGTCTTAGAATCTCCTTATGAAGAGCAAAGGAGAGCAGAATACTTATTTATGCCTCAATTTAATTATTTACGTGTCTGTTAATTATTATTTATCTAATTTTATTAGTCATAGAATTTTCCTCGTGCATGTTATTCTCACATTGTTAAAAGTTCATGGGGTATTTGGCTCACCAACATTAGTTGATTTGAGTTGGTAAAATATACTAATTAAATATTTGGCTCACCAACTTTAAATGTTGTTGGAGTTGAGTTACTATATTTTACCAATTCACTCAACTCACCTTATCTCTTCCTTCTTCCAATGTTTTCAGTGGCTCCACCCATCCGCCACTATCGGCGACTAATTCTGCCACACTCTGGAACCAGCTACAAGCTCTGGGAACCATCTTCGATGACAACTCTGGCAACCACCTTTATGCGACCAACTCTGAGAACCAATTCCGAGGTTCGACAACCACCTTCAACAACAAACTTCGATGACCAACTTCGAAAAACCATAGGCTCGAACGACCACCTCTGACTACAAACTCCAGCGAAAATCACCGTCGATGATCAATTTCAACAACCACCTTTGCGCGACTAACTCTGACGAACAACTCTAGGTTCCAACAACCACCTCTAGTGACCAACTTCAGGGTCTGAAAACCACCTCTGACGACAAACTTTGGTGGCCAATTCTAATACCACCTTCATGTGACTAACTTCAGGCTCAAAAAACCATCTCTGACTACAAACATCTGCAAAAATTATCTTCAATAATCAAGTTTGACAACCACCACAGAAGACCGATGATTGTGAAAGTATATTATAGAGTTGTTGATTATATAAATAATAGTATTTTGTTTACGTTGAGTGCAATATTTATGTGTAAAAAATTGTAAAATATAATTTTATTTAACTGAATTCACTTATCAAATGAATGTTAGGAATATTTAAAAAAGTATGCATGTAGTTGTAAAGTATTTAACAAATAACAAAAAAAAAAAAAAAAACCATAAATGGAGATTTTTTCCTAGAATATTTTTTTTTGGCAAGAATTGGTGAAAATTTGAAATTTGTTCTCTGATGAGATCTTTCAAATTTGGAGGAATTGAAAGTGGAATTGTTGATTAAATGTGGTGGTATTTCATTATTTGGTAAGATGATGAGAGAGATTCGTTAAAAAAAATTATGATAGGGGAAAAATACAGAGCAACAACAGGAAGAAGAAAAAGAAGATGATGATGATCAAATTTATGGAGAAAAATTAGGAATCTAAAGTTTTTATATCTCTTTGGTTTCCCATTTTATTTAACCATATTCTTGCAAGAAATGTAGTGGGTTAATTGTTGTTCATTAAAAAAAAATTAATTTAAAAAAAAAATAAAATAATTGCAACTATATTTTATTCAAACAATGATGGATAGAATTATTAAATAAAAAAGTTCCAAAACAAAAATAGTAATCCTAAAAGTAGATTATTTAGAGTTCAAAAAATTGTACTAGATATCCTATTTATATGAACTCAACTATGGACCCTAAACACAGACATATTCATACATCATATCTCAATTCAATGCCCTAAATAGTCCCAATATGTGAAACTCAGAAACTTGACCTAGAACATGTAGGCTAGGAAGAGAACTAATAGACTTTGTTGGTGAAAAGTGTGACACAAGCCTGTAGAATTAGAAAATTTTTTGATATTTAAAGGGGGTCTAAGCGTTGACAAGAGGGTAGGAAGAAAAGTGTTTGTGTAAGTTTGATTTTTTAAGAAAGAATAAGTTATAGAAGTGTTTGGAAGAAAACCACGGTAGGTAATTTTTCCAAGTGTTGGACGACAGAGACAAGTATGTTGTAAAATTTTCGAAGTGTCACAACTATGCTTGGAAAACAAGGCCATGGACGCATAGAACTTGGAAGGGAAGGAATTTTCTAAGTGTTGAAGGGAGAAAGAGTTGGAAGCATAGTTGAGGGTTGGCTTGGTAGCTTAGAACTAAGTTTGAAACATATGCCTCGGAAGGAAAAATAGGGCTTGAACGCATGGTATACCTAGAGTGGATGCATAGTGAGGCATTTGGGGAAATTTTGACTGAGTATTGGGGTTCTTATGGTTGTTGAAAGGAACACCTAAATCATAGGAAGCAACGCATAGTCCATGTTCGAGGGGAAAATTTCACTAAGTAGAGGTAAGATGGACACATAGTTCTTATCTAGAATAATTCTAGTTAAGTGTTGGAAGATATCTAAGAATTGAAAAGCAACACTTAGGGCAAAAAGGAAGGTTGAAACGCATGAATCTTGAGAATTTGGCTAAACGTAGGAAGCTTTGTGTAGGTTAAATGAAGAACAAGTTGAATTAAGCCAATGAGGAGTTTATGAAACGCATTGAAAAGTTTCTTAAGTTTGGAAATTTAACTAAGTATAAGAGCCATGGAACTCAAGATGAACGCATAGTGTATGGTTGTTGGTGAGTGAGCAAAGTTAAGGCAAAATACGCCTTTAAACTTAAAAAAGTTTTAAAATATCTTGACCGTTAGTATATGAGCAAAAACTGGTAATATCTAGTTGCAAAAATAATTCTATAATTTAATAAAAAATAAAAATAAAAATAAAAAAAAGTCAAATAATGCTCCTACAGTTAATATGATGATCAATTTATTGGAAGTTTTTTAGTTTGAAAAGAACCAATTTTAAAACAAATTATATAGTTGTCCTCATTTTTTTCCATAATACTTTTTTTTTTTTTTTTTACTATTTCTCAAATTCTAACACAAATTTTCTCAACAACCAAAATTTTAAGTTAAAATACTAAAATCCTTTGGTGCTTCTTTTGTTCTTTTCCTTCTTATTATAGTCCATATACCTTAACTGAGAGTTTAGTTTTATTTATTTCTTTTTATGTATATAAACAAATGTCAAACAATTAACAAAAAAGAAAAAAAATGGATTAAGAAAGTATTGAAGAAGAAAGGGGAGAAAAAAAGAGGGAAAATAAAAAGTAAGTCGGTATTAACAGTTTATGTTCATATAACAGTAAAGATAATTTTGAACTTTTTTTTGGACAATTGCAGAATGTAGCAATTCGACCCAAAATATTTGCAAATATAGCACAATGCAAAAAAAAAATTGTTTCTTCCGAAATTTATTAGTGGTAGACCATATCATTAGTAAGAGCCTATCAATGATAGATCATATTGCTGGTTGGAGTTTATGAACTATAGAATCTATCACTGATAGATTTTGCTATATTTGCAATTGTGTTTAAAATATTGCTATACATTTAATTATTAGCTCTAAAAGTGCTACCTAACGTAATTAACTTTTTTTAAAAAAAAAATTGAGGGTATTTTTCAAACATTTGAAAATTCAAGGATATTTGTGGCATTGAATACTAACAAATGATAAGGGTATTTTTTTTTTTTTTTACCTCATTTAAAAATTTTAAGGATATTTTTGACACAAAGTAGAACGTTTAAGAACATTTTGTATAATTTAACTTATATTTTAATTACTTGAAAAGTGGGTCTAAATACACTCTAAATAGTAGACATTTTAAAAGTTAATACATATGTTAAATAATATATTTTAAAAGAAATAACCATTTGGGACTTATAAAAGTTTGCATAAATGCTTCATCAGCTGCCTCTCCTGTTGGCTGATTCGATGTCTTTTAAACCCATGCCAACCATGTCTGACTCAGAACACTTCATTTTTCGTTTGAGTGAGCTAGACTAATATAATATGAAAATTTGTTATTTTAGATGGCATTATTATGTTCTCCAACTATTCAATTGTTTATATCCAACTTGGATATTTTGGCACCTGTCTAATAGCATTTTTTTTTTTTTTTTTAATTTCTATCTTTGAAAATTATATTTGTTTGTTGTTTAAATGCAGATTGACCTAAAAGCAGGTAAAGGAGGTTGATTTACCTCATATGGTTGAAGGTAAATTTAATATTATATCATCTAATACTCTCTTTTACTTGTGGGTTTGAAATATGAATAAGACATCACAAGTAAAAATGAATATTAATTGAGAAGAAACAACAATGCAGGTGTTTGAACACAAGACCTCCTAAACCAACTTCCTTTGATACCATCTTAAATCTTAAGTATTACTTATTAATTTGAATTTTTGAGTCAATCATCGATTTAACAGGAAATAAAACTTTTAATTTAAGGCTAAATATCTGAAATGGTGGATAATGTTTTAGGTAATCCTACGTTTGATTCTTAAATCTTTTTAAAATTCTTAAATTTAAAATTCTTTAGTAAAGATTCTCAATCAAGTTTTTTTATTGAAACAAAAAAAAAAGAGAAAAAAAAGTCAATGTTTGCTTTTATAAGGTTGATGTATCATTAAATTATTATTTGATTATCATATTTGATACACAACACACATACTCCTCAAACCCTATAAACACATAAAATTCAATTCCCAATTAACAAAATTTGACCCCTACTCATCAATAAAATTAATTTCTTCCCGGTTGAATGGTAGTGACAATTCCAAAACATTAGGTATGGGTTATATAATTAAGAATAATTTGCACATGAATATGTTTATCCATATTATTTTGTAGATTTTGATATTAAATTGGCTGTTAACTTTAATACAGATAATGTCTATTAATTAAGTTAAAAAAACTTTATTATTTTGTCAAGTGTTTGATTTTATTTTTTTTTTCTAATCATTTCTTGAACTTAAGAAAAAGTCTATTAAGGTAGAGATCTATCAAGATATTAAATTCAAAATTACTCCAAAAAAAACCCAATTAACTATTAGATATTTTTTTAACAAGTTATAAAAAAAAGATGGGATCAAGAGGTGTACCAAGATACTTAAACTAGGTTAAAACATCCGTAGCACCCTCATCAACTAGCTATTAAATATAAAATTGATAGTTTATATATATATATATATATAAAATGAAACTGAAAATAATAATTACAGTATTATATATTTATAGACACTAGAAATAAATTTAAATTATTTTCAGAAAACTATTTTGCGTTAAAAAAAATATTACCTTTGCCCAGAAAAACCAAAAAGAAGGAAAAATTGAAAAATGAGAAACGAACTCAAGAAAACAAAATCGAGGGAAAAAAAAGGAAATGAAAAAATAACATAACATAATAATAATAATAATAATAATAATAATAATAATAATAATAATAATAAGTCCTAGATAAGTTGTGCTATGGTGCTTTAACCTTGATTCAAACCTCGCATTTTTAATTTGAACTCTGACTTTTAATCTTTTCTTGAAAAAGAAAAAAAAAATCATATCATATTTGATAACATCTTTTCTCAAAAGAAAGAAAATTAATTAATTTATTAATTAATTCAGAGTGAAGGTCAACTCTTGTTCAATCCAATATTATAACAAAATAATTGATACAACATTACCTAATCTTTCATTTGGATTGAGTGGGTTCATATTATTAAGGCCTTTCATTTATCCTATTTACTACCTTTCATAATTATAGTATTCGCTACATATACTTGATATTTGACTAATTTTCAAGACTAAAGTTATTAATTTTGAGATTAGAAAATAAAAAGGAAAAAGAGAGAAAAATTATTATCCTGAAAACAATCCTAGAGATCTATGGTTTTTACATTATTTTGATGTTAAGCACTACTTGAGATGAAATTGTCTAATTACTTTTCCTTTTAGCCGACATAAGTAAATATATTATCATCTTAACTGCAAACGTTTCACCCAGTTAATAGATATTCATATTAGAAATTTTCTTTATTTAAAAATTTTATTCAAGATTTAGACTTTCTCATGTTGACTTGTATGTATAATTTGTATTTATTTATTATTTATTTTTTTTAAAAAAAAGCTATGAAGTCTTTTTTCTTTACAACGCTTTAGTTGATTATTAATGGAACTTTCATTGAATTAGTGAAGCATTGTTTTGTCTTCTCTTTATTATTTGTTAATACTCAAGTTGGTTTTTTAATCTCAAGTAAATATTTCATATTGTTAAAAAAAAAAAAAAAAAAAAAAAAAAAAAAAAAAAAAAAAACCTAAGATTTAGAGGGCAAAACATATATTTGGTTTATGAGTTAATATTAAAATTATGTTGAGTATCTATCAACTAAATTTTATAAAATTGTACATTTAAGAAGTTTTTTTTACTATATATTTAATAGGGTTGTTTCAAATATAACAAAATGAGTCAACTTATTTATAAATATAACAATTTATCAGCGATAGACTACTATCATGTATCATTGTTTATCATCGATAGACAGTGATATATATTTTGCTGTATTTAAAAATATTTCTAACAGTTTTGTCATTTAAAACAATTACTTTACTTAATGTATGCTTAGTTTAGGGGAAAAAAAGGAACAAGTAATTTAAAACAAAGTTAATTGATATTACATGATGTTTGATGAGTACCACAGAAAGAGGGCATGATGGTTTGTCAAGATTTGCTCTTTTGATGCCTCAATAAAAGGAAAGGTACCTAGCTATTTCAATTTTTGTGTCTTAGATATGATTGGAATCAAGTACTCTTCATACTATTCAGAAGAGGCTCTTGTCCCATCTTGTGTATTTATCTGACCAAAGTTTACAAAAAGAAAAAAAAAAAAAAAAATCAAGGATAGAACAAAATTTAAAGTTGTTTGTTGAACCAAAAGGGAAGGATTCAATACCAATGATGCATAAAGAATTGCCGAGTGTAGTAAGATATTTCTCAAAATTTATGGTCTACTTTTCTTTATAGTGAAAGATATTCTTCAAAAGTCAGTCTACTTTTGTAAGTATTATTGGACTCTTCTTCTCCTCTTAATGCTAGGTAGGTAGTAATTTAGAAACTTCATATATTTAGTGGAGGTCTTCATCTATGATATTAATGACATTATCATATAAAATCCTTGCATCTTTATCATCTCTGAAAAGTTATAAGTCACGCATGCGTGAAAAAAATGAAAAATGTTTATGTAATAAATAAAATGCGAAAGGTAATATTTAACAAAGAAAAAAATAGATTTATGTATTAAGGACATACATTGTATCAAATGACATAACTCACAGTTACTCTTTGTTTTTTATTTAATAAAAACTTTACAATAAATAATCTAAAGATTTATCTATTCTAGAAGACTACATAAATGGTTTATATAAAAAAGATAAAAATAAAATAAAATATCAAACTATACCCTAAATTTGTCAAAGTTCACTCTAATAAAACTTTAAACTAATAAACTTTGTAGATATGCTTTAAATATGAACTTTTTAACATTTATTAAAAAAAAAAAAAAGAAAAAAAAACTATTAAAATTTACATTAAATTAAATTGCAACCTCCCACGTGAATAGCACATATTCATTTTTACTGTAATATTAAATAATTATTATTATTATTATAAATTGTAGTCTACGTTTTTTCATCTGTTAATTTTATTTTAATTTTATCATTATGCTTTTTTTTTTTTTTTTTTTTGAATTTCTTTGCGCATACTAGTAATTAGTCAATCCGTCTCATCAAATAAATTACTGTACAGTTACCCTTTGAACCATTGTTACATTTTAAAATTGATTGACAAGATAATATCTAAGTTCGAAAGGACAAATGAAATTAGAATATACTATTTTTAAGTTACATTGTATATATTTAATAAATTATAAGAGCAACATGTAAATATCTTTGAAAGAAAATTTGACGTTAGAAAATAAATACAAAATTGTAATTATAATAATACAAAATTTGAATGTCGCAATTTATCCTCAAAAAAACAAAAAAAAGAAAAAGATGTTTTTGGGAAAGATATATATATATATATATTTTTGAGACATTCAAAGGTGACATCTGAACTATTATTATAGTTTTATTATATAGTATAATATACTATTGATGCAACTTTTATTAAGTCTATCTGACCTAATATATTGAGATATAAAAGACAGATATTGACATATGTTTAAGAAGTTCAACTTGCTTAAAGTCATGTAGTTACATTGAATTAAAATTTTAAAAAATTACCTTTTTAATATTAGAAATTTCAATAGATATGTTTGGTCTCTCAAACTTCAAAATATATCATTAATTTAGCTCTCCAATTTTTTAGAATTAATTTAAAATTTTCTTGAGTAATTTTTATATTATTACTTTAAATGTTGGAGATGACATTTAAAAGTAAAGATAACTTTAAACTTTCATCTTTTTTCTCTCAACTTTCTCCACAATATTTCTCTCTTTTTTGTTTAATTGTTGTGTTTTAAGCCATGTTTAAAATGATAAAAAAAAAAAAAAAAAATTCTAAAACAAAAACATACTCATGTATTTTTAAGACTAAAAAGCAACCATTTGAAGACCGAACACATGCATTGCTAAAAATTCATGGATTAAAAATATATTTTTTTGTGTTTTTTTTTTAAGTTAAAGAAATGTCATCCCACACCCTGGTTAAATTATATATTTGAGTCTTTAATTTAATGTCTAAACAAACTTCTTCATTGGAAACAAAGTGTAACAAACATCTACTTTAAAAATTGTTTTACAGTTGGACATAAACAAAGGGAATAAACACACAAACATTATTAGTCATACTTTAAAACAAGATTAACCTAAATACTCTATTGTACATTTAAATTAAATCGTGCTTTAATATCTTTCAAAATTTATATATACTTTTAAAAATTGGCACGACCTATTCAATTTCTACTCCATTAAAATAAAATAACACTAAGTCATAAATACTTACAAGGCATTTGACGCTTTGAATTTATTAACACAACCAATACAAATTTTCAAGTAATAGTAAGCTCAACGGCTAAAAATATATTTACTAGGCTTTTTCTAAAGCCAAACTCAATATCATGGGGGTGGTGAAATTAATAAAACATCATGCGTTGAATGTGCATGTTTGTCTGCGTATTTTAATCAAATGTTCATTTATTTTTCTATTTTAATAAATCTTTAAATTTGCCTTCATTGTATTGTGAAGTTAATTTTTACTAAATTAATAACATGTTATTAATAAGAGGAAGAAAAAGCAATCATATCCTTAAACTTTTGGAATGTTAGATATATATTAATTAAAACTTCAAACTAATCATTATTATATCCATTCAATTTTGTTTCTTTATAAAAAAAATATATTATATTTTAAAAATCAATAATACATAATTTTCACACTTTTTCAAGAGTAAAAATAAACAAAATAATAGAAAAAATATTAGAGTAAAATAAATAGTAGTGACATTGATGAGCTTGTGATCGGCTCTAAATTCTTTTTAATGTCTTTTTGCTTTTGTTTCTTAGATACCGCAGATAATATAAATTACTTAGTATCCAAAATGACAAAGTAATTGTCAACACGGCACACACACTAGCGCATTAATACTTTTTTAGCCGTAATTATAGCATAATTTAAATGAGTAAACATACGGTTAAATTGCATAAATTAATTAGTTTCTATAGCATAGAAAAGGTTAAGAGTTTCATTTGTATGGTTTAAAATTAGAATTTAGTCCCTATGGTTTGATAAAACTTTCGTAAATAGTCTCTAAAGTGAGACTAAATTCTAACTTAAACCATAGGAATTAAATTCTAATTTTCTCAAAACTATAGACATCAAATTCTAACTTTTAAAGGTGTAGGAAGAAATTTATAACCTTTTTCAAATCATAGGGATCAAATTTATAATTTAACTAAAAAATACCACTTTATTTTTAGAACTTTAGAATTATGTATTGTAGATCTGTAAACTATCAATATATATCATATCTAATTTGTCGTTGAACTTGAAAAAATGTAAGCCAAATTTTAAGGTTTATTTGATAGGCAATATAGATTCTGTTTTATGTTTTAGGGAATACGTTTGTTAGTCAATCTAGATTCTATCTTTAAGACTTGTTTTCCAATTGTATGATCAAAATAATACAAATTATGAATTATTGGCCATGCTTTGAATTCAAAATTTTTAAATGCAAAATTATATTAAAAATAAAATTGGTTGGGCATATAATATTTTATGTTTTTATATTTCATCAATATACAGAGTGGAAAATTTTTCACCTTAGATCTCTTGGTTGATAGTTCATGCATAATATTTTATGTTATAAATCTATTTTAATTTTGTTAAATTAAAATATGTGTTATATATAAAGCATTATAAAGTATATTATATTAGATAATAATCATTATAAATCTTTTAATATAAAATAAGTAAATTAATTATTAATAGTTTATATTTTCAATAGTGATGGTTGATAATTATCAAACACCTTTTAAAAAATAGTTTAAATTTAAATTTTTAATTTATTAATATTCTAAAAAACACATATTTAAGTATAAAATATAATTTTGTTTTGATTGAATCCTTTATTTTTCATATTCTCTTCTCTAGATTATTAACCAAAATATTTTACATAAAAAACTTTGTGCCCTACTACTAGTCTTAAAATTTTTAATTTCATGGCTAATAAGTCCATGATTGATGATATGTCGACATCTTCGATATTTTTTAGCGTAATTATTATTATTATTATTTTGAGAAAGCCTAATTATTTTTTTATAACTACAATTATATTTGTATTCTTATATTGTTCTACCTATTATTTTATTTGAGGATGTCATTAGAATCGAATTTTGGACACCAATGAAAGAACGAGTAGGCTAGAAATAAAGGAAATAGAGAATTTAAAAAAAGGAGGTTTGACATTGGCGCTAATATGATGTTAACTTACCAACAATGTGCCACTTGCTTATTTTTTCCAACTTCTTAATTAGGAAAGATAATGCTAAATTAAGGAGAGGAAAAATAATTTTATTTATTTATTTTTCCTAGAAAAAGTTCATTTATTTATTTATTTGTTGAGTACAATAGGAAGAAACTTGCCTCTTCGTTAATGGCAAAGCTTTGACATTATTTTTGGAGGCAGTAGTCTAAGTATCATTAACAATTTGATATATAGAAATGATGTCTCATTATAAAAATGGCCATATAGGTTGTAGTATAAACACCACATTCCGTACAATTGTTTTTTTCTTTTTTTTTTTTTAATGTTTTTTTAGTTCAATAATTTAGAAAGACGAAATTTCCACCTCTACTATTTTTATAATAGTAAATTAGTATTGAACTTAAAAGTTGAAATTGATTGATTACATTAAATTTAATATTTAATCAGATAACCCTTCTCTCTTTTTTTATAATAGTAAATTAGTATTGAACTTAAAAGTTGGGCTAAATACTTTGGCACAAATTAAATAATTATACATAATGAATTCAAGATAATACAACACTACAAGATTTCGAAACTAAGACTTTTTTTTTTTTTTTTTTTTTTTTTGGAGTGAATTGAAGTAAGACTTGATGTGAATGGTGATAAAAAAAATATAATATATTTTGAAATGATAAAAAACATGATATCTTAAAACATTGATATTATATAAAGGACTATTAGGACTAATATAAGAATTGTTAGATTTTTTTTTTTTTTGGTTAATTTTATTTTCATATTTAGCTCTCCACAACTATTTGTTAGATTGTTAAATATAAAGGATAAATAAAGCTTTATTAGATAACAACAAATTTTACCATTCTTAGAAAACTTATTAAGGGAGATATATTGCCTCTTAATAGCCGTTGGATAATATGGATTGGAAAAAATTGCATATTTCATATCAACCATTGGATTTAGATTCAAATTATTTTTGCAGTTTTTCTTTCACATACATAGAAAGTACAAAACAGATCAGCTATATTATGACAGGTCCTTCATAATTTATTGATATGGAGGTTATTCTCTTATTAAGTTTATAGTATATTCCAAAATTAGATTAAGCTTTAGCATTGTATAAGCATTTTTAATTCTATGAACGTAAGCAATATCGTAATTAAACAAAGTGAATGGCCATACATGTTTAACACAGTATGGATAACAAGCCGAATAGAGGAAAAAGGGAAAAAGACTTAACAAAAATGGACTGCCTGGCCCAATGGGCTCACCAACAATAAAACCATTAGGTAGATGGATCCACAAAGAAAACTAGACGGTTCAACTTGAATTCAAACTCAAGTACCCAGGACTAAGAATGTTGAATGAGAATTTGGAGTGTGTAGCCAAATATATATATATATATATAATTGCAAATATAGCCATCAATCAAAAATATTTGCAAATATAGCATAATGCAAAAGACTTGGTAAGTACAACAAAATTTTGGAATGTGTGCTTTCAAAGTTTATCAGTAATAGACCATGGGCCTCGTTTGGGATTGTGATTGCAACAGTACAAAGTGATTTAGCTGTCGCCATGTGCCCGAGACGACGCGGAGCAGCCTACATCCTCGAAAAGAGTTAATTTTAAAAGAAAATAAAAAAAAAAAGAGTCGCCACCAATTTTTTTTACAGTGTGATTGGACACCGAAGTAAAATAAACAATTTTTAATTAAAAATAAAAATGAACTAGAGTTAAGTTCGGGAGTCATTTGTGTATGGGGAAAGTGTTAGCACCCTACAACACCCGTTAAGCGAAACTATGGCCAATTCATTTTTATCTTGAAGTAAAAGTATTATTTAATTTTTTTAAGAAAATAATGTCTTATTTTACCCCTCATTACTCCAATATTTGAAGCAATAATCTCATAAAATAAGTGGAACAAATTCCGTCAATTTGACTATATTATAATTGAGGAAAAATTCTTCATCTCAAGAAAGTGAGAAGTTATTACATTTTCTCAAAATCTGTCATAGTATAGTCTTTAAATAAATGAATTTTTTTTTAAACATTCATTAAATTCATTTTTTCTTGAAATCAAATCTCGAACTCCCAAAGATGTGATCTCTCACCTTAAGAATTCTAATAAATCGGAGTCCCAAATTTCTTAAATTCCATCATAGGATTTTTTTAGAAAAATGGTCTTAAAAACAAGTTATTAGAAAAATTATGGATTAGAAAACCTTTTGAAATCATAGATTAATTTTTGAATGTTTGAAAACCCAAAATGTGTAAATTTAAAGAAAATAAATTTAAATGATTTAGAAAAAGTCTTGTGAAAAAACTTTTAAAAACTTAGAGAAATTTAAATTAGAAGGATAAAACTTTGAGAAATTTTAATTGGGAAAGATCTAAAAACTTTGGGAAATTTTAATTAGAAAACAAATAAAACTTAATAATGAACATAATGAAAGATGCATCAAATAAATGAAGCAACATAAGAGGGCATAATAAAATTTAATAAAACATATATTGGAGATTGATCTCAGACTCCCAAAGAATCAATTTAAAATTTAATAAAACATATATTGGAGATCGATCTCAGATTCTCAAATAATCAATTTCCTCACCTCAAGAATCTAGAAAATCGGACTTCCAAATATTTTTAAAATCCGTCGTCGGTTTTTTTTTATATATAAAAATAATAATAATAAACTAAGATTAAGAACATTAGACCAATAACACTTGATTACAATACAACATGAATATGCATGAATAGTAACAAAACAAATACTTGGAAGATAAAATAAACAAATAAAGGCTAAGAAAAATGACAAATGAAGAATATAAAAAGATAAACTAAAAAAAGAAATAATAATAATAATAATAAGAATAAGAATAATAAGTATTAATAAATAATAATAAAAATAAATAAATAAATAAATAAACAAACACAAAAAAATGACAAAAAAAAAAGATGGTAAAACACCCAAACTTTACATAATGATAATAATGATAATAATGATAATAATAATAATGATAATAATAACAATAAT
This sequence comes from Citrullus mucosospermus, assembly GCA_030954485.1. Classification (NCBI taxonomy): domain Eukaryota; kingdom Viridiplantae; phylum Streptophyta; class Magnoliopsida; order Cucurbitales; family Cucurbitaceae; genus Citrullus; species Citrullus mucosospermus. The sequence continues at coordinate 27,957,470 of CM062064.1, forward strand.
AACAATGATAGTAAATTTGTCATATTTATTTAAACTTCTTTCCTTTCTCTTTTATTAAAAATAATAATAATAATAATAATAAATAAATAGAAACCCAACTTCTTTTCTCCTAAACTTGCTCTCTACCAATCTATTCTCTTCTCTTTTATCTTCTTCAACTCATTACCCTTTTTTTACACTTTTTTTTTCACTTCAAACACAAATAAACATATAAGATGTGTTACCTTACTTTTTACTTCATTTTTTTTATCTTCCCTCTTCTTTTTACACATACTTTCCTTTTTTTTTTAAAGCAAGGATAAAGAGAGAGAGAGAAAAAAAACTACGGAAGAAGATGAATAAAAACAAACAAATAAGATAAAATAAGATAAGAGGGAACAATATCTAAAGTAAGTGCATGTAAAAAGATCACATGATAATAATAACAATAATAATGATAATAAACAAGGTGAAGAATAAATAATAATAATAATAATAATAATAATAATAATAATAATAATAATAATAATAATAATAAATAATAGTAGTTAATTTTGCTAATACCTTTATTTATCTCTATTTTTTTTTCAAGGTTTCTAAGAGGGAAGAAGAAGAACGAAAGAAGAAATCTCAAACACGAAAACAAAATCTCAAACACGAAACCACTTGTTGTTCTAGGAGGGATTTGGAGGCTAGAGATTTTTTTTTTTGAAGAGGGAATGAGAGATAATGAAAATGGTGACTAAGGTTTTTGAGAGAGAAGATGAGATTATAAAGGCTCATTTCCACAATTGACTATTTTCTTTTTAATGAATTTTATTTAAATTTTAAAATTTTGTCAAACTTGGCTCAAGCTAAAAAAGAAACAATTTTAGTCAACTAAAACCAAATTCAAATTTTTTTCTATATTTGCTTTGGTTTCCCCCTTTTCCTTATCATAACTAAATTGGTTACTTTAACCAAACTAATCATAACTAAATTGGTTACTTTAACCAAACTAAAATTAAAAATTAGAAGAGATAAAAATTAACATAAAAAGAGGCAAACAATCCAAATTAGATCAGAAAACCTAAGATAACAATTAATAAATTAATTTAAATGAAACCGGATAAAAACCTAAGATAACAATTAATAAATTAATTTAAATGAAACTGAATAAAAAGGGGTGGCTACAAAGTGATTTTGGAAAATTTTAAGCCTTCATTGTTAGGTAAATTAAATTATTTATTAATTCATGAGAATCACTTTTTAAATTTGGACTCACCTGCAGTTTTTAGATTCAACTAACTAAAAAAATTGCTATTCTCTCAATCATTTGAGTAAATATATTATAACAATATTCTTCTATATTAATATATTTTTCATATTTTAATAGATTCAAAATTTTTATAACAATTATTTTTCTTAAATTTTTATTAGATAATATATATATATATATATTAATAAATTATAAATTAATTATCGATGTGAAAATAATTAAAACAATAAGCTTAGTTTGGTTCATATAATTAAATTACACCAATTTAATATTAATTTATCTAATATTCTAAAATTAAAATTTATTAAACATTATTTTACTCTCTTTCACAACTGATTTTTGAGAAAAAAACTGGCCACAATCATTTGAAAGGGTACAATAATTCTAAACTAAGTCATATTGTTGGTTGTATTTTTAAATGTCAAGATTTATTTTGTTATCCTTCTTGGAATAGATTTTCGGTTTGATTTTTGAATTTAAGTTTTGTAATGTATCATTTCATTACCTTATCATATATTTATATGGAAAATTGGAGCATAATGATACATTTAAAATCCCAACTTTGAAAAGTAGATAAAATAAAATAAATCACTTGAGAAACGACCAAACATGGAGTTGGCACGTGCACAAAAGTTACCGTATCTACTCTCACAATTACACTGTTTTTTCATATTTTCCTTCGTAGTATGTTATACATGATGAAAATCGAAAGCACGATTGTGAATAAACACAAACAAGAAATATTAATTGAACAAAGGAGGAAATGAATAAAAAGATGCAAAATATGGAAACAATAATATGAGAAACCCGAGGGGTTTGAGAAACCTAGCAGCCATCTGATTTGTTGGGTTTATATCTTTCTCAGCTTTTCATTCATCAATTTTAGATTTTAATATTATAATGTTGATAATTATTATTGAATTTCTTTTTCCTTTGAAAGGAATTGAATGGTAATCATCTCTACAGTATTTAATATCATGTGTTCGACTATGTTATATTATATCATATTATATAATCTATGTTTATTGATTTTTTTTTAAAAAATAATGTTATTTTAATAAATAATGACAAAAATAGGGTTGGGTTAGAAGTATAGACAAAAATAGGATACCGAAATCGTGGACCCCGTCAATGATTTCCACATGCCATGTAAATCCACAATGAATGAGCTTCGTCATCCTCATACTAATATGAGTTCTTTTTGCAAATCCATGTTTTGAAATATGGCTAATGGCAATCTTAGACTAGAGAGCCTATAATATAGCTCTTCCACAAATTAAATCTAAAAAATATTTAAGAATCTAAACTGTGACATCCCAAATTTTCAGTTAATTTGTTATAAAAAAAAATAAATTACCTGAAAATTTAGTTAGTTGTTTGAATTTTGAAGCTTTAATTAGATTATGTTGAGAAAAAAAATTAAATTTAAAGTAAAATTGAATTTATTTTTAAAGTAAAATTGAATTTATTTGGGGAATATGGGGAATATTTAAGATTTGGATTTAAAATGAAGATTTGGAATTGCGTTGAGATTTAAGAAATTTAAATATATATATTTAGGGTTTTGGAAAACGAAAAGGAAAGGGAAATAGAATTTAAAGAAGTATATATATATATATATATACCTAAAGCTAATCTTGGATGTCAATGGGTTTGCAAGCTGCCGAGCAGCTCCTCTCTCTCCGTTCAACTTTGTCGGCATAATACTTTTCGTGGGTTAAGTGGGATTTTGGGATTTCAAGACTTTTCGTCGGCATAATACTTTTCGTGGGTTACGTGGGATTTCAAGACTTGGTTAGGCGAGGACTGTTTTGATAAGTATGGTTGATTTTATTGTAATTTTGTGAGTAACAATTGTGTTTTAATTATTGTTACCTATTGGATTTGGATTTTAGATTCAAGCTTCCAAGGATTTTGGAAACGATAAGAAGCTGTCCAAGCGGATTTAAAGGTCCATTTTAGTTACACCTAGTCTCAACGTAGTAGGGCACCCGTCGGCATTTGTAGATATATTTTAAACGGAAATTGAATTGTTTATATCTAGAATCGTTTTATAATTATGCCGACAGGTGCCCTACTACGTTTGTGAGCCCTACTAGTCTTCCGCACAAGGGGTACCCGATCAAAGATTTTCAGTTAATTGAAAAAGTTATTTTGATTTTTTTTTGTAAAAATATGAAAATGAGTTGTTTTAGATATATGCATGCATATAATGACGACCTAGTTTAAGTCCTAGAAAGTCGGGTCGTTACATAAACCGAACTCTGATTCCATTTAGATGTATTTATTATTTATCGTTACATAAACCGAACTCTGATTCCATTTAGATGTATTTATTATTTATTATATGAGACTGTTACGATTTGTTTGGCAACAAGGTGAACGTAATTATTATTCCGTCATCTTTCTAGAGTCAATTTTATCAATTGGCCCAAAGTTCAAAGGTTAGCATAAGCTTGATCCAGGTTCGATCTAAAGTCAAAGTCTAATCGATCTTAGTTTTAGCCTAGCCCATTTATTTGTTAAATTGAATATGAATCACTATTTTTGAAAAATGGATCAGCTCATTTGGACCGTAATTGAATTCGACCATTGGACTAACCAAATAATTTTATCATTGGGCAACCAACCCAAATGATATGTATGTATATGTAACTCTTCATATATTGTATTTTATGTATTAAAAACATTAAAGGTTTTAACATTATTTTTCTAATATATTTAAATATATCATCGTTTTTAGTTAACCTAAATTTTTTTAAAATGTTAAAAACAAATAAAACTTTTTAAGAAAGTAAAATATTCATTTAAATTTTTTTTGGTTTTCTGATTAAAGGAAATAAGTTCCTTTATTTTTATTTATTTACAATTTCAAAGTTGTGCTTTTATTAGGTTTGATTAGAAAAATCAATGGCGCAACATCTTCTAAAGCTGTATGTATGTATGTATCATATTTTCGTTCATTTTGCATATCATCAAACAATACCACTTTGGGATAAATCAACGATCACTAACCTCTATTCTTAAATGTCCATAGAAATTTGAGTAGGAATCATTTTACTGGATTTTTTCCAGCTGAATTTGCCTATCATCAACGATACGGGAGACAATGTCATTAAAAAGAAAAAAAAAATATATATATATATATATAGTTTGTGTTTGTATTGCATTTTAGGATGATTTTTGTGTAGTATTATTATTTTTTTTTTTATTGAAATTTTAGTTAGATATTAGAAAGGGACATTAATGGTGGGTCTTCCTATTAATCGTTTAAATCACAATATGACCTTTCATGACACAGATATGAATGACAGACGAAGTGACTTCTAATGTCAGCGTTTATACCATTTTTTAATAAGATACCAAAGAATAAAGGGATTAATAGGTACACCTCAATATCTCAAGAAGATTGACATATCCATAGCACCTTTATCATACCCTAAAATTCAAAGTAGATACATTACCATAAATGAATAAGAACAAGAGGGAACCAAAGAAGAGCTCAAATTTAAAGCATACATAGATAAAGGTGAGACTAGAGGAAAATAATCTAAATAAGTGAAATAGTAGATGAATCGGATGCTCTGGGAGGGGCCATTACATGAAAGTAGCAAAAGTTAAGAGTTATAGAAGAGGGGTTGTAATTCGTAAAAAAATTTTGATTGGTAAGACGAAAGACTAAAGAAGCTTTCCGACATTTTTCCATATCTAAATGTTGCTTTTTGATGAATTCTTAAAGGTTGATAAGACCCAAAAGGTGTTATTTTTCTTAGCTTAACTCGGGATTATTGTGATATTTAATGCGTTATTTCCATAATTTTATAGATATTGAGCATTTAAGAGGTAGAATTGACTATTAGAGCTGGAATGGGAATAAGAGAAACCAAAACGAAACTTCGGAGCATCAACTATGAAGAAAGGAAGGGAAAAAGAGGAAATTACCCTTGGCACAGGCACAACGACACTATGCCCAGCGCTGCGCACGGTGCATTTTTTAGAAGCAGTGTTTTTGGTGAAGTGTGGCGACGTTATTCCCCAGAGCTGTAGTGCTATGAAGTTCGATGGACGAAGGACGCGCATGTGCGCCATGCTGCTCCTCAGCGCTTCAGCACTCTCGAGAATTTCTATATATACAAAACTTTTGATTTTAGGTTAAATTATCTCAGGATTGCAGGCTCCACTCCGACTTTTCTCTGCGCAATTTTCATTCCATTTCAATTTTTCTTGTATTTTTCATTGATAGAACTCTTGGATTCATCTTGTTATGCTATGAGTGGCTAAGGTAATTTTTTTCTAGCTTAGAGTAGCGAAGAAACTCATTAATTTTTAGTTGGGAGAATTATTTTTATGTAATTGCCAATTCATTTAATTGATTCTTGATTGGTTAATTTATTGTTCTATTGTTTGGCTTAGAAATATTGTTTGGCTTGATCACCCAATGATTAGTTCAATTCTATGTTGTGTAGCCAATTATTTTGCACATAGCATGACTAATTGTTCAAGAATCGAATTAATTAGTAGTTTATGCTATCCAAATTACTAATTGTCTTGGCTAAGAATTCCTAGGGACATTTGATTTAGATGTTTAATTAATTAGACCGCTATTAAAACTGTTTAATTGAAGTCTAATTAAGAAATTGGTTAGAACATTAGGGCGTTTAGTTTTTGTCTTAAAAGCAAATGAGCCAAGAATTAAATTAAAGCATGCAACTATATTTTTAGAGTTAGATGGACAACCAAGTAAATAAGTGAAATCTGATTCACTAGACTAGACTTTTCATCATATTAAATTCCTTTTAAATTTTGCTTTTACTTTTATGCATTTAAATTCATTGCAAACAACAATCTTCCAAAACCCCTGTGTGACCTTCGAATTCATATATTTGCTAAAATAATTCAAGATTCTTTGTGGAGATGACCTGTTGCCACTAGCCTACAAGCTCGTGAGAGTTGTTAATAAATTTATTTGATTATTTTTATTCATGGTTGTTGCAATTATAGTAATTAGGCACAAAATATTAGTAGATAGAACAAAATGTAAAAGAATTTGTAGATATAGACAAAATTTAGATCTAGCTCCTAGAGTGTATCAGTAATAGACTATATCATTAATAGAAGTTTATCACTAATACGAGCTTACCAACTATAGAGTCTATCATTGAAAGATTTTGCTATATTTGTAATTCATTAAAAATGTTATCATACATTTAATTATTAGCGTTAAAAAGTATTATCCATTGCAATTATGGTGATTATTATTTCTTTTAGAGTTGTTTTTAAATATAGCAATTTGTTGCAAATATAACAATCAGTTTCAAAATATTTGCAGATAACAAAATTTAAATGATTAGAATGATATTTTAAAATATTTAAAAGTATTTATATCAGTTTTGAATTTGAATTGATATGTAAAATAATTATTAATTTCTTTAATTATTTACCATTATTACAAGGCAGTAAATTTGGTTTTGACTACAGGGGGTGACGTTGTCCATAAATAGCTCCCTTTTTTAAGCAGACAAATTGCAGCCTAAAGCGAGGAGCCATTGATTTATTAGCCTATTATTAACCTTTCCCCTTTTTCTTTCTCTCTCTTTTTTCTCACTTTCTCCGATGGATGATGACTCTGTCCATCGCACATTATCAGGTCACCTCCATGTGCCGCTTCTTAACGGAGATAAGCAAAACGACGTCGAACAGCAACCCATCACCGCCGCCAATGCCGGTGGCGCCACCTCCTTCGTCAAAACCTGCTTCAATGGACTCAACGCTCTTTCAGGTTCTAATTTTTTATTTCCTCTTTTATTTCTTTGATTTTGTTTGTTGTTGCCGCCGCCGCCTATGGTTTTCCTTTTCTTCTAGGGTTTTCAATTGCTTGGATTTGATCTTATCTTCTCTCTGCTTCTTTCTGTTTTTTTAAAGAAAGATAAGAATGTTAGTTGAATCTTATTTTAGACACAAGTTAAGAAATTAAAAAAAGAAAAAAAAAAAATAGACTCAAGTTAAAAATTTAATACATATTAAAGGATCGAGTGAGAAATTACATGTTAAATGTTAAATTAGCACCAGAGCTAAGTTAACCTTCACCAAAATAAATAAATAATAACCAAAAGTACTTTTATTTGAAAGACAGTATCAATAATTTTGATTTTTTCTAGATAATCTACCTTCTTACTTTGAAATAGTTGTTACAAGTATTCTCTCTAATAATTTAGATGCAGCCTAATCTACACTTCCTATCCTTTAAAATAAAAAGAATTATCAGGTGACAAGTTTTTATTGTAAAACTATTTGATCGACATAGTGCAACCCAAACATCATCTAATTATTTATGATATGAGTGACATTTGTTTTTTACATCTTACGAATTTATCCAATCTCTATAATAGGAGCCAAATGAAACTAAAGTTTCCTTTCAAAATGATCGATCAACGTCGACCATAAACCTAGCCTTACAAGCTAAGAATGCGAGTTCTTTAATTCCGGAGTAGAAATTGATTAAACAAATGTTTAGAAAAAATTACTTGAATGTAGCTACCACAATTCACCGTCTCTAATAAATAATCAACCTCCAAAGAAGAAAGTAATATCAATTAGCATCACTAAAATTTTCTTAGTTTGGTTTGGAGAGATTGATGTCTTATTCTACTTATTTTTGTTTTCTTGTCTACCGTATTGTATAAAAACAAATCTTTTTCTTGTAGTGGCATGGACCCTGTTTAATTTCCATTTCTGTTTAAATTTCTAACCACATTATTCTGTGGAAGAATCTAGAAAATGAAAAGAAAAGAAGAAAAAAAACTAAATATGTTTTTATTGGAATTTCCCAAAAGCTTTCGAAGAATTATAAAGAAAACATTAAATCAATTGAGGATTAAAAAAACAAACATCATATTTTGATGAGTTGATTCTTAGTGGTCGGACTCTACTTTTTTGCTTTCTCAGAACTTTGGAGTTTTTGAATAATCGAGGAGAAGAAGACAAGAGTAAAAACAAAATAGTGATTGTACTAGAGTTCTTTATTTTTATTTCTATATCTATATAGAAATAGTAACAAAGAAGCTTTAATTATACTTTTTTCTATATATATATATATATATATATATATATATATAAAGAGAGACTTGCAATCATTTTGCTTTTTCTATTTTTAGATTTTATAACAAAATTCAAAAGAATTTAGAACCTTTTGTTAAGGTTTCCTAATTAACAAAAAAAAATAAAAAAAAAACAATAAAAAAAAAAATAAATGAACGTAATTATTTTAAATGGCAAGTTAGTTCTGATTTGAATGTCTACTAAAAAATGATATAGTTGAAATATGTAATACAAAAAGAATTAAATTAGAAAGTTTATTATAGTAGAGACTAAATTGAAAAGAAGAAAAAAAAAAAAAAAAAACTCAACTATTTGAAACTAGAATATTTACTTTGTCAAACTTTACAAACATTCACAACTTAGTGTTCATTTAAGAGAGAGAGAGAGAGAGAGAGAAAAAAAGGAGAAAACCATGGAAGGTTTATGGACTAATTGAACCCTAAAGATGAAAAAAGAAGCAAGAATTGAATTGATATGTTTTATTTTATCTATTTATTTATTGAAAAGAATTTATATTATTATTATTTTATTCCATAAGCAAACAGAAGGGAAACCGATCAGTTATGATCAATCAATAATGATGCAAATGACAAGATTATATATTTTGTTTGTTAGTTAGTAAAATCCAACCTTGCATTTTCCTTTTAAGGAAAAAAATTTGAAAAGAGAGAACATTTTTGTTCATTATTAAAGATTTGAATTTATAATTTTTTTAGTAAGCTAAATTAATTGAGCGGGAATAAAAAAAAAATAAATAAATAACTTTGGGGAATAGTTTTTGCAAAGCAGCCAAAATTTTGATAAGGCGATGGGTTTAGGGAAAGTGATACGTGCCAAACAAGGCTCTAGTGTGAAATGTCAATCCCAACGAGACCCCCTTTTTTTTTCGGTTACATTTTTCCATCGCATGATGATCAAGCTAAATGGATGGTCTTCGTTTGGCTTCTTCTACTTGGTTGAGTTTCTTTTAAATTCTTTTATTGTTACGTGTTCAATTGGTATATGATTACTATTTTATTTTACTTTATAATTATGTGGATAAGAATTCACTTTTCATTACTTGTGTGATTATTGTTAGCTCAAATTATCAGTTTGGTGGTTAAACTTTTAAAGTTCTTAATAGGTCACCATTTTCCTTAGCTTGAGTTTGGTTATTTTGGATTGGTTTAAAGAAGTATAAATTGGAAGTTTAATCCAACCTAAAGTCTCTAGGGAGAATAACACTCTATTTGCGCAAAATTCGACTCTTTAGTTAATGTACCTAGCAACTCAAAAATAAAATAAAATAAAATAAAAGTGATGGATTTTTGGTTAAAAGATTGAAAAAATTAGAAGTTGATTCAATTATATTTGTAAATATTTTATATTAATAAGGTTAAATTACAAGTTTAGTCCTTCACCATTTAAAGGTTCAAACTTAAAAAAATTATTATACTTAAGCTTCCACATTTGTATCTAATAGGTTTCTAAACTATAAATTTTATTATTATCAATATTATTTTAATGGCCGGAGAGAACTTCCGAAAACTAAGAACGAACACTACCTGCACCAGTCCTATGGATTAAACCATTTTTGAAGGTTGATTAATGAAAAATAAGCAATAAGCAATTTGACTGTCAACCTAGCTCGAGTGTGTTTAGGAGAGGGAACAAAAGTGCCTAACCCACTTCTCAAATCCTTTAAAACTAATTGTGCGCCAAACCAACAACATACCTAATTAATTTTAAATTATTTGACTTAAAATTAGTTTGAAATCTAATTTTACCGGTGTTAGAGTGAGCGTAACTCAACTGACATAAAGTATATCAACTTTGATGTGAAAGGTTTGAATCTCCTGCTCCATGTTAAACTAAAAAAAACTCTAATTCTATCGGTAAAAAAAAATCTCCCCTATGGCTCTCCTCTAGCCACTCCCTCGATATCTCTTTTTTTAAGCTATCTAACAACATCATCTGTAATTGTTTGATCTTATATTTGAATGAAATTAAAGTTGGGATATGATGAGGGTATTAAGAGCGTGGTGCACTTACTGACCTACATACCTATCGTATCTTCCTAAAAGAAAAAAAATTATATTTGAGCATTGTCCATCGGTAAGTGGCATGTGCTTTCCTTGAGATTGAAATTTAGTCTTACGTCATTTTTATTATCAATTACTATATAATAAATAGCATAGGTATCGTTTTTTTTAACTATTTATTTATTTATTTATTTTTTATAGATAAGCTTATAAAAACTACATCCACTTGTAAGTTTTTATGCTTTGTTATATACTTTCTATTCAGTTTTGAAAATTTAAAAATAATAATTTTCATAACCTCATTTTGTTTCATTTTGTTTTTAGAATTTGACTAGGAATTCAAATATAAAGTTTCTTAAGAAAGATGAAAGCTATATTAAAATAATTGGAAGAAGATAAACATAAATTTTAAAAATAGAAAACAAAATGCGAAATCGTTTTGAAATAGGACAAAACAATCATAAATATCCTAGTGAATAAAGATATCCACATAAGTTTAAGAACTTACACACGAAATCGTTTTGGCTTCTCTTTCTACACTAATACCACCTGTCTCAATGTTTCTCACATGGTCACACTCATGGTTAAAGAGATTATAGAGGTGGTAGAAATTCCGATCAATCACGGTGATATAAGGACATGGTTGAGTTGGATTACATTAGGGTTGTAAATGAGTTGGGATTGAGTCGAAATTCCTTCAAAACCGACTCACTCATGGACAAATTTGAATCCGACCCAACCTAGTTTGATTAAGAGTTCAATAAAAATAGAACCAAGTCGACCCGAACTAGCATAGATTGCATATTGTATTTGGTAACTTGAAATTTTGGGTTGGTTCACAAGAATGTGTTAAAGTGGCCCAATCCAACTTCTTGTACACCTGTAGGGCTAGCTACAAGTGGTCCATCAACTCTTCTTGCTTCGGGAAGACTATTTGTTTGACGGTTTTGTGGTCCACCAACTCTTTCTCTCTTCCATTGATATGATGCAGCTAAAATCACATTAAATTGGTAGAATTTCTTCTACTTTTTGTTCTACTCTTTCTCTTCATTCTATGTTTCTCAGGTACGTCCTTTAAAAATAAAGTATCATTTGTCCAAGAGACCCTATACGGCCACCTGTGTGCAAACTCGAAAACTTGGACTAACTTAGGTTCATTACATCAAGATTTGGAAAACTAGGCTTGACCTTATCTATTAGATGATATTATTTTCGTGCCATAGTACTTTTAAGTTTTGCATTATTTCTTCACCATTAATCGATCAAGTCAACGAATTATACCTTTAGTTGAAAAAAAGTAGTACGACAACCAACTATTTTATAAAGAGTGAGAGGTTTCTTGATTTTTTTCAATGTGGGATCCTCAATATGGTGCGTCTTCTTGGGTTCACCATTCTTGATCTTTATGGACTCATACCATATTAGATAAAAACATGGGTTCCAATCTCAAAACTAATTAACAATGAGAGTAATAGCCCATCTATTTTATAAAGTGTGCGAGGTCCCTTAATTTTTTTTAATGTGGGATCTTTAATAGGTGATTGGCATAAGTCTGAATCTAAAATTGATGCCAACCAACCAATATTAACCCTACCATAAACTGAAATAAAACATATAGAAATACATATTTAGAAGAAAAAAAATTAAAAATATGTAAAATATACCCTTCACATATATTTGGATTTACCAAATTACAAACCTATTTGGCAAGCTCAACAAAATCATCCATATTTATATATTGAGGTCGAACTTCGGCTGGGAAGTGAGCTCTGATCATTGGGCTAAGTTGGCCTTGATTTTTTCTAAAAACAAATAGAATAAGGACTTGGAGAGCCACCTAGGCATAAAAATTAAACCTAATAAACATATTATATACGTTTTGAAGTCCAAATATCTATTTGATGCGACAATGAAAGCTTTAAGGACTTATTAGGAAATTTCAAAACTTTATTTAGAGCATGGTTTAGGTAGTTGTCACGTCTAGCCTGTGTTATACTTCAAAAGATTTTTCACACTGGAAAACAAATTATTATAAACTTAATGCTACAAAGACTACTATATTGTTATTTAAAAAAAAAAAAAAAAAAAAAAAGAGATACGAAATAGCATAGCGTGGAATCGGTAAGTGTACCAAAATATCTCAATTGGGTTGACACATTCATAGCAACTTCATCATCTCTCACTTTCCTATATTGATAACTAATAAAATTTAGGGTTATAAGACACAACATAAAGAGCTAGAGTGAAGCCAAGGTAAAGGTGGAAAGAAGATTTCTATATTCTTATCTAATTATTTTTATAAATTATAAAATTTAATTATTTATAGATTAAATTTCAAGTCTAAGATATATTAATGACCAGTTTTGTGGTTTGAATCTCCTCAATCCGATTTTACTCAGACAACAAAAACTTTCAAGTTTACGTCAATAGACTAGTAGGATAGTTTCGACATAAATTTCTAAACTTTTGATTTTGTGTCTAACAAAGTTCCTAAACTTTCAATTTCGGGTCTATTAAGACATTTACCTATTATACTTTTTTAAACTTCACGTACTTATTAGACTCAAAATTTAATGTCTTATTAGACACAATAGCATTTTTTTGTTGATGGATTCGTTCGTTTTTAAAATTGTCGAATGTGAGGGACATATTACACACGCAAAATTAGTATATGAACTTGACATTTTTAAGTTTAGTGATCTATTAAACACACAATTAAGATCTCATTTGGTAACTATTTTATTTTTTGTTTTTTGTTTTTGAAAATTAAGTCTATAGACACTACTTTCACCTCAAATTTCTTTATTTGTTGTCTAGATTTTACCAATGGCTTAAAAAATCAAGCCAAATTTAACTTTTAAAAATTTATTTTTGTTTTCGAAATCCGATTTAGAATTCAACTATTGTAATTAAAAAATATGCAAATTCAATGTGAAATAAGATTTAGGAATATATTATTAGTTTAGCAAGAGTGGTACAACAATTATTTTTTACTTTTCCATTCCACTACACGACAAATGTCCACCACACAACAAATCAAAAAGATATGGAACGAGGAAGGAGGAACACGTTTAAAGAGAGATGATGGGCTGCACGTGATAAACAATTTTCATCTGCTTTTTTATTTTTAACTTTTAAAATTTAACTCTACTTTCCCTTAATATAGTTTTGATCTTTAAAATTTCAAAAAAAAAAATATTTTAAAATTATTTGGTTTAATTTTTAATTTTTAAAATATCAATAGATAGGAATAACAAAGCAATAAATTTAGAGTTCGAAGTAATATTTGTAAACTCAATTTTTTAAAATTAAAAAGTAAAAAATTAAATGGTTACGATTTAATTTGCTAAGTATTTTGATTGTTTAGTGTTAATTTAATTTTGGTTGGTTTACGTATTTCAAATTATGAGTTTGTACAAATTTAATTAAATTTCTGAAATTCATCTTTTATACTATACACTAATTATAAACAAATCATTCATCTATAAATTAAAAAACTTGTACACAAACTTAAATTTAGAGGATAAGGTGGGACAGAGTGGAAGGAGAGAAAGGATGAGTTTTGTGTGGTTATTATTTTTATTATTTTTCATTCGCATTTCCTCCTTTTTCAATTTTGTCATATCATCTAAAATGATTTTGTATGATTAGTATGACGGTGGTTTATTAATTAGTATTAGTAATAAGAGTTTAAGTTTGAAATAGGAAAATGCAATTTATTTTAGAAGGTAAAACTATTGGATATAAATTTAAAGCTTCAATCAATAGGGAATGTTTTGGGTGTTATGTCTTTCTCTCATGTTCGTCGATGACAAAATGTTATTGTGCATTCTCTTGCATCTAAAGTTTTGGAGAAGTGTGAGTCTTCCCTTCTTATTGTTCTTTACTGGTTTTCTATGTTTGTTTCTCGTTATGTAATTTTTTAGTTTGTTTGTTCTAGTTTGCTTGTATTGTCCTTAAAAAAATGAATGTTAACACTACCCTTAAACTTTAGAAAGAAAAAAAAAAAGATAAGGTTTTTTTTTTGTTTTTTTGTTTTTAATTTTTGTAAATTTAAGGGTATTATTAAAATTTTTGAAAATTTAGAGATATTTTGGAAACAATGTTGGAAGTATTTTCTATAACATTTAGCCAATTTTGTATTCAAATCTCAAACTCTCACACGTGTTCAAAATAGAGTGATTATAAAGTTTGCACTTTTTTAAATTGAAAATGATCACATCCACTGTTTATTAATGGTGAATCAAACATTTGGTCCCATGATTTTTTTTTGTGTCTCCCCATCACGTGTATTTGGTGCAAAATTTCACATGTCACTATTCAAATTTTGTTTAAGTCATTTTAGTTTTCAAAACATATGCTTTTTTAGTATTTAAGAGAGAGAAAACTCAAACACTTTGCTCATCTCACTTCCTAACTAAAATATTTCTTTATTTTTGGCATTTTGAGTTGATTTTTGTTGCTAGCTTCTTCTTCTTCTTCTTCTTCTTCTTCTTCTTCTTCTTCTTCTTCTTCTTCTTCTTCTTCTTCTTCTTCTTCTTCTTCTTCTTCTTTTTCTAACACAAAAATGAAGGTGAAGAAGTTCTTAGATTCATTTTTGAGGGTACCTCTCTTGGTTGGAGAGAAGTTTGAGAATGAAGTAGTGATCACTTTGGAGGAATTGGAATCAAATAATATTCACAATTCTTCCCAAAAAACCTCTTTCCTCCAAACCTCTTTCAACCTCCTCAATACTCTATCAGGTTCTACTTGCAAAACATAACTCAATCATCAACAACTTATTTGGTTTTTTTCTTTTATTTATTATTATATTATTATTTTGATTCTTAACAACACGTTGTTACATTTTTTAAAAAATTTTATTAAGAAATACTTAGTGCTACAGTTCAAGTAGCAGTCCAATACAAAAATTTAATGTAATAATTTCAAAAGATATAACTATCTTTTGTAGTTTGCTTACATGTTATCCAAAACTAAAATTTTTGTATGACATGAATTCTAAGGATCATGAAAACCGACTTCTCAAGTGCTCATTAATAATTAGCTCATCAAGTACTACTCAATTCTATATAGTAAATTCAAAATTAACTTTTTTGAATGACCACTTCAAAGAATTCAAATTAAAAATGGTTATACTTGAATTTAATTTCACTCCGATCTCAAATTCACTTTAAATCTAGTTGATGTTTATGTTAGATTTATGTTATATCATACTAATGATCTCATTGTTGTATCTACACCGCAGGAGTTGGAATTCTATCAGTTCCCTATGCCCTCGCGTCGGGCGGATGGCTAAGCCTTATACTCCTATTCGTGATCGCCCTGGCGACGTTTTACACCGGGCTGCTAATCCAGCGATGCATGGATGCAAAATCTGATATAAGAACCTATCCAGAGGTTGGAGAGCTAGCATTCGGAAACAATGGGAAGATAATAGTATCTGTTTTCATGTATGTAGAGCTATACTTGGTTGCCACAGGATTTCTAATTCTTGAAGGCGATAACTTGAACAACATGTTCCCGGACGTCGAGTTCAAACTCCTCGGCTTTAGAATCGCGGGCCAAGCATTCTTTGTTTTGGTGATTGCCCTCATTATCTTGCCATCGGTTTGGCTTGACAACATGAGTCTTCTCTCTTTCGTGTCGGCGAGTGGAGTTCTCGCGTCGGCCATCATCATCGGATCTGTTTTCTGGTGTGGTGCCTTCGATGGAATTGGATTCCAACACAAAGGAACAACTCTCATCAACTGGAAAGGGATTCCAAATTCCATCAGCTTATTTGCATTTTGTTACTGTGCGCATCCGGTTTTCCCAACCTTGTACACTTCCATGAACAACAAACCACAATTCTCCAATGTAAGTGCAAACCAAATTCCCTTGTCCTCTAATTTCTTTTTATGTTTCAATTTCATCTTAATGTTTTTTAAATAACTAAGTTCATTCATTCACCAACTGTTGACAATTTAAAAATGATAACATTCATGAAGTTGTCAGCAAATTTTTTTTTTTTTTTTTTTTTTATAAATTAATTAGCTTATAAACACTACTCTCTTACTAGTAAATTTCATTCCGTTGTTATCCACCATTTAACTTTTTAGATGTTTTCAAAATTCAAGCTAAGTCTTAAGAAAATGATTTTTAAAAACCTTGTTATATTATTTTTTTTTTTTTTGAATTAGACTTGTAAATAAATTTTAAGAATACAAGTATAGTTGTTAAAACAAAAAAATCAAATACTTAAATCACAATTACATAATTTTTCATATTAACAAATATTTGCAAGTCTAAGCATAGTATCATAAAAAAAAAATAATTATTTTTTACTATATAATTAAAGGGAAGGCAGGAAAATGGTACACAACTCAACAAATAGTATTTTTTAACATTACATAATCATTTTGTTGATTACTTATAAAATAATTTTGTGTAATAATTTTAACATTTGGACTAAAACAAATATATTTAAGCCTTTTAATTTCTTAAACTTTTTAGTCACCAATTTTGGTGTTTTCTACTTGTGCAGGTTCTAGCTTTCTGCTTCATCCTTTGCACATTTTGTTATGCCTCCATGGCTGTAATGGGATACGCCATGTTTGGCTCAGACATTCAATCACAAATAACTTTAAATCTTCCAACAGGAAAACTCAGCTCTTTGGTTGCAATCTACACAACATTAGTAAACCCCATTTGTAAATATGCATTAATGACTCTTCCAATTGTCACTGCCATTAAGAATCGCTTTCCATCGAACTACAACACAAAGCCCTTGACTATGTTAATTAGTACCAGCGTGTTAGTCAGCAATGTCACCGTAGCTCTGGCAATTCCATTCTTCGGGTCTCTGATGTCACTCGTCGGAGCGTTTCTCAGCGTGACCGCTTCCATTATACTTCCGTGCGTGTGTTACTTGAAGATTTCGGGCAGTTACAAGAGGCCGTTCGGATTCGAGACGGTGATAATAAGTAGTATCATATTCATAGGTGTTGTTGTTGCCATAGTTGGCACATATGTAGCTCTTGTAGAAATTATAGGAAAGATATAATTAATTTATTCTTCTTGATGTAGCTGAAATTGAATGTATTTTAGATTATATATGTAGTATTATTTTATGTTACATAAATGTGAGGTTCAACGAGACATCAGATGTCTCTTTTAAAGAATTGTCTTTTTGTACATCTTTTGAAAACATGTATATTCACTCTAAAAAAAAAAAAAAACTTTGATAGCCTTTGGAGTACTAAATTTTTTTTTTTTAATCACGATATCTCTACTATTGCTCTAAACTGGAATGCTTAGCTTTTTCTATTTTCTTTTTTGTTTTGAGTTGATCTCCAGCTCTTACGTTCTATCATGTTCTAGCATTTTGAATGAATGCATCACTACAAGCATCAATGTATGATGAGGATATTAAAAATGTGTCAACGTAGTTGAAATGTCTTGTTATACCTCTTGATCTCACTCTCCTCTAGTATCTTGAGAAATCCTTTTTAAGTATAAATTTTGATGCATTGGTCACCTCAATTTTTTAGGAATGGAATTTACCATGCATTAGTTGAAGACACCGAACTTATTTATGATAGCAATTATATTCCACATAATGTGTTGGTTGTTTATGTGAACAGGGACATTGGCCTCAAGTTTGGAGAGGGGGCAAGAGTTATATGTGGGTCAGTCGCACTGCTACTGCTAGTACGATTAGGGATATAAGTGGACCGAGTTGGGTCGGGTTTCTCTAAAATCCCTCCCCATTCTATACATACAAAACCGACCCAGTCTGAGTCGGGTCAGAACCTGGTCAAGTTGGGCCGATTTATATTATTATTATTTTTTAAAGACGAATCTAAAATAAATATCCAAAGAAAAAGAGGAGGGAGACTGTACAACTAATGAGAAACAGACAATATCCAAAGGAAAAAAAAAAAAGAAAGAAGTAGAACCAAGCGAAATAGACAGTAAGCTAAATTATATATATAAAAAAGTCAAAATTATTCTTTAACTTTCAAAAATTTTAAAATTAACCTTAAACCTTTAAAAATAGTTCAAAAATACGTTTACAGATAGTTTTAGTTGAAAATTATTAATTTGTTTCAAAATTACCTCTAAATTTTCAAAAGTTTAAAAAATAATCTTAAATTTAAAAAATAAAAAGTAAAAAAAGTAAATGAATAAAAATAGTTAATATTTTGTTGCAAAAATATAACTCTAAACTTTTAAAAGTTGCATCTATATTATTAACAAAAAAAAAAAGGGTTAAATAATGTTCTTACCATAAGTATGGGGAGATCAATAATTTATTTGAATTTTTTTATTTAAAAAAAAAATTTAAAACAAATTATATAGATATCTTCATTTTTTTTCTTCATATAGATACTCTCATTTTTCTCCTATTTATCCAAAACTTACCACAAGTTTTTTTAGCAACCAATTATAAACTCAAACTTTAAGTTAAAATTTAAATTCCATAAAATCCTACAAAATTCTAAAGTCAAATTTTCCCTTAAAATTTACCAAAACAATAAATAGTCAAATACAAAAAAGACAGTATTTGACAATTAACCCATACTCAACTACTAATGTACAACCTAGTTAAAACATAAGTCCTAAGGTCTGTTGATACTCTCATTATTTTCTTTTTGTCTTGTTATAGTCTATCGACCTTAACCGAAATAGATAATTCTTTTTAGACAAGCAAATGTCAAACAAAAGGGGAGTAAGAGGGTATTGAAGAAGAGGAAAAATAAAAAGTAAGATGACATCAACGATCTTGGTTTATATACTAACGGTAACAATATTTGTTAAAGCTTTTTTTTTTAAAAAAAAAAGAATATTTTTGAAACTTTTGAAAGTACAAGAGTATTTTTGACATAAAACACTAATGGTTTTCATCCAAAACCAACGATATAGATATCTTTTAACTCTTTTTTTGAAAGTTTTTGAAGATATTTTTGAAACTTTTGAAAGCTCTAAGTATACTCAAAGTACAAATTTAGGGGTATTAAATAATTTAACGTAGACAATATTCAAATTAAATAAACATTTACATAAAACAAACGGATACTGATTTGCAGAGAGTTTTTCTTTGGTACACTAATGGTGTATGATTTTAGTGGGGGGATGGAATTGTACGTGAAGTTGGAGCACTCATAGAAAGGAGGAGAGAATTATGCAAATCCTCAATTTTAAAGTTGCGGCATAGGCTGCAACTATATCATGAAACCCTTTTTTGTGACACAGTAAATAATAATAATAATAATAATATCTTTTTTAAAAAAATATTTTCCACATGAAAAATTTTCAATCACCACAAAAAAAAAAAAAAATAGAGCAATTGCAAATATAGAAATCAATTCTAAAGTATTAACAAATATGAAATTAGTTAACTAGAAACAATAATAATTATCTAGTATAGGAAAGAAGCAATTGTGAAGGTGGAAAAACGTCCTTTAAGGGGAGGAGTAAAAAACAACAAACTAAACAAAAGAAAAACTCCACTATAATAGGTAATGGTTAATTAGAATGAGTTGACTAGAGACACATACACAATAGATGTGAGGATGAATATTCTTGGCAGCAAAGAGTAACAATAAAAATTAGAAAAATATTACTTAAAGTGGTAAACAACTAGACATTGTAATAAAGAAACTCCAGTGTTGAGATTGAAAACCGTTGTGTTAAAATGAGAACTGGATTAGACCACGAATTGACCTACAAAAGGCTGAAATACGCTACTATACAAATTTTCTTCCTAATTTCTCAATGCTGTCTTTTTCACTTCTCAGATTGCGTGCATCACACCACTATTGGTTAATATATGAAAATAATAAGAAATTTGTTCCTTCTACCCGCTTCTCAAAGTTTAACCTTGTGCCAAATTCGTAATTTCGAGGGATAAATGGAGACAGATTGTGGGATTTCAACAAATGGTATATTTTGTAAGCAAAAGAAAATAAAAATTAATATTATTGTCAGAAGTGGGATTTGAACCCACGCCCTCTCTCGAAGACCAGAACTTGAGTCTGGCGCCTTAGACCACTCGGCCATCCTGACATTCTGTTTGCAAAATTGTAATCATATTATTTATTTTTGTTAGTACATCATTTTGGGTTCTGGGTTCCAAAGTAATTTTGAAGCTTTTCATAATCATTTTAGTTTCTTATTAATTTTAAAAAACATTTCTAATTAAAAAAAAAGGGTCAGATGGGCAGACGAGAGGAGTAATGGTAGAAGGAGGAGTACCAGAGAGAGATCGGAGAACGAGGAGTCTAAGGGAAACAGAGAGAAGGAGAAGGAAAATAATGAATGCAGAGAGAAGGAGAAGTTCCCAGACCTTTTATTGAAATATTGTATTTAGTAAAAACAATGAGTAAAATATGGTAGTTGAGAGGAGAGAGAAGATTGGATAGTGGTGAGAGGAAAAGGTCGAGACCTCAACCCTTGACCAACGCAAGCCTTCGACCAACGCAAGGCCAACTTTGACCAACACATGGCCTACTTCGACCAACGCATGGCCTCCTTGACCAACGCATGGCCTGCTTCGACCAACGCATGGGGAAGAGTGAATGCGGAGAGAAGGCAATAGAAGAGAGAGAGAGAGGAGATTTTGGGTAGAGTGTGCATGGGGAAGCGACAGAAACTATGGGAATGAAGGGAAACCGAGAGATGGGGAGGGAATGATTGGAATGGGTTGTATTTGGGGTTGGTTTTGTAATCCAAACCAACCCCAAAGCCCATTCCCTAGACATGGGTTTTGTAACCCAATACAATACAACCAAACCCAATACAATACCCCAAATAGGCCCTGAAAGTCAAGGGCTACGGTTGGGGTTCAAATGCTTCTTGATTGATTTTTTTTATTTTTTTATTTAGTCCCTACATCTTATTTATTGTTGATTTTAAATTTTTTTTCTTATTTATTAACATTTTACTATAAATTTTGAAAAGTCAATCAAATATTATAATTTTTTACATGAAAATTATTGTTATTATTCAGTCAATTGGGATAAAAATTAAATTTGATACACCTAATTTAAGATTTATTAAAAAAATATAGAGACTATTACCGTGAATATTACTTACATGCATCATATATATTACATTAGGAGCAAGAGAAAAAAAAATCATTCATTCCATATACTCAAGTATATTTTCCCTTAAAAATATGTAGATTTTGGTTGCATGCATGCATTCTATAGTCAACTTTTAAGAGAAAATATATATATACACTTCAATGTAGAAGATGAAAAGTCGAGAAAATGAGAATATACTTTTGCTAATATATATATATATATATTTGGAAACAACCCTGTTTAAGCAATTAATATACCAACTCCACCTTCATTTCTCTTATCACCTCATTACTCTTCCATTCCTCCATATCGCCTGCAACTTAAATCACCAACAGGCTGGCCTCCCCTGCCGCTTTCGGCCCATTCGCCCCTCCTCCTTTCCGAATGGCCGAGATCATACTGCCATTACTACGTCAAGAGTCATTGGCTCTCGTTTGTGTTGTTTTTCCGGATTTCACCGTTGTCTCTTCTGTCATCTTCTTCAATTTCGCTTCCTCTATCTTTTTTTTTTTTTTTTTTGTGTCTATGATTTCAATCCACTAGTTTTTCTTGTTTCTTCAATCGAGAAGAGAGAACAACCGCGAATATTCATTGAGAGATGAAGATGCGAATGAAGAGAATAGAACCTTTAGTGTCCGTAAAAAAAAATTGCACTCGTACAATTGCAGATGGAGAAAAAAGGGTTGAAAAACTTGACCGCCATTGTAAGACCGACGTTGTAGGCATCCTTCCGATTGTTTAATTAATACTATCTCTCGAATTTTGAGTTTCTTTTTTCTGCCGTGAGAAGCTTGTATGTATTCCTACCATAGATATTTGAGTTTGTTCATGAGTTTTTAGCATTGTTGTTCACGGGTCATGGATGTTCCACGTTCTTATCTATGCGTTTTAGCTAGATTGTGTGTGGGTTGTTCAAATATGTGCATTTTAGCTAGATTTCGCCATCATCTGCGCTGTAGTCTTCGGTTCAAAAAAAAAGTTGTGTTGGCAGGAGTATGGGACTATGCTGAAATGCCACCCTTTATCATATCTTCTTTATGGAAAGCATTTGTTCACTCTTATGTTTAAAATTGATTGAATGAGCAAAGTTTGGGTAGTAATAACTTTTGGTTTCAAGAGCAGTTTAGTCCAAATAAACCTCGACTGTTTAACATTTTAATATCTTTTTATACCAGTTTGTGATCGATCTATTCCAAATTCTACAAGAAAATGAGAAATATGTCTTAAACAAACATGTTTAGCTAAATGTGCTCTATTTGGAGTAAAGAAATAGATTATAGTAGATTTTTAGACTCTAGAGGACCCCTTAGAGCAAAAGCTCGTCGCAGCCCTTGCCCATTTCGATTTGGACTCTACCTCCTTGAGTCAAAAACCTTACGGCTGAACAGATCAAATCCCCTTTCATAAGGATTGAGCTTTGACGAGTAGCTCAGTCTGCTATCGTTTTCTTCTTTCTCATAAAACAATCCCATTAGAAGTCATTTAAATTTCCATGTAGGACTAAATCACTACAAGTTACAAATTAAAAGCTAGTACTACAATATATTGGCTAAATCGTCAGCCAACATAGATGACCAAATGTACATTTTAACCATTAAATAAACATATATAATCATCATCAGAAGTTTATCATTTGCATATGCAGGTTCAATCCATCAAGCAAATCGTTAATGCCATCAGAAGCAGCCCGAGCATCAAAACCTGAAAAGAATTTACGCAAAGAGCCACCCACTTCAATGCAACTCTCCCCAGCCATCTTTTTTATTCCTCTATCTTTCATCGCCCTACGACAATCTGCTGCCTGCTTCCACATCCCAACTTCAGCAAACTTGTTTGCAACAATCACCACATTCCCGCCCCTCTTCGGTTCGAGCTCAAGCAGCCTCTTCCTTGCCTCTTCTGCTATCTGAGCCCCGTCGTCCACATCACGAGCACTGCATGCACTCAGCAATGTCCTCCACACAATTGGATCAGGCTCCACAGGCATGCTCATGATGAGCTCATAAGCTTCCTTGACTCGACCAGCACGTCCTAAAACATCCACCATTGACCCATAATGTATCATCATCGGCTTAATCCCGTAAACTCTCTCCATAATGTTGAAGTAGTGGTAGCTTTTATCCACCAATCCGGCATGGCTGCAGGCACATAGGACACCGATGAAAGTGACATAGTTAGGGACTACAGAGGAGCTCATCATATTTGTGAAAAGTTCAATGGCTTCATTGGCAAATCCATGTTGGGCAAGCCCCAAAATCATTGCACTCCATGTCCACACACTTCTCTGTTTCAAACAATTGAATACAAGCCTAGCACATCCCACATCGCCAGATTTTGCATACATATCGACGAAGGCAGTGCCCAATTGTACATTCAAAACCATCCCTCTTCCCACAACTTGAGAATGAACCCATCTCCCTAAGCTTAAGTTACCAAGCTCTGCACAAGCTGATAATATAACCACCATTGTAGTCTCATCCGGCTCGAAACCATGGTTTCTCATTTTCAAAAAGTAGTCAATCGCTTCATCAAAGCAAAAATTCTCAACACATGCTGTAATAACCGCATTCCACGAAACTAAAGTTCTTTCAGACATTTCGTCAAACACCTTCCGTGCACCAGACATTCTTTTGCAGGACCCATAGAAATTAATCAGAGTGTTCCGAACATAAACATCTAAATCTAAACCACACTTTATGGCAACAGCATGAAACTGCTTACCTTCTTGGAGAGTCGCGAGTGTCGCACAGGCCTTGAGAAGGAAGGGGAAAGTGAGGTTATTGGGTCTGATTCCTCGTCTTCGCATTTTCCCAAATACCGAAATGGCCTGTTGTGGAGAATCGCTCGAAGCATATCCCCTGATGATGAGATTCCATGGCAAAGGGGCGGAATGAAAGTGGGAATGGAAGAGGAGAGAGCGGCCATAGCTGAGATTTCTGGAGGGCGATAGAGCAGCGATGCGGAGGAGTTCGGTGGTGAGAAATGGGTCATTTTGGAGCCCAGAGACGAGGATTTGAGCGTGGATTTCAAATAGGTGTTTCGTTGAGGAACAGAGCTTGAGAAGGGAAAGGAATTGATGCTTTCTGGAGAGGAAATTGGGATTTGAATTGTAATTGTGGGCGTTGGGAGGGAAAATTTGATGGACGGCAGATATCCGGAGTCGAACCATGCAACTGAAATTAGTATGGCCTCAAAACCCCAGCCAGCGGACTTCAGCGAGCTCAATGGTTGCCCATGGCTGTAGGTTTGGGCGCTAAATTATGCAGACAATGGGGCAAATCGGAAGGGTCGGGCGGATGGAGGGCCAAAATTGGGGGAAAAATTTGAAATTTATCCTACCTTTTTAAATTGAGTTTATTTCACTATTCATTATTATCATATTCTAGCGAAATTACCAAAATAAAACTTTGAACAAGCGAATTAGGTATTTTGCTCTCAAACTCTCACTTCCTTTCCTCTCTCTCACACAAATTATTCTCCTCTCTCTCTCTCCTTTCTCTCACGCTCTCGCTCTGCAACAAAAACTGAACATCGAAAGGGGTAGAAGTGTGCAATTGGGTGTTGCGTAGTTGAAAGGAGCTGGTTGTGTAGTCTTGTTGGAACTTGATGGTCCAAAGAAAGGGTGTCGAATCCTTCCTCAACGAATCAAATAAAATCTACGATTGCCGATCAATACAACCTAGACTATTGAGTAGTACAAATGGCAGAACCAGAGCAATCTGCAAAGAAGCATGAAGTTTAGTTTTACAAAGTCAATTCTTTAGTTGAAGTGGTAAATATGGGGGTTTGGTGTGGTTGAGAAGTAAGAATGAAAAGATAAAATGTGGAATGTAAATTAGTGTAAAGAAAAGTAAAAGTGGTTTAGATTAGGTTTTAGAGATATCCTCATTTGTTTGCTTGATCATTGAATTCATATGATTTAATTCCTATCTTTGCCTATGCTTACCCAACACATTTAGTAGTGTTGAATGGAAGTCCAAAACTATATATATCTAGATGTAGTGCATGCCAAATATAATGGAGAGGATGCCACATAATCCACAAGTTTGACTTAACTTTGTTACTAAGCGATTAAGAGCATTAACAATTACAAATTAAGTCTTAATCTATATTGATCAATCATGCAACTTTGACTAGTTTGTCTTGCAATCTGAAAAAAACACAGCCATGAATATAATCCTAAGATAAAAATCCATAAACAAAATAGAAACATTCAGAGTTTAGCATAGGTCTCACAAGATTAAAATTGGGGAAGACCTCTAAAACTAGGAGCTAGTGATCCTTACCTTCCCATAAGACGAGGAAGCTAAAGTCTGCTATCATTCAACTCAATTACAAAGAAAAGTTCAAATAAAAACCTAAAACAAATATTGTAGATGAATAAAGAACGAAAAAATGAAGAAAATGAGTGGTCATTCACCCAAAACAACCACACTGTTCAAAAGTTATGACTTGATTACCGAACTGGATTTAGTAGTGCGACAGTGCCACGATGCTACCAACATTTTCATAAAAAAAGCTATAAGATGACCGGTGGCTCAAATGCTCAAACAAGCCCTGTAAAAACCAACAAAACTAACAGTAAGCAAAATAGAATTGTACACAAGAGTTGGTAACCGAGTTTGGTGATAAACCATCTATGTCCGGGGAGCAGTGTGCCAAGGAAAGATAATCCACTAATATTAAAGTGTTAAGTGTTTACAACAAAATACTTATTTGTAAAGTATTGACTTCTACAGTGACTCTTGTAGAGCTTAACTTGCTAAACACCTAGGCACTCCCTATATATGAGACTCCCTCTCAATTGTACTTAGGCTCCCCCTAAGTTTGAAAATATTATTTGGCTTCTGACAATGTGTGATACTCCTCTCAACTTGGTTATCTTCCTCGTGACTCAGTGAACTCCCTTCACATGAGAACTTAGGTCCCCTTTGTCAATTGGTAACACCTTAGGCTCCCCCTAAGGCTTGAGAAATCCTTCTTGATGAATGAAGTCTTAGGCTCCCCCCTAAGACCAAGAATCTCTTCTTTACAACGATGCCTTAGACTCCCCCTAAAATAGAAATAAATCTTCACGTTTTTTAACGATTCAAACAACGGATATGCACAAGAAAATAAAGTGAGCAAAGATCAAATCCCTATGTTGCACGAATCAGCCACCCAAAACAAAAACTCTTTCTCACCAAGATCAAGATGCTGTCAGATCCCATAACAACAATTCTTCAAAATATTCAATAATGACGACCAACTCTAGCAAGGGCACAAAACTTTCAATAAATAGTTTCTTTGGAAAAGGAAAACATCTCCAAAAAGAATTTGGAAGGCCCCGAAGAAAGAAAGAATCCATAAAATAAAATTTGTTGAATTTTCCAAATAAGAAGAGTCTGGACAAAAGAAATAGCCCTTGTTACAACAATAGCTTAGACAACTTCTATGACATCATGCAAACGGCCAGAACCATAACACCCTGTCTTAAATAACTAACTAGTCAATCTCAAAACTCTAACAATCAATAAGCAAATGCAGCAACCCTCAATGAAGGCCATTATTCTCCTTTAATAACCTTGGCCAAATAAGGAAATAATTTTTTGAAAAAAGATTTCCTTTTTTTTGTCAAAATAAGATCCACCATAAAAAGAAAAATACTGATCAATATACTTTTGCTGAGATTTTCCAAATTAGGAAAAAGAATATTTTGGATATAAAATCCATATTAGGAAAGAAAATATGTTTTGTAGGAAATGGACATGTTTGAGGCAAATAATATAAGACTTTATGTGTGACTGTCGCCATGTGCCCAAGACGACGCGGAGCAGCCGACATCCTCGAAAAGGGTTAATTTTAAAAGAAAATAAAAAAAAAAGAGGAGTCGCCACCAATCTTTTTTACGGTGTGATTGGACACCGAAGTAAAATAACAATTTTTAATTAAAAATAAAAATGGTCTACGAAAACTAGAGTTGAGTTCGGGAGTCATTTGTGTATGGGGAACGTGTTAGCACCCCACTACACCCGATAAGCAAAACGGTGGCCAATTTATTTTTATCTTGAAATAAAAGTATTATTTAATTTTTTTTAAAGAAAATAATGTCTTATTTTACCCCTCATTACTCCAATATTTGAAGCAATGATCTCATAAAATAAGTGAAACAAATTCCGTCAATTTGACTATATTATAATTGAGGAAAAATTCTTCATCTCAAGAAAATGAGAAATTATTACGTTTTCTCAAAATCCATCACAGTATAGTCTTGAAATAAATGAAATTTCTTTTTTTTTTTTTTTAAAAACATTCATTAAATTCATTTTTCTTAAGATCAAATCTCGGACTCCCAAAGATGTGATCTCTCACCTTAAGAACTCTAGGAAATCGAAGTCCCAAATTTCCTAAATTCCATCATAGGATTTTTTTAGAAAAACGGTCTTAAAAACAAGTTATTAGAGAAAGAATGGATTAGAAAACCTTTTGAAATCATAGATCAATCTTTTAATGTTTGAAAACCCAAAATGTGTAAATTTAAAGAAAAAAAATTTAAATGATTTAGAAAAAGTCTTGTGATAAAAAAAACTTTAAAAAAACTTAGAGAAATTTAAATTAGAAGGATTTTAAAACTTTGAGGAATTTTAATTGAGAAAGATCTAAAGAAAAAAACTTTGAGAAATTTTAATTAGAAATCAAATAAGACTTAATATGAACATTATACGAGAAAAACATAATTAAAGATGCATCAAAATAAATGAAGCAACATAAGAGGGCATAATAAAATTTAATAAAACATATATTGGAGATCGATCTCGGACTCCCAAAGAATCAATTTCCTCACCTCAAGAATCTAGAAAACCGGACTCCCAAATATTTCTAGAATCCGTCGTCGGTTTTCTTTTTTATAAAAAAAAAAAATGATAAACGAAGATTAAGAACATTAGACCAATATCACTTGATTACTACACAACATGAATATGCAAAAATAGTAACAAAACAAATGCTTGGAAGATAAAATAGACAAATAAAGGCTAAGAAAAATGCCAAATGATGAATATAAAAAAATAAACTAAAAAAAAGATAATAACAACAACAACAACAACAACAATAATAAATTATAATAATAGTAATAATAATAATAAATAAATAAATAAATAAGCACAAAAAAATGACGAGAAAAATGGATGGCAAAACACCCAAACTTTACATATTGCATAATAATAATAATAATAATAATAATAATAATAATAATAATAATAATAATAATAATAACAATGATAGTAAATTTGTCATATTTATTTAAATTTCTTTCCTTTCTCTTTCATAAGAAAAAAAAGTAGAAACCCAACTTCTTCTCTCCTAAACTTTGCTCTCTGCCAATCTATTCTCTTCTCTTTATGTTCTTCTTCAACTCATTACCTTTTTTTTTTTTAACACTTTTTTTACTTCAAACACAAAGAAACATAACTTCACTATAAGATGTGTTACTTTACTTTTTACTTCATTTTTTTATCTCCCCTCTTCTTTTTACACATACTTTCATTTAAAAAAAAAAAAACAATAATAAAGAGAGAGAGAGAAAAAAAAAAGAACTAGGGAAGAAGATGAATAAAACAAACAAATAAGATAAAATAAGATAAGAGGGAACCAATATCTAAAGTAAGTGCATGTAAAAAGATCACATGATAATAATAGCAATAATAATGATAATAAACAAGGTGAAGAAAAAAATAATAATAATAATAAATAATATTAGTTATCTTTACTAATACCTTTATTTCTCTCTATTTTTTTAAAGGTTTCTAGGAGGGAAGAAGAAGAATGAAAGAATAAATCTCAAACACGAAACCGCTTGTTGTGTGAGGTGCGGATCCTTGGGACAAAGTCCCTACCAAATGCAACCTCCAACTAAGTTAGGCTCTTTGTGTTCTAGGAGGGATATGAAGGCTAGAGATTTTTTTGTAGAGAGAATGAGAGATAATGAGAATGGTGGCCACCTTAGGGTTTTTGGGAGAGAAGATGGGTTTATAAAGGCTAAAGTCATTTCCACAATTGCCTATTTCTTTTTAATGGATCTTATTTCAATTTTAAAATTTTGCCAAACTTGGCTTAAGCTAAAAAAAGAGAAACAACTTTTAGGCAACTAAAACCAAATTCAAATTTTTTCTACATTTGCCTTGCTTTCCCCCCTCTCCTTATCATAACTAAATTGGTTACTTTAACCAAACTAAAATAAAAGTTAGAAGAGGTAAAAATTAACATAAAAAGTAGGTAAACAGTCAAAATTATATTAGAAAAACCTAAGATAAAAATTAATAAATTAATTTAAATAAAGCCAGATAAAAAGGGGTGGCTACAATGACAACTAAGAAAACCACTAAAAACTGCCTTAGAGAAATATAATTACAATCAACAAATCTCCAACATATTGTATTATGGCGCTGACATTAGCATCATGACGCTAGGCCCCAGGGGCAAAATTGTCATTTTCCCTCCTTTTTGACCCAATTGCTTCGTTAAAGCTTCAAATGGTTTGTTTTAACCTAATTTTCATCCTAAAGATCAAATCTACCTCTTAGGTGCTTGAAACCTACAAAATTATCTATTAAACATAAAAAACCTAATTATAAACCCAAAATAATCTTAGTGAAATAGCAGAGAAAAAAAGGAAAGTAAAAGGGAAAGGTCATTGATATGCAAAATTCGCAAGTGCACGGATCAATTATAATATAAAACAGTTTAAGTCTGAGTATCGTATCCACTGGGGATTGAATTCAATATATTTATCTATCTATTCAAGAATTGAGTTGATTTTATCTAAGGAATTGTAACCGAGTTTGGGTTTTGTATTTTAAAAACAATAAAAGAAAGTAAAAACAAGTGAAACTTCAAAGTAAGAGTGTTCTAGGGTGTTGATGTTGTCATTAGTTACTTCATTAAGTCATGCTTTAGGTTTTCATGAAATTATGTGCAAACAACATGTTTAAATCTAGAAACTAAAATCTAGATTATTTTCTCTAAAAAATAAATCTTTCTCGTGCAACTTAATTGATTATTAATGTCTTGAAACCAAATTACCGACATAGCATCAAGAATAGTCATCAACAACTTTCTCTAATAACCACTCAATCATACATCTAACCTAATAAGTATTGATGATCAGTCAATAGGAAGATAAAACACAATAACATTGAAAAACATATCATTCAACAACATCAATCAAATACATACTTTGAGTTTAGCCACAAATAGCCATCAAATACATACTTTCATATGAGTTCTTAAGCATGAATGTAAAAAGAAATGAGAAACTTTGAAAGAAAAACTCTTGAATTGCTTCCTGTTGTTGAATTTCTTCAATCTCCTCTTAGTTGACACCTCGGTATCTCGAACTGTCTTCAACTCTTCTCCAACACTTTCCTCTCTTTTTGATAACAAAATCACACTCTTAGGTTCAATTTATTGAATTTCTCAAACTTGCACCGCAATAACTTTCCAAAAATTCAATTTTTTTCAAATATGGAAAATTGGCACCGCGACGCCGTTCTTCATAAAAGTATGGCGGTATTTCACTAAATGTCATCTTTTCCTACCCTAAAACTTGTGTCGATTTCATTTCTCTCGGGTTTCAAGCGCTACCCTATTTTTTAATTTTTCATCTTTCTTCTTCAGTTTTCATTCGATTTTGGCTCGGTTTGGTTCTTTCGACTTTCAAAACTTATTTTCTTACCCGAAAACGACTAGCAAACAACATCAAATCTAATAAAAATATCTCTAAATCAAAGTCAAATAAAACACTTTTTAAGTGCTTTTTCAGTCGTACAGATGAAAAGGGTGAAAAACAATGTTTTGTTTTTTTTTTTTTTTTTTTACCCATTTACAATGTCAAGTGTTATTGTTCTTGATATTTTTTAAAATTGACGAGAAAAAAACTGTGATTGGCCTTTTCAATAATATTATTAATGGGCAAATTAAATATCTAGTATGAAGACAAAAGAAAGGTAGCTACTACAATTTATTGCTCACACTATAATTTTATAAAATAATATAAACATTGGTTTATTCTTTATTTTATTTTATTTTTCTTTCTAAATGTATCTTTTGACTTATAAGGTGGATACAAACATGGCAGTACCAGTTGGCCTTTAAAATTTTAATAGTTATCAGTGTCTCCCATCGGGCTTTTCAATCATATTATATCAATCCCTCTCCAATGATAAAATATTTTCCATTAAATACTTTGCTCTAACCAACATTAATTTGTCTCATCTGTATATACCCATGACTTTTTTTTTTCTTGATCAGAGTGTGAATATGAAGATTTCAATCTTTGATAGAGATAGTATTTACGTTGATAACTTTTGAACTATACTCCTTTTAACTTAGATTTATTCAATACATTTTTTTTTTATATTATAGAAGACTGTACCAAAAGTATTTATGTAATTACCTATTTACATAAGAGTATTTAGTTGATTACAAATGTATGGCCAGAAAATGTTTAAGCTATTTTGGTATATCATTGTTGTTCAAGATATAAAGTTATGACCTCTTAATTGGTTGTATAATTTACATAAGAGTATTTAGATTCAACGGAAATAAGAGTGAGGTGATATAAAAATTATAAATTACTTTATTAATAATTATAAAAATATAATCATTATTTTATAAATAATCATAAAAATATCATCATTTGCCAACCACTATCGAAGTTTATCATTTTTGTGTCTTCGAGTTCAATACGAGACACATGTAAATTTATAATTAGTCTCAAATTCAATAATTTGCAATTTCATCATTATTTTGAGAAATGACATGGTAGTTTGTGATCCCCCAAAATTTCTCATTTAAAAATAATTTTTAGTTTTCAAGACTTAGCAATAACACTTCTAAAAAATAGACAGTATAATAGATGTGATAATAGGTGGAAATAGTGTTTATAAGTTTAATTTTCAAAAAATTAAAAATTTAAAATTAAGTCCCTATTTAGTAACTATTTGGTTTTTAATTAAGTCTATAGAGACTACTTCCATCTCCAAATTTTTTTTCTTTCTTATCTATTAAACCAAGCCAAATTTTGAAAACTAAAAAAATCAGTTTTTAAGAACTTATTTTTGTTTTTAGATTTTGGCTAAGAATTCCAACCATTGTACTTAAAAGAAAAGTTACAAATCAATATAAGAAAGGGGGAGAAAATAGGGTTAATTTTCAAAAACCAAGAACCAAAAACAAAATGGTTACTAAATGAGGTCTAAATACTTATCAAACAAGGCTTAAATTTTTGTTAGGTTTGTTGAAGTAACGAGATTTGTCTGTCCTTATTTTTGTATAGTTTCTAATTTTCTGCATCTCAAGATGAAGTAGTTATTAAATTTCTAAGATAGGGTGTAGATTGATAGATGTGCATTTTAAAATATTTGATAACGACGTAAATAGATTGAAAGTCAAAATAAAATACGGATAGAAAAAAGTCCACGAGAACAACAAAATTATCAATGAGATGTGAACATCAATGTGAACATGGGATTTTGTCTCAAAAAAAATAACAAAATGTGAACATGAGTAAACAAATACAAATTTGAGGAAAAGAGCATTGTAAAGAAATCCCTAGGGATAGAAAATTAATTATATAAGCTTAACAATCATTTTCATTTGGCTTCCAAACATTGAACTTATCAAAAAACCATCATGGCTAAACCTCTGCTAGTCATGATCTTCATATTCAGCTTGGCTCTATTGATGTTCTCTGCGACGGCTCAATATGAATACTTTCAGATGGTTCAACAATGGCCTCCCGCCACATGTAGCGCCATCGGAACTAGATGTCGTGGTCCCTATCCGACTATGTTCACAATTCATGGTTTGTGGCCCAGCAATTACTCAACTGCTCGTCTTGTTTGTAGGGGAGCTGCATTTAGTCCAACTCAGGTCCCTTGCTCTTTCATTTCACAAATTTTCTTTTCTTTTCTAATTCAGTTAATTACAAGTTCAGTTCTTAATTATTTGTGATATTGAGTCTGCTCATACATTCCCAAATTTTAATTTTTTTTTTTTTAATCTAATATGTCTCCAAACTTTATGAGTGTTAATAAGTCTCTGAATATATATTTATGATAAATTCAACAAATAATTGGAAATATAAAATTAAGAACTGGAGACAACAATCAAAAGATTGTGTCCCTTACCAAAATTAAGAATTGTCATCCATTTGAGAATAAAATTATCAAAAATAAAGAATTCCAAAACAAAACTTGCTCACTTGTTCATCTAATTGATCTATAAGAGTTGGACGTTTTTCCTGTCACACTTTTGAAATTCTTCCATTTTTTTTGGTGACTATTGATGGAAATTGTTGACATATTTTGAGATGAAACCAATCGATGGATGTAATGAAATTTTTTTTCTTGTATCACGAATTAGATATAAAATGTGATTTTTATTTTTATTTTCTTTAACGTGAATTAGAGTAACATGAGAATTTTTTTTTAATAAAAAAAATTAACGTGAATTAGAAATAAAATGTGATTTTCTTGTTTGAAAATCTACTATAATTTAATGTGAATTATAGATTTTTAGATAACATGAGATTTTTAAATTTTTTTTGCTTTAATGTGATTTATAGATAAAGATAAAAAGAAAATTGCTATCATAATGTGAAGAGATGTTTTCAAAAATAGAAAAACTATTGAAAATAATTACAAATGTAGCAAAATTTTACTTTCAATTTGTGAGAAACCACAATAAACCCAGATAGACATCTATCACGTCACCAGATAGGGAGAAACTTTTATTTAATGATTTAAATGTGAAACGGCCTATGATATTCTTATAACCATTAACTAAAAGGTGCAAAAGAGAAAATTAGAAGCTTCACTGTCACATTCCTTTTAGATAGTATATAGAAAGATAGATAGATATAGAGATAGTATATAGAAAGATAGATAGATATAGATTAGAGATAAAATGTTATTATTATTATTATTATTTTTTAAAATTAATGTGAATTATAGATAACATGAGTTTTTTTTTTCTTTTAATGTGAATTAGAAATAAAATGTTTTTTTTAATAAAAATATATTATCATTCGATGTGAATGATAGGTTTTTAGGCTAACATATTTTGAAAAAAAAAAAAATTCATGTGATTTACAAATAGAAATAAAAATGTAATTTTTTAAAGAAAAATCTACTACCATTTAATGTGAATGGTCGATTTTTAGATAACATGAATTTTATTTAGGAAAAAAATCTTTTAATGGGAATTAGAGATAAAATTTGATATTTTTAATTCTTTTTTTCTTTTAACTTGAACCAGAGATAAAATGAGATTTTTTAAAACAATTCTATTATCATTTAATGTGAAAAGTAGGTCATTGTAACATGGGATTTTTAATTTCTTTTTCCTTTTGTTTTAATGTGATTATTTATAGACAGAGGTAAAAAGTGATTTTTTTTTTTTTTTTTTTTTTATATATAAGTTAGCTATCATAATGTGTGATAGGTTTTTAAATAACATGATTTTATTTCTTTTAATGTGAATTAGAGATAAAATGTTATATTCTTTTTCACTGTTTATAGTGTCTGACACTTTCTATCACTAATAGACATTGATAGATGTTATCATCATTGTCTATTACATATAGACAATTATATTTTGTTATATTTGTAAATATTTTGACTTGCTATATTTGAAAACGACCCTAATAAATATTTGTTTTTTTTTTCCAAATCAACAACATAAAAATAATATAAAAAAAACTCAAGGGCTAAAATGTCAAGTTTGAAAACTAAAAAATCAAAATGCAACCTAATTAGTCAAACACTCAAAGTCTATGTTAGGTCAAAGGACCTAATAGAAACAAAGTTGAAATTTAGGACCCGTTAAAAAAAATTGAAAGTTTAGGGAGACGATATTAGAAATGTAATTTAAAATTCCAAGAACCTATTAAGCACAAAATTTAAAGTAATAAGAACCTATTAAATATAGACTTGAAAGTTCATGCACTAAATTTGTTACAATGAAATTAATCTTTTCTTAGGCTAAATTTTTATTTGAATAATATCACATAATTTTAGAAAATATATAACATTTGTATACATGAGAAAATTTGAGGCCAAAGAATTCACATTTTTATATAAGTAAAACCTTGTCCAAGATCTAATGAACTCTACTTCGTAGAATAAATTGAATTTCCACGAACTTATAAAAAGGGAGATAAGCTTTACGGGAGAAGAGTACTGCTTATGGAAAAGGTGAAAAATCCAATTTGAAGAAGAGACATATTTGTGTACTAATCCATAGTCATTTGAATAGTCCATCTCTCTCCATCAAGTTGGTTAAAAATTGAAAAGACATCCATTCATGAAATAATAAACTTATGGAATAATTGAAAGGATGCAACCTTAAACGATGAGTCACATATCATTTATTCCAACAAAACTAAACCAAATACAAAGAAGGTATGCAGGTTGTTTTGCTCCCAATGATTTACATTAGGCAACATTAAATAACTTTTTATTTTGTTTTAGATTGCAGCAATAAGACCACAACTAAACACATATTGGCCAGACGTGATACAAAGAAACAACCAAAAGTTTTGGAGACATGAATGGGATGACCATGGAACATGCTCAGAACCGCCTTTCGACCAACTTCAATATTTCCAAACAACCTTAAACATTCGCACGAACCACAACTACGATCTGTTGGCCATCTTGAACGCTGCTGGGCTTGGCCCGACCGCCACTATGGTAAGGCAATACCAAGCCATCGAAAGTGCCATTCAAGCTGCGACGGGAAAGAAGCCAGGCCTACGCTGCAACACTAATGCCCGAACAGGGAGAAGCCAACTACACGAAATCATTTTGTGCTTTGACGGAGATGGTGTCACTCTCACTGATTGTACTCGCTTTGCTGGCATCACCTGCCCTTCACAGTTTGTGTGGCTCCATCGACAACCTTGGAGTTTGGTCGCTGTTGTTGACGAGTTTAAGGATTCTTTGGTCTATGAGGCTTCTACTCCCAAGCTTTTGTTTCTCTCTACTGTTCCTCTTTCCATTGCCTTTGTGCTTTGGAAGAAAGTTTATCAAACACCTAGAGGTGTTAGAGGTGGTGGGAAGCAGGAATAATGGGTTTCTACATATTACAACATCCAATAAGAATAGCGTGTGCTATGATTAAATAAATTAAAGTCTTTTTTTCTTTCTTTGTGTTGGCTCGTAATTACATAAGAAGCTGTTTTGTTATGCTTTTATTCAAATTATCTTTGATGATGTTATTAATGAACACCCTTACTTTGTTTATTGATATTCCATGCCTTAATGTGCCAAAAAAATTATCAATTATAGAAAAGGAAATATCTCGATTCACTCATGGAGGGAAACTAATCAACCCAAGTGTTTAGGCTCTGTCTGATTTTTATTTAGTTTTGGTTTTCAATTTTTGAAAATTAAACTCTATAAACAACCACTTCTACTCCTAAATTTATTTCTTTATTATCTATTTTCTACCAATATTTTTAAAATTCAAACTAAGTTTTGAAAACTAAAAAAAAAAAAAAATGGTAGTTTTTAATTTTTTTTATTTTTAATTTGACTAAACATTCAACTCTTTTACTTAAGAAATATGAAAACCATTATAACAGGAAATATGCTTGATTTTCAAAAACAAAAAACCAAAAGGTTACTTAATGTTAAATCAATAATCAACTCAAAAGCTTAATCGATTATGCTAGACTTAATATTATATATATCAACACTCTAACACTCTCCCCTCACTTGTGTTTGAAATTTTGTGTTGGAGGTCCAACTAGTAAATTCAATATTAAATGAAGATTAAATGTTTCTTTTTATATGGGTTCAAACTCAAAGCCTTATGCTTTAATGTCATGTTAAATTATCAATAAACCCAAAAGCTTACAGTAAATTTAATATTAATATCAACATTCAACTATTGGTGAGATCCACAATATATATACCTCAAGGTATACATATAGTTGGGAATGAATAAGATCCTATTTGGCAACCATTTTGTGTTTTTTTTCTTAGTTTTTGAAAACTAAGCATATTTCTTCTCCATTTCTTACAATGATTTGCATCTTTCTTAAGTACAATAGTATGTATGAAAAATGACAAAGTAAAAATTCTCCACGAAGTTTGCAGCATTGAAACTTTAGATATGACTGTTTGACGTGATTTCTGAAGAAATTAAATTCGTTGAAATAAACTTCATATTTGTATTGATTTCAGTATAGTGAATACAAATCTTTAGGACATAGTCCTTTGATACTTTCTCTCAAACGTTGAAGGAAATTTTCTTCCAAGTTTTCTTACGGTTTCGGCTTCAAAACCTTCAAAAACTCAAGAATTTAAAAGAAGTTTCTATCTTCTCGGTCTTCAGTCCACAGATGATCTTAAAAAGAGTTACACTCTTCAAAACTTTAATCTTTTGATCTTCTAAGCTTCAGTAGAGTTATATTCTTTAGATCTTCAAAGCTTGAATGATTGAATCTTTGGAGCTTCAAAGCTTCAAAGCTTTAGAGTTTCGGTCTTTAATTAGAGGTTCAGAGCTTCGATCTTCAGAACTTCAATCTTTGGATCTTCGGAGCTTTTCATTCTTCAGAGCATTAGAACCTTGGAGCTCTGGTCTTAAGAACTTCGGTCTTAAGAGCTCCAGAGATTTAGAGCTTCAATATTGCACAATTTTAGTACTTTAGAGCTTTAGAGCCTCAAATTTCAATGTTTTGAGCTTCAATCTTCATAGCTTTAGAGTCTCAAAGCTTCAGTTTTCAAAGTTTCAGAGCTTCAAAGCTTTTGCCTTCATCTTTTCTGATCTCTTCATGCAAAATGAATGGTAAGACCTCTATTTATAGAGTTTCATGGGTCCAACCTTTTCTTTGGTCAAATTTTCTACTATGACCCTGAATTCAATTGGACTTTTGACCCAAGTGAGTTAATTTCCTCAACCCAAAGCAAATTAGAATTTTAGGCACGATTGAGATACTAGCCAAATTATCGATCATGGTATAAACTTAATTGTAGCCGAATTTGATCAAACTCGTCGTTGTGATCATATGGCTCGAAAGAAGACAATATGTGGCATCTTTTTATTTGCCAATTTTTTTGTCACCAAATTTAAATTTAGGGACACAGGACTTCTTACTTAGCCCTAAATTTAATAAGTTCGACTTTATTTGTGATGACGTGGCACCTGAAGATAGGCCAAAATTTCTCATCTTAAATGGTACATCTCTACCCGAATTAATTCCAAAACCAAAATAAAAATTTAACTCCTTTAAATGTTATATCCAAACCATCTATTTTTTGGACTTTCACCAAAATGAGGATCAAGATTGACATCTTTTGTAATCTTTTTCAAATATTATGTATGCAATATTTTTTAAAAATCATATTCCTAATCCAAATCCTCAATTCAGTCTTTGATTCCCTTCTATCACAAAGTCTTTTCGATTTTCTAATTTAAATGTTGATTCACCCAAATTTCTTCATCTGATTAGAATTTTTTGAAAGATTGTCTATTAGATTTGAATCTATATTGAGATAGGAAATTTGGAAATGATTACGCATATAATATCTAAAAAGATTACGTAAAATTTAGTGATACAGTTGGAAAGAAAATTATTATATACATAATATTTGGGTAAGACTACATCAACTGATTTGGGAAGATGTTAAACTATTTGGATGTGACATTTAAAGAGGTTAAATTTTTGTTTTGGTCTCAATATTAAACTTGTCGAGATACATTTAAAGAGGTTAAATTTTTATTTCGATCTCAATATTAATCTGGTTGAGATACACTAAAATGAGTCAGTTAAACGATTAGCCAAAAAATATGCTATTCGTAAAAGGTGAAAAACCTCAATACACTAAGATGAGTTAGTAAAATAGTTAGCCAAAAAATATACTATTTGTAAAAAGTGGAAAACCTTGAGTGTTATATTTCTAACCATTACCTATTATATAAATTTGAAATAATATATTAAAAATTATAAAAAGAGATTAAAGACGAAAGATCATTTTGGTCTATTTACTTAAAAGTTTGTTCAATTTTAGTACTTAAAATTTTAAATATCTAATTTTAATATTTGAACTTTGAAGAAATTTTAACTTTAATTTCTACAACTTATTCTTGTTGATTTTTAGAATTTTTTTTTTTGTTATTTATTAGTATTTTTTTTCTAAATTTTGAAAACATATTTACGTATCATATTTTATTGTATAAAAATTATTATTATCATTTAATTAATTTTGATAATAATTCCGACTAAATTTAAAATTATTAAAAATATGAGAAGGTAAACTTGGACATTTAAAAATATAAAAATTAAAATTAAACCAACCTCAAAACATAGAGATGGTAAATATATACATATATATATATAAAGCACATAGGCAGTAGGCACATGTATATTTACATTCCATAAAGCGTGTGATCACGGGAGTTAAAAATGGAAAAACAGCTTTTTAAAAACAATTTTTTTTATTTTATTTATTTTTTGTTATTATTATTATTTTAATGGAAACTAATTGAATTGTTTGGTAACTAATCGAGAGTTTTTTTTTTTTTTTTTTCGATAATTAATTCTAAAAACGTTTTAGAATTCTAAAGAGTCTACAAAAACGAAAATTTGGAAAAACGCGTTTTCGTTTTCAGAAAACACACAGTTTTCAAAACCCTAAATCCTCATGCCTTGTCCTCTAGAAACCAACGAAGAAAGAAGTCCTGAAGATTCATCGATCTACTTCGCTCCTCTTGCTGCTCAAGGTTTTATTATGTTTTACTTTACTTTCTTCTTATTTTCAAATATGATCGAATCATTTGAAACTAATGGACATGGTTCAAATTCTATTGTATTATATAGCTTCAATTTTTTCATATGTGATCAATTATAATATATGTTCAAACAATCTCTATTTAAATTACTGTATTCTCTAGAACAACACAAATGTTATTGGCTAATTGTGAAATTTTCTTCAGATGAATCAACCTAAAGAAACATAGTGTGCCTTTTACTTTATGTCTCAATCTTTGGAGTAGAGAGATTTCACTTCCAAGTTTTCTTTCCCAGAGGGAAAACAAGAAAATCTTCTTATTCAAATTTGACAACAAATTTTGAAGCTCAACCTTCAATCTTCATGTTCATGGCGGCTCCGCGAAAATATAGGAAACGTGTTGGAAAGCCCTGTCGCTGATTTCTAGGCTTCGTTATTTTTTGTTTTCTCGTTCGAATCCGTCTCTCTCTGGTATTGGTTTCAAATAGATCCGTAATGGTTATCAATTGGTAAGTTCCTTTCCCTTGGGCTTCGTGGCAATGCCTGAATGCTCAACATTTGGTTCATTGGATAATGTAATTGGATGAAGAAGAGGATCCTTCGAGTTTTGCTTTACCATATAATAAGTTTATGTACGGGTAGGTAGATTATTAATCTAGGGTGATGTTTTTGTTATCGATTTTATTTGTGATTTTTGTCATGCGATTGTCGTCGGGATCAATTTCGTTGTAATTGAAGCAGAGTGGTAATAGGTCTGGGGCTAGGCTTAAGAAGCACAAGAGGCTTGATGCCATGTGCGAGAAAGAGTATGGTCGAAACCATGGTGATGTGAATGAGAATGTCGGTGGGTTGGGGACTGGGGAGGCTGATCTTGGGCTTAGGCAGAGCAGCTGTGTTCGTCAGGCCCCAGTCTTGCTCGATGCTTCCCTTATGTCAAAGAAGAAGCGGTGGAAGGTTCATGGGAATGGGACTTTGGGTGTTAAAACGAGTGCTGGCACTCTGCTTCAGTTGAGTGATGATTTGAATGATGAGACACAGGGGAATCTGAGATCAAGTTTGAGATCTAGGAACATAAATTTGGGGATTAGAGTGGACAAAGGCACTCGGGCGACGGGGGATGGGCAAGCAGGTAAAGGAAACTTTTTTATGAAATTATTGATGTGAAAGTAAGAAACAGCGGAATGAGGATGGATTTGGCTGAGGAAAAAGGAAAATGGAATACAGGGAATCTATGGTTGGAAGGTCTGACAGATCGAGGAGGAGGTTTAGAGTGACAAATGATCCAATTAAAATAGAAAAGGAGGTAAAGTATCCTCAAATTAAGGATGATTGTTGTAGGTAAGACATGTTAGCAATCAATAATGAAGATGAGGAGGAGGAAGAAGAATTAGAAGAAGAAGAAGGGGAAGAAGAAGAAGAAGAAGAAGGGGAAGAAGAAGAAGAAGAAGAGGAGGAGGAGGCAAAGAAGTCATGACTGCGAAGAATGAGAATGAGAGAGGGGAGGGTGTTTTGCCTTTGGAAAATCAAATGGATAGATGGGTTGGCACCTTGTCGCACAAGGCAACAAGATCAAATGCATAATTCAGTTGTGTCTACATTGCTTGCTCTATTAGATGGTCTAAAATCTTGGGGGTCTGTTGTAGTTATTGGTGCCACAAACCGCACTGAGGCAGTTGATCCAGCTTTAAGGAGCCCTGGGAGATTTGACTGGGAGATTTATTTTCCTTTGCCATCGGTTGAGGATAGGGCTGCTATTCTCTTCCCTCACGGTCAAAGGTGGCCAAAGCCAGTTGATGGACCTTTGCTCCAGTGGATTGCTAGAAGAACTGCAGGCTTTGCTGGTGCTGATCTTCAGGCTCTCTATACCCAAGCAGCCATGAGTGCTTTGAAAAGAAATTTTCCTATTAAAGAAGTTCTGTCAGTTTCTGGGGAACAAGTTTTGAGGGATAACCGTCCTCCTCTTCCATCCATTTTAGTGGAGGAGCAAGATTGGTTAGAAGCTTTATTATATTCTCTCCACCTCCATGCTCATATAGAGAAGCAGGGATGGCTGCTAATGATGTAGCATCCTCTCCTCTTCCCTTCCATCTCATTCCTTATCTGCTTCAACCACTGTCAACTTTTCTTGTTTCCCTTTATCTCAATGAACGCAGCAGCTTGCCGATTAATCTTTTTAAAGCTGCAACTTTAATTAAAAGTGTGATTGTTACTGCTTTGGATGGAAGGAAAATTGTCACTAGTTGCTGGTGGTCGCATGATCATGATTTTGTTCAGGATGCTGATATTGCAAATGAGATAGAGATAAATCTACAGGGTTCTGGAGTGTTACTCATGGATTCTACTTTTGGTGGTTCTGGTGTTCTCAACAATGACACGAACATGATAGTTCCAAGTTTGAAAATGTAGGTCATCGTGGTGGTCCACCCACTACCATGGTTGAGCACACGCCATTCACCTTGGGAAATAAGTCTGGCGTTTGTATTTTGATTGCTGGGAATCCCAGATCTCAACCAAGGCATCTTGCTTATTGTCTTCTTCACTGTTAGATTCAACAAGTTGAAATTTGAAAGGTGAATATATCTACAATTTCACAAGGTCATAGTGATTTGATGCAAGGCATAGCAC
Source organism: Citrullus mucosospermus (assembly GCA_030954485.1). Classification (NCBI taxonomy): domain Eukaryota; kingdom Viridiplantae; phylum Streptophyta; class Magnoliopsida; order Cucurbitales; family Cucurbitaceae; genus Citrullus; species Citrullus mucosospermus. Next base: position 28,000,293 of record CM062064.1, read on the forward strand.
AGGTATTCTTGAATTGCCCTAGCATGGGGTCGTGTCTAGTGTTCATGCCAAGAATTGACTTGTGGGCTATTGTGACACAAAGTCATCTGAGGAGTGTGGCTTTTATCTGAATGAGGATCAGTACCCCAATGATGGAACTATTATAAAAGATGGTTACCACCTTGGTGGAAGGGAAAACCATTGTTATTCAGACCAAAGCGAATCAACCAAGAGGACTGGACTTCAAGACGAATCTGTCTCTAGTGTTTCATATGCTCAGTTCATTTGTTGAGCAAGTTGAATCGCTATCAACACCCTTGATTATTTTGGCCACATCAGAAGATCCAATTTTGCTATTTCACAAGAATCAGGAATGACTTGTCAATTTGTCGGCCAACTACTTCGGAGAGCATTCAGTACCTATGTTCTCTGTGCAGATTGATGGAGTTTTCGACCATGACATGGTAATCAGTCAGTCTGCTGCAGAATTATCGAAGGACGTAGTGAGAAGAACTCAACAATCCTTGGAATAGATAATCAAATTACTTTCAATTTACTGAAAGTTTTAATTTATTTTTCAATTGCTAGTAATTGAAACTACTATGTTTTCTCCCTCCGAAAGCCCTTTATTTGTTTACAGAAAAAGAGTGGCTCAATGGGTTAATGCGTTGTCCACAGTTAAATTTGATCGAGAATCAAAAAATAATTTTTATTGGTGAACTTTTAGAATTATTCTAACGTGGGGCCTTTGAACTATTTATGTTCCTTTATGCAATCCACTTATATAGATGGAGATATTAATGTAAGATTGTTATTTTCAGGATTCATGAAGACCAATTGTAATGAAGATGTTATTCAAATTGATGCATCAAAATTCGATGGGCCTTGGTCTTTTAAAAATGAGACAATTTTTATTGATTTGATGGAAGAAGAAGTTGCAAAAGGAAATCGCCCAACTACAACCTTTACTCGAACTAGTTGGGCTTATATAAAGGAACAACTATATGTTAAAACAGGATATGCTTATACCCATGATCAATTGAAAAACAAGTATAACAGTCTTAGACATCGTTATAAAGAATTCAAAAGGTTGTTAAGTGATATTAATGGAAAAGGTTGGGACCCTGTATTGGGAACTATTACTTTAGAAGAAGAGCAGTGGACTAATCTCATTAAGGTACACTTTTCAATTACTATTGCTAATCTTTGTCTTTACCTTAGGATAAAATTATTGTCTAGGAGTGATAAGTTGGTAAATTTTTGTAGGTTAACAAGAAAGCTAAGAAGTTCAAAAAGAGTGGATGTCCACATTACGAGAAATTGATGGGAATATATGGAGATACAATTGCACCCGAGTACCATGCTCTTCCATCAACAAAACTTTCATCAGATTCTGAATACGATAATAAAACTGAAAGTGATACTCCCATGAGCAATGAAGGTTATGGAAATAATAGAGATGAAAATCATGGTCAGAGTAGCATGTGCAAGAAATCTAAAAGAAAGAGGGAAGTCATAAATGATATAATGTCATCTTTGAAGGAACTTTACGTTGAGAATTTAAAGAGAAGAAATGATATACTTGAAGAAAGACTTGTTGGGATTTCATCAGCTGACTTTAGCGAAACTTCGTCGAAAGCAAGAGATGATGAAGACTTAAACAAATGCTTCAAAATTTTGAATAGCATGGTCGATATTGATGATAAAGCCTATACAAAAATATTGAAACAATTGCTTGCCGACACTACTTGGAGAAGAGCATTTTTGTGCATTCCTGAATCAAGAAGGAGAGGATTTATCAATAACTTTTAACTAATTAATTAGGTCGGATGATGGTTTGTACAACTTTATGTTAGAAAAACTTTTCCTTCTTTCCTTTATATATGTTTTTTTTGGATTTCATATTTTATATTAGAAAGACTTGATTTTTTTTTTCTTTCTTTATATATGTTTTTTTTGGATTTCATATTTTATGATATTCTTATGGGTATATGATTAAAACAGGTGTTTTCTCAATATGGATGTTATTGAGAATGATTTGTTTTGAAGCCGGTAACGTTTTGATAATGATGGAATGTACTTGTTTAAAGAAGATGAATATGAGGATAAAGTTATATTGATCTTTTTTTTTTTCATTAATTAATAACCAAATTTGCATGAAGACCGGTTTGGTACGCATTATGAACACATAAATTTGGAAATTAGGAATTCAATCGAAATAAAATTATATTTTATGTTTTCGAATGTGTTTGGTTACACATTCATAAATTAAATTATAATTTAAATAGTAGTTTTAATATTGTGTTTTGTACTATATTTATAAGGGACATTTGCAAATATAGCAATTTTTTTTACAAATATAGGAAAATCTATCGATGAAATACTTTTACAGTGATATGGTCATTTCATTATATTTGTAAATTTTTTTTAAAAAAATATTGTTATATACTTAATTATTATCCCTAAAAGTGCTATCTAATGCAATTACCTATTTATAAATCAATGCAATTATCCTATTTATAAATCATAAAATTAGTTGTAGTTACCTATTAAATATTAGGTTGACTATATTATTATTATTAATTTATGAACTTGTATTATTTTAAATTTTTTGTAATATTATATAATTTATAATACATTACATAATACATATTTTAAATTGAAAAAAATGAATTGAGTTTATAACATGAAATACTATATTTCTAAACGTTTTTATCTTTATTTAATATAATTCTACATTTTAAAATTTAAAATTCAAAATCTGAATACACTAAAAACATAAAAATATTGTTTTCAAAATTTGCACCATTTCAATTATATAATACGAAAACTGTTTTTAGAAATAGAATTGAAGTTGTTTGTCAAATACATTTGTTCAACTAAGTGAATCTAAAAATGCTAAATTATATAAAATACCTCTGAACTTTGTATGGAAACTGTTAGTGTTTTGAGTAAACAAAAAATATCCTAAAGTTTCAAAAATATACTTGAATTTCTTAAAGTTTCAAAAATATACTTGAACTTCCAAAAATGGTTCAAAAATACCTTTAATGTTAGTTTTGGATGGAAACTGTTAGTGTTTTGAGTAAACAAAAAATATCCTTAAACATTTAAAAGTTTCAAAGTACCCTTAAAAATTAAAAAATACTCTTACGGTTAGTATATGAACAGAATCGTTAATATCCTCTTATTTCTCTATTTTCTCCGTTCTCTTCCTCAATACCTTCTTGAATGGTGTAAAAATTTAAGACATTCCAACAAAATGAGCGACATAATATTCAGATTGAATAGTGTAGAAAGGATGATCCACAAATGTTGAATTTGGGAATGGATCAAAACTAAGCAGTTGTAACTCCGTTTCCTAATGTTTATATTTCCGAAAAATAAGCATCATTATGCATTATGTATCTCATTTTTACACGTAAGATATACGTCGAGGATTCTAGATTGAAAATTTGAGAGACCAACCTTATCAGATTGAGTAGTTTTAGGTTAGAGATTCTTTCGATTTTTCGTAATGTTTGTGACTTTTGGCAAATTAGTATTAATCTTTTTCAAACAGTAAACTTTAAGTATACTGGACATGGTAGATAAATTTAAACTCTAGATGAAGGGTATGTTGTGTTTAATTTCTGTTTCAAGTATATTTTAATAAATGTTTAAATAAAAATGAATTTTTTAAAAACAATATTTTTTTTGATCAATCCAAACGGACTTGAAGGGTTAAGTTATAGAATAACTAATTTTGATTTCATTCCAAGCCACTAGTTTTCACAAAGTTCACCTTTCTTCCATTACAGAAATTAAATCATTTAACTTTTTCATGCTCTGAATCTCTCTTTCATAGTGGCAAAGGAAGATGACAACCAGCATATGGACAAGCTCTCTCATCTTGCTCTTTCGATTTTCCCCTCTTATTTCTTTATATATATATATTTAAACAAAGTTAGCCATATCAATAAATTGAATGGGGAATTTTGTCCATACATAGAAAAAATAATGATATTTGAACCTCACCCTAAGTAAATGAGCACATACTAATTATCGTTGAACTATGCTACCCACTTTAGTGTGAAGGAGTCTTAGAGTATATTTGTAATACATTTTTAAGTGTTCAAATATTAAAACAAATGTTTTTAAAAGTTTAAGGACCAAAATAGAATAAGATTAAGAGTTTAGAGACAGATTTAAACACTTTTTTTCTATTATTCGGCAAGATTAACAAATAAGGAATGTTGATTTTTATATTTTTCGTTGGAATCTTGATTGTTGCATTCAGAATTCATTATTTTCTTAACAATGGTTAAAGAATTTTTATGCCATTAATGCATAGCAAATCGTGCTTGACCAAAAAAAAAATCATGCATTCAAAATTTTTTTAGGAAAATGATTGTAAATAATAAAAAAATATCAAACTATTTATAAATATAGTAAAATTTAAATTTTTATCTGTGATAGACTGCGATAGACTAAAATAGATATCTATCACTTTTACAGATAGACAAGAATAGATGTCTCTTTGGGTCTAATAAAATTTTGCTATATTTATGATTACTTTCAACAATTTTTCTATTTTTTGAAAACATCTCACTTTTATTTAAAGAAAATTATTATAAATAGAAAAAATATCAAATTAAAATTTTAATTTCTATGTGTGACTGCAATAGACCCTGATAGACATCTATTTGTGTCTATTGTGTAAAGTGATAGATGTCTATCTGGGTTTACCGTGGAATTTTGCTATATTTGTAATTATTTTCTTCCATTTTTCTATTTTTGAAAACATCTTATTTTTTAACTAGAATGTTGATGGGTGTTTAGGAATAAAAAACAGAATTTTTAAAACTAGATAACAAAGAAGAAATTCACGATAAATATGAAGAAGAAGAAATCGAAAGCCCTATTTTGCTGATGCTGAAGAAGGAAAGAAATTGGGTATGATTTTTTTTTTTCTTTTTTGTAGGGAGATTATGTAATTGTCGAGTTTAGAAAATTTTGCAATCTTCTAAAAGAAAATTTCAAATCAGTGAGAAGATTGTTTTTTAATACGTATATGTTTTTTTATATAAATAATCATGAAGGGCAAGTGCCTAATCTTTGCTCATATGGATATGGATAATTATCTCTTATATCAACACTTCAACACTTTTTGACTTTAAGGTTGCTGTTGATCTGAAGAATTTTATAAGTGTGCTAACTGTTGGTAGTGTATGAAGTGATTGTGTCAACCCGAGTGATTGTATAATGAAGTTGTTGCTGGTGTTGAGTTGTTCTCTCTGGACTAACTTTAAATACAATTTTTTATACATAAGAAGGTATTCTCATTCTTAGTGGAGCCTAAATTTCTCAAGGGAGAGTTCTTCGATTGAGGCAAGCAAAGATCAAAGTCAAAGTTGAGAGAGAATCTCGAACTTAGGGGGAGTCTAAGTTTCCGTTCACTAAAGTTAGGTTGTTGTGTGTCACACTGTAGATGCCTTTTGTTAACAAATAAGTACAACGATGGATGTAATTGTTTAATTATTCATTAATGAACACATTGCACCTCAAATGTCGATGTAATATTTGCACCGAACTAGGTTACCAAACTATGTGCCTCTTACTTCTATCTCTATAGTCTACTAATCTTCTTCTCATAATTGAGATTATTGTGATATTGTGTGTGACTTGTAACATTGTGTGTTGAATAACCTTTTTTTTCAATTATCTTATCTCATTTTGTTGATATTAGCTCATTAACACCAACACGTGTAATGCAAATGAAATTTATAGTTTTATTTTTGTACATAAAAAAATTACAAAAGAGTTCTAATTGGATGTAGTAGTCTTTAATTTACATTGTTTGACTTGAATATTTATAACTATATTTGACCTACAAAAAATAGGGATTTAAGAAAATTTTAAAGAGACATGATCTTTCGTTCAAACATATCCCTAGATCATGATGTTTGATATTATGATCTATATCACACCCATACACGGAAGGATACAATACTTTGTCATGTAACTTCGACTCGATTAGTTATAAAATGGGGCAAAAGATGTGTGACCTTTCATTAAAAACACATCTCTCCACCGTTAGATAGTGATGTTTCTCTTATTTATGATCTAAATCAAACTCATATATGCAAAAATGATATAATAATATTTTGACTGCAATAGTTATAGCGAGGCAAAGGACGTGACTATCTATATGGTTTAGATCACACCCATATATACATGAAAAGAAAGGGTGTCACACTTAGTCATGTAACCACTTCACCATGTAACCGTTTTGACTCGAATAGTTGTAAAAAAAAGACAAATTAAAATATATAAGAGCGAAATAGAAATGTAAAGATTCTCATCTTATAGTCTACTTTAATATATAGTATATAGTCTTTTTTTTTTTTTTTTTTTTAGTAGTGCAAACTCTCCTTTTCTTGCTTTACAAGAGTTAACAACTAAATTGAAAATTTTGATTCCCACCTGTGTGATTTAAACACCCATTGGGCACATCCTGCACTTTCATCAGCAACACAATTCTCTACTCTACTAATATACCATAGTGTCTAGATGTTGGCTATAGAAGCTAAATTATGTACAACATTTGCCAATGATTTGATGAACATATGATTACCAATATGTTATAATTGGCTTTTGATCTTGTCGTGGTGATGAGCTGAGCGCGTATAAATTAGAAGATGTTTTTGTTATACATTGATATAGATAATTGACAAAAGGAGTAGGGAGGATTTTCATTATCGGTTGTACGAATCAAATGATGGAGATATATGAGCATGTTTAGAATGACGTAGAAAAAAAATATTTTTCAAACATTCATTTTTATTTAAACCGTTTTAAATACAAGTTTGTTTGATTCGTTATAGAATAAAAGTATTTTTACTAATGTTGTAACGGCCCGACTAATACATCCTAATCAGACCATTACTCAATGTATGCAAATTTCAAGAAAAGACACGATGCTGAGTAGTAAGAAAGAAACAATGCTACTTATGGAAATTTTGTTTATTTAACCAAAGAAAACAATGAATAACCATATAAAAGAATTTTGGTTCGGGGTACCCCTGATAAAATCAATAATATTTCAAGGACAGGAATCCAAATACAAAATAAAAGGACAAGCTCAAAACAAAATTTGACAACTGGACAAAACTTATAAAAGAAACATGCAGTGCTATGCGGAAGCTACACCGGGTCCCGTGACGTCATCAAGGAATCCTCTTGTCATTCGCCAGCACGTTCTTCCCCTTACCTGAAAAAAAGAATGAAAGAATGAGTAATTTTATTACTCAGTAAGTGACCCCACTACCGGAGCCGAGCTAGGCACTCAAGTCCTTTAAGTGCAACAACAATAAGACATGCATTTCCAACATACTTTTATAGGGAACTGGTTATACTCGCCCTACCGTTGGCTTTGGATGTTCACTAACCTCTGGAGCCCCGAAGGAACTCTTACCTCTGGTGATCCCGAAGGAACACAAAACCTCTGGTGATCCCGGAAGACCACAAACCTCTGGTGAACCCGAAGGAACACAACCTCTGGTGACCCCGAAGGACCACAACCTCTGGTGAACCCGAAGGTACACAACCTCTGGTGACCCCGAAGGACCACAATATCTGGTGAACCCGAAGGAACACAACCTCTGGTGACCCCGAAGGACCACAATATCTGGTGAACATCCAACCGACGTAGGGGAGTTACCACTACCCACCTTATAGGTCAATTAAAATATCACTCCTTTCATTCCATAAATTCATACATTAACAGTACTGTTGAAACATCTCACATTATAAGCACATGCATCATCATTCACATACATCTACTAAGCATGAGAATCTCACACAAGCATACTATGTCACATGGGGCTTAGAAATTCTACTCATCATGGCAACTAAACATATGGCGGGTAGGCGGTTCAGGTAGTAAGACCACTTACCTGAGGATTAATCCAACAAATTAACCACGCGGCAGTTCTTGTAAAATTCCTGGACAATTGCGAATAGAATTTCCCAACTTAAGTCAGTCCATAAGTCTAGTCCCACCACCATTTAATTCCAAATAAATTTTAAATCTGTCCTTACCCAAGCGTGGCTTAACTCGCAGTTGTCTCCAATCCTTTCTACCCAACGCAACTTCCGGTCACCCAAACGTTACCGGTTCGGTGACGAGCAGTCCGACGAGCGTTTGACTGAAGCGGCAGCGGAAGAGGACCGGCGGCGCGAGAGGGAGAACCAGCGGCGGCAGCGCTGCTGGACGCGAGGGAGAGAGAAAGCTGCCGATCAGCGGCGGCGCTGCTGGACGCGAGGGAGAGAGGGAGAAAAGAAAATTCTTTTCCTTTTCTTTTTTTTTTTTTTTTTATATATTGGCACGCATAACGAGGGTTTAAATAAAACAAAACCCTAACTCCTTATTCCTTCCACTTTTCCCTTTTTCTTTTCCATCCAAATAAAATAAAATCAAATAAAATCCAATAAAATCTTCTACAACTAAGATTTATTCCAATTATTCAATCTTGCCAACAATTAATCACCTTATTTTACTTGCCCCAAGATAAAATTATCCTTTTCTAAATCCCAGAAAAAAAAAAAATTCCTTAAACTCAAATTTTGAAATTTCCATCTTAGCTTAAATAAATGCATGAATAAACAATCATATTTTTCCTTTTTATACATGATAACTTAAATTTATTTAATAGATTTGGGATTGTTACAAATGTTAAATTAGTATGAAAGAATTTTTTGCAACGTTCGTTAAAAATAGTGGCAAGAGGTTGGTTGGTAGGTCAGTAAAAGTAGTGGTCAAAAGTTGGCCAGCTATATTTGGCGAAGGCTGGACGGCTGTAGTCGCTGGAAATGATGGATGGAGGTTGGCCGACAATGGTTACCAAAAGTGGTGGCCGGATAGAAAGTTACACTCTCTTCAAACATGAGATAAATAACACAACATACCAAACTACTCCTGTTCACCATACTCCATTGTTTGCATTAAAATGAAAATATTAGAAAATTTTATAGAAATTATAGAAATTGTTATAATTAGTCAATGAAACTTTAATTGTAGCTTAACTAAATTATAATTGAACAATATTGTTAATAATCATTTCTATAAAGTAATACAACATTCAGATGTTTATTGTATATGTTTAGGTAAATGTCAGAAACTTTAAAAAAATAATAATAATTACAAAATAATATAAAGTTTAAGAATATTTTGAGGTGAAATGTGAAAATGAAAGTTTTGGATAGTAATAGAAAGAAAACTCATATCAATTCAGTTTGGAGGTGAAATGATGTGAAATTTTAATGGAAAAAGTTTGAATGAGTTAAAAATAAATATAGGTTCTTCTTGCGGTTTTTTCAAATTCAATTTCTTCATAAATGAAAGTTTCAGATCGAAAATAAAGTTGAAAATTGAGAAAAGTTGCGAATTAAAAAAGTAGCACATTGAAAAAATTTCATCCTTCATTAGAAATGATATTGACTTGTGAAACTACACAATATAATAAGAACCAAAAAATAAAAAAAAATAAATAAATAAATAAAAAAAAAAAAAAAACTTTGAACCAAGCTAATGTAGCTAATTCGAAAAAAAAAATTTTGAAATTTTTTCAATTGAAATTTTGCCAAATGGGGGGGGGACAAAAATAAAAAATTATTGAAATTTATTCAAAATTTCAAAATTTTCTTGAATTATTGAAATTTTCTCCAAATTTCCTTGAAACCGGTGAAATTTTTCCCTATTAAAATTTCGAGGCTATCGAAGTCTTCAAATTTTGAGATTTCAATGAAAAATTTTCCCCAAGGGTTTTAACTACATGTTTTATGTTTATTGATGTGTAATGTTAGATGATATAATAATAAATTTGTTACCCATCAATTTAAGTTATTGGGTCAATCAGTAATTTAAGATGGTATTAGAGCACGTAGTTTAGGAGATTTGTGTTGTCCACAATTGAGGATGAGTGTGTTAGATGATATATTATATTATATTTGTTTTTACCCATCAACTTAAACTTTTAGGTAAATCAATGATTTAACATAACTATAATCCATAATCCATATATGTAATGAAGACTATCTCATCATGTTAATATTGTGAATTAAATAAAGGGGCAGTTGCAAATATAATACTCAAGTCCAAAATATTTACAAATATAATACAATACAAAACAATTTGAAGATGTAGCAAAGTTTTGATTCTACCTTCGAAGTCTATCAGTGATAGACCATATCAATAGTATGAGTCTATTAGTGATAGATCATATCACTAGTAGGAGTTTACCAATGATAAAGTCTATCACTAATAGATTTTGCTATATTTGCAATTTTCTAAAAATGTTATTATATACTTAATTATTATTTCTAAAAGTGCTACATAACGTAATTATCCTTAAATAACTATTACTCTAGTGTACCTACAATACAGACTTGATTATCCAATTTTGATATGCAGAGATGAAATAACATGTACTCCAAACTTGATAAACGAAAAAAGAGAAACTAATTTGCCCTTAAATTAACATTGGTCCCACTCGACATCCCTCCAAATTTGAGGAGTGACCAGAAGAGGTACAAAAGGCTATTACGTGGAGATCAATAATGTATATTCCTTGTCCAAAATAAATAATAACAATAAACATAATGCATATATCCCTCCATATACAAAATCCTATGCACATGGACCTATATTAATATGCATTATTGACCCTTCTTTCTATTCAGCAATACATTGTCTAAGGGCGATGTTGGGCCCCTTTAATGTCACTCTTTTACTGTTTCTTTATTTCGAATTATCTATATGTAAGATGATGTTGAACTTTGTATTCACCGATTTTCAAAAGCTTCAAAAATATATTTAAAATTTCAAAAAGAGTTCACAAATACTTTTAGTATTAGTTTTGGATGGAAATCGTTGATCTTTGTTTTAAAAATATTTATGAACTTTCAAATGTTTCAAAAATACTCTTGGACATAAAAAAAAAGTTTTAAAAAAATATCCTTATTAAGTATATGAATAAAAACTGTTAATATCGTGTTCCAAAAATACATCTAAACTTTTAAAAGTTGCACTAAAACTCTTAACATTTTTTTTTAAAAAAAAGTTTAAAAATGCTTCTATCGTTAGTATAGTGATGAATTTATTTGAAGTTATCTTGAAACAACTTATATAGATACTCTCATTTCTTTTCCACATAAATAGTCTCATTTTTTCCATTTGTCCAATTATTATACTAGTTTTCTCAATAGCAAAATAAAAACTAAAACTTCAAGGTAAAGCATAAAATCCCCAAATCTCACAAAATCAGAAAATAAAAAAAAAAATTCCCTTAAAACTTGGCAAAATGATAAATAGGCAAATACAAAAATGACTGACAAAGGAATATCACATTCGAAGTGAATCTTAACTAATCACAATAAATAGAATAATTTAAATAGCAAAAAGGATCAACAAAGTTTTCATCAATACAAATTTGGTAATGCACATCTTTTTTTCTTCTACTAGTTGTCAATTATTATCTAAAACTCAATGTATCTATAATTATCAACTTGCCTCTCTCTATGTGTATTAAACTCAAATGACGTATTAACATACAATCAACTACTAACGTATAACTTTGTTAAAATATTTAGGTTCTAATGTTTCTTGGTGGTTCCATTATTCTTCTTCTTCTTGCTATAGTCCATATACCTTAATTGAATGGGGCTTATTATTATTATTATTATTATTATTATTATTATTATTTTGAAATAAACAAAGGTCAAACACTTAATATGAAGCAACAAAATAAATAATAAGAAAAGAATGAAGGGATAGGGAAAACAAAGAAGAGAAGTAAGAAGGTATTAAAGAAGAGAGGAGAGAAAAAAGAGGAATCAGAGAAATAACACTTTCTCTAAAGGGGAGAGAAAGTGTAGATAAATGGTAATAACATTTTGTAACTTTTTATTTTTGCTTCTGTTTATATATTAATAGTGAAAATATTTTTTAATTTTTTTTTTAGTTTAAGTGTATTTTTTAAACTTTTAAAAGTTGAAGTATATTTTTGAAATATAGTAATAATTTTCATAAAATAATAATAATAATAATTGTTAAAGATATTTTTTAAAGGTATTTTTGAAATTTTTGAAAGTTCAAGGTTATTATTTTTTTACACAAAATACAAAGTTTAAGGACCTTATATATATATATATATATATAATTTAGCCTATTTGTTTTCTATTTCCTTCTACACTTTTTATTATATTATTTGATTATTTGAGAAATCATAGCTAAAATTTAATTACAATCATATTATTTTTATGAAACACGTTGTTTTGGTATAATAAAAAGAATGGAGTATGGTTTTAGAAAATAACTACAACTAGGTCTCATCTAAGAGTTGGAACACCCAAGAAATAATGAAAATGAAATTAACAGAAAAATGAAATTAACAGAAGTATGAATGTTATAGTTTTGAGGTTGTTTATTATAGTCTTTGGAATGGATCATAATTTAGCAATAATTGATATATACTAATTTTTTTTTTTTTTTTTTTTTTGAAGTTGAAAGATCGAATACTTTATACCTCACTCGTTGAACTGTGTATTAAAATTTGGAATTAAACTAACAGTAATCATTATTTGTCAGACAAGTTCTGAAATGTTGGATCATAAATGTAAAAATATTGACAAAAATATTGAGGAGGACTTTCATTATTTATTGTCTAAATATCCCAATTTGTAATATTGTAGTAGTTATTATAAATATTAAATAAAATTAGATGTCCATTATATAAATATGTTTAGTGGTAAAAGACCATCTGTCTACTAAAGACACATCTTTGTGGTCATGAAATGCCACTACCTACTTGCCAAATTGCCTATAAATAGAGGATTTTTATAGATATTGTAATACACACATTGGAGAGAAAATAAGAAAAAAGATTGGTGTTGAGAAATTTCATAAAATTCCAATTTCTTTATTTTAGTTTATTTTAAGTTTATTTAATTTAGTTGTTTTAATTATTTTTATATTATTTAATTATTTAATTATTTTAATATTATAATTTCTCGATTTCGTACTCCCGTTTTTTCATCATTTTGCTCCTCAATTTTAGAACATTAGTTTGCTTTTTATTTTTTGGAATTGTAATAGTTAGCTTTTCATTACTTTTTGTGTAAATACCCCATTTTGGAATGGTTTAAATTTAAATTAGTAAAAATATTGAATTGAATTAATCTAATCAAAATATTTCATTTTCGGGGTTTGACTAGTTGAGTTTGAGTTCAATATTTAATAAAAAGTTGTTTGAGTTAGAATGAATTTACCGTCTAAATAATTGGGTTGGAAGTAAAAGTTATTGAACCAAGAAGCATCCCCAATTTAATGGTTGAAAAAAAATAATTGATTAAGAAAAAGATGCATGCTGGAAAAAGTTACTGTATCTAATATTGGAAAATTACAAATGATAGAATTGAAATTATTATTATTATTATTATTATTTTGAAAGGATAATTGAAAATCATTTGTGAGTTAGAAAACCATGTTGGTAAATAACATTAAAATTCTTAGCATAATCTTGTTTTTAAGAACCAATATTTTGCTAACAACTTCTAGGTTTAAAAGACTGACTTAATCGGCAAAAATCAATACGTTAGAAACAAAATTAAAAACTTTTAGAGATACTAATTGAGAAATTTTTAATAAAATAATGGATAACTTACCAAAAAAAGAAAAAGAATAGGCGAAAGTGAAAAACAACTTGGATGAAATAATTCTTTGGATCATGTATAAATGACTTTTGTTTTCAAGCAAAAATGTCAGGATGGCCGAGTGGTCTAAGGCGCCAGACTCAAGTTCTGGTCTTCGTGAGAGGGCGTGGGTTCAAATCCCACTTCTGACATTTTATTCAATAAAACTATTATAGTATGCCTTTGAATATTCAATTTTGTATTTAATATTTAGTTTATTTTATGCCACCATATTATGTTTGACCCTGCTCAAATGAATATGATTAACAAATTCATCATCCATTTATTCATATTTCGTTTCCTTCATGAACTGATGAAGAAAAGCTTACTGAAGTACACACATACATATAAGAACATACAAGAGGAGGCCTTTTTACAATTTATGTTGGTTTTATATATTGTTTAGATAGATAAAGGCTTGGCAGTGCTCCATGGATACCACACAAAATTATTATGGCATTTGTTGGCATTCAAAGGGCAGTCCACAAAAGCAGTAGCATTCCAATTGTAGCAAAGACTTATTTCATGTAATTGTTGAAGTCCACTCCAATAGTTGTAGTTGCATCGAACGGCTGGTGTTTTTCCAGTCTTTCCACTTATTGCTGCATAACCTTGAGTGCTTGAATAAACTTGGCCATTTGGTGTAATTTGGCTACTACCATGAATAAACAATAGATTGTTTTCAATGTATGTGTCCATTGCTAAACTGAAATATTGTTCTTGGTCGAATAAGATGGTCTCCCTACAAGTTCCATGTTTATCCCACTCGTGTCCCCATAACCATAGATTGTTTCCTGTCACAATATTGGGCCATATTTCACCAATTCCATGTTGGAGTATGCTAATCAAAACAACTTTTAGTTATATAAATTTTGTATAAAACCAATAAATAATTTTTGGATAAATGAACCAAAGTCATTCTCAACTAAAGTTTTTTTATTTTTTTATTTTTTATTTTTTATAAAAAAAAGAGTACTAGAGGTCGATGGATCACTACGCATACTCCGATATTTTAACTAAGTTTACACATCCTTAGCACCCTTATTACGACTTAGTCCAAAATTTTCAATTAAAGTGAAACGGTTAAAGAGAGCTTTTAGTTAGATTCTTTCCTAAAACGTATTAAATAAACATTTGATCTCATCTTAAAATCAACTAGTTCTAGAGAGAGTAATTCATGTATCTTATAAAGGATATGAGTTTTTTCTTTTTCTTTTTTGTCAGGTTCCATCTCGAAATCTATTAGCAATGGAAAGAGTGTATAATGACTGTGAGACTCTCCATTCTTCCAATGTGGAATCTTCAATTGTCCTCTCAACCAAAAAAAAAAAAAAAAACTTGGTAAAAAAATGACCTGTAAAAATGATGTGGTTTTTAACAAAAGTGTCAAGATGGCCAAGTGGTTTAAGGTGCCAGACTCAAGTTCTGGTCTTCTTAAGAGGACGTGGTTTAAAATTCTACTTTTGACAAGTACATTTACACAATACTTTTAGATTGTTCATGTGGAACTAATTTTATTAAAAAAATTTAGTTTTGTTTTATTTAAAAGCAAATCCCTTATAATTATAGTTTTTTTTTTTTTTTTTTGAACAAAACAACTAGATGGCACACATGTTGATCATCAATAGATGAAGTTATAAATTATATAGAGACCTAGACTCTCATTCTTGTCGATTGATATCCAAGCAATCTTTCAACATTAATTTAAAATGAAAAGAATAAAAGAGGTTTACAAATCCCATGATAATCCATTTATTTATATTTCATCCCCTCCATGAACTCATGAAGAAGGCATTATTAGAAACATAGAAAGCTTAGTAAAGTACACACACACACATATAATTAGAGCCACAAACCATAGGAAGGAGCGGCCTTTTTAAAATTTAATATTTGTTGGTTTGATTGTTTAGATAGATAAAGCCTTGGTAGTGAACCATGGATACCACACAAAATTATTATCGCATTTGTTGGCATTCAAAGGGCAGTCCACAAAAGCCGTAGCATTCCAATTGTAACAAAGAGTTATTTCATGCAATTGTTGAACTGATCCATCCCGATAGTTGTAGTTGCATCTAACGGCTGGCTTTTTTCCGGTCTTTGCTTTTATTGCCGTATAAACTTGATCCCTTGAATAAAGTCGTCCATTTGGTGTAATTTGGCTATTCCCAAGAATAAACAACAGATTGTTTTCAATATATGTGTCCATTGCAAAGCTGAAATATCGTGTTTGGTCAAATAAAAATGCCTCGGTACAAGTTCCATGTACATCCCACTCGTGTCTCCATAGCCATAAGTTATCTCCTGTGGCAATATTTGGCCATATTTCACTGATTCCGGGTTGGAGTATGCTAATCTGGACAATCAATAAAATCAACTTTTAGTAATTATGTATATATATATCTCAAAATATCTCAATCGCCATCTGTTGGTCTCGGTTTCTTTGTAATGAAAGAAATAATTGCACTTTCAAAAACACCGACAATAGCAACGACATGCAGATTTGGGAAGTTATTAGAAATCTCGTTGGTGTTTTGGTTATACAAATCAAAGCATTTTACAAATTGTAGTGCCTCTCTTTGAGCTTATCTGTTTTTTTGTCACTATATATGTCGTATGTTTCTCACATACTGGTCTATTAATGAAGTGATGAAAATGACTTATTTCTTTTCGGGTTGTGGATGCTGCTGGAATTAATGAACTAACCCTTTTCTAAAAATACTTTTACCTTCCTATATCTTAAAAGTTTTTAGATAGACTCTTCACGTACAAGATAAAGAAAAAATAGTGTTCCATCGAAAATGAAAAAAAAAAAATAATAATAATAATAATTTAGGTATCTTATAAAAATTAAGATAATGTCTCTTTAGGTTTGTCATTCTCAAATTAGATTTTTTTTCTTTCTTTTTGGATAGAATGGTTGTATGTTAAATATCATTTGAGTCATGTGTATATATATGTTAACAAAATAATAAAATAATAGTTCTAACTTTTGATTAGCGACAGTTCGAATAATAATTGGGAATATTGTTAGTTCAAAAAATATGTAAAATTTACCTGATTTACATCGAAGGGACGACCGGAACAAACGGGTTGGCCGCCGTTGTATAGGCTGGGCCACACGCCATGGATACTAAACCTATCATCTGGGGCGCGGAAACAATTAGGATTGTACCAATCACTACACGTGGCGGGTTGCCATTGGATCACAACTTGCATGTAGTCAAACTGATTGACCCCTTCACAACTAGTTACTATCATCACCAACATACAACTCAAAATCATCACAATTTCTTTCTTCTCCATTTTTTACAGCTATTGATGAATTTGATAATCTCAATTGCTTGTGAGTGATTCAATGGAGGAAGGGTATATATAATAGTTCTCCGTGTCCTTTTTTAACTTAAAATATTTGCAATTTTCGCACATAGAACTTGGGTTTATTGTTTTCTCTCATATAAATATTTAATTAATATGAAAAGAGAGATAGGCATACACATTTTTAATTGGATTTTTTTAATATATATAATCAATGATTAGCCAAAATGTAGATACATGTGTAACCAAATGCATAATTTGACAGGTGTTGACAAAAGCTGTATACATAGAGATAAGAATTTGATATTAAATTAAATAACATATATCAATCATCTAGAGCTCATCTTATCCTAAGACTCATATACTTTTTTAAAAAAAAATTATTACTTATAAACTTATGATCTTTTCAATCCCAATAAGAAATATGTGGTGATACAAGATAATTTTGATGCAGGAATTGTTTTTTCAAATATAGAAAAATAAATTAAAATATTTATAAATATAGAAAAAATGTAGGGTCTATCTACGATAGACTGTAATAAACTATTATTGTATTATGATATTCACAGATAATAGACTATCATGACCTATCGCGGTCTATCGTAGATACATTGTGATATTTTACTATTATTTATAAATATTTTCAACAGTTTTATCATTTAAAATAAATTTTCAAAAATTACTATATTTATAATTCTTTTTAAAAAAAAAGAAAAATTATTGTTTTTTGAAAATTTATTTTAAATGGCAAAACTGCTGAAACTATTTACAAATAATAACAAAATATCATAATCTATCCGTGACTGCAATAGATCTTTATCGCGATCTATTACAGTAAAATTTTGTTATATTTGTGATTGGCTCATTTTGCTATATTTAAAAAGAGACCGTATTTTTTTCTTATAAAAGTTATATGTAATAATTATCAATGATATATTTTTAGAACAATAATTGAGAGTTAATTTCAAAGAAAAGAGTTATGTGCTAGTTATCATGAAGCTACGACTTACACTTTTGACAATTTTAATAGTTATGGTAAATAACACTAAAAATATTTAATTAATATCACTCAAGTCATTAATTTTAAATTAAATGGCCTAGTGACAAAATTTATATGTTTTCTTGGGGTTGTTTTCATAAACTAAATTTTGGTAAGTAATAAACTTTAAATATGAAACCATACAAAATAATAACCAAATGTGTTTTTTTCTTTTATTTTTTGAGAAATTGTTCAAAATAACCTTTGAAATTATCACATTATAAAAACTAGTACCATTTTTTAAAACTTGTTAAAATAATTATTTTCGGTTGAGATGCGACCACCGAAATTTAGATAAAAGTTAACTTTTTCTAATTTATGTTTATCAATTAATATTATATCAAATTTTTACATAATTTTTCAAATCTTTAAACTAATTTTTATTTTCCAATTTTATGAATTTTCACATTTCCAAAATTCACTGATTATCCAAATGGATCTCAATTGATTATATTATAATTTTTAAATTTTGGAAAAGATTAAATTAAAAAAAAAAAGAAAAGTAAGATTTGGGTATATAAAATCTCAGTATTAATTTCAGGTAAGAGATTCTATATATTTGGCTTTCCTAGTATATTCTCGGACAAATTAACCTCGAGATTCTATACTTCTCATATCTTACCTAATTTTTCTCAAATTTTGATCTTTCCCAAATTTTAAAAATAACAAGTCAATTAGATCTATCTAAAAATTCCATTTGGATAATTGATAAATGCATTTGTAAATTTAAAAATTGTGGAAACATAAATTGGGCTAAAGATTTGAAAAATTAAATTTGATATAATACTTGGTAAAGATAACCAAATTTGGAGAAATTTTGAAAAGATATAAGATTTGGTATAAAATTTGAGAAATTATATAATATTTGAAAAAAATTAGTAGAATCTTGGTATTAGTTAGATGTATCAAGAATGCCCAAAACAATTTCTAAAGCTTAACCTTCTATCTAAATTTGGTGGTCAACTCTCAACCGAGATGAAGGAATAAAAACTATTTTAATGAAATTTATAATTAAAAAAAAAAAGTGCTAATTTTGAAGGATGAAAGCTCGATAAGACAATATTATTATTATTATTATTTTTTTCAGCAGGAGGAAATCCAATTTATATGAATTAAATCTTAATTCTATACAAATTCAATAACACAAAATAATTTTACAATACTTTATTGAAAATGTAGAATTATCAAAATCTATTAACATAACCGATCAAATCAACTAATTTAAATATACATATCTTTAACTCAAATGTGAGAGGTTGGAATTCGTTCCCACTCTTATATTATTGTTGAACTAAAATAAATTAACTTTTAGTTATAGTTGAATTTTAATTTGATACTAAAATAGAAAATTTCTAAGTTTGAGACTCTTCTATATCATGCTAACAGCCTAACACAACTATAGCCCAATTGGTCAATGTTTTACTGTCAACTTTAAAAATTACAGCTTCCGCATGTGAAACCTTGCATTTAGTAGAGGTAACGAATGTCCAGATGTTCCATCACATTGATGGTTCACGTCTTCACGGAATAGGACTCACAACGACCTAGCTCGTAAGGTGATGATTGAGGAGATCTCATGCTAATGGTCAAATAATTTTTCCTTTGCTTCAACTTGTCTATAAAGATAAATATATTTAGGGTCTATTTGATAACGTTCATGTTTACTGTTCCCATTTCCTATTTATTAAGAACTAGAATAAAAAATATTTGATAAATATTCTTGTTTCTTCTTCTTGAAAAAATAACTAAAATATAAACTTGTTTGACAACTATTTCTTGTTTATTGATTATTGTTACTTCTTTTTTAAAATACTAGTTGGAACTACGTTGTTGAAAATAAAATGTATACATATAAGTTGAAATAAGAGTTTGTAATTGGTGAACAGAAGGTTGTCGAAGTTTTCGATTTAGTCAAATAATAATTTCATTTTCTACTCTAATTTAGTATTATTAGTGCAATAACAGATCAGTCCACAGAGAGTCTGTCAATTTCCTCTCAAAATGCTTGTTGTCAAGTAACCAAAGGGATTTGTCGAATTGATTTTGTTTAAAATTTAAAGAAAAACAATAACAAAGGGAATCAAGATACGAATTGGTTGGATTAAATTATCAACGAGACAAAAACCTAGCTCTGGATAAATTTGGATTACCCTCAATTTGCTACCCAATCATTGATTAATAACATAAATGTATTGCAATTTTATTGGTTAAACTTAGTCTAGAAGTATGTCCTATTAATCAAATTGATTCTTGTATTTAGATTAAAAGCATGATTAGCATTAAGGTCTAGGGTTATTGCTAAGACAAACAAAAGAATTCGAAAAGACCTAATTAATTGCTTGATGCGACTCTTTCCTAAGTTAGATAGATGAATGTAATTGGATTCAAATTGCCGAATCAATCAACAAATACGTATTAGGTGTAGATCTATAGCTATGAATCAAACATTCTTGGCTAATTTGTCAGATAATCTCAAACACATTCAATTATTCTAAATAAGAACAAGAAGATAATTCAATAAACCATAAAATTACAAGTCAAAATTGTTCATAACTTCATAAGATACAAATCAAGGGATAGATCCTAAATCCCAAGCTAGATAATAGTACCTTAGCCTTGATACAGGTTCAAATCCACCAAATAAATGTCAAAAACTATCTAAATCAGATGAGGGAGAAAGAATACATAAGAGATACATAAAAATGTAGATTTTCTTGCCCGATTAACCCTCTAAACCTCCAATCAAGCTCGTTTTGTCTCTAAATCTGTTGAGGCTCATGACCGGTAAAATCAAGAAAAAACTCTAAAATGCAGGAACGATCCCAAATTAAGTGAAGCGAGATACCACATTTTCAGTGCCATCAGTACTTGATAATCTTTTTTTTTTTCCTTTATATTTCTATTTTTAAAAAATAATCTAACTCATAAAGAATTTGAATATATATATATATATATATATTTTTTTTTTTTTTTTTTTTTGAAGTTTTTAAATTGAAATTTTTATCTCTTAGTTTAAATCTTTGATAGTAAAAGATTCAACAAACTAAATAATATTCGAAATAAAACCTATATCTTATATATTTATAACTGCTATTTAATTTCCTTTTAAAAAACTATTCTTTTATTTTTTAAAAAAAAAATAAATTAATCCAACCCAACGTTTAGAGGAAAAAACACAACACACATAAGGAATAAAAAAGATAATTGAAAAAATAACATACCTTACACAAATAAAATAGATGGAGGTGTAATAAAGAATAAGGGGAAAATACCAAAATTTAGAATGTTAAAAAATAAGGAAAAAACCAAAATGTAGCAATAATATGCTTAAAAAGATATATATATAAGGCTAAAAAAAGGACCGCGGGCTAATAAAGTTAAAACAAAAGAAAAGAAAGGAGAAGAGGGAGAGGAGATACCTAATAAAAACTAAAAAGTGGTTTTTTTTATATTCTTTTATTTTTTTTTTTTAATTATGTGTGATTCTAAAAAAAATAGTATCAAACTTTTTTATAAGTATGATACTCACTTAGAGATAACTAAACTTTAAATCAATTTAAGTTTATGTGTACTATAAACTAGTTTTTTAAAAGATTTAATGTAAAATTACATCATGTAAACTTATGACTATAGACTAAAACGGGCAAAAGAAAAAATCAAATATAATATAGATAATATATATAAAAAAAATGTCATACATGAAACATAAAAAAAAAAAAGAAAATTATCAAAAGTTTATATCGTCTAATACAAATAAGTCTCGATGCACAACTAAATACAAAAACAAAGTTTTGCTAATCCTTTAAATGTTGCCTAAATTTGATCTGTAATTTATATCTTTCACCCGAGTAATTGTCTTAAATGATTTCACATCCAAAATAACTATATATTACTATGTAAATTCGAAATTAAAAAAAATAATTTACAAATTAAAAATTTGAAAATTAAAAATTAAAAAATATATAAATCTGAATATTGAAATTTTTGTTATTCAAAATTAAACTAACATATAAATATGGCAAAGTTAAGAAATATACAAATTAAAAAAAAAAAAAAAAAAAAAAAAAAAGCAATATATAAAAACGAAAAGGTCTAAATTCTCAAAAAATTAAAAAAATTAAAAATTAAAAATTAAATTAAAAAGGTCCAAAAAGGTTGAGAAACATAATAAAAGAAATTAAAAAAAAAAATTTAAAATTGTAGTACATGTTTAAAATATCTGACAAATGAGGACCACTTTTTAATTGGCAAGGGATGATCATTATCTTATCATGCCCCAATCTTACTAAGGTTGTTGAACACAAACAAAATTAAATACGTCAGAAAATTATAAACCTATCCTCCATATTTTATAATTGCCTTGTCTTCACCTAAGCACATGAAAAATACATATGAAGTTAATATTTATTTATTGTTTCTTTCATACACTAATTTTAGACATAAAAATAATTTAATCGATCGAGGCTTGGTTTCTTGGTAACTTTCTCTGAACTTTTATTATTTATTTTCTCTCATGTTTAATGAGAATTATTGATCGAGGCCGGCCTAGTTGAAATCCATCCACCTAATTCTCTTCAATTCTAAATGTTGTTCAACATAATATTCCTTTGCAATAAAATATATATATATATATATTTTTTTTTTTTTTTTAAATTCAGCATATACTATAATATATCCTCACTATACTATTATTATCTTTTTTAAAGTTGAAGATAATTGACATGTACGATTAGAGTGGGAGGATCTAATCTCCCTACCTCTATTTGGAAAAATTAGTGGGAATGTATCATCTACTTGCTCAATCGGTGGGAATGTATTCCCAACTTGTTCAATTATCTTTGTTCTCGAAAACTTAATTTTTTTTTTAATTACATGTATTAAATTTCAATTTTTGATTAATAAACTTAAATTATAAAACTATCTAAGTAAAAGTAAAACTAGTTATAAGCTAATCTTTTGTGATCCTAATTTTAAAAGTGTATTCTATATATTATTTAACATTCAATTAAAAAATTATAGGTTTGGTATCTAAAAATTATTTATTGTATTTTAGCTTAATTGTTGTAATCTTTGAAATAATTTGCAGCAATTATGCTTTCTACTGTAATATGAAGTAATTAGACCCCATTTAACCATTTTTTTTTGTTTCATGTTTCCATTTTTTCGTTCCTTGTCTTTTGTTTTACATTCTCTATTTTCTAATAACTAGAAGCGATAATATGTTAGGTAACAGTTTTGTTTTGTTTTTCTGAAAATTATTTCATGTTTCCTTTTTTACCTTTTTGTTTTTCTCTTTTAAAGTTTTAAATATAATTAATTATATAATATAAAAATACATAGTATGCATCTAAACAAATTTAAAAAGATTATGTATCAAAAACTCATATTATTTAATATAAATCAGTCTTGATTTAAAATTAACAAGACTAATAAAAATGCTTTTATATGTCATTGGTGAATTTGGACTCGACAAAATAGACTAAAAATTAGGAAAAAAAATAAGGGAAGATAAATACAAGATAAAGTGGATGTAGGTTCAAATAAATCAAGTGCCCGTTAATCATTGATCAACTTAGATGTAATCCTAACTTATGTAGGACAAGGTAAAATCAACCTTATCTAATCTTGAGATAAGAAGGTAAACTCCATCTTATTTTTTATAAAAACATATCGCAAATTTAAATTCAAAATTAAAAGTCAAATTGAATGTCGTTCAAGTGCTATAAAACTTGTATTATTTGACCTAGAGATAAGAGGTTTGAATCTTCTCCATGAAATGTATTGTCAAATAAAATTAAAAAATACATATATGTTGCAAAATTTAAATATAAATATGGCAAAGTAAAAAAAAAAAAAAAAAAAAAAAAAAAAAAAAAGCTTGTTTGAAAAAGGATATGAGCATAATCCATTGGCATTGAATTAGGAATTAGGAGAAGCTAAGGCGGCCCTATGGCAAAGAGGCAAAATAGTAGGTTACGTTGAGGGTGAT
This sequence comes from Citrullus mucosospermus, assembly GCA_030954485.1. NCBI lineage: Eukaryota > Viridiplantae > Streptophyta > Magnoliopsida > Cucurbitales > Cucurbitaceae > Citrullus > Citrullus mucosospermus. Next base: position 28,024,346 of record CM062064.1, read on the forward strand.
TTTTGATGTAAATGACAAAAATGTTATAAAAAGGATAATTGGGTCAAAGTTGCATCTTGGCCAATACACACCAGAAAGGAGCCTGGACCTGGATCGGGTGGGTTGGGCCTCAGTCGACAGCGTCGAAATGGGATGAGCTCCGACGAATAATATTTAGGTGTTTATATTTCAGAGGTTGTACCTATTTTTATGTATTCTCCCTAAGTGTTCAATTGCAAATTTGTTATCACGTCGCAAATTTTATGTCTATATTTTTCTTGTGATGAAAGAAAACATATGCAAATGGGTGTACCTTAGGTTGTTAGGGGCAGATTTATTAACGGATTATGTCCCTCAAATTGATACATTTTACATAGTTGTATATTGTTTTTCATTAAAAATTACATATATAATATTTGTTTTCTATGAACAACATAATATGATATTTGTTCAGTGGTTTGAGTACAAGTATAGAACACTTCTAACCATACAACAAGATTTGAGACTCAAGGTAAATATTTTCTTTCTTATTTTTAATTTCGAACAACTTTTAATTGCAATCAATCACCTAACAAATTAAATATTTCATGTCTACTTTTAAGTGTACATACAACCATACAAATATTATTAAACTTTTATAAAATTATTCTATGAAAGTTAATTGAATGATTTTGTAATTAGTATTACTAAATATAAAATGGTCACCCGATCAAAATATTTTTCATCCTCTATCCATCCAAATCATTACTTTTTAATTTTGTAGTCTTACCTTTGTAATCTTGGCCATGAGAAGATTATTTAACATAATTTGTGGCTAAGGTAGGTTCTTTTATCTAACTTAGGGTTGGGAAAAAACCTACTTAAATCTTGATTTTGAGACTTGTTTTTATTAAATTGTTTTTTAATTTAATTGATTCTTGATTGGATTTATGTTCTATGTTTAGAAATTTAATTTGGCTTGATCATCCATTAATCTTTCTTGGCTTTGCTAGAGAAAACTATGTTCAGGCATATTCGTCTCATTAGGCTTAAAAGTTAGAAAATGTTTGCGCCTTGATTCTCATTAGGCATATTTGTCTCATTAGGCTTATAAGTTTAGTCCTCAAGTTTTGAAAATTGTAACTAATAAATTCTTAAACTTTCAATTTTGACAATAATTCCTTTAAAATGTCTAAGAAAATCTATAAATTACTTCAATTTTATCTCTAATAATTCTCATAAATATTAAAGATATTTAAAAAGGGACCATTTTATAAGACAATTTTTTTTTTGTCTAATCGTACCTTAAATTTTAAATTAAATTGTGTAGTTAATAGTTACGTTAGTTTTAAATTAAAAAAAAAAAGTCTAATCGTAATGATTAAGCACAAAGAAAATTTTGATGTCTAATATAATATTTAATTTTAACATTTTCAAATATATAAAAGATGTATGAGTTCTAAAATTGATATTTTAGAAATCTATTAAACAAAATATAAAAAGTTTAAAAATTTATTAGACATTTTTCAAAGTTTATGAATATAACTTTAGAAGTTTATGAGCTAAACTTCTAACCTTATGTATATACATTTGTGCTCCTCTCAATCACTCACCGACAGTTATGGATCTTATTGCATAATACGCATGCAACCGAAGATCCACATTTTTTTTCCCTAGGAAATCATGTTATTAAGTATATGGAATGAATGATTTTTTTTTTCTTGCTCCTTAATGTTATATATATCATGCATGCAAGCAATATTCACAATATTAGTCTTATACTTTTTAATAATATTAAATTTGGTGTCTCAACGAGTTTTTTTATATTTAAAATTGACTAAATAATGACAATAATTTTAATACAATAAGTATAATATGTGATTATCTTTTCAAAATTTAGGGTGAAAATGTAAATAAATAAATAAAAAGAAAAGTTTTTAAAATCAACACTAAACCAGAGATAGTGACTAAATCTAAGGAAACAAAATATTGAGAAGAATTTAAACTTGAATCCTAGCCCTTGACTTTTAAGGGCAAGCTTGGTGCCCCTATGGTAAAGTGCCAAACTTGATACTTCTAATGTTTTTGTAATACTAAAAATAGAAACGAAATTGGTGAAACTAAAATGTGACTCCTTTTTAATTAGAAATGTTTTTTAAAATTTAGAAACGAAAATAATTGTCAAACAAGTTTGTTTTTTTTAAAAAAAAAAAAGAAAAAAAAGAAGAAAAAAAAAAACTCGAAACTTATTTTGGACTCTACAACCCAAAATGATATAATAGATTTATTAAATTAATGAATTACTAATTTGCTAACAAAACGTCAGGATGGCCGAGTGGTCTAAGGCGCCAGACTCAAGTTCTGGTCTTCGAGAGAGGGCGTGGGTTCAAATCCCACTTCTGACAATATTTTTTACTTGAACAAGCAATAGTATGATATTTTCCAAATAAAAGTGTAATTTACACAACAAACACAACAAGATTTTATTTTTTTCTATATTTTATTTTCGCAACCACGGATGATTCTTGCAAGTGGACCTTGCTTTAATAATTTTGGGTTTCAAAGACTCAATAAACAAAACTGTCCTTCCATATAGATATTATCCGTATAAACTTTGTCAAGAAATTTCGGGACTTTCTATTGATCTTTATTAGTTCTAGCTTGTTGAGAGTTCTCTTTTTTTTTCTAGACCAAACCCTTTTTTAGACCGTCTCCTGAAATACATGTTTCTTACTAAGCAAAGGTAGGTTCATAAAAAAGAGTTGAACCTACCTTGGTTGAGTTATGCTCACTTTTGTATAAAAATTAATGATATATTTGAAGGTAATTTTAAATGGTTAAAATCACTCCAAAACATCATTTTAATCACTCAAAATCAATTTAATGTTTAATTTTACCTTTGAAAACAAATTTTTATACTATTAAATTTATTTCAAATGATTAAAAATATCTTTTTAAGTGATTTCGTGCATGTTTGACAGTAACTTTGAAATAGTTAAAGTCACTTTTGTAATGTTCAAAATCACTTCAAAACTTGCTTTTAATCACACAAAGTCAATGTAATGTTTAATTTTATACTTTTGAATGCTATTTTTATTACATCAATATTTATTTTGAATAATTAAAAGCATGTTTTGGAGTGATTTTAAAATTGAAAAAAAAAATGATATTGACTATTTCAAAATCACTCTCAAACATATTATTCAAAAATGACAAAAGTGGTTTTAACCACTTTAGAATCCATCGAAAATGTACTATAAAGCAAGTATCATCTCACTTTATACTCTCTTTTAATAATCTATTGAACCCTGTAACATAATTTATAATTGAACTAAAAAAAAGAAAGTGGTAATTATTTTAAATGACAAAACTATTGAAAACATTTTCAAATATAGAAGAAAAATAAAAAGAAAAAAAGAAAAAATAATAAAATAAAAAAAATTTCAATTTGATAACAGTGATATACTATAATAGACAGTGAGAAACTACTATTATTGATAGATAGTGATAAACGATTTTTTGTCATTTTGCTATATTTGTAAATAAGTTTGCTTATTATGCTACATATTAAAATAACCAAACAAAAAAAAAATGTAATTTCATAATTAATTAGCGTACATAATTTTATTTTTAATTTATGATTCACATTGTTTATCCTTAGCTTATTCCATCCACCCCCTTCACAAACTGATGAAGGCATTATTTAGACACATTGTTATACAATTAAACTAGTAGGGAGAGGGATACCACATTATGGAATCACCATTGCATTTGTTAGCATTGGAGGGGCAATCTTCAAAAGTAGAACCTTCTGAAGTCATACAATAGCTTATTTCATGCAATTGTTGATATGAGGTCCAACGATTGTAATTGCAGCGAAGGGCTGGTAATTTTCCAGTTACTGCTTTGATTGCACTGTAAATTTGATCCACTGTGTAGTATCCTTCTTGGGTAGGCCAAATTCCACTGTTCTTAAGAATTACCTCAGGATTGAAATAATAGAGTGTGTTCATTGCATATTCAAAATATCCTGATTGATCTAATAAGATGTGTTCAATGCAAGTTCCATGTTTATCCCATTCGTGTTTCCATAGCCATTGGTTGTCTCCTGTGATAACGTTTCCCCACATTTCACTTAGTCTGGGTTCTACAACCCTAACCTGGACAAAGTAATATATATAGAGTTATAATGGACAGTTGGTGGGTTCAAAAACTGAAGCATTGTTCCTAATCGGTAAGTCTCCGTTTGTTATCTGTTTGATTTTTTTTATTTTTATCTTTTAAAATTACGTTTTTTTTTCTTACATGATTTTTATATTTCTTAACTACTCCAAATTCTTAGTCCAATTCAGAAATCGAAAACACATTATTTCTTTAAAAAAAATACTTTTTTCAGTTATCAAAAATTAGTTTGGTTTGGTTTTCTTAAAACAACATATTACTAAAGAAATTAATAGTCGGAAGTAGTGTTTATTTAAAAAAACCAAATGAGTTATCTAATAGGTTGTTAGTAATTTTAGATTGTCAACATCAATATACTTTAATTGGCTGAGGCACTATTACTTGGACCTAAAAGTCTGAATTTGAATGATCATCCCCTATAATATACTTCCTAATTTCATTTATGATCTTCTACAATGTTCCAATTTAGTGTTGATATGATAATAATGATCAATTGGGCCCTGTATGCCAAAATATTGTTAAACTTTGTTTACAAAAGTTAATATGATGGGTTAATATGACTATAACGGATCGGCTTAGACATTTATCAATATCTTTAAAAACTAAAGGTTCAAATTTTCATCCACCCGTTGGGGGTGTACTAAAAAAAAGCTTTATATGACGATAACTTATTATTATTATTATTTATTATATTATATAGGCTAAATTAGGGAATAGATTGAAGGAGAGGTAGGAGAAGGAGGGAGACAAAAGGAGGAGGAGGTTAAGGGAGGAAGATGAGTTTTTTTTTTTTTTTTTTTCTTTTCTTTTCTTTTCTTTTCTTTTCTTTTCTTTCTTTCTAAGTACAAAAATGTCACCTAATCTGGTTATATAATTAAATTTTTTATATGAATTAGAACACGTGAAACAATAAAATTCGCATACAATAAAATATATGAGTTCAACAAATTCATGCCATCTCCTTAACACAAATTTATTCATTCTAGTGCATGAGTTTAGAGAGTAATTTGTCTTTTAGAATAGAATAGATCACCTTTCCTATGGAAATAGCAGCACATCCACAAGATCAACGAACTACATTTTTGTGGATACACTAAAATTCAACAAATTTTAAAAAATGGAGAAAATTTTAAGGAAGAAAATTGCTGATGGAAAAACGTAATAAATCAATTTGAAAAAAAGGTCATATTAATAGACTAATTTGTGGTCATTCAAATAGTCGAATCCTTTCCTCAATTTGATTATTATTGAAAGATGCATCCCTTAACAAAAGAATGTAACTTATGAAATTGAAAGAATATAACCCTTAACAAATAGTCATATACCATTTATTACAATAAAATCAAGCATGTCCACCCGTTTAGTTACAAAATCAAATTGTTGAATGATTTTATACATCTACAGTTAAAAGATTACATGATTTTGAAGTCTAAAAATTAAATTGACCTACTGTCTAAACCTCAAGAATAAAAAAGATAATTTACCTTCAAATTTCTTCATATGTTGAAGGTAAAGTTTGAGAGGAGTTTTAAATATGTAAATTATGAACCAAATTACGTATTATAATAAGGGGTTTAGCCCAAGAATTTGGGAGAGTAGAGTTGTGATCTCCACTTCTTGTTTGACCTAAAGATAGTTTGTGAGTCATGTTAAAAAGAATATCAATTTTATATCTTATTGACTCCTATACTATGGACTCAAGAGTTTAAAACTCTCTAAACCACTTGAAAATTCATAACTCCACCTTTGGTCTATAATTATAAATTTTATAATGATTATGAAAATGTAATTACCTGATTTATATCGAAGGGACTACCAGAACATTGGGTTTGGCCATTGTATAAGCAAGGCCACATCCCATGGATACTGAATTTATTTTGTGGGACTTGCTTGCAATAAGAATAAGGCTTGGTGGCATCACCGCAAGTGGCTGGCTGCCATTGAAGTACAACTCGCAAGTAGTCATACTCATTAACTCCCTCACACCTTGCTACGAATGCCAAAATACTCAACACCAATATAATTTCTATCCTCACCATCTTTTGAAACCCTTCATAAAAATTTATCTCAGTTGCTTGTAAATGATCTAATGGTCAAACCCTACTTATAATCGTTTCATGTGTCCTTTATTATTATTATTATTATTAGTATTATTATTATTATTATTATTATTATTATTTTCTTTTGGTGATACGAATGATATTTGCTGATATTTGCTTTACACACAACTTGTTTTTATTTTATTTTATTTTATTTCATTTTATATATGTTGCCTCAATATAATTAGTTTAAGGAGATAAAAGGGCTACACATCATCATCCATTTTCTTTTTTAGAAAATATATGATCATGATGAGCTAAAGTATATGCGTGCAAAATGTCCTTATAACATTAATTTGAAAGATAGTGCTAAGTTTGGAGGAATCATGAATTTATTTTAATAAGTTTCAAAATGGTAGAGTAATCAAATGATATATATATCTTTTTAGTTCAATCATTCAAATGATAATTAATATCTTATTCATAAATGTTTATATAGAATCGATTTAAATCAACCATAAGTTGTATATTAAATGAACAATACTAGGTTCTTCAAAGAAAAAAATAAAGACTAGGTGCACTCAGTACACTATTCCAGAAAATTTGTTATTGAACATGACTAAGAAAGGAATATGAGATATTTCAATTGCATAAACTATAATGATATTTCTCACTTCCAATCGTATGAGAGATATGAGAGATGACTTGGATTCTCCACTTAACCCCTATCCCCATAACATTAAAAAGCAAAACACAAAATAATAATAATAAATGTATTAAAATAAAATAAAATAAAAATTAAGGTTGGCAAAGAAAATCCGTGGGTTGTGTTTGGGGCCCCGACCCAATCAGGTCGAAGATAGCGCCGGACCGCCGACGACTAATAGGTACCCCCACTCCAGGCAGAGTTAGTGAGCTGTGTAATAGGCGACCATTTCGCTGGGTCAAACCAGGGATGGACAAGGATGAGGAGGGTACCCCACCTAACCCCAACTCTGATATATATATATAATTATGGCTGCTATCTATGCTACTGTCACAAATATATTTTTTAGTATTAATAATAAGTTGTTTTTTATGGAAAAAAATTCTATACCTTTTATCCAAAACCATGAGTTGTTTTTTTTATGGAAAAAAATAAGATCCATAATTTCAAATTTGGTCTTAAAATGGTAATAAAAATTAAATGTGACTTAATTAAATAAAACTGTTTCCATTTACTATGGGCCAAAGGCCCAAAGTCATTCCCAACCATTGTTTCATTCCATCTTTATATTTTATAAAGGAACTTTTACATCAAAAAAATTTTTTGGGCTCTATATTTCATAAATGTTATTAAAATTTGAAAATTTTTAATGAAAGTTTTTAGAAATAATTATGAACGATTTTACTCTTTTCAAGTTGACGAGGGTAGCATTTATTGCTATTTAATAGACAAAAATTTTCTATATTTTCCAAGCATTACTAATGATGGAAAGAGAATTTGACAAATTTATATTAATTAATGTGTTGGAAATAAAATATGCATTTATTACAGAATATTAATTAGTTGAGATTTTTCCTTATTTGTAATTATATGATTTTTGATCCATTTTCACGTAAGAAACATTTTTTGTTTTTTCGTTTTTATGTTTGTATACAAGGCTTAGTTCAAATATATACAACGGTATATTTCAAATATATATGAGGTTATTCCAAATATATTTAGACGTATAGATTTAATGTTGTTATATAATATACTCCAAATTTTAATTATAGTATTGTTTCTATTGAGTTATATATTCCATATTTTTTTGTCATATGTATACATGTATATTTAGTTATTTTCTAAATATATACCTCATATTATATGCTACAAACTAGACCATAAACAAAGATTGGTGGATTCTCAAATTTTTTAAAAAAACAAACCAAATTGTGAAAACGCCCGGTTCTACTTCATAAGAGGTAGAAAATGAGTCAAAAAATTATGAAAACGCTTCACATCGAAAAAAGAAATAGATCTCAAATCACTTGTTAAAGACTTCACCTCTTCAATGATGAAAGAGACCTCCGAAAAGTTTGAAGACTCATCATTAAGGAGTAGAAAAACCTCTTGGCAGTTAAACTCTCAACCATTAATATTCTACACATTGGTAGAAAGAATGCGCTAATCTAGACTATCAAGAATAGTCACCACTTTAAGAATTTTTACCACACTAGATTTAGGGATTAAATTAAAACCAACTAGCTACACACGACCCAGGGGTAGATCTATGAAGGAGCCAAGGGGCATGACCCCCTGACATCTTGACGTTTTACATATATACATATATTAAACTTTATTAAATATTAAATATTTATGGTTAAATTTATTATATTATTTGTTTACTAATGATCTTGATAGATATCCATTGCTGAATTGGTGTGGATATGTTGTTTTTCTAACCCATTAGGGTTTGAATTGAGAGAAACACAATTTTTTTAAAATTTATTTTTAATTTTTAATTTTGAACGCATTTCTATTTCAGATTTCTAATCTTCTATGTATATAATATAAATGAACCAAGGTTCGAAAAGTTTTTTTTTCAACGTAATTTATTTCATATTACTAATCCTTCTCTCTAGAATTAGTTAACTTTCTTTTTTTTAAAGGAAAATGAAATAGTTAACTTATTAGATATATTTACTTTTTTTAAAAAAAAAAAAATTTAAATTACACTTGAAACAAGTCAAAAAAACTTAATTCTATTTTTTATTTTCTCTCATATAACCAATAAATCCTTAAATTTTAAAATTGGAACTTTAACCCCTAAAACCTTAAATTTTAAAATTGGAACTTTATCCGATAAAATTGTCTAATAAATATATAAACTTCAATTTTACATCTAATAGTACTTAGAGATATTAAAAATATTTAAAAATTAGTTATTTTAAAAGACAAAAAGAAAGCTTGTGTTTAATTGAACCTTAAATTTTAAAATTTGTAGTGAGTAGATAATATTAATTTTAAAAAGATGTATAATCCTACCTATTAAGCACCAAATTAAATTTAATATCTAATATAACATACAATTAATATTTTTAAATATGTAAAAAAACTTATTAATGCATAATTAATATTTGAGAATCTATTAAAAAAAAATTTAATTTTTAGACCTATTAAACATTTTTTTTTTTAAAGTTTAAGAACTATGGGCTATACTTTTAATTTCATATGCATTTCTATATTTGACATTGAATTTTGGATCCACCGCTGCACAACCCAAGTGATTCTTTAGCACCTATCCCAAACTGCCAACTTTGCTACTAGGTGTCACGAATAGTTATGGCTTTGAGAACTTTTAAAAGTTTATTATATACCACTTAAATCTAATTTTTATTCAAATTTCACCTACATTTGATTTACATATTAAAATGAAAATAAAAAAGTGACATACATTTGATAATGTTCATGTTCGTTAATTTTTATTTTCTATTCTTTATTGTTTTAAAAAATAGACTTGTTTAATAATAATTTCTATTTTTTGTTTTTAATTTTTAAAAATATTTGATAATTATTTATAACGAGATATTAATGGTTTTTATCTATATACTAACAGTAAGAATAACTTTTAACCCTTTTTCAAGTGTGATGGTATTTTTTTTAAACTTTCGAAGTTTATAGATATTTTTAACACAAAATATTAACAATTTTTCTCTAAAACTAAAGGTAAAGTTTAGAATATTTTTAAAACCTTTAGAAATTAAGAGATATTTTGGAAGGACTTACTTGTTAAGAAAGGTTACCCACGTAATCAATGACGTTGCAGCTGAGGACAATGTATTTTTGTTATCTTTGATTTTCTACTTTCTTTTGAATTAATTATAGACGGAGACAAGATGGGGGGCTCCATTTCTTTTATACTGACGACAGCTGGGTTTTTTTAACTTTATTTTTCGTTCATTTTTTTTTTCTTTTTTAACTCGAATGAAATTACAAATGTTATATGTCTATTGTATATAGTACATAAATTATTCATTCAAAACTATCAAAGTTCTTATACTGTGTGTTCCACGTATCATTTTTAATTTAAAGTGCTGTAATAACAATAAATTTTTTTTTACTTCAAAATTATTAGTGTTTGTTATTATTTTTAGACAGTAAATGTTACCAATTATTTATTAAAATTTCCTATAAGAAAAAAAAATGATAAATAACAAATATAGATAAGAAAAAAACCACACTCTATAGGACGTCGTTTAAACTTTTTAAAATTTAAAAACACATTTCTTTCTCCAAAAAGCAGGCCAAATGAACCTTTCATTTTTCTATTTTCATTGAATATTTAACCTAATTATGTCTAAAAGGTTGTTCTATATAAATAAATCTAAAAATCAATAGCAAAATAAGAAATAAATACTTTTGTTTTCGTAGGAAATAAAATCTATATTAGAATATTAAATCTTAGATAAGTGGCTATTATAGATTGAACCCATAACTCTTTACTTTTTTTTTTTTTTTTATATTTCCACTATCACTTGACCAATATATGATAATTATATTTATCAAAATTTTTAAATATTAATATTGACGTAAATATTGATATCTCAATCTATGAACATTTGTTAATATTTGATGTTGACATATTAAACAAACTAAAAAAGGGACTAAAAAAAAAACCTAACTAAAAGAAAATATTCAAAGAAACATCCAAATTAATAAATAAACATTTTGCCCCAACATTTCTTAAATATGTTGAAATTAATTGTTATAAATAAAAAAAAAAAAAAATGGCAGCAGCCCATCACTCATGTGACACTTTTTTTATCAAAATAATCTCCCTTTTTTTTTTCTTTTAATTTCTTTTGTGTGTAAAATAGAGGTGAAACTTGTGTTAGGTAGATTATACATATTATTTCATTTCCACAATAACATTTATATGCCGGTGATGTGTTGTATATTAATATTTAACTCTACCTCCATCTCGTGATGGGAGCTCGAGTCAATGCCTAGTGATTCACACCATTGAAAAGAGGAAAAGAGAAAAATATACGAACTATATATATATATATATATCATACATATATAGTTTGTGTTGGGAAGTATAGAGTGGGAAAATAGAGATGATGTGGAATAATTGGATATGGGTGGTGGGTTTATTATGGTTGTTGGGATTATGGGGATGGAGAGTTGTGAATTGGGTTTGGGTTAGGCCGAAGAAGCTTGAGAAGTTCTTGAGACAGCAAGGCCTCGCCGGCAACTCTTATCGCTTTCTCTTGGGGGATACAAAGGAGATTGCGGCGGCCGTCCACCAAGCCAGATCGCAGCCGATGACCTTCTCCCATGATATTGCCCCACGCGCCACCCCTACCTCTCATACCACCATCCACAAATACGGTACTTCCTCTCATCTAATTCTCTCTTTATGTCTTCGTCGTCCTAGTCGAGATTCTATTATGGATTTTGGTTTTGGTCTTGATATTAATTTTGGCATCGGGATGAGTTCTTGCGCTCACCTTTTTTGGCTGTTCGTCCTAGTCGGAATTCCATGGTAGAAGTCTTAAAAAATTGATGATTTGGCTTCTTGTTTTGGTCACGGTATCAATCAGAATCAGACGAGCCATTAAAATGATTAGCAAAAAAGGATGTTAGGATGTTGTTTGTGAAAGTTGGAAAACTTTTGATTGCTATTTCTGAAGATTATCTCTCTTTTTAAGTATTTTTTTCTTAGACTATATTGTGTATATAAGTCAAATATGTGGCGTAGAGAATTTGGATATCTGATTTCTTGGTGGAAAGTTTATGTTGAATTATGTTTATGTTTTCTGAGTTTGGAGTTGGGTGTTAAAAAGAAAAAGAAAAAGTTTTTGGAAGAGTATGACTATCTTTTTTTTCTTTTTCCCCTTTCTTGTGGTTAAGTTGACTATGATAACGTCATTCTATAGGGGTTGGAGTTGAGTTTACAATTAAGAGAAGGTGGATGGTTTTATTGGGTGAGTGAAGAATGGTTGGTGATTTAGTTGTGAGATTCAAGTAAATTGTGGGAATCAAATTTGAAAAACTCTTGTGTTTATAAGAATCAAATTGAAAATAAGCTTAAACAGAGAGATCAAATAGAATTATTTTAAAACATATGAACTTTTTTTTAGTTACAATAGCAGAGGTGAATATTTGAGATGATAATTAGTTTATTATTCATTAAACTATGTATGAATTGGTTAAAACATTGAAACCAAATTACTTACTTAAATAATCTCTTTAGTTAACTAGTAAAATTAGACTCTTCTCGTAAGCTATATTATATAGTTTTTCTCCTATACATTGTGAGGATAATCAAACTTCGAACCTCGATAAGAATAAAAGTTAATGTTAGTTAAATAAACAATTTATTATTATTTTGTTTTAAAATGAAATTTGGTAGGTAAGGATTCTTTCACATGGGTTGGCACAACTCCAAGAGTGTATATAACAGAGCCTGAACAAGTGAAGATTGTTTTTTCTCAAATAAATGATATTCGTAAGACATCTTCTTTTCCCCTTAGACGAAGAGTGGGAAGTGGGCTTGTCTCTCTTGAGGGTTCTAAATGGGCTAAACATAGAAAGATCATCAACCCTGCATTTCACATGGAGAAGTTGAAGGTATACTTCTTTCTTTATGTTTTCTTTTTCTAAAAAAAAAAAGAGAAAAATTAAACAAAAAATTCAAATCTAATTGTAAACTTAAAAGATCGTCATTTTAATTGCCCATGTTGAAGATCTTGTAAAGATTAATGGATCTCATAAGCTTTATAAGATTCACGAGTCTTTACTCGGTCTTCTAATTGCCAATTGATTGTGAGATAATACTAGCATTTCTTTAAATGTGAAAATTTTGTAGGAAATGTTTCCAGCATTCTCCAAGAGTTGTGGGGACATGGTTAACAAATGGGAAAAGATGATTCCTGAAGAAGGACATTGTGAAATAGATGTGTGGCCTGATTTGCAAAATATGGCTGCCGATGTGATTTCTAGAACTGCATTTGGAAGTAGTTACGAGGAAGGGGAAAAGATCTTCCAGCTCTTGAAAGAGTGGGCTAAGCTATTGATGACATACCTAACAAAGGGAGCTTATTTCATTCCAGGGTTGAGGTAAGATAATTCAATGGATTATGAACACGTTGCTATAATTTTAACTGATGTCAATTAAATAAATGCCCTTTATTTCCAAAAAAAATGAAATTACATAAATGCTGATTTGACCTTTGTGGGAAAATATTACAATTTTGGTCCATATGTTTTTAGTCTAGTCTAGTTTTTAGTTTTTATGTTTTAGAATGTTTCATTATTACTCAATCACCCAAAATTAATTGACAATAAGAGAGGCATCTTAAATATCTTTTAAAGATTATGAGGTCTTCTCTTTTGAGTTTACCATTCTTGGGTAGGATTGCATTTTTTTAGAAGACCAAATGCCCGTTTGATCAGTTTCATATATGAGCTACAAATAGCATATTAAGTGTAATGGGTAGCAATTTTAGGGATGATAATTAAATGTGTAGTAACATTATTTTAAAAAGAATTGCAAAATATAGGATCTGTTAGTGATAGACTTTATTGTTAATAAACTCCTACAAGTGATATAGTCCAAGAGATAAATATAAATTTTGCTATATTTGTGAATTCTTTTGCATTGTACCATATCTATTAATACTTTGGGCTTACACGTTTAGTTTGATATTTTCACTTATGTTATCTTTTTAGCTCTTAGTGTCAAATTTTAGTTAATTAGTTTGAAAGAATTGTGATGATTTTTTTTTTCCTTTTAAAAGAGACGAAAAATTAGTTAAAAAAAATAAATTAATTGTAATTAATTGAATTATTTTAAATTTATTATTAAAAATTAATAATTTTGAAAAAATAAAATAAAAATTGAACTCAAAACAGATGGATAAAAGTATACTCAAAACTTGGGAACTAATATGATATATTTTTTTTTCTTTGACTGGAAATAAATTAATTCTTTCGAGAAAGTAAACTTTGTGCAATCTTTCGATTGAAAAAATGTGTAAAATATAAACTAATAAGTGAAGCTATTTTCATTTTGAATACATTAATTATTGATGAAGTGTATACTTTTCTTGTAGGTATATGCCAACAAAATTAAACAAGAGAATGGGAGAGATTGATAGGAAAATACGAGATATGGTTTGGGGTATTATAAGCAAAAGACAGAATGCAATGAAGAAAGGTGAAGGTTCCAATAATGAAGATCTATTAGGCATTCTTTTAGAATCAAATGCAAATCAAATTGAAGAACAAGAAAACAAGAAAGATGTTGGAATGAGCATAGAAGAAGTAATAAGTGAATGCAGGCTTTTCTACTTTGCTGGGCAAGAAACCACAGCTGCATTGCTTGCTTGGACAATGGTTCTACTTGGTCGATACTCAGAGTGGCAAGACCGAGCAAGAGCAGAAGTCTTTGAAGTTTTTGGTGATAATAAGAAATGGGATTTTGAAGGTCTAAGTCGTCTAAGAGTAGTAAGTAATCGTCATTTTTTATTTAATTCCACATTAAGTTAATTGCTTGGTTAAATTACAAATTTTGTTGTCTATTTAGTCTTTAAACTTCAAAACAAACATTTTCAATTAAACTCCAAACTTTAAAAAGCGTTTAAAAAGTACTTAAATGTTTAATTTTTTTGTCCAAAAGATTCATAAATTTTCAAGTGTGTGTCTAATAAATCATCAACCTATGCGACGATGACGTTTTTAAAAATTCATGAATCTTGTAGACTCAGAATTTAAAGTTTAGGATACTATTAGACATCAAATTTAATTTTTACATTTAATACATAGCTTAATTTTTAAAATCATGAATAAGTTCAAGTAATTTATTAAACAAAAAATTCATAGAGTTCAATAACCTATTAGACATTTTAAAGTTCAGAAACCTATAAGTAGGAGTTGAACTGACTGGTTCAATTTGGTTAATTGTATGAAAGCTTAAATTTTTTTCGATTTAAACTATTAAAAAATTGAGTTTTTCAATTCGTTCAACCCTATATTACCATATAGGACCTTAAAAACCTATTAGACACTTTATAAGTACAGAAACCTTTTAGATACGATCTTGAATCATCATAGTAGTATTGTACTAATTGTATTGATTAATCTTTTTATTGATGTTGATAACAGGTAACTATGATCCTAAATGAAGTCCTTAGGCTATACCCTCCCGTTGGAATGCTAGCTCGAGAGATTCACAAGGAAACAAAATTGGGCAATGTTACATTACCAGTTGGAGTATCAATAGGAATACCAATATTATCCATACACCATGACCCAAAAATATGGGGTGAAGATGCACTTGAGTTCAAACCAGAAAGATTTTCAGAAGGAATTTCCAAAGCAACAAAGAATCAAGTATGCTTTGTCCCTTTTGGATGGGGTCCTCGAATTTGCCTTGGCCAAAACTTTGCGTTGATTGAAGCCAAAATAGCATTATCCATGATTTTGCAACAATTCTCATTCACACTTTCTCCAACTTATACTCATGCTCCTATTGCAAACATCACTATTCAACCACAACATGGGGCTCATCTCGTCCTTCGTAAGCTATAATTAATATGTAACATTTTTGGTTACATCCTTCCTCATTAAGCTATAGCTTTTTTTTTTTTTTTTTTTTCTTTTCTGTAGTACGATCTTGAATGAGGTAATTCAAAAACCTCTTCAATTACAATATTATAAGTAAAAAGCTTGAAAATAGTATATACTAAAGTTGATTGGCTCTAAATTTATTACTTATGGTTTTCATTCACTACAAGAAAGTTGATCATTTTTAAAGTCATAATCTTCGAACAAGCCTTTAATAGACCTTCGATACACCTTTTTTCAAAGGTTATCTCAAACCTTTGAAAAGTATCGAAATAGATCCCGTCGAAATTTTTTTTTTCAAGAATTTACTAATTTTTTAAAATATCTCAAAACTTTGAAAATATTTTTTTAAGAATTTTTATCAAATATTTGTGTTACCGTTCTTCAAGGAGTACTACTACTTTGTTTATTTCTACTATGGTTTTGCTGTATAAATAGGGTTCTTTAATGTTTGTTGACTTGATATAATTTTTAAAAATGATGCATACCAATCAATACCTTGGCTGTTTGGATCGAGCACATAGTTGATGATAATAGTTTGTGTTGATTTTATTTTGTGGAGGTTACAATATAGTCTATATATGGAGTTGAATTGTCTATATTTGGGTACAAACTATTTTAATCTAAGTTAACAGAGTTTGTATTTGGAATGTAGATTATTTTAGTTTGTGTTGGGGTGCAAATCATTTTAGTCTGAGTTTAGAATTTATGTATTTGAGTTGATTTGTTTAAAGAGAAGTTCTTAAGTACGGGTTTTGGGTTTTTTTTAATTTTTTTTAATTATTATTATTATAAGTAGTAGTATCTTAAATATCATATCTATTTTGTTGGTCCAGGAACCACAACTTCATTGATTAAGTCAGAAAACTTCATATTTGGAGGTGTACAAAAACCATTAATTGTCTAACTCCATAAATGCACAAAAACTTATATCTAGGAGTGATAGTTATCAAATATAGGATACCACCGCAATAATACACAAAAATTATGATAGGTTAAAGCAATTAAAAAAAAAAAGAAAAAAAACATCATTCCATTTTAGTCCTTGTAATTTCATATTATGTCCACTAAATTTTAGGCTTCCATATTCTTAATTTAGTCACTTAAAGTTTTTTTTTTTTAACTAAAATTGGCTAAATATAATAATAATTTTCATGCAACAAAATATAATATGTGAATGTGTTTTCAAAATTTATAGTGAATACGTTAATAGATAACAAGAAGATTTGACAAAAATGAACAATAAAATGTATAGGGATTAAATTTAAGACTTATAGATGTTGGGTTTTTAGTAAATATTAGGAGTGCAATTGTTCCACATTAGAAATATCGAAAAAACATGATAGACTCCAAACACTATAAAAGTAATCTATGTCTTTGGTTTTAAATTATCTCAGTTAGAAACACTTCAAAAACTTAGTTGTGCTAACTTTAGTTAAATTTTCTTTTATATTCTGTAGTTAAAGAATGAGAAAAAAGGTGTGTTGTATAAAAATTATTTTGTGTGATTATAACAATCTTTTCCATAGTGAAAATACAAAAACTAAAATTGAACAAGCTTAAAAGTATAGAGACCAAAAATAATATTTGAAGGTAGAGAATATCAAAATGTTTAATACTAAAAAAATTTAGAAACATCCTCAATTCCTACCATTAAAATTAGCTCCCATCGAAACTTGAAGAATTTTCTTTTTTCTTTTATTTCATGCTTGATTTTGTTTTATACTTCTCTCCATCACAATTATCTACGGTTTCTAATTTTTTGCAGTTAATGAAAAATTGAACAATATTTCAAAAAGGAATAAGAAAGTTGAGTTCGTAACCTAAAAGATTTATAAGATGGATGTAGCATGAAATAAATTTCCATCTACCCACCACAATTAATACTTATTTCTTTAAGTCCAAAATCAAAAAAAAAAAAGAAAAAAAAAAAAAAAAGAAAAAAAAAAGCAATTATTTGGTTAAGTGCTATTGTATTATTAAATGAGGCATGTGCACCCACCAATATGTTCCCATATCAAGCCGCCGCATTTGATTTTAGGAAAAATTTCCAGATGCTTAACTAATTCCATGTTTACTTCAAATCTTAGTATTATTCAATATTTCAATCTGTCAAAAAAAGCATATATATATATATATATATATATATATATATATGATTGAATAAGACATGTACATAAGCCGCCCACGTCTCCACAACTCCGACTGCCGTGGCTCAAATCTCTTGCGGGTAATGTCAACAAAATCTCAAATTTATTCTAATTAAACCAATTCCCACACTTTCGGGCAATTCTTTATCTTCCCTAAATTCAAATATGATAAGTTCTTTTTTTTTCTTTTTGGAATATCCGTTTTCAATTCTAACACTTTTTTCTAGACGGTTTTTAAATATAAAAAAATAACCATAATCTATAATAGTAGTCATAGATTACGATATTTTATTATATTTATAAATATTTTTTACAATTATGTCATTTAAAATAATTTCACTTTTTTAAATGTACATCTATATTATTAACTAATAGGTATATATACCCTCCAACTTAACAAAATCATCTTCAATTTTTTCTAGTATATATATATATATATTTTTTTTTCGTTGGTTGAGTTTAGGATAATGATGGTAATTTTTCTTGTATTATTTTAATGATTTCTATTAATATTTCGACCATGACATTTGTCAAAAATTAAATCATTTTGGAAGCACAAACATCGAATTAATGATGAATAATGATAAAAAAACAAGTTGATAAATATTAGTTGTGTACAATGGATATGCTGTAGACGCCACTTTGAATATACAATTTCGAATGGTTAGCTAAACGTTAAAAATAAATAAAATCAAAATATTTTAAGTATAATATTTAAACTTTGAATAATGGTTTATTGTTTATTGTTTATTATATTCATAGCCACAACAATAATTGTAGAGAAACAGAATGATCAAACATTTTAGTATAAATAGAGAGGCGTAGGATCAACACCATATTCACCAATCTCCCATAATTTGAAAGTTTTTGCTGACATAGAGAGAGCAATGGCAATCCCAATACGAGATATTGCATTCTTTGTGTTTGCCTTAACTATTTTCTTTCCCATAGTTAAATCACAAACTTTTGATGATTTTTGGTTTGTTCAACAATGGCCACCCGCTGTTTGTGCTCTACAATCAGGACGATGTGTAGGACAGGGATTAAGATCATTCACAATTCATGGTTTGTGGCCTCAAAAAGGAGGGAGCTCTATAACTAATTGTGCTGGCAATTCCTTTGATTTTACTAAGGTAAAACTAAAATGTACAAAGTCTCTAACTTATGCTTATTAATCATGCATCCATTTTAGGACTCATTACGAGTGTAATTCAACTACTTAATTAATATATCATATTAATTATTTTTTTTTTGTCCAAAAGTTAATGGATAGTTTGATAACTATTTTATTTTTTTATCACTTTAAATTTCTTTATTTTCTAATTAAAAATAAATATTTATTTTAAAATTTTGACTAAAAATTCAAATTTTTTTTTTGAAAGAAAAGTTAAAACGGTGGTATCATAAATTTTTGAGAGTAAAAAACAAAAAATGACATATTTATGGAACAATTAGATAATCAAACTCTGCCTTTGTTTTCTCAACTTCCCCTTTTGTTTTCTAATGTGTTTTAAAAAGGTTAGTGCAATTGTAAGCCAATATAAAAAAATTGTTTTAAAGAAAAAAAAAAAAAAAAAAACTCTTTTAAAAACTCATTTTTCTTCAAATGCTCATTTAATTTTCTCTGTGTAATTTTTATTTTTCTCTATAAAGTATCTCCTCTAATTAAATCTCTCCAGTTGAATTTATATAATTTTCATTTCAAACATATCTTCCCATTTCTCTAAAAAGGTTAATGTCTTCACCAACATTTTCCATGTAAGCCTTTTCTTATAGCTTTTTTATTTCTAAAATTTCTAGTCAATTAGTTTTCTTTCACCCTAATTAATAAATATATATTTTAACTTTTATCATGTGAACATACTTATCTCCTTAGTTTATCTTTATTTTCTAACATATCCTTACACTTAACTTTACTCTCTTTTCTCCCCTAACATAGTTTGCTTTGAATTTTGATATTTGTACATAATGATTGATTTTCTAATATTTTCTCAACTATTTAAATATTACATGGGGGTTTCAGATTGCACATTTAGAAAACAATCTAAACATAGTTTGGCCGAATGTGGTGACGGGAAACAACAAATTCTTCTGGGGTCATGAATGGAACAAACATGGAATTTGCTCAGAGAACAAGTTCGACCAGGCAAGCTTCTTCCAAATTGCGATAAACATGAGGAACAATATCAACCTTCTTAGTGTCTTGAGAACTGGTGGAGTAGTACCAAACGGTGCCTCAAAAGCGAAGCAAAGAGTAGAAAGCTTAATCTCAACCCATTTTGGAAGGGATCCCATTCTTCGGTGTAAAACAGCATCAAATGGCCAAGTCTTATTGACGGAGATTGTTATGTGCTTTGATGACGATGGTACCACCCTCATACACTGCAATAAAGCAAGATCCAATTGTGCTAGGAGTTTTATTTTTTGAGAATAAACTCTTCAATTCTCCTGCAATAATGCTAATAATAATGTGATTCTATCCTTAATTTAATTTATGATTCCATAAACAGAAACAATAGGATATGTTGAAATAAGTTGGTGTATTGTTTACCACAGTCTCTCTCGTTTGTATAAGGTGTGTTACAATTTGTTGTTTTTATTTGTTAATGATAATATATTTAGTAATATTTTGAAAGTGTCAACATTTTTTTTTTCTTAATTACGTTATGCATTTTATAGATTCGTTTTATTTATTACGGAATTCGACGTATCTCAATCGATTAAGACCCTAGTTTTCTCCTCCAATTAAAAAAGAAAAAAAGAAAAAAAAAATCTCTTTCATTAGTTTAAGTTTGAATATAATCCTTTTTACTTACAATCCTCGTTTAATATATATATATATATATATATATATATATATATATATATATATATATATATAAAATCGAGTGTGATAACATATAATTATCCACGTTAATTATAAATTAAATTTAAAAATACTATTTAAATATATTACAGGACATGTAATCTATTTGATTTATAATTATGATCAAGGATATAATAGTGGGCACTTCTAAATCCATTGGAAACGAATTGAAATATAGGAATTTCACCTTTTTCAAGACACCTCACTAGTTACTCTTATTATTAATTAGTTTTTTAAGATGAAATCTTGTATTTATCTAATAAATAATTAGATATTAAAAAAAATTAAATTTGTAGGAAAAAAAACATAAGGGCATTTTTATTGACTGTTTGTCAAAATAATCATATTTTTAGAAGTCATTTTAAGATATACTATAAAGGTGCTATGTGTCATAATTTGCATAATTTAACTTATTTAATTATTTTTTCATGTAGGTATTATCTCTTCCATTCGTATTGAAATATGATTGGTCCATATGTGCCAAATCATCATCACATAAGTTTTTTTTTTTCAATTCTTCTTTTAACCACAACTTCTTCGTTTGAGGTCTGAAATTTAAGCGACTCAAAGTGCGTTGGGACCACCTCTTTGAGATATATGTTATGGACACTAAAAAAATACTAAAATCATCGATAAATGAACATTTATTATCAATAAAACATATGTTATGATTGAAGTTCATAAAGCTAACAATTTCCCCTTTTTTATGATAACAAAACTACATAAGAAAAATATTACCAAGATAGAATATGTGTAAAAGTTTTGAAAGCATTCAATCACGTTTAGTCATTAAACAACAGAATAATTTTTCTAGACAAATTCTCCCTTTTTTGTTATCAATAAAAGATGACATTGTAAAAAAACATAAACTCCCCCTTAAAATATCAATCAAGACATAATTAAAATAACCCCCCCCCCCCCCCCAAACAATAATCAAGTAATTAATATCAATAGAGATTCATCAAAGCATACATAATCAAGATTCATCAAAGCATACATAATCTTAACATTTGATGGTTTATTTCATCCAAATTTTAAATTAGATAAAAATACATAAGTGGTTAAGTACCATGCTTAACATACAGTTGTTAATTAGACAAAAGTATTACAATTACAAAAGGGGAAAACGTTTGTTTTTTTAAGAAAGATCTCCCAACTAATATAAGGAGCCATTTGATGGTTTATTTCATCCAAATTTTAAATTAAATTAGTAGTTTAGTTATGGGTGAATTTGGATTGACAAAATAGGTTAACAATTAGAAAAGACAAAAGAAGACATATTTCTAAGATAAAGTAGACTTGAGTCCAAATAAGTCTTGGTGTCAACTAATCATCAATCTAATAAGATCTATTCTTAAGTTTTGCCAGATAAGGAAACATCCACTCATCTAAATTTTAAGAGAGAAATGAAAGCTTTAGGTTATTCTCTATATAAATACATTATTATAACTTTATCTGAGATAACTTGAACTTGAACTTCTGACTTTTTCTTCATTTTATAGTTCTCCATCTGATTGAATTTGGCATCGCAACACCTTTTTTTTATTTTGCAAGTTTTTCTCCCAAAATAACAAATTTACCGTTGCTATCAAGTGGAGGTTAGGTACATTTTTCCTACCCAAATTTTGACATCAAGTGATAAATCTTATCTTTTGTATATAAGTTTACTCATATATATTTTATATAAAGTATATTGTTTATGCAACTGATATACAAAATTTTATAGAAAAAGGAAAGCGTATCAGCAATATTGTAGATAGACCAAATATGATGTGTATCATTCAAAATGACATACCTATAAGTATAACATTGACATTTCAATCTTTCATTTGTTCAAAAAACAATACTAAATACACAGTCCATCCGTGAAATAATTGATCAAAGACATTTAAAATTCAACTTTTCTGTCACTTGAATTTGCTATTTGTCACAATTTCACTCCTAATTTTTCAATTGACCACATTTTCTAACAACCCTGGTGGTGTACAAGTTCAAAAATCTGTTTAATATGTAGGACAAAAATAGGGGTTGGCAACTATTTATGTCATGGGGCCCATGACACTGAGTGACAACAGCTCCACACTTTACTCCAATAACGATAAAAGTTAGAATGGGAAGAGAATAGAAGAAGCATTGGCCGAACCTTTTTTTTTTTTTTTTTAAAAAAATATATATAAAAAATAAGTGGGTTCTCTCGCCTCGAAATTTGATTTTTAAAGAGTTGTCTCTTCAAGGCACGATATATATTTTATAAAAAGCTTTCAACCTTGTAATATTATAAATAAAACCCTTTTCTTTGCAATAATATTTTCTCTAATACAACATCTCATTAACTCTCCCTCTCTCTTATGCAAACAAAAAAAGTCTCCCTCTCTCTTAACTCTGAAAATTCCTCTCCTTTCCAAGTTCTCTATAGCTTACTTTGTGAAACATTTAATCATCATCATTTAATTTTATTTGTCAAAAGTTTCCAACATCTTCATTTCCTAGCTCTCCTCTTCTCATTTTGGATAAAAATTTATTTCTTCCTCTTTTCTTCTTGCTTGATATTGTTTTATATTCTTCTCCGTCACGATTATTTGAGTGGTTGTTTGAGAATCCATATTAGAATGAGTGTGTAATGTAATGTAATCCAGAACTCATATTTAGATTGAGCTTTTCGACCCCTATTTGTAATATCAAACTCATTTTATTTTCCCACAGATTTCAACCTAACCATCTTTCCCACCGTTTTCGCACTTTACGATCCCATTTGATTCGTTTTCACACTTCTTGTTTCTAAATAAGTGTAGTTGAGATCACCCTGCCGTCCCAGTATATATCTATATGTGTAATCTCACGTTGTAAAGACAAATCTATTCAAACAATATATTTGGATGCTATCTCAGATTGAATCTTAATTTTTATAACTATTTTCAATAAAATATTTAACAACTTTTTTTAAAAAAAAAGGAAAAAAAATTGTCACAGGAATTGTAAGATGAATTTAACTTAAATGGCATCTTAATATTTTCAAATCCTATCAACAATTAATTGAATTATTTGGTTGAGTCCCAAAAAAAAAAAAGTGTTATTATATGAGGCATGTGCATACACCTAGCTAAAAATGAAGCCGCCACATTTGACAAGCTTGTATATATCAACACCAATTATTTGATTTTGTCAGTTCAAATATGTTGATCTTATTCAATGTTTGTGAAACTAATATAAATACATATTTATATCATATTTAATGAGCATGTGGATAAGCCAACCACGTCTCCATCAATCCAACTGCCGGGGGTCAAATCTTCTGAGGTAATGTCGACAAATTTGGATAAACAAATACCCAAACTTGTTCCTGTTAAAGCAATGACCACTCCTTTGGGCGACCTTAATTTCCCTAGAACTCTTCTCGCCCAATTCTATCCGTTTTAATACTATTTTAAGTGTTAAACTTAAAATAAATAAGTATTTAAAAAAACAAATATTTGACAACCACCTAAAATGTATTTTGAAAGTTATTAATATTTTTATTTTAAACTATTCTTATCAAAATTGTTTTAATGAAAATAAATTTTTGAAAAATATTTATTTGTTAAGTTAATTCGCACTAAATATCGTAAGTCAAGTTTTGTTGGGAATATGTTCTTGTTTAAAAACTTTTTAAAAGATGAAAAAAAATAAAAAAAAAATAAGATTATATTGAGGGACAAATCTTTTGAAGTTTATCTCAAATAAACTGTAAGTATACTAAAAAAAAATGAATTTTGTTTATAATTGTTTCAAGATAATTGAAGTAATTTATTATTAAAGTTAATTGCATTGAGTAGCACTTATAGGAATAATACTTAAGTATATAACAACATTTTATGTAAATATAGCAAAATGTATCAACAATAGACTCTATCACTATAGACAATTACTAGCAATATAGTTTATTATTGATACACCCCTACCAATAATATGGTCTATCACTAATAGACTCCAAAAACTAAATCGAAAATTTGGTATATTTGCAAATTTTTTTATATCGTGGTATATTTGTTAATGCTTTGGATCTTATATTAATTCATTCATAATAAAATAAAATAAAATTTAATTTATTTAAAAATTTTAAAAGGCGGTGTAAAAATAAGAATAAGGACTTGAATCAAATGAAAACTTTAAAACTTTCAACATTAAAATTGAAATTGAACTTTGGAGAGTTGTACCAATTTTCGTTTAAAAACAATTTAGCTAAAGGCTGCAATTTTCAACTTTCAACATTTTAGATCATTTTTCTTAAAAAAATCTAAATTATTTAATTTGGAAGAATATCATCCAGTTACTTTAAAACTACAGTATTTTTCTAATAATTTTTTAAACCATTGTATATTAACCATAAGTTTTAAAACCTGAAATACTTAGAAAAATCTCCTACATTAAGGTAGAAAAGATAGAAAAAAATTTATCAAAATAACAAAACCCAAACATAAAAAGAAAAAACAAAGTGTTTCCACTTCCCAACCAGCGAAAATGGTGGGAAAAAAAATATTTTCAAATATAGTAAAATGAGTTAAATTATTTACAAATATAAAAAAGTATTACTGTCTATTAGCGATAGATGGTGATAGACTTTTATCGCTGATAGACAGTGAAATTTTTTTATATTTATAAATATTTTGATTCATTTTTCTACCTTTGAAAACATCTCTTTTTTTTATTTATAATCATTTAAACAAGAAAAAAAAATTAAAAAAAAAACTATAGTTTTATGAACGGCCTAAAATAGTACTCAATCCCAATTTTTCATATATCATTTTAATGATTTTTTTTAATATTTCCACCATGACATTTGTCAAAATACATTATAAAAATGAACTTTAAACTATTTTAGAAGCACAAACATCGGAATAATGATGAATAAGGATCCTAAACAAGTCGATAAATATCATGCCGTTGATTTATCTCAAAAAAAAAAAAAAGGAAAAAAAAAAAACACACACACACACACATGCCGTAGACTTTTCTCAAAAACAAACAAATAAATAATAAAAAAATAATGATATAGACTCGACATACAATTTCGAGGGTTAGCTAAGCTTCATAAATAAATGACCTCATTACTCAAACAAGAAAATAATAATAAATTAATTAATTAATTAAATGAGCTCAAGATTTCAAGTGTAATATTTAAGCTTTGGATAATTCTTGATTTTATGGCACATTTACGCACAATGTAATCCAAATTATAATTTTTGTCAATTTAATTTAAGTATTAATTTTTTAATATAAATATTGGAATAAGTAAATAAAAATAAAATTTTGAATTAATAAATAAAATATAAAGGGTGTTACAATTTTCATAACATATTATTAATAAGTTTGTACATTTTTTATTAATTAAAAATATAGAAATGACATTTTGATAATCATCTATATTTCATTATGTTTTCATATAAAATGAAACAATATCAATAGATTTTTTTTATTACAATTGTAGTTTTATTATAGTAAACTCCTTCGAAAGATTCTTATTTCATTTGCAATTAATTTTCATTACGATTGAACCAAATTTTTATTGCAAGTGCATAAGCATGACCTATATTCGAAGACCATAACCACAATAATTATTGGGAAATAGTAAGTTCAAGCATTTTAGTATAAATGGTGGTCGATGGAACACCATATTCACCAATCTCCCACAATTGAACATTTAGCTAACATAGGAGAGAGCAATGACAAAGCCAAAGAGAGAAATTGTGTTGTTTGCATTTGCCTTAACTATCTTCTTTTCTATGGTTAACTCACAAACTTTTGATAGTTTTTACTTTGTTCAACAATGGCCACCAGCTGTTTGCGCTTTACAATCAGGACAATGTGTAGGACAAGGGTTACGATACTTCACAATTCATGGTGTGTGGCCTCAAAAAGGAGGAGGCTCCGTAACCAATTGCCCAGGAAATTCCTTTGATTTCAATAAGGTAAACTAGAAACACACAAAGTTTCTAATTTCTTTTATATTAATCATGAATTGATTCTAATTTTCAATGGACCAATATGAGTATAATTCAACTAGTTAATGTATAAGATATTACTTGATACGAAAATCCTACCAAATTGGAATTAGAAACCCTTTTGGTATTTGAACCCCTAATTCTCAATCATTGATACCCCCAAATCAACTCGATTTCATCCCTAAGAAATTGAGTTAGGTATAGATTGTCTTAATATCATCAAAGCTCTTGAGACAAAGACAAGTTCCTTGGCCCAAAATTAGAACACTCCACAAGATAGGATGATCAATCCCACTTTGAATGTTTTTGGCATGTAACTCAACACACGAATTGCAAAATCTAGAAGCTCTCCTAGCTAAACTTGAAATAAACACAAAAACCAAAATTGATTCATCTGTAAAAACATATCTAAACAATCTATAGGCAAGACTTTAATAGCCACCCAAAGATAACCCGAATGCCACATCACAGTTCAAAATAAAATGACAAAAATATCCCTACTCAAAATATCATAAAATGGATAAAATTGGAAAATACTAAAATTACATCAAAATTATTAGGTAAAATATAAGTAATAATTTGATGCTTGGACGCTTCATGTCATTACTTCTCGGGCAAAAGTTTAAGGGATAACTTGTTTCTCTATTCTGATTTTTGTTTTTACATTTTGAAAATAACATAGTCATGTTTATATCTTATTTAATAATCATTTAAACCTTGTTTGGTAACCATTTGCTTTTTGATCTCTAGTTTTCAAAAATTAAGCCGATAAAACACTCATTCCACCTGTAACTGTTTTGCTTTGTTTATCTACTTTTTACTATTGTCTACAAAACTAAGCCAAGTTCTAAAAATCGAAAAGAAGAAGAAGAAGAAGAAGAAGAAAAGTTCTTAAAAATTTTACTTTCGTTCTTGGAATTTGGATAAGAATTTAACTATTTTATTTAAGAAAGATGTAAACCATGATAAGAGATCTGAGAGGAAATAGGTTTAATTATTCGAAAACCAAATGATTATAATACAAAGTCCTAGTTTTTTATTTTTTATATAATTAAGCTTTAAACCAAGTGTTACCTCTAAACTTCCTTATTGTGTTGCCCACTTTCTATAAATGCTTTAAAAAAGTGAGTCAATTTTTTTTTTAAAAAAAAAACTATTTTTTAAGAACTATTTTTTTCCTTTTTGAAATATTTCTCTTTGAAGTTTTTATTTCTATGTATTTATAATTTTCTCGATAAATTATCTTCTCTAATTATAAAGAAATTATTTTAAATGACAAAATTGTTAAAAATATTTATAAATAATAGCAAAATATCACAGTGTATCTATTATAGATTGCAAGATACATACATATAGTAATCTATTGCGATCTATCACAGATAGACAGTAAAATTTACTATATTTATAAATATTTTGGTTTATTTTCCTATATTTGAAAACAACTCTTAATTATATTTTTCTTCCTCTTCTAACATATCACTCAATTTCTCTAAAAATTAAATATCTTGGCCTAAATTTTTTCTCAAACTTATATATTTCTAAAATTTCTTCATAGATTTTATTTCTCTCTAATTAATATATCTATTAAGTTTTCTCATGTTCCTCCTTAATTTTCACTCACTACACACATTCATCTTTATTTTGTAACATATTTTTCACTTAACTTTACTCTCTTTCTTTTTCCCAAAAATATTTTCTTTTTTAAAAAAATCGGCTTTTTTCAAATATAACAAAATGAGTTAAACTATTTACAAATATAAAAAAATTTCATTATCTTTCAACGATAGATCGCGATAGACTTTTATCACTAGAGCAATATACTGCAATATACTTCTATAACTCAAACGATAGAAATCTATCGCAGTTTCTTACTGATAGACAGTAAAATTTTTCTATATTTGTAAATAATTTGATATTTTTTCTATTTATAATAATTTTACTTAAAAAATGTGTATTAATATTTTTTTTCATCTATCTAAATGTACTAACTTTATTTTCATCTTTCTACAATTTTTTCACTTTATAAAATATATATTTACTTTTAGGAAAATCATAAATAGAGAAAATATAAAATTATTTATAAATATTAAAAAAATTTACTGTATTAGTTATAGACTGCCATAGATACTGAAATTTTTTTATATTTATAAATAGTTTGACTATTTTTTTATATTTAAAAATAACTCTTGTTTTTTTAATAGAAACTAGCTTTTCAAAGAAACAGAATGGTTTCCTTGTTAAGAATAAAAAACAAAAGTTAGTTATCAAATGTATATAATCTTTGTTTAAAAAAACAAAAGAAAGATTTACGAAACGGAGCTACAATAGTTCAAATCCCCAGCTTCTATGTTGTTTAAATTAATTTTGGATGAAAAATAAAAATGGGAAAATATGTAGTTTTTTGCATTAAAAAAATATGTAGTTAAGATTCTAACATTTAATATTTAGAAGTGATATTAATGTTTTTAAATTATTTCTTTTAAAGTTTATAAATTTGAAAGAATTAACGAATTGTAACCATTAGAAACTTTTGAAACTAATTTGAAATTTGACTTATTTCAAACTAATTTTGGAATGAACAAAATCAATTTTGACAAGTCTAAAATTACTTCTCAATTAAAATTTTAATGTTTGGCAATTATGAGAAAGTGATTCTGAGTCCATCCCTAAGATGTGATTTTCAAGTAGTTTTTGTTTTGTAGTTGTGACTTTTTTTTTTACTTAAAAAAGACTATTATTTAATATTTAAAAAATTCTCTTATTTCACTTTGTTTTATCTTTAAATTTTGAAAAATTATTTTAAATGACAAAACTATTGTAAATATTTATAAATAATAACAAAATATCACAGTCTATATTTATAAATATTTGAAATCATTTTTCTACATTTGAAAACAATTGTAAACTCTTCGTATAAATTGTATTTATTTTTGTTAAAAGTTTTGTCCATTTTTATCTTTATTTCTCTCTCATTCTTACTCTCCCTAATTTTCTACCTCAAAAGTTTTAAAAGTAATGTTTATTCTATTCTTCTTTTTCAAAATATCATTTTTCTCCTGTTTTCTCCCTTTAATGTTTTTGCCTCTTTCTAGTTTTTTTTTTCTCTCTATTTAAATTTTTTCTCTCTCTGTTTTTTTTTTTTTTTTATCTCTTTCTCTAACATTTTGCTCTTGAATTTTTTTTATCTTCCCTCTTAACTTTTTTTCTCTCTTTAAAGTTATTCTCCATAAATTTTGTTAATCACCCAAAAAAAAGGTCTCTCATTTATATTTCTGTAACTTTATTTTTTTGCCATTGAATTTTCATTATATCTATCAAAATTATCTCTCTAAATTTCTCTAGTCTCTAAAAAAAAAATTATCTTTGAATCTTTTTTCTAGGTCTCTAATTTTAATAGTAAACTGTTATTTCTCTCTATATTATCTTTGTCTAACCATCCTCTAATTTTTTGTTCAATCCTTGAATGTAATGTTTCTTTAGTAATTAATTTCATCATTCTAAAATTACTTTTGAAAACAAACATTGATCTTTTTAATTAAATTTAAATCAATTGAACAAATATGGAACCAGATATATATTATTTAACATGATTTATAAAACCTTTTCAAAATAAATTATAATTAAATAATTTAGCTCAAAACACAATTATTTTAAAAGTCAATCTTAAATATGCCTTAAGTCATCGAAACTCACTTTTGATGGTACAAAATCACTTTCTTTTAATTGTACAAAATCATTTTTAAAAGTATTGGACCAAGTATTAGAATGGATTGTATGAAATATTAAATCACTATTATTTCTAAAAACACTCTCAAATGTGCAATTAATTCATTTTTTAAACTTTTCTCAACTCTTTAATATTATGTGGGAGTTTCAGATTGCACATTTAGAAAGCACTCTGAACACAAATTGGCCGAATTTAATAACGGGAGACAACATATTCTTTTGGGGTTACGAGTGGAACAAACATGGAATTTGCTCAGAAAGCAAGTTCAACCAAGCATCATACTTTCAAATGGCGATAAACATGAGGAACAATATCAACCTTCTAAGCACCTTGCGAGTTGGTGGAGTAACACCAAACAGAGGCTCAAAGGCGAAGCAAAGAGTCGAAAGTGCAATCTTCTCTGGTTATAAGGCATATCCACTTCTTCGATGTAAAACAACATCAAACAATCAAGTCCTATTGACGGAGATTATTACGTGCTTTGATGATGATGGTGTCACCCTTTTAAACTGCACTAGATCAAGATCCAATTGTGCTGCTAGCTTTATTTTCTGAGAATAGACTCTTCAATTCTCAAGCAATAAGGTTATTAATAACGTCATTCTATACTTGATATGCTTCTATAAACATAAACAACAAGATATGTTGTATCTATCTATCTATATTTAAAATAAGTTGGTGCTATTGTTCACCATTGGCTCTCGTTAATTTATACAATAATGTGTGTTATAGTTGTTTTTCATAATTTAATGATAAAGAATTAGTAATATTTTGAAGTATAAATCAAGTTTTATTTTGTGATTATTTTTTTCCCTTTTAACAAATTTTGTTTGTTTATTGTCCAATCCAACGTGACTCAATCGATTAAGATATTTCTAAACATCTCCTTCTAAAAAAGTCATTATTTATATCTCTTTATGAAGTTGAAGTTTGAGTTTGAATATAGTCCTCGTAATTGTTTTTTTTTCACAAACAAATAAAAAGAAAAAAAATGCATTTTAGGTCCTAAGTTTTTAGTCTAATTTCTATTTGGTCTCTAGATTTTAAAAGGAAATTAATGGACACATTAATATACTTTTATAAATCAATACCAAAAAAAAAAAAAAAAAGAAAAATATATCGCAATTGAAAATAATAAGCATTGCTTCCATTAAGAAAAAATATCAGGCATAATATATCAACAAGAAATACCCAGATAAGAAAAAAAATATTCTCAGGAATTTCTAATGTCATAGTGATATTTGTGTCAACAATGAAAACTCCACAAGTTGCTTTAATGCAATTGAGAGCCAATAGACAAATCTCCAACAAAATATATATAGTTTTGCATTTTCAAGTTGAATTGGTTAAAGATTTATTTTTTTTTTTTTTGAAATTGGTCCTAGGTAGTACCATGGAGAGGATTCATAGAATAGTACAATAGAGGACCCATGAAATAGTACCATATGGAATTCCTAGTAGTACCATGAAGGACCAATAGAATAGTACCTAGCAATGTCATGGACGTCTTCGTAGTACCATGAAAAACCCACGTGTAGTAGTATTTATATAGTGATACCATGGAGGTCTCATGGAGTAGTACTTAGTGATACAATGGAGATCCCATGACACGTTTGCAGAGGACTTAGCAGTATGATCATGCAAGACAAAGGAAATATATTCCTTTCCCATAGTGTGTTTAATTGCAGAAGAATTACAAGATGTGGTCTCATAGGTACAATTACCTTTAGTGGTAGAATCGAATTCCGTAACAGTTGTGCGCGGTGCTGACTAAAGAGGATGAGGTGCTAACTCCCGTTAAATTAGTGGTAGAAGATATTATGTCTATAGGGATGCATCATGAGATTCAATTTCAACACATCAAACGTCTCTCAGAATGTGGTAACAAATGGGTTGGTTTGTTGGACAACAAATGGAGTCTCAATCTCACTATTAACAAGATAATTTATTTGTTTGATTGTGTCGTTTAGTTGAGGCTGATATTGAGAGAGAACTCTGCTATCTCTGAAATTTTTTCTCTTCCAAATTCTCTATCAGTTATGTTAAAAAACGTATTTACTCACCATAATTAAACTATATTTAATGATAGAAAATATTTGCAACATATTCATTTTCTACCACTATAAAATGCCCACTTCTTCTCATTTTCAATAAGAATTTAAGATTTTTCTTTATTTCCTTTCTCATACTTGATTTTGTTTTATAATTTTCTCCATCACAATTATTATCTAAAGGTTTTTTTTTTTTATTTTTCGTAGTTAGTCATTAATTTGTCGTTCCAATATTTGGAAACAATGTTGTTTATTAGCATCTATATCTTCCAAGTTATAAAGAAAAATCTAGTCGAACAATATTTCGGTGCATCTTGAATTGCACTCAACCTTTTGCAACTCATTTCAATCATTAAAAAAATTGAAAAATATTTGAAAATAAAATAAAAAAAATTGTCACATTACAAAAATATAATAGAACAAATAGGTTATTGGTTAAAAGAAACCGTCCCAAAATGCATCCAAATATTAATAATAATAATAATAATAAATAAATAAATAAATAAAACAGTTGTGCTATTCAATGAGACATGTTCATGTTCACACGTCCACTGCGTTCACATATCTCCGGCGGCTAAAAATCAAGCCGCCGCATTTGACATGCTTGTATCTATCAACCCTAATTATTTCTTTCTTTTTTTTTTAAGTTCATATCTCTCTTGTTCAAAGTCGCCCATGTCTCCATAACTCCGACGGTCGTAGGTTAAATCTTATGAGGTCATCAACAAATGCCCATATTTGTTCTAAAAATAAAGCAATGCCCATACTTTTGAACAAATCCTAGCTTCCCTACATTTTTTCTTCCCCAATTCTGAGAATTCTACGCATTATAAGTTTTATTTCGAATATCTTCTCATTTAAATACATATATATTTTTTTTTATTTATAAATGTATACGTAACATCTCGAATTTAAGAAGAAGCATGAATGAATTAAAATCACATTCGAATGTGAAAATATAGTTAATAAATGCTTAAAATAATTGAAAGTTACTTCTTATACTAATTAAGGGCGCCTTCCTTTTTGTGGCTCAATTATAAAAACTCCAAAGTGAAGTGTGCATAACTTGGAACAATCCTATGTTGGATGATCTTTTAGTAATTTTCTTAAGTAGCATGTGAGTAAAGATAAAACATGCTAAATTAAAGAACTTATGTTTTGTGGGGATAGTTTTACTCTTAAAAGCAATTCCAAGGTAAAGTAAGGATAACGTTCTCAAGTCGCAAGAGAATGGAGTGTTACTATATATATATAAAGTATTGTTTTTTTTTTTTTTTAGTATATCAAAAAATACGAGGATTTTAAACTAATGAATGCACCATCTAAAATCATTTAAAAAGTTATAATACACACCCATCAAAATAATTGGTTATATATATATGCACACACGTATACATATATGAAAGTTTATTATATTTAAAAAGAGAGTTTTTTTTAAAAAGTTATTTCAAACACATCCATTGCAATATATTTAGATAGTTTTTATTTGATTTGGTTTTTAGATTTCAAATCTATATATATATGAGAAAATAAATAAATAATAGAAAATAATACCCAAATAAATATACAACAAAAATAAATTTATATTAATTTAACAATGATAAAAAAAAATTAAAAAAAGAGGGTAGAACACCAAATTTTAATTTATTTAAGAAGATCAAAAGGCTTTGTAAAAATGTTTGCTTGAACTCATCCACGCATTGAAATTTCATAATATCAAATAAGAATAAGGTTGTAGGATTCAATTAAAAAAATTTTAAACTTTGAACATCAAAATTGTACTTGAACGTGATGAGTGTATCACTTTTCACTACAAACTTTTGATTAATAAATTTAGTTGTTAAATTTAGCTAAATGTTGCCATTTTCAACTTTTGTTATTAATTGATTTTTCTAGCTCATCCATAATTTTAAAATATATAATTAAAAAAACCTCCAAAAATCTCTATTTTAATGTAAATCAAACTCATAAAATTAAGGTTGATTAATTAGGAAAAAAATTGCATTTAAATAACACCACAAAAATTCACAAGTTTCATTGAAAGAAAATAACAAATTCTAGTGCCAATTTCTCGTAATATCATAAATATCATACCAAAAATACATGTATTTTTAATTAATTATAATTTATTGTCAAAATAAACATAGTTGAATTGGCATAGTATTTGACACATTGCTTAATAATATATTACTTTATTTTAGGAGGCTCACACAATATTTAAATACTTATTATGATAAACAATAAATGTAAATGATGGTAATATGAAAAGTAACCTATTACTAGAAATTTTATTATATAGTCCAAGTTAGAATAATTATGGAATTTTTTATATATTATTTAAATGATTCTTTTAATATTTCGCCCATGACATTTGTAAAAATATTTATAAAAAAAAAAAAAAAGAATGTTAAACCATTTTAAAATTCACAAATACCATAATATTAAAAATTAAAAAAAAAATTAAAAAATTAAAAAAAAAAAAAAAAAAAAAAGCACAAATACCACAATAATATGATGAATAATGATTATATGAAGTTGATAAATATTTTTGGCATGCAATAGGCAAGCCGTAGACGCCACTTTCAGCATACAATTTCGACGGTTACCACAAAATTTGAAGTGTAATATTTAAGCTTTGGATGATTGTTTATTGTTTATTATACAAAGCCCATAACCACAATAATTGTAGTGAAACAGAAGCATCAAACATTTTAATATAAATAGAGAGGTTGATAACAACACCATATTCATCAATCTCCCATAACTTGAACGTTTGGCTAATATAGACACATCAATGAAAACGTTAAATAGAGATATTATGTTCTTTGTGTCATTTGTGTTAATCTTTTTGTTTCCTATTGTTAAATCACAAACTTTCGATAATTTTTGGTTTGTTCAACAATGGCCACCAGCTGTTTGTGCTTTACAATCTGGACGATGTGTAGGACGAGGGACTCGATCCTTTACAATCCATGGTTTGTGGCCTCAAAAGGGAGGAAACTCTGTAACTAATTGCGCTGGCACTCCATTTGATTTCACTAAGGTAAAATTCATACACCCAAAGTCTCTAATTTTCTTGATTATTAATCATGCATCGATTCTAACTAAGAACCATTTTAAAATTAAGAAAAAGTTTATGATGCTAAAACATATTCATTTATAAGCTTAAAAGAAACACAAATATACTCAACATATAAGAATGTGTGGGCATTTCAGATTGCGCATTTAGAAAGCGATCTGAACATAGTTTGGACAAATGTGGTAACGGGAAACAACAAATTCTTTTGGGGTTACGAGTGGAATAAACATGGAATTTGCTCAGAAAGCAAGTTTGACATGGCGAAGTACTTCCAAACGGCGATAAACATGAGGCACAATATAGACCTTCTTAGCGTAATGAGAACTGGTGGAATTGTACCAAACGGAGCCTCAAAGGCGAAGCAAAGAGTAGAAAGTGCAATCTCATCCCATTTTGGTAAGGACCCAATTCTTCGGTGTAAAACAGCACCAAACGGCCAAGTTTTGTTGACAGAGATTGTTATGTGCTTTGATGACGATGGTGTCACCCTTCTACACTGCAACAAAGCAAGATCCAATTGTGCTGGGAGCTTTATTTTTTGAGAATAAACTCTTCAGATTCTCATGTAATAATGCTATAAACAGAAACAACATCTATAGTGTTTTGTTGTCTGTCAATCTATCTATAATTGAAATAAATTGAAGCTATTGTTCACCATTATCTCTTGGTTATATGAGTTAAAGAAGTTGGTTTCCATTTTTAAAATAAATTATTAGTAATATTACAAAACGTGTTATCTATTTGATTTGGTATTAGGATAGGACTTTCTACATATAAGGGCTTCAATGTTGGGCCTTATTACATTTATGTTCTCTTGTGCCCATAAATTTCATATATGTCTTCATGAGCCACAATATTTCACAAATGTCCATATCCATTTACCATCTTTGCCTTCTCATTACAGTTTTTACATTCTACCAATTTTTAATAAATAATAATTAAACAAAAACAAATATGGCAACTGTTCATCTTCATCAAAAAAACTGAAAAACCATATATGGAATAAAATTGAAGGATTTTTTTTTTTAATGAAAACTCAAACGTTTCCTTGTTTCATGTGCAAAATTAATTATTATTTTTTTCCATAACAATCACTCCCTCCTTTAGACCTAGATGATTTCACACCTCCTACTCACCTCAATTTCTCCTTTATCTCCCATCCATATCATTTCACACCCCTCTATCGCCACCGCTTGCCCATCGGAATTGGTCGCCCTTCCACAGCAGCGCACCGTGGGTCTGTCGGAATCGGTCGCACATCGTTCGTGGGTTTATCAACGTTCATCCGTCGAAATCGGTCATGCGTCATTCGTCCTTGTTCATCAGCCATGTTCCATCATTGTCAACTTCTGCACACCATCAACTGCCTGAGGTAAGCCGTCAGTTGCCTTCTCATTCTTTCTCTCTCCTATTTGCGGCCTACTTCCCTCTATTCATGCCGTCACACCAAGATCCAGCCACCCATTCAAATGCATGGAGATCAAATCAGATCCATGGAGATTCAGCCCCTACTCTAAATCCATGGAGATCTGGTGCCCCAGTCCAGATTCGTGGATATCTTGCGCCACAATCTCCAGCAACCCCTTCAATATGTACTCTAAAGTATTAATATTTATGATAGAATTTAGGTTTATAATTATGAATACGAGATTTCGACATATCTGCTCTGTAATGGATGATTTATTTTGAAAATGGTGAATTTGTATATAATATATACTGTGGTATATCGTATATATTTTCATGATGTGAGATTTCTGCAAATTGATTAGCATGTAACATATGATATATAAAGTGAGTTATCTAAAATAATATTCATATATTGTACTTTCATATGGATACAAATTTCGAATGGTACAACCATTTATTTGAGTATATTTCAAATATATTTACTAGTATATTTTATGTATTGGTTAGAATATTTGCAAAACCTAATACAATGTTCAAAGGTAAATAACCATGAATCTGCCAGAAAATTCAACAACTTGTGTAAAAAACTGTGGTATTTAAGTACATATCAAATATATTTACCAGAATATATCATATATTGGGTAGAACGTGACAAACATCTAATACAATGTACTACGGTATATTCAATATATTATAGCCATATGGATACTGTTATAACAAAACTTTCAAATGGTACAACCATTGAGTACATTTCAAATATATTTACCTGTATATTTTATATATTGGTTAGAATATTTGAAAACAACTTGCCATGAAACCAACTGTATTTGAGTGCATATCAAATATGATTACCAGTACATTTTATATATTAGTTAGAACATTGCAAAAATCTAAAATATTTTAATTGTATAAGATGAGGACAAAAATTCATCTGCTATACTAATCAAAATATTAATGATATACCTAATATTTATATTATATAAACTTGTAAAAAATTTTGTTCACCGTATATATACACACAATTGTGCTTAAAAATCAAACATGGTTTATATACTTTGACATATTTTGTATGTACAGTTAGATATATATTATGTACTACAGAATATAATCAATATATATATATATATTGGTCACTTACAACCTCCATAGAAAAAAATGAAAAACTATTAACAACATGATTAAAAATGAACATAAAATATGAAATAAATCGGATAACATATCAATATGCAAACTGCCAACAATTGTACAATCCGTAATAAGTAAGAAAATTAGTTTGATGAACTGGAAAATGAAGATATTGATGGTGCGGAATTTCTGAGGTGAGAGTGCAATTTATAGTGAGATTGCAATTTATGTATTGATCGGAACTGAAATTTTTATGGCGAGAGTGCTGGTCGGACGTGGAGTCTCCCAACGAAGAAGAGAGCAACTTTACGTCAAATTTTTTTGTTGAATGAGTAAATCGGGAGGTTGTAATTTTGTTAAAAATGATGCATTAAATATATGAAGATTGTTTACCAAATTCAAATAAAGGAAAGAATAACCATTTACAACTGTGGAAACGTGTATTGATCGTGCATGTCATAAATAAAGAACACAATATATTAAATATATAATAATATATGATGCATACTAAAAATAAATTTCGATTTTTCATAATGATAAATATGTTAATTAATAGGGATCTGTTTAAAGTATTTTTGTCCTAAAATCATTGAAATAATTCAAAAAAGAAGTCTTAGTGAAATATCTGAGGAGTACTTTTTCAATAAATCTTCCATTAGGATATGATTAGGATAATGATGTAATGGACACTTTTCTAAGCCCATTTTAAACAAATTGAGACCAATTTGGACCAGTTTGCATTTTAAACTTAGATTGGTTAAGAATTTAATTAATTTTTACTATTAATTCTTAGGGTGAAAAGAAACAATGATAAAAGGACAACAAAACCCTCATTCTTCTTTCAAAGTGATATAAGTTCCAATTAGTTGCACTTCTTTTCCTTTAACTTTTAAATAGTCCATCATTATTCTTTTTTCTTTATATATTTTGAAATTTTTTTTTATAAAATCCTATATTATTTCAGAACACATGTTTTCGTTTTACTCTATTATTTTAAATTTTATTTAAATAAATAAAGAATTATAACATCTAACCTTTTTTATCGATCTTTAAATTTCAAAATATTATATTTGTTTTGATATTCATTTCGTCTTTAAACGTCCAACATATTTTTACCCTACGAATTTCAATTAATTTAAAATAATAATAGAAAAATTTGTAATTAACTTTTTACAAAATTATTATAAATAAAAAATATATCAAACTATTTATCCAATAGAAAATTTTCACTATAAATATAAAAACAACAAATCTATGGGTAAAATTAATTTTTAATTTTATTTTGCTATATTTAAAACAAACCATAAAATTCAATTTAAACTAAACGCGTATACCACCGCTTTAAACTTGATAAAGTACAGTACACAATTTCCAAAAAAAAAAAAGAAAAAAAGAAGATGATGAACTCGTCACATACATTTTCAGTCTCACCAAATGGATTCGTATATGACATCCATAAGTTTCCAAAATTTCTTCCACCAATTATGACTGGTATTGTTTCTATTTTGTTCCACCAAACCAATTTCTATATATATTCTTTTTTCTATTTGAATCTTCATCCTATGTGCTCAAAGTTTCCCAGCCTAAGTGTAGAACAACTTTCAAATTTCATATTCACAAACATCATCCTCTAAAGAGATTCTCATTAAGTATGAAAAAGACTCCAAATTACACTCATACAGGGGGAGTAAAAGAACAAGGAAGCACATGATTTTGTGTAAAAGCTAAAGCATCAATTCAAAATTCACATGTCATATTATTTCCTCCCTTCACAGATAGCAAACTCTTAACAAAAACAGTAGCTTGAAACCTGGCTGGATGCCCTTTTATAGGAAGCTCTTTCAACTGTTGGCTTCTAATATTATACAAAATCACTTGTCCCTCATTAGCCTCCATCAAAAGTTCTTCAGAACTCACAAACAACAATGGCTTCTCAATTCCAGAAACTGGCCCAATTGTCAATAGCTTTGACCATGAAACCCCACCAGATTCATCCTTCTCCATCTCCCACATGTCGAAGCTTCTTTCATCTCCTCTCGATGGATAATGAAACAGAACGATGGATCCATCCAAAACCCCTAAACTTCTATACCTGTCACCTGTCCCCTGGAAACTCTCCGGCACCGGAATTCGGCCGAAAACCTCCTCGCTCATGTCGAAGGTTTGTATAATTTCTGTACCTCCTTCAGTATCTGCCCACCAGTAATATGTTCCTTCGTGATACATCTCAAAGCAAGGCGCCCAGAATACATGGCCGCAAACAGGGGTTTCAATTTCTCTCCATCTATCTTTGCTCAAATCATAAATTTCCACTCTCGGAGGGTAAAAATAGCCAGGCCCTTCCACAAAATCCACAACCCTAACTACTTTGAAATCCCTAGATTTCGAATCGTACCCAAATCCAACGGCATTCGTGGACGAATCGTACCCGTCCGGCTCAACCGGAGGTTCAGTGAGGAGAAGAATCGACGGCGGGAGTTTATGAAACTCTCTAGTCGAGGGATTGCAGAGGAAAATATCCTTCCGAAGATCGGTTAGGCAAAGTAAGCCGTGAGAGTGGCCGCGGATTTCGAAAAAACGAAAATCCTCATCGAATGGTAAATCGATATCGGAAACGGACAGAGATCGATCGATCGAGAGGGGGAGTTTGAGGAAGGAGAAGATATTTTGCTTGTTACCGGAGTTGTTGGTAACAAGACGCTTGAGAAGAACGTGTTTGTGTTGAAGAGAATTGGAGAAATGTTTTGCTTTGAATTTAGGGTCGCTGATTAGAGCATACCAGGATTTTCGAACGCACTTGAATCGGATCAGAGACTCCGGTGGAAGTCTGGAGAGAATCTCGATCATCACTCCTTCAGGAAGAATCCCTAGAGACGCCATTAGAGAGGTCTGTGAAGAAGTTCTTTGTGGTTTCTGATGGTCAAAAAGACAGAAGGGGTTATAGCGGCGGTTTGGAAATTTGATTGATCGTGATCTCTTCGTTGTTAAAATATTGGATGCGGGCAAGTCTAGAGTAGACTACTCCCAGCTCCATGATTTACGGCCTTACGCGTGTCAAGATGTGAAGATGATATAAAATTATAAATATAATGTGTTGTCGCTTTGACCATTGGACATCACGCGCTCTTCTTGCTCCATTACTCTTTCTTAAATGCTTTCGTTTTTAATTAACTTATACTTTGAAAGCTGTAGCTTAACAATAAAAAATGTAGAAGAGCGATAAAATGTTACCAAATTAAATTTCGTAGATTTAAAGTGTAATTTTTTTAAGAAATATTTTTCCTTTTTTTTTTTGGTAAAAAAATACATAAAAATTAAGGTAATTAACATAAGAAAATGTAGCTTTGTTAAAAAAAAAAAAAAAAAAAAAAAAAAAAAAAAAAAAAAAAAGAAGCTAGAATTCAGATTTTGAACTAAAAAAATACATATACTAATCATATGACTTTTATTTCCGCTTTATTTTTCTTTTTGACGAGGTTATTTCCACTTTATTAAATTAATTGACTTTGGTTAGGTAATATTTTGAAACATTATGGTAAATGACAAAATTGTTGAAAATATTTATAAATAATAGTAAAATATCACCGTCTATCTTGCGATCAATTTTCAATTAGAAATATGGAAGTAAGTAAAAGAAATCTCCTAAAATGAATCTACCATTCATTTAAAATATTACTAAATTTTCAAGATAATTATAAAATATTAGTTATGTAATAGGAAAATGATTATAAAGAAAAAGAATATCAAATTATTTATAAATATAGCAAAATTTTACTTTCTCTATGCGATAGATCCAAATAAATATATATAGATAAAACTTCGTTATATTTATAAATATTTTGGATCATTTTTTTATATTTGGAATGAAACCTAATATAATTTTGTAGATCCCCACAATTCATCCCAATTTAATATATAAGGACAAAATTTATTTTGATGTTGGAAGAAAGTAAAAGAGCAAAAACTAACTTAATCAAATAACAATTGTTAAGCTAGCGAACAACATATCGCTAGCTATGTCTTTGATCTGCTATGATCAGTTGGGCCTGTTGGGTTTATACTGAAGTTGAGTTCGCCTATGATTTCTTTTTTTTTTTTTTTTTTTTTTTTTTAATGTTTTAAGAAATATTTTGAAGAATATACAATTTTTTAAAAAATAGAAAAATGGTTGAAAATAATTATAAATATAGCAAAATTTTATATTTTATCTATGATGGACTGTGATAGACTCGGATAAACATCTATCACTTTATCAGATAGACTCGCAGATAGAAAGTAAAATTTTACTACATTTGTAAATAGTTTGATATGCTTTCTATTTATAATCATTTTCCTATTACATAACTAATATTTTATAATTATCTTGAAAATTTAGTAATATTTTTAATTAATGCTACATTCATTTTAGGAGATTTCTTTTATTTCCTTCCATATTCTTAATTGAAAATTGATCACTTCATCATTGAGAAGTCAAGTAAATGTTGGATATATTGATAATTTATGAAAAATGTAAATATACATCACATATATCATGGTTTATTTTTTGTGTGTTTGCAAATATATTGGAAAATGTAAATATACATTGCATATATTGTTCGATATATAAGACAATATATCGTATAAATTGTCTTGCAGATATCAAAAATATTATAGTTTATTTCTAGAAAATTCAAATATATAGTTATATATATATTAAATATACTTTGTTTTATCATTTGAAGCTTATTTTCCTTATTTGTGTAAGTTTTGAAAAGAAAACCGTTTTGGAAAGTTTATAATCTCGAAAAATTTCCCTTAAATGCTTCTTTTTATATTATTATTATTATTATTATTATTATTATTATTATTATTATTATATTTTTAAAAAAATGAATAATGGTAAAGAGAACTAAGAAGGTAAACTGAACTAGAAATTTTTGTAAAATAATAATTCATTAGACTACTCACATTAACAAAAAAGAAAAAAAAAAGAATTTTAGACAATATAATTGGACCTATTTATTTAGTTATATTGTAGAAAGTACATATCTTAAAAAGTACTTTTAAGTGAAATAAAATGTTCTTAAAACTCTTAGAGAAAGTCATTAAAATACTAGTAGTTGATAGAGAATAACTCCTTGTAAATATTATATACAGAATTAATGTTTAAGATATAGTGATAACATTTCAAAAGAGAGATATTTTGGTTATATTATTCATAAAAATACCACTCAAAATATATTTTGGTCATATTTTCTATCTATTAGTGATAGAAAATTATCAACATTACTATATACTTTACTAGTGACTATCAATTTTGAAAGATCAAGACTTAAAAGCTATATTAGTTGCTATCACTGATGAACTTCTATTAGTGACTATTCAACTTTAATTAGCTATTAGTGATTGTCAGCTAAGTTGATGAGGTTCATACAATACTATCCAGTTATGCTTCCGGTGTCTTTGGAATACATTTTCAAGTGTTTTACTTAAAAAACAAGACATTTTAGAAAAAATTGGAGCGTTTGGTAACCACTCAAAATATATTTTGAAATGTATTTTAAACTGTTTTTATCAAATTAGTTTAAATAAAAATGAATTATATATATATATATATAAAAAAAAACATTTTTTTCTCAAGTCAATATAAACAGGCCCTTCATCTCACATTAGTTTCTCTATTTGTGATGATGATTGATTATGAATCTTTAATTATCAATGGTTATTGATAACTATCAGCAATAGACTTTCTATCCGTGACTACCTACTTTGAAATGAAACTATCAACTTTTCAAACATAAACACTTAAAGCTATAAGTGATTGAAGTCTATCAATGAAACGTCTGTAAGTGACTATCACTGATATCTACTTAAGTCACATCACTGTTATCACTAATATCATCTATATCTCTAATATCTACATAAGTTATATCATTGATATCATCGATATATGGATATCACCTAAGTTCTATCACCGATATCACTCATATCACTCATATCGTACTTATTGGTCATAGCTTCTATCATTGATAACATGTTATCAGTGATTTCACTAATATCATACTATCAACCATTGCTTCTATCACTGATAACATACTATCAATGATAACTTCTGTCATTCATTTTGTATCATCAAATAACACACTATCACGGATAACTTCTGTCATTCCTTTTGTATCATCAAATAGCATGCTATCCGTGAGTGGTATGACATGATATTGTTTCTTTTTTGGATGTGGGTCATAAACCTATAATTTATAAATTATAATAGACTTAGTCTATTAGTGATGTCATAGACTATCACTGACTGAAGTTTATTGCTGATAGACTTCATACTTTTAAAGTTCTATAAAAAGAAAAAAAATTATGGGCCCGTTTGATAACGTTTTCATGTCTCATTTTTTTTTTTTTTAGAAATAAGCTTGTTTGATGACCATTCTCGTTTCTTATTTCTAAATTTTAAGAAATGTTTCTAAAAATTGTGCAAATTTGAGAACTAAAAGAAATAATTTCTTTCAATTCAGTTTCTATTTGATATTTATATTTAACATTTTGTCATAATAATCAATACTAACCATGGACTTATTGGTATTAAGCCCTTTGTGCAAATTATTGCGCACTCTCAAATTTTAGCTCAAAATATAGCCTTGTCAATTATCTTTTTTAATCTTTCCATGGAAAATGTAAAAGATTAATCATGAAAAAAAAAAAAGGAAAATAATCTACAAATTAAAAAAAAAAAAATCTATAAAAAAGAAATAAAATAGACCCAAGGTAAACTTGGAAATTTCAAAAAATTCAAAAGTTAACT
This sequence comes from Citrullus mucosospermus, assembly GCA_030954485.1. Lineage (NCBI taxonomy): Eukaryota > Viridiplantae > Streptophyta > Magnoliopsida > Cucurbitales > Cucurbitaceae > Citrullus > Citrullus mucosospermus. The sequence goes on from CM062064.1 coordinate 28,069,296, forward strand.
AATCAACTCTTGCCATATTTTAAAGATGCTATCCTTTTAGATTTTTTACCTTATTTTTCTATCTATTACAAGTTTCCTTTTATATATATATATATTAATGTTAAATTATTATAAACAACAACTATTAAAAACTATGAACTAATAATTTCACTTTTATATTTAAAAATACTTTCATTGACCCAGTTGTTTTTAGCATATCATAGATCTAATTGGTCACTAGAATTAATTATTAGAATTGGCCTTTGAAGAAAATCGATGCGGTTGGTTGACATAATTGGTTGTTGGAGCTAGACGTCAAAAGGTGATCGTTTGTAAGAGTTGGTTGTCGAAAGGGATTGTTGGAGGTGGTTGCTAGAGATGGCAGTCAGTTGTGGTCATGAAGAGTTGGTTGTCGAAGGTGCTTCTCGAAAGTTTTAGTAGAGTAAGTTGCCCACAATGATCGTTAGAGTTGATTTTTGGAGATGGCTGATATAGGACTGTGATAACTAGTGGCTACCATGATTGAGGATGTGAGGTAGAGAATTAATGAAGGTATTTTTACAATTTTATATAATATACAAATTAGGGAGATATTAACCATTAAACTCAAAAATTCTTTTTCTAACTCAAACCAACTTATTTTATAAATTCATTTTTTTCAAAAAAATTATTTTGAGTGTTTGCCAAACATTCTCACTTTTTTCAAAATAATTTTTCCTAAAAATAAATACTTGAAAATTAAACTTAACACACTCAAATACTTGTAACTCAAGATATATCCAAACACTCAAATGTGAACAAATTTGGATTAACAAATCCCCAAATTATATATATATTTAGTACAAGATAGGAGGATTTTAACCTCTACTCCAAGAAGATAAGTACTTTTTATCATCTAAAATCTTTCAAGAAGCTATACTAGTCATATTAAAAAAATATTGATTTTTCTATATATATAAACAAATGTAGTAGAGTCAGGCGGTCATGGATTCAATCCATGGTGGCTATCTACCTCAAATTTACTATCCTACGAGTTCTTTTGACACTCAAATGGAATAGAGTTAGATGGATTTTTCGAGAGATTAGTAAAAATGCGCGTAAGCTGGCCCACATATTTTCGGATATAAATAAATAAATATATATAGTGAGATAACTTGACTTTGTTTAAAAAGAGGATTGAATTTTTTTTTTTTTTTTTTCCTTTTAAAACAAAAGTTATTTCAAAACACACATGCAAACATTCTTTGATAGCAAAAAAAAGGCTCTGTAAAAATAAGAATTAAGGACTTTGGCAACCAAATCAAAACTTCTAAAATTTGTTAACATTTATTTTTTTTTTTTTAATATGTGAGGTGGAAGAATTGAATCTCTATTATTGAAGTCGATGGAATAAGTTTTATAACAATTAAGCTATACTCATTTTAGTCATAAAATTTCCTTTAATCTTGAAGTGTTTGGATCAATTTTTACTGCAAAATTCTTATTTATCAAATAAATTTAGATAAATGTTATATACTTTTTATCAATATTTAAAAAAATTAAGGTGAATTTTGAAACTAAAAATAATAGTTTTTAAAAAGTATTTTCATTTTAAAAATTTTGACTAAATTATTTTTAAAAAACTTGAATAAATTATTTTTAAAAAAAATATGAAAATTGTGAAAAAATTTTATAGTAAAAGATAAAAAGATAAAATAGTTACTAAATAAAATAATATTTCGCAAATAATAAGGCAATGTAGTATGAAATTTCTTTTTTGCATTATAGTATTAAAATTTTTTCTTATAGTATTTCTAGTAAATGGTGATAGACTTTGGTCAAGGTTAGGATGATTGCAATTTTTCATATTTTATTTTAATGGTTTTTTTAAATATTTCGACACGACATTTGTGATGGAAAATATTAAAGGAAAAAGGATCTTTAAACCCATTAAGGCGCACAAACACAGGAGTGATGATGAACAATGATGAATAATGATTATGACGTTGATAAATCTTTGTTTTATGTATATTAATTTGATAAATCTACGTATTACTTATTGTTTACATAGTTATAATTTGATACTCATCAAATTCATTTATTTTTTTTATTAACTCCACACTATTCTTAAATTTCGTTTTTATGGCCACCAATAAATAGATATAGTACGAAATTAAAACTTTTTTCATTGTGGACGCACATGTCATCATACGATTTCGATAGTTACCTTCACTTTAAAATTAATAAATGAGCTCAAAATTTCAAATGTAATATTTAAGCATTTGTATAATCATTTATTCTTTACTAGCCCATAATCAAATAGTTGAAATGAAACACGAACATCCACCATTTTAGTATAAATAGGGTGGTTGATTGGAACACAATATTCACAAATCTCCTACAACTTGAAAGTTTGGCTAACATAGATAGGATAATGACAACTCTAAAAAATATTGTGTTCTTCGTGTTTGTCTTTAACTATTTTGTTTTCTATGGTTAAATCACAAACTTTTGATGATTTTTGGTTTGTTCAACAATGGCCACCAGCTGTTTGTGCTGTACAATCAGGAAGATGTGTAGGACAAGGATTATATTCATTCACAATTCATGGTTTGTGGCCTCAAAAAGGAGGAAGCTCTATAACTAATTGTGCTGGCAATTCCTTTACTTTCGCTAAGGTAAAAACTTAAAATCTCAAAGTCTATGATTTTTTTTTTTTTTTTTTTATTAATCATGCATTGATTTTATTTCAATGAGCCAATATTAATGTAGTTCAACTCGTTAAGGTATCATACATTATTTATTGGCAAAAGTTAAAGGATAGTTTATTTCTATTCTTGTTTTTACATTAGTAAATAACATAGTTGTGTTTATGTCCATTTTAATAATTATTTAGACTCATTTTTGGTAATATTTGATAACTATTTGATTTTTTATTTTTTGTTTTCAATTTTCGAGAAACAAAAACTATATATATTTTATATGTTTGATAACTATTTTAGTTTTCAATTTTCTAAAAATTAAAGACTAAAAACATGTTTGATAATTGTGTCCTTGCTTTTAATTTATTTTTAAATATATTTTGATGACTTTTTTTTAGTTTCATATATTTTGATAAAATAAATTTTAAAAACCAATCTTTTTCCACCTGGCATACATAACCATAAAATTATATGTTTATTTTTAATTTTTTTTATCACCATAAAATTATATGTTTATTTTTAATTTTTTTTTAAATTTCATATTGATAAATTTTTTTAAGACAAAGACCTTATGTCGAATTTAATTAATCAATTTTTATACTTAAGCTTGCCCGCGTTTTAAAAAACGAAAACTGTTTTTGGAAAATGGTTTTTTCCGTTTTTAAAAATTCCTTAACAATTTTGAAAATATTTAAAAAATTATATTAAAAAAAATGGAAAATTGAATTTAAATAAAAACTTAAGATTTGTTTGGTAATTATTTTCTTTTGTTTTTTGTTTTTGAAAATTAAGCCTATAGAAACACTAATTCCACCTCCAAATTTCTTACTTTGTTATTTACTTTCTGCCAATGATTTAAAAAACCTAGCCAAAATTTGAAAACTAAAAAAGAAAAAAGCTTTTAAAAGGTAGTTTTTGTTTTTGGAATTTGGCTAAAAATTCAACCATGGTACTTAAAAGAAAGATGCAAATAATTATAAAAAATAGGAAGGAAATTGACTTAATTTTCAAAAATAAAAACTAAAAACTAAATGGTTACAGAATAGGACCCTAAATTTTTTTTGTCAATTTATAGCAAAAACTATTTTTCTCTTTATTAATTTCCAAAACTTGACTTGATTTTTGAAAACATTAGTAGAAAATAGATAATAAAACATAGATAAAAGTAAAAACCAACCATCAAAGATTATCAAATCAGATTTTAAAATTATTAGTATTAAGCTTATAAACCTGCCTCCACTTCTAAGTCATATATATACTTTCTAAAGGTTATAAAACTAAAAATAAAAATACTAAAAGTAAGAAAAATAAAACAAAATACTTTTAAAAAATTCATTTTTCTTCAAATGCTCATTTTTTTTCCTCTTTGAAATATCTCAGTCTAATTATATCTCTCTAGAGTATGTTTATATATATAATTTTCATTTCTTTTTCTGTTCTAACATATACCTCTCAGTTTCTCTACAAATTAAATATCTTCATCTAAATTCTCTCCCTAACTTATTTATTTCTAAAATTTCTTCATATAAGCTCTCTTTCTCTCTGATAAATATATATTTAACTTTTCTCATGTCTCCTTAATTTTTAGTCACTATCTACTTATATTTCTTTATTTTCTAACATATTTTTCACTTAACTTTACTCTCTTTCTTTTTCCTAACATATTTCCCTTTAAATTCTCTCCATTAATATTTTTCTTTCATCTATTTCAATTTACTATTTTTACTATTTTTATTTCATCTATTTAAATATACCGTGTTTATCTTTTCTCTAAAATAAGTTTATCTTCCATGTCCTTAAATTTTATTTTCATGTTCCTACACATAAAACATCTTTTCATCTCCTTAATCTAAAAAAGAATGATAACAAAAATGGATCATTAAACAAATTCCTTAAGAAACCAAAAAAATAGTTACCAAAAATATATAGTTTCTGTTTTTTTCAAAGTAGAAAACCCAAAGAAATATTTACAAAATGAGGTCTCAAATCAACATCCTATGTTTTTTAAATTTTAATTAAATAATAAAAAATAGTAGATATATAGTTTAGTCTCTAACATTTAATATTTGGATTTGATTCTACCTTAAATTTTTTAAATTTTAGATTATTTCTTTAAGGTTTGTAAATTTCAAATTTGACTAATCATAAACGACTAGTTAGGCCTTAAGAAAAGAAAAGTCAAAGATTCAACAATCATCTAACAAATTAGGAATTATAAACTTTCTTTCACTTAGATGAATGAATCCGTTTTCTTAATTTTTCTCAACTCATTAAATATTATGTAAATCACTAATTTTATTAATAATAATAATAATAATATAGGTAGAAAGAAAAAATGTATGTGCTTAACATATAAATGTGTTGGTATGTTTAGATTGCGCACTTAGAAAATGATTTGAACATGGTTTGGCCAAATGTGATAAGGGGAAACAACATATTCTTTTGGGGTTACGAGTGGAACAAACATGGAATTTGCTCAGAAAGCAAGTTCGACCAGGCAACATACTTCCAGAAAGCGATAAACTTGAGGTACCGTATCAATCTTCTTGGCGTCATGAGAGTTGGTGGAGTAGTACCAAACGGACACTTAAAGGCGAAGCAAAGAATAGAAAGCTTAATCGCATCCCGTTTTGGGGGGGATCCAATTCTTCGGTGTAAAACAGCATCAAACGGCCAAGTCCTATTGACAGAAATTGTTATGTGCTTTGATGACGATGCTGTCACTCCTATACACTGCAATAAAGCAAGTTCCAATTGTCCTGGGAGCTTTATCTTTTGAGAATAAATTCTTTCATTCTCATGTAATAATGTTATTAATAACATGGTTCTATGCTTTATGACTCCATAATTAAATAGAAACAATAGGATGTGTTGTTGTCTTTCTATTTTATCTATAATAATTGAAGTTAAGTAGATGTATTGTTCACCTTTGTGTCTCTCTCGTTTGTATAACGTATGTTAAAGTCGTTTTTTTCTTATATATATTTTAAAGATAAATAATTAGTAATATTTTGAAGTATAAGCACTTTCGATTTTGTAATTATTTTATGTTTGTTTACAAATTATGTCAACAAATTTTCTTTATTTATAATTACTGAATGGCATGTAATTCAATCGGTTAAGACATTAGTTATCTACTTTAAGAGTCATTTGGTTTAAGGTTTTATAGATGCGCAGGAATTAAAGATTGTCTAAGAAAAGCATGGAATAAGATTGGTGAGAATCAAGAATGACTATGCTTGGTTGTACATAAAAATGTTATCATAATATATGAGAACAACTCACCTTTGTATTTAATTTATAAAATTAATCATGGAAACCTCTATAAAGTTTTAATAGATTAATTGATAAAGAATAAATTCAATCCAAAATTTAAAGCAAAATTAATTATTTAACAATCAAATAATAATATTAATCAAAATATTACTTGATTAAATAATTTGATGCATCAATTTCACGAATTTATATAATTATGGTGTGTTAATTAATAAAACGATCAAAATTAATTTGTAAAAAAAAATATAACATTTTGCGATTAAATATTAATTAATTATAATTAATCAATGATAAAATTACTATAATTGTTACAAATAATCTCATAAAATATTAATAATAATGATAATTAATTAGTTACATATATAATTTATTAACAAATTGATAGTATTAATGCACCAGTTCTTTACGGTTTATTAGAAAAATAAGTGTATATATATATATATGACTAATTAACTAATTTATTTATAAAATTGGAGTAGTTAAATTCAAATATTATAATTTAAATTTTAATATAATGTTCTAAATTATAAATTTAATATTCATATTTTATATAAAATAAAAGAATAAACTCATGTATTAAAGAAGGAGACACGGTGGGCATCAAGAAAACCAATGGTATCCTTAATGGATATAAAGAATGTGTGGGAATAGCTTATTCCATGCCTAAAACTTCAAAACTTGTAACAAACAAGGGCACTTGTATTCTTAACCCATTCCCACCCTTATTCTCATCCCAATCCCCTCAGTCTAAACGACCCCTTACAAAGAAACAAAAAGCACTAGTTATCTCTTTATTTAGTTTGAGTTGAATATAATACTTTTTACTTCCCATCCTTGTTTAAACTAAAAATAAATAGGACAAATATCAATTTGTACTCCTAAATTTTAGATTGTATCAATTAAAACCATGAACTAATAATTGTATCAATTTACACCCTCTTTCAGATTTTGTTTGACCAAAACATCGTTTAAAACTTATAATTGAGTCGACAAAACTCATAAAAATTTTTCATAAGTCGGTCAATATAGACCCTTCATTATGATTACCATTGAAAATCACCATGCATTAATTCTCAAATGTGTGTAGACTTCTTCAAATGTAAGTTTACAACATGGACTAAAAAGCATTGAAGATTATCAAAGGAATTTATAATTAAGAGCCTAAATTGATTCATCTATAAAAATTTAGAGGTTTAATTAATACCGTTATTAAGTTTTGTTTCCTAAAAGGAACGTAATGGAGGGTGTAAATTGATGCAATTATTAGAGTTTAAATTGATACAAATGTTTAGTTCAAGGGTTAAATTGATACAACCCCTAAAGTTTAGGGGTATGCATTGATATTTTATCAAATATTTCTTTGTAGTTGATTGTGAAAATAATTGATTATCCATGAATATATTAAATTTAGGGTTAGTCGAGAGAGAGAGAGAGAGAGTAGGAATACAGAAAAAACAAAAATCATATTTTGTTATATTTGCAAAATGAAAAACATTAGTGACACGCTTGCTGCAATTTTCCTTAATTTTAATAATTACCACATTTCAATATTTTACAAAACATGTTATCTATTTGACTTGCTACTAGGAGGATATAATCGACACTTGATGCAAATTGAAATTAAGTTCTTCCAACTATTGAGACCAATTTGGATAACTTGGATCGGTTAAGCATTTGATTTTTTCCTTGAATAATTTTTCAGGGAAAAAGTTTGTGTATTTCCTATCATTTCTTTACTCTAAATTCTGAGCGTAAAAACAAGATTTTCGGAACTACCACTACAAAAAATATCACATCACAGATGATAGTGCGTTTTCAAAATACTGTCATATGTAATGTTATATTGAAAAGTCTTTTTCATATCGTTTTTCTGCTGTGGTAAAAAATGCTATAGAATTAAAATGAAACGTTGTGATTGCTCTTTAATAACATTTTTTTATAGCATTGATAAAACCTTGTCATGACATTTGTAGACATGATGTGGTAGCCAATGTTATTAAAAGTCAAAACTTTCTAAAATAATTAAAGTGCATCTATCACATAATACAAAAGTCAAACACGACGTTGTAATATAATAACTGAAAATAGAATAACTTAATATCAAACAATAACAATAGAGATAGAGAGTACAAATATTAGTAACTCAATTTGGTGCAATATCACATACTATGGGGGGTTATGTGCCCGATGGAAGAAACTTCACTCTTCAACAATTACAACAAAATACTTATCTAATATACTCCATCTTCAGTAACTGAATCAAGTAAAACTTATTCTTTAGTTTCAACTTAAGTTCTCTATAAGTGTGAGCTTCCCTCACTTCCACAATATAAAAGCTTCTCTCAAGCTTTGTACGTATGAGATTCCCGCAGTACAACATTATTTAGGCTTCCATTAAGTGTGAGTCCCTCACCTTCACAAATAAGCTTCATCCAAACTTAGTATGAGAACCCTTCAATACAATGGAACTCAGACTCTCCTATATAGGAGATAAACTCATTTCCACTCACAGTTGTGTATATATACAACTAATAATGATTACACTCCAATCTAATCTAGACAACAAAAGCTCATAAGTAAATACTTGTTTGCATTGCAACTAATAGAAAAAACCATTACGTCAACTAAACTTATGAGATAAAAAGCGGGTTTGGTGTGCATGGACTTATCCTCCACGCTCTTTTGATCTTTCTTCTCGTTTCTAGACTTCCATTTTTCTTTCTTTATACCTCTTTTTGAAGGCCTACCAAGAGATTTTCCTGAACTTGATGGACTAGAATATTAGAGGGATTGTTGAGTAACTCTGATTAAAAATAGAAATAATTCAAACAAGCCCATCCCTCCCCTCTCCTTCACTTGACACATATATTTTCAGTTTTACCAAATGGATTCGTTTTTTAGATCCCCACCAGAATTGCAAAATCTAAAACAATATGTTTGTAAGTTTGGTTTTCAAAGTATATGTCACACTTTGTAATCCTCAACCTCAACCATCTTCCTTGCTTCCTCTGGACTGTTCTCTATAGCCCTCCTTCATATAAAAGTGAAAATCTACATCCACACGATTCCAAAATTTGTTCCACTGGTTATGATTGGTATCGTTTCTATTCTGTTCCACCAAACCAATTTCAACTTTTACTATCTGAATCTTCATCCTATGCGCTCAAAAGTTTCTCAACTTTAGTGTAGAAGTAGAACAACTTTCAAATTTCATATTCATTAACAACACTGTCCTGTAAAGATTCTTATCAAGTATAAGGAAGTAGATAGCTAAAGCATCAATTCAAAATTCATAAGTGATGTTATAGATAAACATTAAGCAAATATCGTTTTTATGTGGGGAACATTAAGCAAATAAGCTTTTAGTTAAAATTTTGAGTGTTACATTAACTTTTTGTTAGTAGTTAATGGAAGAGGATATTGAGAGAGAGAAAAAAAAAAAAAAAAAAAAAGATAATAAAAATCAAAATACTATAGAAAATGAAATCTCATGAGCTTAATATATTGAGCTCGAAAACGTTGAGGACAAAACGTTTTCTTCTTCTTCGAGAGGGAGTAGAGAGAAAAAAAAATCTCAATGGGATGGGGACGGGGAAATGTTTGTCCCCAACCCCGACTTTTAGTCTCTTTTATTTAATTATTATAATAATTTAATTTTGTGTTATTATTATTAATAAATATCTATAACTAAATTTCAAGTTTTATTGTTTAATGATTAAGATATTGAATATATTTGAATTTAATCTTTTTTTATTATATTTGTAAATAATTTGTGGTAATTATTTCTTTCTTCTAAATTTTTTTGAGTAATTTCTCTTTGAATTCAAATTGCCCACGTGGAATTAATCATATTAAAAAACTTATAAGAAACTTAACTATTGAATTAAAACTTGTTCATAATAGTAATTTTAAGTTAATTGATTTTTTAACAAAAAAAAAAAAAAAAAAAAACAAGAAATCAAACATGAAATAATTTCCCATAAGGACACGATTTCCGCAAATTCTCCGTGAGGATTTCGCATGGATGGAGAATGAAATGGGAAGCAGAGACGTGGAGTAGGGAAGCAATCTCCAGTCTCACCCTGTGCACATCTCTATGGCTAGGAGTGAGCAATGATGTAACACCTCGAGCCCACCTGATGGAAAAATTTTCCAAGAGATCACCCAACATATAGGAGTGATTTAAGCTAGGTACACTTGGAGTTTTTATGATTGAGCCACCGAAAAGAAATGTGCACCTTATTGGTATAGATAATAACTTTCAATTTTTTAAATCGTTTTTTAACCATAATTTCATATCCTCAAGATCTCTGTTATTTAGATGTAATCTCAGTTCATTCATGTCCCTCTCCTAAACTCGGGACATTACAATTTATATATCTTAATTGAAAGGGGCAAACCATTTTTTTTTATCTCATAGTCTATATACCTTAACTGAATGTGGCATTTTCTTTAATCTTAAATTCTATATACCTTCATTGAAGGGTGCCATTTTTTTTAATAAGATAATCAAAAGTCAAACAACCAGGAGGATAATAAGAGGGGAGGGAAAAAATAGAGAAAATAGAAAAGTGTTAGGTCATAAATTGAAATAGGGGAGAAACAAGAAATGGAAGACGGTGGTGATATGGTATATATAAACAATAAGAACATTTTTCACTTTTTTTTAGGTAAAAGTAATAATGCAACATTTAAAAGTTTAGAGTTATTTTTGCAAAGAGATATTAAAGGTTTCTTTGATTGGAAAATGAAACATGATAATAATAGATAACTGATAAAGAAAATGAAACATCTATCTACTTTTACAATGCCTTGTAGTATGATATTGCCATTACTTTAGACATATAACCTCGCAGTTTTGCTCATACCAATGAAAATGACTGTCCTTACTTATATATTATGGATTTCTCTCTTCCTTAATCAACATGGGTCTTTGTTTGTATCGTAGGACTTGGTTTCCATCATCTAACACAAACATCCATTGGTCAAAATTGAGAAGATAATAAGCAACATTACGAAGTAGAGTATTGAAGGATTGTTGAGTAATTTTGATTAAAAATAGTAACATTTCTAAGGCCCATCCCTCCCCTCTCCTTCCCTTGGCAGATACATTTTCAGTTTTGCCAAATGAATTCGTTTATAATTTATTTCATAAAGGTTAGGTTATTCCCATGAGATACCTCTACGTTTTCACAATTTGTTCCACCGATTATGATTTTTTTTAAATAATATTATTTTAATAAATAATGACAAAAATAGGGTATAGGTAAAGATATTTTAAAAAAAAGTGAGATAATCGTGGATGGGGTCCACGATTTCATAAAGTTAGCCCACATGGCATGCAAATTGTGGACCCGGTACACTATTTTCATGCCATATGGGCTAGAGATGTGGGTAAATCGTGGACCCGATTTGCATGTCATGTAGAAATTGTGGACGTCACTACCCTACTTTTCTCAATATTTTCAACCCAACTCTACTTTTGTCATTATTTATTAAAATAACATTATTTTTAGAAAACGTCCACCGATTATGGTTGGTATTGTTTCTATTTTGTTCCACCAAATATATTTCTAAATTTTCTATTTGAATCTTCATCCTATGTGTTCAAAGTTTAACGCTAAAGAACAACTTAAAGATTCTCTATTAGTATTAGAAAGAGTTTGAAGATTACACTCATACATGGAGGTTCTTTGCAGGGGAATCTCCACTCACTACGTCCCCTAATATCCTCCCTTTAACACATCATGGAGGTTTACTGGAGGTCCCAGAGGCTCACTCGAAAAAGCTGCTATACTACCTTTTGTCTCAACTCAAATGACGTAGATGAACAAGGAAGTAGATGATTTTGTGTAAATGCTAAAGTATCAATTCAAAATTCGTAAGTAATATTATTTCCTCCCTTTACAGATATCAAATTCTTAACAAAAAATAATAGCTTCAAATCTGATTGAATGACGTTTTATAGGAAACTCTTTCAACTCTTGTGTTCTAATATTATACAAAATCACTTGTCTCTTGTCATTGGCTCCATTAAAAATATCACAAGAGTTCACAAACAACAATCACTTCTCAATTCCAAAAAGAGGCCCAACTGTGAATAGTTTTGACCATGAAATCGCAACAAATTCATCCTTCTCCATCCCTCAAACGTTGAAGCTTCTTTCATCTCCTATTGATGGACAATGAAATAGAACAATCAATCCATCCAAAATTCTGAAACTCCTATACTTATCACATTTCTCCTTGAAACTCTCCAATACCAGAATTAGGTCGAAAACCTCCTCACTCATGTCAAATAACTGTATAATCTATGTATCTTCTTCGGTATTTGTCCACCAATAAATATGTTCCTACCTAATACATCTTTAAGAGGGTGTTAATTGTGAAAGATAAAAATATTTAAAGGTTATTTTTAACAATTTTCCATACTACTACACAAATGACTTCTTTTTGAAAAACATGTATTTATTATTATTATTTTTTAGCCTTTACAAAAGTGGAATAATCCTTTCATAATATTACCAAAACATCAAATATCATAAATTTGATCATATATCTTTCGATTTCACTTTTGCTAAATGACCATATATTTTCATTCGATTTTTTGTATTTTTTCCAACCATGCTTATAAACAAAGCAAAATGTAAATAAATCTTAAATTTAAATGACTTTACAAAGTTTAAACTTAAATCAATTTAGCTTTTGGACTACTAAAGTCAAAGAATTTAGTTTTTGTTTAGTTTATAAATATAGTAGGAAAGAACACGAAAAAATATATAAAAATGAGTGATCATTTAAGTCAAATGGAGTTGGAGTTGTGTTAATTAGGTCTAATTATCCATCTTATTAATTTGAGGTTTTAATGGTATGAATTGATTAAGCCACAATCTCAATTCAGTAATTCAAATAACTTTTATGAATTTAAAAACTTTCTTTCATTTAGTAAGTCAAAGAATTTAGTTTTTTTTTTTTTTTTTTTAATTTCCTTCCCATAGATCGAGACTCGATTTCCATACAACCTCGTGTCAATGTCGAGAAAATGAAATTATTAACTTTACGAAAAAAAAAATCACGTTTTTCCAAATCTGAAAACGTGGCCAATTACACTGTTAATAAGCCCAAATTATTGAAGGATTTGTGTCTCTCGATTGAGCATTTTTATGGACACCCCTCAGCGCTGACACTCTTCCAATTCCTTGCCACCAATTTTCCGTTCATAATTTCTTAGTTAATTTCAGCCTCACAGATTCACATCCCCATTACCCTTCTCTGATTCCCCCATTTGTGGGACCAATTTCACTGCCCTTTCAATTAGATTCTTCTCTTCCTTCCTTCCTCCATTGTTGCTATTCAAAACCTCTCTTCATTCCTTCTTCGCCCCTTTCTTTTTTTTTTTTTTTTTTTTTTTTTTTTTCTCCTTTTATGTGGACTTCATCTGGGTCTCCTTGAATTTACATTTTCTCACTTGGGTTTCTTTTCTTTCCTTGAGAAATGGCGTCTTTAGGTTCTCTGCCATTCACCATCGAGGCCAAGACAGAGAGCTCCATGTTCGTTCTTAGTAAGAACTATCATCGGACTTTCTGTTCCTTTAAGCAGCAGAATCAGAGGCCTGTGGAAGGCTTGGGGTTTTTAGGGGATAAAATGGTTACGAGGAGTGGGAAATGGCCTAAGCCTTTGCAAACAAAAGCAGCTACTTCGGATTCTAGTGGTCAAAGGAGTGATGATCCGGACGAAGCAATTCAAGCCACTATCGAAAAGAGTAAGAAGGTTCTTGCAATGCAGCAACAGCTACTCGAGCAGGTTATTGCCTTATTTTTTTCCCCCCAAATTCTAATTTTGTGGAAGATTTCATTTTTCATTACTATGTATGCATTGTTGGACTCGGTTCTTAGCTTTTCTATCAGATAAATTTAAATCAAATGCGATGCCTGAGTTCTCTGGTGGTGATCGGCTAGCTAGTTAGGAAATCCCCAAATTTCGTAATAGTACTGGAGATAATTGACAACCTTCCTTTTTTCTTTTTTTTTTTGATAAGAAACTGATAATAAATTAATCAAAGAGTTCTGTACAAAGGAAGGGGAACGTGATATTCCCACAAAGACAAAGGGTTGCAAAAAGGCCTCCCAATTGGCAAAGATATGTAAGAAATCATATTTACAACCTTTTATTGAAATAGTCGATGGAGTTACAAACCCTGATCAAAACGGTTTAGAGGTCTAATACTCTCCCCCAATTCTACTAGGAAAAAAGTGATAACACCCTCTTGCTGATAAACTCACATGTATACTGACAAGAAACTAATACATATCTTCCTAAAAGAACAAACATCAAACTTACATATAACTGGTAAATATGCAAATAACAAACATAAACTGAAAACCATAAGTACCCAGTAGTTGTTCTCCTAGGCATCATTTTTCCTTGTGTGAACTTCAAGTTCTAACTACTGTAGGTATGGTGAATTGGAGGCGTAACATTATGCTGAAATATTGCTGTGACGTCAGTTGTGTTTTTTAGAAGTACTCTTACACATCAAAATGCAAGCAAAAAATGATCTTGTTATCTATCCTCAGATTCATGTTTTTCCTGAATTTCCATTTGTAGGAGTTCAAAGTTTGACATCGAATTTAACTTTCCTGTGTTCTGCAGATTGCAGAGAGAAAGAAATTAGTTTCATCCATAAAAGGCACTTCTGTTGACTCCAAGGAAGAACAAGATTCAAATGAACAAATGGATGGCTTATTCCCCATTCCTGATTTTCCTTCACGTAATGATGAAAGTAGGGTTGATGTTTTGAATGGAAGTAGTGCATCTGTCAGCAATGGCAATGTAGCTGTAAGAGAGCAACTGGATGCTGTACCGTCTTCTTCCAGTAGGTCTTCTGATAAAAATGATGAGAAGCAAGTTGTAGATCTTAAAAAGAAAATATATAATGCAGATCCCAAAGATCAGCTGAAAGGCAGTTCAAAGACAAAATATTCTGATGTTCTTCCTGAGCTCAAAGATCAGCAGAAAGGAAGTTCAAAAACAAAATCTTCTGAAGTTCTTCCAGATCCCAAAGATCAGCTGAAAGGCAGTTCAAAGACAAAATCTTCTGATATTCTTCAAGATTCCATGGATCAACTGAAAGGCAGCTCAAAGAAAAACTCTTCTGATTTTGTTCCAGCTTTTCTTTCTAGTAAATCTTCGTATTCCACTGTAAAAGAAGGAAAGGACGGACAACCAAGTGAACCAACTTTGAAAGTTGATAATGATGCTCTTGAAACTGCTAGTGTGGATGTTAAGCCTTCTCCTTTGGCTGGGGCTAATGTTATGAATGTCATAATAGTGGCTGCAGAATGTGCTCCATGGTCAAAAACTGGTATTTTACTATCAAATGGATGATCCTAACCTGTGAAATCCTTTTAGGATTATTTTCCTTTTTTCTTCCGTGAAAACATTTAAAACATTTTTGGATTCTTACAAAAGATTCATAACATCATATTCTTTGATTGTTACAAAAAACATTTTAAACATTTTCCTTTTTTCTTCCATGAAAACACTCTAAATAATTTCCAGTTTGATATTTGTAATTTATGAAATTCATTGAGCATTTCAGGCATTCATACTTTTATATGAATGCATATGCCTCATTAGGGAAGACTGATGAGAATATCATAAACTGGATAAAGATCTAGATACTGCTCTGCCTTGGTTGTTGTCCTTCACCAGTCATTCCAGCAATATAGATAAATCTTAGTTTAATTTGTAGAAAACATGATCCTTCTCCATGTATTGGACCAAATACCTCTTAGCCTTTCTTTATTCTTCAACTTCAGCTTGGCTTCCTATGATTATGATTCTGATTATTGCTATTAAATTATTCAAGATGTCAGTAAACAATAATTTTTTTTCAAAATATGTGTCTACACACCCTGCCTCTTTGTATATACTTCCGTTCACACTCTTATTTATGGATTATGTACTGATATTTGAAGATTTCTTACAGGTGGACTTGGAGACGTAGCTGGCTCTTTACCAAAGGCTTTGGCTCGTCGTGGGCATAGGGTTATGGTAGTACTTTTTACTATTATACATAAAAAAATCTCCTCTTACATACATCAGCTACATTTTTGTCAGGCAGCTCTTTTTGGCTCTTTAAACAAGAATTAGAAAAGATGCATTTGACAATCTTACTACAAACATCAATATTAGTTGTAATTGTTTCTTAATAAAAAAGGAATTACTTTAATTATATATGTTAATCTGAGCTCTGGTCCCCATTTATATTTCATTTCTTCTTTGTAGGTTATAGTACCTCGATATGCAAATTATACCGGCCTCCAAGATACAGGTGTTCGGAAAAGATATAAAGTGGATGGGCAGGTGCAACAACTTTTACTTTGAGCTGTAATGTTATGTTCGAATTTTCCAGTATTTTATCACCTATATGTGAATTTCTAATCTTGCAGGACCATGAAGTTGCATATTTCCAGACATATATAGATGGAGTTGACTTTGTCTTCATTGACAACAACGTGTTTCACCACAGGGAGCAGAATATATATGGAGGAGACCGTCTGGTTAGATGATGATACCTATTATTTTATTTTAACAAGTTGTCCAAAGGGGATCACCTTGGTTTGATAGATTTTTTGTTCAAAGTTGATTTCAATTAGATATCACATTTTAATGCCATGGAAAACTCGCCACGTGACCTTAGTTTTTCTTGAATTTCATTGCCTCTAGCCTGACTTTTCTGCATAAATATAGTGGTGGCCTGTCCAACTTTACTGGAAATACAAATTCTAATCCTCTTTGGGTTATTATGTTTCTTCACATTGTAAATTTTGGTCTATAGCCCTGCCTATATAGTGTAAAACCTCAGTTTAGGGCTGCGAGATTGATAATTAATTAATAATCAATATAGCTATGATATTAATTTTTCTGAAATCCATTACAATAATTGGCTTATAAAAGGACAGCAAAATATCGGTGTTTGGCTTTCTGCTTCTTGCTACAAATTTTTCAAGGCATTACATTGACATAGTCTTGCTCAAATCTTATTACCTTCCAAGTTATCATCCAAGCAATTAATTTATTATCATTTTCAAGTATTTACGTCTTACATGTACCTTTTTCATTGGTTCAGGATATACTGAAGCGTATGATACTCTTTTGCAAGGCAGCTGTTGAGGTAAAATTGGCTAACTGTATATCTAGCTAAATATGTATATATATTCAAAAGGGAAATAAAATTTCATCAATGCAATGGAATATACAAAAGGGAGGGACATCCGAGGTTGGGTGTTACAAAAATCCCCTTCAATTAGCACAAAGACCGGTAAGCAAATAATGTCAAAATAATGTGCAGCACCAAGTGGCTGCTGTATACAAAATGAGATCTAAGGGATCAATGAGGTTTCTCTCCTTTCCACTGAAAATTCTCTTGGCTCCTTTCAAGCCGTGTGTTCCAAAGAAAACTTCTAAGCAGATTCAGCCACAACATTTTTCATCTTTCTGAAAGGGTGTCTCTGCAGCAGGGAATGGAGGTTGCTTCAGATATTGCAATGAAAGGGCTGCTCCTTACCAAAAGTCTCAAGGAGAGGGTTTCAAAGAATACCCAAAAGAGAGCAATGGACAAATAGATGGTCCTGGGATTCATTGCCCCACTCACAGGAGAATTGGCGTCAAGAAAGAGCTAGAGATGGGGATTCCTCTTTGGATGTTGTCAATAGGACAGTGGTAAATCTTGACAATTTCTTTGGTTATAGAGTCATTACAGTTGATCCACAGGATTTTGATTTTGTTTGGGTTGGCATCCAGGCCCGAGGGAGCCGCCCCGAATACACTGACAACTTTAAGCAAATTAGTCATTTTTCCAGTGGAGGATGTTGAGAATAATATGGTGTTGTCTGCTACTTGGGGGTGAAGGAGAGTACTGACCCATGGGAAAATTGATATAGGATCGGAAATTGAAGTGAAAAATAGTATTCACAAGAAGAAAGAAGGAACCTAGAATTGTCCAAGCTCTTCAAGAGCCCGGTCTGGACTCTCCCACAGACTTTTCCCATAAACTGCCTGCCCTAAACCTTCTTATTCTCTCTACTTGTAAAGGTGAACATAAACCAATTTCTAAAGCCTCATTTGATAGCCATTTAATTTTGAGTTTTGGTTTTTGAAATTTAAGCCTCTACTTGAAAAAATTTAGAGGTGGAAGGGGTATTTATAGGCTTAATTTCCAAAAACCAAATGGTTACAAAACGGGGTCTAAATAATTGCAAATGTACCACAACTAATTTTCCTATTATAATATTCTAACCATTTTCCTATTTATAATCTAACCAAAACCTTATGGGAAGCTGATTATTGTTATTATTACCTTTTTATAAGTTGAACAACTTGTGGGTGGAGGATTCAAATATTTGACAGTATATGCTTTAATTAGTTGAGTTATATTTAGATTAGGTTGAGAATCTTTGAATAAGTTTGAATTCAAAAAAAATTGAAGGGCGATTGAATTAACCCATGACCCAAGTGAATTTGAGGGTAAAGAGAGGACAACCATGTCCAATAGCTTTGGAAGTCGTGATTATACCCTGAGGTCTGCCATTATATCCTCCATTTCTAAAAGATGAAAAATGAGAAACAAGTTAGACAGACAATTAACAAACACTTGTACATTTTCTAAAGTTGGAACTTGGAAACATAAAATGGGAATGTTAGTAAAAGACCCCTAATACATTAGTATTTAGCACTTCGATATAATTTCTGAAGATGCAAATGATGACAAAGCATCTGGCTGATGTGAAAAAATCTATCTATTTATGTTTTGTCTTATATTTGAAAGTTGCTATTTTTCCAATAACGTTCTCACATTTTGTGGTACAACTAAATGCTGATCATATATTATCTGAAAGTAATGTTTTGCCTCCTTTTTTCCAGGTTCCCTGGTATGTCCCATGTGGTGGTGTATGTTATGGAGATGGTAATTTAGTTTTCGTCGCAAATGATTGGCATACTGCAATATTACCTGTATATTTGAAAGCATATTATAGAGACAATGGTATTATGAAATTCACAAGATCCATCCTCGTCATTCACAACATAGCTCACCAGGTATGTTAGAGTTGTTTGATGCACTTTATTTGATTCAGTCATAATTCTTTTCATTGCCAATGAAGCCCAAAACTTTTCAATCAATATTTGAGTGGAGGAAAATAGAATTTAGATGAATTGCATTTGTTGCTCTTTAATGGAAATTCAAGTTGATGCTCCTCAAAATACTCTCTTCCCAAACATTTCCTCTCAGTTCCCTGCCTCTGTTCTTCCAACCCTTGATCATGGTTCTCTGGCTGATGAATTACTTTTTTTCTTATCCAGACCGAAGGATAGTTACGAACTTACAACAATCTTTAGACTCACTCAAACTCCTAAAGAGAGCCATTGGCAGGAGCTATAACTCATATGACCTCTCTAACTCTCTTAAAATTCTTTCAATCCTCTCAAGTCAAATGCTCCATAAAATAGGGAAAATCTAGCTCCATGGAGCACATCCACTATCTCGAAAGGGCAGTTGTCGAGAATCTCTATTTTGAACCATGCACCAAGTGTCTCCAAAAAGGAGTCCCAAATTGTGAGAACGAACTTGCATCCCCAAAAGATATGGCCCAAATCCTCCGATATCTTCCTACATAGAATGTACCACAGCAACCCTAGCATGAGTGGAGCACATCCATGGTGTTGACTTCTATGTAAGACATGGCAGACAAAAAATGGAACCTTTTTGGAAATCTTAACCTTCCACAAAGATTTGTGGAAAATAAGGATCTGATTAAGCCTCAAGGGCTAGGAAGAAGTTTTTTGCCGTATGTTCAAGGGCTTCCTGAGATATTAGAAAGCTTTAAATATAATTCAAGTCCCCAAATTTTAACCTGTTTTTCATTTAAGTCCCTAATATTATGGGTTAGAACACCTAAAGAAATTAACGTGGGGTTATGTGAGTGAAAATTCTTCTTACATCAACCAAATTCTTCTTACATTAAAAACTTGGATGTCCAGTCAAATTTAACCAATTGGCAATTGATTTCTCTATGCTATGTTTCAATTAAGATCTCTTCTTTTTATCAATAGTTCTATCTCCCACACAAATTTCCTTGCATCAATTACACGTTTTTCCTCTCTCAAAAGACCACATTTATTGGTCATGCAGGGCCGGGGGCCAGTCAATGATTTTTATCACGTGGATCTTCCGGATCATTATATCGATCTTTTCAAGTTGTATGATCCTGTTGGTGGTGAGCACTTCAATATCTTTGCAGCCGGTTTAAAGACAGCAGATCGTGTGGTCACGGTTAGTCATGGATATGCTTGGGAGCTTAAAACATCTGAAGGAGGTTGGGGTTTACATGGAGTAATCAATGAGATTGACTGGAAAATGATGGGCATTGTGAATGGGATTGATTCAAAAGAGTGGAGTCCACAGTATGATGTTCACCTCACATCAGATGGTTACACAAACTACTCACTAGAAACACTTCATACTGGAAAGCCCCAATGTAAAGCAGCTCTGCAGAAGGAGCTCGGGTTGCCCATTCGCGAAGATGTACCTCTGATCGGTTTTATCGGGAGACTGGATCAACAGAAAGGGGTTGATATAATAGCTGAGGCCATTCCATGGATGGTGGGTCAGGATGTCCAACTAGTCATGTTGGGTACTGGCAGGCAAGATTTAGAACAAATGCTCAGAGACTTTGAGAACCAACATCGCGACAAAATTCGGGGATGGGTCGGTTTCTCTGTCAAGATGGCACACAGAATAACTGCTGGCATAGACATCTTACTCATGCCATCAAGATTCGAGCCTTGCGGATTGAACCAACTCTATGCAATGAACTATGGCACAATACCAGTTGTTCATAGTGTTGGGGGTCTTAGAGATACCGTTATACCTTTCGATCCATTCAATGAATCAGGACTCGGGTGGACATTCGATAGCGCCGAGGCTAATAAGCTAATAAATGCATTAGGGAACTGCTTACTCACTTATAGACAATACAAGAAGAGTTGGGAAGGACTCCAGAGAAGAGGGATGACCCAAGATCTAAGTTGGGATCATGCAGCTGAGAAGTACGAAGAAGTTCTTGTGGCTGCAAAATTCCAATGGTGATGTGTTAATATTCTCAACCCTTTACTTGGAATATGTGTTAGTAGGCTTATGTGTATTTGGGATTTGCCAGGCTTTATGAGTAAATTTTGGTTCCTGATTGTTTTGAAATGAGTCACTACTTCCCCCTTCTCATACATTATTTCAGCCAAATGGAATTCTGCTATAATAAGATTCTTTACTTGTAGCTAAAGTATATATGATTTAACGCTATTCCAAGTTTTTGTGCCCAACATGATGGTGAAATATAAACTTGAATTTTCAAGTAAACTTTGTTGGAGTACAGTGTTTGATTTTTTCTTTTTTCATATTTTGTATTTTTGTTTTTTTTAATTTTCTTTTCTTAGATGTATATATATTTATATGCACATAATTTTTTAGTTCTTAATATTTTAAAAGTATTGGCCATGAAATTTTATAATTTCAATCAGTGTCGGATTATTGATGTGCTTGAAAGAATGATTAAAGAAAATTAGATCGTTTGAAGAATGATTTCAACTAAACCAAAGTTGGCCTAGTGATGGGATGAATTTTGATAAAGGGCTAAGAAGTCATGAGTTCAATATATGATGGTCACATATTTAAGATTTAATATTTTACAAATTTTATTGACACTCAAATGTTCTAGGATTAGAGGGATTGTCCAACTAGTTCAAACACTCATAGATATAAAATCTAAATCAAACTTATATGCAATATTGCATATTTCATGAGTGAGTTCAATTCATTGAATTGATGAATTAGTTAAATCTAATTTAATAAATGAATTTTATGGGTTGTTTCCAACATAACCCCACTCCCATATGTTGTTAAACTAACAAAAAAAAAAAAAATCACTAAGTTCAATTATACGGTAAGTTTGTATTTATTTTGTTAATTACGCACGTATGATTCTTTGCATTTTGAAGCTAATGAGTCTTATCGTATATCTTCACCAAGATGTTAGAGGTTTAATCTCTTGCTCCACATGTCATTGAACTCAATAAATACATGTCATTGAACTCAATAAATAAATAAGATAGTAAGGAACTCATGCACATTATCATGCTACGATTTTATACCTTATGGAGATAGTACACTCATAACTTTTTTAGGAATAAGAGCTTTTCGAAGTTAACTTAAATTCTAGTAAATAGTTTTTTTTTTTTTTTTTAATTTTATTTTTCACTTCAGTCTATCACTTTATCACTTACATAGCCTATCATGATAGGCCTCATATGACTAATTTTATTTCTACCACTAATGAATGATAGATATCTACATTATTTGACCACTTTTATATATCTTTTTAGTTCCCACACCTTCAACATCTCTCACAAAAATATATAAATAATATTGTAGTTAACTATAAACATTAACAGAAACTATAAAAGCTATAGGATGCCTCTAATAGTTAGTCCGTAAATTTGCTGAATTTTTTAATAAAATAACTTAACCTTTTTATCGTTTCAAGGTGAGAATTTAAAGTTTTAATCTTTTAATAAAAAAAAAAATATACCTTAATCCACTTCTATAGCAATGGGCTTCCATCATAATCTTAGGGCATTGACATTTAACAAAATTTTATATATGTTTATTTATTTTTCTAAATAGCGGTTATTTATATTTTAAAAGGAAAATTTTATTGAGCTTTAATATTGTTTCTCCCATTTTGTTTATATATATAATTGTTATTGACATGTTCCTATTCTTCTAGTGGGTGGTGCTCTCTTTGGACTTTTTGCAATTGTTTCCTGTTAATCCTTTTTTTTTTTTTTATAACATATATAAATTTAATCTCAACTAAATGATTAAATTTGTTCCAACCAATAATTTTTCATAACTTAAAGGATGGAATAAGATTTTCCTAAAATAATCTAAATTATATTGTTCGTAAATGAAAGTTTGTCTTCCCAAAATATCTAAATATGACAAAATGAAATAGGATTTATATATTCCAAAGTGAGTTAAGTGATTGTCTTCTTATTAATTATTCAATCCATTAATTTAGTATTGGCCGGCTACATATTAAATCAAATTATTCCTTTTTTTTTCTACAATATGTGGGGTGGGATATTCACACCTCGAATAGTTCATACTTTACCCCGATTGAGCTGGCACCAAATTATTTAAGTTATATTTATATTTTTTCTAGATTTCATTAACAAGGATCTATTAATTTGTAATTGTCCTTTATTAAATATATAAAGTACTTTTGCATTGATAATGACATAATTATGACGTGACTAATGTAAAGCTTGTTTGATTTAAAGTCAAAGATATGATTCTTACTCTCACCTACATTAAAAATGGAGTTCACCCATCCAATTTCACATTTCTAAAATATTATGAACTTTTTTATTTTTCAACTTTTTTTTCAAACTTTAAGCTTTCTTCCCATTATAACAAAAAAATAAAATAAAATAAAATATTGTAAATTTGTGAATCAAAATTATATGAATATAAATATCGAAGAATTATAATATTAAAATAAATAAATAATAAAAATGCAAATGAAAATTCATGGAATTTTAAAATCTCTCAAATTTCTCCAAATCTTTTCTTTTCCTTTTGTTATCAATGTGTATTTTTCAAGATCCACCAAAAGTCACTTTTTATAGGCAAATTGAGATAGAAATTACATAGCCACTAATAGTATATGATCTAGAGACTCGTGACTTTTAAACACTAAACATGAATACAAGCATCTATTATTATTATAATAATATTATAATAAGAGGAACTCTAATAAAATGCACACGATTTATTGATCCACATCCAAACCACAAACAAATCTCTTTACAAAAACGAAATAAAATAGGTAATTTCACATCAATGAACTGCTTCTTTCCCCTACCTGTCCCAAACAAATACTATGAACAAATAACATTCCCACACACACCACCAAAAAAAAAAAAAGGAAAACTAAAGAAAGCCCTTGTTGATTTCTTGAGAATGGAATAAAAATTCATCCACGATTTGGAGGAGGGGGTGGAGAAACATAGCCACCTTTTACGTTGGTATTTGGTTCTGGATCTGAATAATCCATTGTCTCCATCATCATCATCCTCCATTTTCTTCCACTTTCCTGCTAATTTTTATTCAAAAAAAAAAAAACCCACAAAATCAAAATTTCAAGATTCATTCCACCAAAAAAAAAAGAAAAGAAAAGAAAATTCGTCACCTCTAGTAGAACTCTAGAGCC
This sequence comes from Citrullus mucosospermus, assembly GCA_030954485.1. Lineage (NCBI taxonomy): Eukaryota > Viridiplantae > Streptophyta > Magnoliopsida > Cucurbitales > Cucurbitaceae > Citrullus > Citrullus mucosospermus. The sequence continues at coordinate 28,093,564 of CM062064.1, forward strand.
ATGATGTGAATCAAAAGCCTCCACCATCCTCAAATTCCTTCCAAATCCTTCAGATTTGCCACAAAAACAAACAAAACAACAAACCCTTAGTAAAAACAATTAAAAGATTAGCCCTAACAAGAGAGAAAGGAACAGAAAAGGGGATTTTTAAGAAAGAAAATTACCATTAGAGAAACAGAGAGCGATAACGATAGAAAGAAGAAGAAACGAGAGAAAATAAGAGCGACCCATTATTGTGAAGAGGATTTGAGAACTGGGTTGTTTTCAGATTTATGAATGAATGAGTAAGTGACGAGTAATTACTAGAAGAAGTTTGAGTTTTTTTTTTCTTTTTTTCTGTATATTTTCAAACTGGAAAGAGAAATGAAAGGCTATAAAAATGGGGTTGTAGAGATCCTTTTTAGATTTGTTTCATCTTTCATGTGAGTGAACTGTGAACATAGATCATAACAGCTTTTTCTTTGAATTTTTCTTCTTTGAACTTTTCTTTTTTTTTTTTTTTTTTTTTTTTTTTTTTTTTAAAATCTCTCTCCTTTTGAGTTTTGTGTGTATATATATAAGTCAAATGGAAGAGAATCTAATTTGGTGAGGAATTTTGAATGCATTTCTTAAAAAATAATTTCATTTACTTAGCTTTTTCTATATATATATTAATGGTATTTTGGTAACTGTAATTTGAAATTTTGTTCATTTTAGTTTTGTCAAATGTTTAATTTTGTACTTTTTATGAATCTTAAAATTAATTTGTCCTAGTTTGAAGATAATTTAAAAAGTTGTCACTATTAATTTTACGAAAATTATGATAAACTTTTAGTTATATTACAAATTAAGTCTATTCAGTTTCTAAAATTTTAAAAATATTTTATATGTATTTTAACTTTTAATTTTGGTGTTACTTAGGTCTTGAAAGTTTAAAAGTGTCTTGTGTTTAACCAATCTTTAGATTTCTAGTCTTGTCTAATATTTTTTAGTTTATTCAATATCTATTAAAATTTATGAATCTATTAGATACCATTGAAAGTTTAGGATCTCGTAGGCAAAAAGTCGAATTTATATTTGATATATCAACTTTTTTTATAAATTTTGAGTATCTTAAAAGATTTAAAAGACATAAGATTAAAAGTTCATGGTCGGATATTTTTAAAGTTTGTGAATTTATTAGATACTCTAAAAAATTTAAGGACTAAATTAAAGTTTGCAAAAACCACCTCTCAAGTATGGTGGTAGTTGTAATTAGATCCTTAAACTTTCAATTTTAAAAATTAAACCCTCAAAATTATAAAAATGTTAAAATTGAGTCAAGTTGGATCTTTAAACTTATATACTTGTATAAATTGTAACATTTGTATAAGTTTGAATTCAATTTTTATCATTTGTGGGTTCAATTTCTACCATTATTGTAAACTTGGAGTCTAATTTTAACACTTAGAAGTTTTAGAGCCCAATTTTTACAATTGAAAGTTGGAGGGTCTAATTGCAACTATTACCATACTTCATGAGTAGTTTTTGCAATTTGGCCTTTTAAATTTATTGAAAGTATGGGAGTAGAGGTTGACATTTGAATGTAATTTTTCTGCCATGTCATGCGATGTAATGCAACTTAATCCAAGGAAATTATCATAAATTTAAAAAATATCAAACTATTTACAAAAATATTAAAAAAAAAAATCATTGTCTAGTGATAGATTTCTATCACTTGAGCGATAAAAGTCTATTGCGGTCTATTGCCAATAGATAGTGAAAGTTTTATATATTTTAAGCAATAAAAGTCTATTGCAGTCTATTACCGATAGATAGTGAAAGTTTTATATATTTGTAAATAGTTTGACTCATTTTGCTCTATTTGAAAACAACTGTATATTTATTTTGCTATCTTATTTGTAAATGAAAATGGACTGCAATAAATATGTAATATACATGTTTATTAATTATTTAAATTCTTTTTTTTTTTTTTAAATTAGAACTTCTAATTTCCAGATTTATAGGATAAACTTGAATAAATTTTATGATAGTTGAACTATGCAAACTCGTGTCGTATACCTTTCACTCCATTTATTTATATATACTAAAAATTATTTGAAAGGAACGAATGGAATTATTTTGAAATATTGTGTATATATGTGTATATATAAAATCATTATTCTTGGGTTCTTATTTTCTAATTGCCCTTTGACAAGTAAGAAAGTGGTTCGAAAACCATTTAAGAAACTCTATATTTAATTCAAATTCATCCCTACTTGATCTTAAATAATCTTAAAGACATTATGTTAACTTTTCAATACGAGAGTGGTGTCCCTGCTAGTAACCTTATGGACCCACACACTATGTTGACTTGCTTAAATTGTGTATAATTTTCTCAATTTTAGACTATTTAAATATAAACATTTTTTTCATAGAAGTTTTATTGATAGTACTCAATAATTTATTATTGATGATACATATTTGTTTAAAACATGATACAAAATGTAAACATTTAATAATTTATGCATTAGTTAGAGCTTAAAATAGGATGATATATACAATATAGAGTTGAAGAATTAAATCTCTAACTTCGAAATTGAAAATATAAATTTTATGTCAATTTAACTAGATTTGTTTCGACTATACAATAATTATCAATTAAGAGATACATACAATAAATATATAATAATATTGAGAGGAAAAACTTATTCTCACTTGTAATGATTTCAACTTTGACCTAAGAGAAGATTATAATGGCTTTGTTCTTGTGATTTTGAAGTTTAGATCCTATCTAACCAAAACCAAATTGGAATTGATGAGTTAACCATGAATGTCACGTCTATGAGACACCAAAACAGCAATTTAATACAAATAGAACTATTTTTCAAAATATGATTTGAGGGCTTTGGACTCTAAACATAAACATAGTTGTCACTAATACATTTTTATGACAATTGAATTTTACAAGTTAAATATATCAAAAGAAATTCTTGAATCTTTAATTTTATATTTTATTATTATTTCTTTTTTAATTCACATCTGTTTTATTATTATTTCTTTTTTAATTCACATCTACTAAGTCCATTGCAAATTTAGACCGATAATGTATCTAAAATTTAATTTTGTAACTAACAAATTAGTTAATGTTTTGAAAATTTTAAATAATCATGTTATATATCCTTAAAAAAACATGGAATAATTTAGAACAATAAATAATTAAAAGATAATTTTTAAAATATGTTTTTTTTAAAAGAAAAAAAATTAAATAAAGTTTGAATATGGTAAAGTGCCCACCTCATGCATCTACCCTAAAAGTTAGGCTTTTTCCCACTTAAGTACAACTCCAATCCAAATGAACAACTTGGATACTCTTACTTTTGCAGTATATACACATATATAATTGATTGTAGAGTCATTAACCACTAACTCACATTGGGATTAACTTTCTTTTTCTTTTTCTTTTTTATTCATCACTTTGAGGTTATGGTACAATAATTGATATTTTATTATTGAATTATTTTCACATATTACAAAATAAATTAAAATATTTATAAATATAGTAAAATATACTAGTAGACAGTGATAAACGCAGATAAACTACTGTCATTATCAAAGTCTGTCACTATCTATTGTCTATCAGCGTATATCACTGTCTATATGAAATTTTACTATATTTAAAAATATTTACAACAATTTTGTCATTCAAAACAATTATTATTATTTCTTCCACTATATTATATCTTATCCCTGACTGATTAAAAAAATTTCCAACCTAGGTTTGACTAAATTTGTTCTAAAAGGTTTTAAAATCTTAATTAAATTTAGTTCTTAAAAGTCTTTAAACTTTCATTAATTATAAAACACTCAATCTTCAATTAAATAATTTTTTTTTCAAGACACGGTCTCCATTATACATAATAGAAGTTGTAAGGAAATAGAAAATTCACATGTAGCTAATTCTTTTATTTATTTTTTTAAAAGAAAAGTTTATAGTTCGAACTTAGGGGTATCCAACAAACTTCTAAAATAATTGTTGAGTTTTTTAGCTTTAATTATTTAGTTAAGATGTTTGATAAAATCAATCATTAAAATGTTTAACTTCAAAGTATATGTTTTTAATATTGATGTTGGCAGATGAAGTAAAGTGGGGGAAAAAAAATCTTGTGTTAGTTTTGGTCAAAGAAGATTGAACCATTTTCTTATTGAAGGTGTTTTTTTTTAGAGTTTCTATCAGAATTATTTATACCATAAAATTTCAATTAAAAGATTAATTAACTACTTTAAATATTTATAGCAATCTTTATAAATATAGCAAAATAGCAAAAGGAACTAAAATATTTATAAATATAGCAAAATTTCACTATTTAACTGGTATAGATCGCGATAGACTACTATCTGTCTCATTATCTGTGTCACAATAGACACAGATAGTAGTTTATTACGATCTATTGCGGTTTATCGGAGATAGATTATGTATTTTGCTATTAGTTGTAAATATTTTCAGCAGTTTTGCCATTTAAGATAATTTCTCTTTATTTTTAATATTTTTTTTAACCGTATTTATATTACAGTGTAAAAACTTCAATAAATAATATTTACAACTTATCTGAAGTAACTTTTCAAATACTTCAAGACTCCTTTTGAGTATTTAAAGAAAAAAAATTAAAGATATTTTGGTTTTAAATAATTAATTTGTCAAACTACTTAGTTTAATAGTATTTGACATGACCTACTTTGTTAGATGTTGAAGGTTGAATCCCTTCTATATAATGGTTGTATAAAAAAAAATAATTAACTTTGATATAATAAACTAGAAATAAGAACAACCTAATAGCACGAGAAAAAGAGACATGTATTTGAGTAATTTTTGTTTAACAAAAATTGTAAACTATTACTCTTGAATGATAAACATTTGTATGTCAGTTGAGCTATATATGTTCTTGCTTTAGCTATGTTGTTACAATTTATCACTACAATTATATATTTCAAGTTTCAGTTTAAACAATTGCGCACTTAAATTTAAGAAATTATTATTAATTAGACCTTTAAATCTATAACACATGTCTCTACTATATATATATATAAGGTCAAAAAGGGCTATAAGAGGAGATTTTTTAAATTTCTATTTGGTCCTTAGAATTTTTATTAAAGAAAAAAACTTGAGTGCAATTGGGTTGCACCAATCTTCTATGGAGCAAAAGTTGTACCAAATGAAAAATTGTCACGTGGCAATTTTGTTTTTTAAAAAAATAGATTTTTTTTAAAAATTTTTTTATTTGTGTGGTAAAGAGGAGGGGAGCACAATGATTAGGTACATCCTAGGTTGCACCCAATCATTGATATTTTATAAATGTCTATTTTGTCCTTTTACAAGTATTCAAGGTTGAAATGGTGATGTGTGTGATTTATACCATAGATATGAAACATTATGATCTAACGGTAGAGATTTATTTGAACATATAACATGTCTTTTGCCTCTTACAACTATTCAAGTCGAAGTGGTTACACGATGAAATAAAACATTGTGATTCAATGGTAATTATATGTTTGAATGGATAGTCACGTTCTTTGTGTCACTACAACTATTTGAATTGAAGTGGTTATATAATAAAATGGCATCTTTAGTATATATGTGTGATCTAGACCATAGATTTGAAACAACATCATCCAATATTAGAGATATATTTGAATTCAACAATCAAATCATTTTTCCTTCAAAAGTTCATAAATTTTATTTGTCTTCTTCCGCAAATAGTTACAATTTGAGCCCAACAATCTAAAATTACACTTTCACTAATTAGATTTTTTTAATAACAAATTTAGGAACTAAAATAAGACTGAATTTCATGTAAATCACACCTATTATGAACCAATATATAAACAGAACTATAAAAGAAAATCCTTTTTTCTCCCCTTGGAGAATCTTTTGTTTTTTCTCTCTTACCCCTATATTTTTATTAAACTTTTATTTAATTTAAGGGGATGCAATTTTTAGATTATAGGTGTCTATTGAATCTAATAGTTGCCATTAATGCCAACAGGATGAGACTCTTCAAGAAGGAATGTGACTCTTTAATTATATATGTATCTATTAAGTCTAATATTTAGTAAAAATTAAATATTATTGGGAGAAAAAAAGTTATTTATCTATTTGGTCCCTAGATGTTAAAATCTTATACATTTAGTCTTTAATTTCATTTTAATCTATAGGTTTTAAAATGTTACAATTTTACTCTTAAGGTTTGAATTTTGTTTTAATTTGGTCCCTAAATTTCATGATTTCCACGTTTTAATTATATTCTCATTGACTGTATTTTTTTTTTAAGTACAGATTATTCCAATGCTCTGTCCTATGGCACAAGGAAGAAATTATCTTATACTCAAAATGAATTAAAATTTTGTTAGCTTGAGTTCAACAAATACTTCATATTTAAATATAACTAAAATTTTTGTTTGACGAGTCATGCAAATACTTTTAATTAAAAAAAAAAAAAAAAAAAAAATGTTAAAAATCTTTCTTAGATTAGGTCAGACAAATAGCTTGTACTAAGAAACTAAACTCTTCAATAGACTAAGACACACAAACATACTTTGTACTAAAACAACTATAAATTTTGTCAAACTGCCCACACAAATATCACAGATCAACAACAGCTGCAACTAATGTCAAGATAATTATTAGAAAAAACTCTCAAAACATACTAGTTTCAAGAAAAAGAAATCTGAGTTATTTTCCTCTCAAAACTTAATTAATTAATTTTGGATCATTTCTAATTATTTTAAATTAATTAATAACCATTAACTCTAAAGATTGAAAGTGAATATTTAGTAAAAAGAATAAGATTAAAAGTATAAATTTTGAAACTTAAAAGTATAGAATTGTAAAATTGTAAAACTCACAAAATAGATAGGAACTAGATTTTAGGGACTATATATATATATATATTAATTATAGTTGTTGAATGAATTAAATTAAGGAAGAAAAAAAATAAAAAGCCGAAAGGTTTGAAATGGGGTTTTCCTTTTTTGGGTGTTGGTAATGAAAATGATGATGGAAACATGGAAGGCTGAAATTGAACAACCCATAGCTTTTATACAAATAATGTAATGAATATCTAAGTTTAAATGATGAGAAAGCAAATGAAGAAACAGAGACATTCCATTTCCATGGTTGTAAATTTTACAAAGAAAAAACGAGACTAATAAATTAATTAAAATTGTGATGAAATTTGAAATTGCAATTGCCTCAAAAAATGATAAGAAGAAAAAAAAAAAAAAAAAAAAAAAAAAAAAAAAAAAAAGCAATGTGGTTAAATAGCACCACGTGATTTGGGACCCGCCAAATAGGCACCCAATCTCCACCAATAATTCTCAATATCTCTTTGCGTTTCCTTTTTGTCACGTGAATTTTTTGTCATTTTATCCCTTTATCTCTCCTCTTACAGAAATTAGATGTAGAGAGAGAGAGAGAGAGAAAGTGACCATTTTTCTACATAAAAATTAGTTATAAATTTAATCCCATATGTTTTCTGGATAATTTCAATTTTATCTTTATATCCTAAGTTTCCTTTCTATGATTAAATTAAAAACTCTGTTATTTAATCATCTCTCAAAATAAAAAATAAAAATTAGATTTAGTTCGTAATTCTTATGTAATTGCCATTTTTTTTTTTTTTTTTGGAGTTCACTAGTATGTGAAGTGAGAAATTGAATCTCCAATATTTTGGTCTAAATTATGATACGTTAACTAATTAAACTATATTTTGATTGACATCTCCGAACTCCTTCATAATCTATCTTTTTTCCATTCATTTTCCGTTATTCAACTCTAAATCTCAATACATTCAACTAGTATAAGTGGTCAAATAAAAACATTAATTTTTTAAGCTTGATTACACTATGTAGATCACATTAAAACAAAGTTCAAACTATATATGAGGATTGGATAGAAATCATTTAATTATAGACTAAATAAACTATAAAGATGAATTCATAATTTAGTTTGACAAAATTAAATTTTTTAAAAGTAAAAGAAAAATATTTTTTTAGTTATTTAACTTTTATCTGAGTAACAATTTAATTCCTATCGTAATAAATATTATTAAGATTTAACGAAATTTTTTATAAATCGATCATGAAATAGATTGGTATAAAAACTATGAAGTCATGTTACAAATTAAGAGATAAGTATTAGAGAATAAATTATTATTTCTGTAATAGTTGAACAACTAAAATATTTCTTTTAGCATCAAATAATATAAACGATAAGAACTAAATTTATCATTCAACCCTTTTTTTCTTTTTCTTTTTTCTTTTATCTTTCTAGTCTTTGGTGGCTGCCACTTGTTTGGATTCTTCAATTGCTTTTAAAGTGGAGTTACAAAAAAGCTGCTTGGCTTTTTAGTGATGACAGTTCAACACTTATCTGCAGAAGAGAGATGGCTTTGCTTTTCCAATAGCTTCCAAAAATGGCTGTTGCCTCATTGGTTTCAACTCTTGATTATTGTTATGTTTTTTTTTCCAACTAAATGACAAACAAAATAACAATCCAATTCCCTCAAAAACTGTTTTCAATCAACCCCATCCCCTTTTTTCTGACCTGCTTAACATAAAAAATCATAAATTCTATCACAAGCTTGAAGAATATATGCATATATGGAAAGTAGTATGTGCAAAACAAGTAAGATCAATTGTTTCTTATTTATTTCTAAAAGTTTATTTAAGTACACATTTTAGTTATTATTGGTTCTACTACTACACCTCACTCACTCCTGTACTAACTCTTCCTGGATCCCATACATTTATATATGTATATGTACATTATGATTCAGAGAAACTTCAAACTGCAAACAACATGCCATCTACTTCTTCAACACTACAAGTACACAATAAAAATCAAAGTCATTTTCGTCTTCCGTTACCAAAACTCGAGTCTTTTCTTCTAGAAGGTAATGGCCGTGGGATCTACTGTTCTTTTCCTTGGATGGATCTAATGGTTTATACAGATTTGAAACAGAAGGATGAACTCGAGGCAGTTGTGTAAGTTGGTTTAAAGTTGTACCATCCAGATGGGCTGCAGCGAACACTTTGATGGCACATTCGGGGAAAAGCATTGTTGTATCCTTTTACGAGCTTTCATGAAATTTGATTGATCTGGACAATGCAGCTGGATTGACTTGCAAGACTGGAGAGGCTTCGGCTTTGTGATTCTTTCCGTTGGTCTTCTTTGATTGAAAAGCCTTGAAAAGCCCTTCACTGACTGAATCAGTCTTGTCATTTTTTATTCCCAGAGTTGCCCATATGGAGCTTTTAGCTGCTTCGCCGGGGTCGTCAATCCTCAACGTTTTTGGTATCCAAAGACATCTCTCAGCTTTGTTATCTTTCTGCTGCTCGTCTTCCCCAAAATCGCTTTGCTTGGTCACATTCTCATCTCTTGAATGTTTCCCCAAGGTTGGAGAGTTGGGAGCATGGTTTTGGGCAACAGGGCTCAGAGATGGTGGCTGGGAAACCCACGGGACTGTCCAGGCGCCGGGAACGGTACAACCCCAAAACGGGGCGGTCGGATAGAACGGCATAGGGATGCCTGGTGGATAGAAAGTAGGAGGTGGAACAGGAGAGCTCCATTGTGGTGAATTCCAAGGGTAAGGCCAAGGAGCCCCAGGGAAGAATGGAATCTGAGGAGGTAAAAAGCCTTGACAATTATGAATCACTTGATCTTGTGGCCCAGTTTTGCCTTCTTCATTATTTATAAATGATGGAGTTGCAGCAGATTCCTGAGACTGATCATCATTTTCACCATTCTCATAAGCCACAGGAATTTTCAGAGCTTCAGGTTTTTGAAAACCATTTCTAGTACTATTCTGCCTTGTTTTATCAGCAATGTTCAAAATGGAAGCCATTGATTCACAAAGAGGGGCATCTGAACCAAATGCCAATACATTGCCATTAGGTTTGAGGGCAGAATGATGGATACCATTAGAAACATCAGTTCGAGCATGCTGAAGCGATTCTGAAACAATAATCTGACGATGGTGAGAAGCAGAGCTTTTGTTCTTACGACGTCCGGCACCCACAGGAACATTCCTCATTGTCCCTCCAGCAGTCCAATACCTTTGACAGTTCTTACAAAAGTGGCGCGGTTGATTGACATTGTAGTTATTATAATAACAGAACTTGGTATCCATGCTGTTACAGCGGGGGCACGGAAGTATCTTGTCGGGTTTCTTGAGAGTCTTCTCTTGCGAGTTACTTGTTTCATTCTGTTCATCAGTCTTTGTAGTACTTGACGGATTACTTTCCTCACCAGAAAGTACTTTAGAATTCTCTGATCTCACTGCAGAAGTATCCGAATTAGTAAACTCTTCGGTCGAAACAGATAAGCCTCCATCTCCATCGCCATCTCCATCTCCATCTCCATCTCCATCTCCATCTCCATCTCCATCTTCCAGCTTAGTTCCACCTGATTTTCCTCTTATAGTCTCCTAATACACCAAAACACAAATACCAAACAAAATTCTTTATGAAAAAATTAAAACAACATTACCAAATTTAAGCAACAAACCTCTACCACAGTGACACAAGTTCAAAAGATATCTCAATAAACTCCTAACAAACTCAATAACTTTAACCCAAATTCTGAAAGCATCAAAGCAGCATTTCTAAAAAAACTTCACGCTCAATTATGGAAATTACAGCAAAAAAGTACCTGCATCACTAAATTAAGTAAACAAAACAGGCTTTCCAAATTGGTAAATCTGAGTACAAAATCAAAATCCAAAATCTTCATAACAGAATCAGAAATATCACAGAAAAAGATCTCACAAAACCCCACAAATCAAAACAATCAAAGAAGAAACCAAATAGAAAAGAAACCTAAATTTCCTAGGACAGATGAACATACATCAAGTCAACAAAATGAATAGAAGCAATATAAAAGCAGCAAAGATATCGGCAATAAAGCAAATGGGTATCCGAAAAAACAAGAATCGATTTAAGGTAACTCCATACCTTATCGACCTCCAGATCTTCAGCATCCCCATCGATATTGGCTTCCGGGGACAAGCTTGAAGAAGAAGAATCGTGGTCATGATCAACAGCGGCGGTGTTATCGTCACCGGGTGTGAGAATAGGTAAAGAAGATGGAAGCTGAGGAGTGGCCGGAGAAGCCTCAGGTAGAGGAATCGTCTTGCCAAAGAGCTTGATCGCCGGATCTTTTGGCTCCGACATTTCTGCCCTGTTTTTTCTTTTTTTCTTTTCTTTTTTCTTTTTCTTTTTTTCCTCTATTTTTGCTATTTTAATTTTTCATTTGGAAATCAAATCCAAAAGAGAGAGAGAGAGAGAGAGAAAGAGATCTGACACGAGTGAAGTGTCAGCGTGGAGAAATTTTACATCCGACTAGGAGAAACTCCGCTTTTTCCCTTTTTTTCAATTTTTATTTATTTCTTTCTTTCTTTTTATTATAATATCCTAATATTAATATTTCGCTATTTCGCTATTTCTAATTTCGACACCATATCTATTCATTCCAGCTACATTACCAATTTTTTGTATAATTAAATTGATGTTTCTTTTTGTAATAATATAATATATGATGGGTCAATTTAAAATATATAGAAAAGTATTAACATAAATGGAAAATGAATCTAAAAATGAAAACGGCGACGTAATTGGTGATGGTATTGGGTTCTTTTTATAAAAAAAAATTTTAAAAAAAAAAAAAGGAAAATGGTTTGAACGGGGTGAAATGACACGTCAGCAGTAGTGGAGGATTCTCAGCCACAAGTTTGTTTGTGGCCTTGAAAAGATCTTCTTTCTTTTCTCTCTTTTTGATTTTATTCTTTTTCTTTTTCTGTTTGCTTTTGTTTTTTTTTTTTTTTTTTGTAAAAAAAAATATATATATATATATTGACATTGTCTTTCAATCCTAGTCAGCATTTATTCGCTTTATATAATTCTACCTAATATCTCCGTTTCCTCGGGTACCAATCAACTAATCGCCGATCCAAAAGTTATTTGTCTTTCTTTTTCTAAAAAAACAAATTACTATTATTTTTACTTTTACTTTTCTTCTCAATTTAAATACCCATTAATAGATTTGTATTAAATAACTTAAATTCTTCTTCGTTTTTTATCTACGGTAGTAAATTGTGATAACTTGTAATAATGTTAATTAATCTTATACTCTCGGCATGATTTTGAAATTATTAAAACTATTTTTCATATGTTTATGATTTTGAAATTATTAAAACTACTTTTCATATGCTTAAAATAATTATGAAATTGGATTTTAATTATGAAAAATTAATTTAATATTTAATTCTACATTTTTAAATGCAAGTTTCATATTAATTTAATTTTTTATACCTATTTGTAGGGATGAAAAAAAAGAAAAAAGAAAAACTGCTTAGACTGATTACAATTATTCATCAATTTAAGTTGGAGTCAGTCAGTTTGGTAGACTCAGGTTGAAAATCTAAAAAATAAAAATCTATTAGGTCAACTTCAAGTTAGGCTAAAAAGCAAATTGAAAAATCAAACCGATCAATAAGATAGGTATAATATAGACATGGTGTATTATCATCTTCGACCTTCCTTTAACATCGATATTAACTAGAGTTGTCTTTGTCTAAAATGCAATTAAGGTTGCGCTTGTTTTATTACTCATTCTCGATTTTAAAGTTCATTTCAATAGAGCATTTCACTTTTCCAAAGACGATGTCAAAAATATTGATGTGCAAATCTTCTGAATTTACTCAATACATATATGCTTTACTAAAATTTCAAAATGATGTGTGACCTGAAAAACTATGAAATTTGTACACCAATATCGTACTTGTCATACAAACTCGATGCCTAAGTTAAAAAATGAAGCAAAATGATGCAACAAGTTTGGAGTTTTAGAATATGGTTGAAGTCATAATATTTTGTGTATTCGTGCTTGACCTAGATTTTTTCTTTTTATTTTTCTTTTTTTGAATTAGATTGAAAGTTATTTAACTAAACTCATAGGAGATTTCTGAAGTTGGAGTCATGTTTGAGACATGCTTAGGCGCCAAGTAGGCTTTTGGGTTGCAATTTAGATTTGTTAGGCCCTGAGCATAGTGTGATTAGCAAGGCCCGACTATTAGTCAACCTTGATATCTTGAGTTTATGTCTACTTTCGAGTGTTTTTCTCTTTTGACCTTTTTTTGGCGTTCAATGTATCTAGTTAGGTCAATAGACCACTCATAACAACTTAAATATAACAAAAAAAAAAAAAAAAAAAAAAAAAAAAAAAAAAAAAAAAAAAAAGTGTTAGAAGCAAAATCGAATAAATATACATATAAAAAATTTTAATTGAGATATTTAAAATCATCATCTAGCTAATAGGTAAAATGAGATATTAATGATTAGGTAATTTTCAATTTTTTTTGCTTTTTAACTTTTAAAAGTCATAAATTTTCTTCTATAATTTTCAATCAGATTTTTCAATAAAAAAAAAAAAAGAAAAAAAAGTTGGTCAAAGTTTGTTAAAAAAAATTAACATGTGATTTGTTAAATAATATATGTGAGAAATGTGGCATGGCATTTAGACATGGCACTTGAAAGTAATAAATTTGATGGACAAGTCAATATTTTGACAAACAAAATAAGTTTTGTGGGCCAAATAGCATTTAATCGACTATCATTTTATTTAAAGAACTATGTCCATAAATAATAATTCAAGTATACACTAACTTTTTGTACAACCAATTTTAATAAGAGTTTTCATTAATGAAATAATTTAATTCAATATTTTAATACATTAAGAGAGATTGAGAAATACCTACAAAATTATAGAGCATATTGTATATTTAGCCTAGTCATTTATATATTAATTCATTAATATATTGAAACTATATTCTAATAATAATAATAATAAAGAGATGGAGAGAGAAATAAGAGAATCGACTAAAAGAATTTTTAAAATAAATAGATAAATAAAGAAGGCAAAACGTGATGAGAATCTTAAACATAAAAGATTCTTCTGATTAACCCATACATAGGCATCCTAAAATAAAGTGTTGATACATGTCCAAATGCTACAATCTCTAAGATGCTGGTGGACAATAAACAAACAAAAAATTATAGTTTTCTACTGCCCGGAGACTCAAATGAGTAGCTATTGATGAAAGATCCCGCCCATTTCTGGTTTTCTTCGAACCAATGGGAGACTTGCATCTCCGGCGAACCAATAGTTTCTCCTATTAACTTCTTCTCGATATTTGAATGAAATTCAATATTTTGTAGATTCTCTACATGTTTTATATAGTTGTGGTGCTATTGAAAGTTCTTTTTCGCTAAACGTAACTGCAATTCTGTTGCACACACACTTGTTTCTACGTTCAAAAAAAATCAAACGTTCAATATGCTTTGATTTTTTATTGTTGTTTTTCTTAGTTTTGTTTATTTCTCCTTATATATATATATATATTTGTTTAATATCTTATAAATTTCAAATTTTTAATTTGATGTATAATAGGTTCTTTCCTAAAATTTACACAACTATTTGACACAAATAGTAAGTTAGTGTTTAATAGACACAAAAATTAAATTTAGGTCTAATAGATTCATTAATGTTTTAAAATAATGTTGAGAGACTAGGGATTTACCAAAACTTAAAGACGTATCAAATATTTTTAAATTATTATTTTTTTAATTTTAAAACTTAAAAGTTCATAAATATTATTATAAAGTTTTTAAAATGGGTAAATGTAAATGTAAAATATTAGTAGATAGAATGAAATTTAGATTTAGTTATTGTAGATAAATTTTGATATATTTATAATTATTTGAAAATATTTGTTATACACCTCCTAATAAAGTGCTATTTATTATGATTAAGTTTTTATAAAATTGAGAGATGGATTAAGGGGAAAAAAAAACTTGAAATAATCTCCGAGCTTTTGGGGAGTTTGTTTTGGCAGATTGAAATTGCAATATTGAAAAAAGAAAAGGGTTTGCAAGTTGCAAATATAAAAAATAGTAACCTGTGGGTGAAGATATCTAGGGGTGGAAAGACGATAGAGCCCACTGATTCCAAGTCAGCTTGTTTTTCCCAACAAGTCACGCGAGCCGGGCCCAGCCTTGACACCCTATTCTTTTTTCCCCAAATTTATAATACTATACTAATACCACTATTATGTCCCTTTTTTTAAATATATAATTCTACCTCAATTCATTATCTATCACGTTTTAAAAAAACAAAACAATATTCATTGTTGCTATTTGTTCCTATAAGGTTTTTAGAGAATTGTAATGAATAGTTTAGAGTCTTTAACCTGATAAAATTGAAACTTCAAAGTCCAAATGCAAGCACAAGAGTCAAAATTGGTATTTTTAAATTAAACAATATTGAATGTTGAAGAATAGATATACTATTATAATAATAAAGATTAACAAAAAAAATGAAAAAAAAAAAAATTAAGTCCGGTTTGATAACCATTTGGTTTTTAGTTTTTAAAACTTAATTCTATTTCTTCTTAATTTCTTAAATTTTGGTCATACAAAAATTATACTTTTTTTTTTTAGTTTTCAAAATATGACTTGATTTTAAAATTAACAGTAAAAAGTAGTTAACAAACTAAAAAGTTTATTGGCTAAAGATATATTTATATATTTAATTTCTATAAACTAAAACTAAAAACTAAATGAAACCTAGATTTTTGCTACTGTAAAAATGATCAAATACAATAGTTTCTAATATTAAATCAAATTTAATACAGGACCAAAATAGACAAATCATAGATGTGGTATTTGATTTAAATATCAGATTTAAATAACAGCCAAATTAGAAGATTATTGTGCTCATAAATCAAGGGATTATTGAACACAAAAACAATGATTATAATCTAAATTCTATAGAAGCATCAAATTACAGTTAGCAAACATTTGAGATTGTTTTTGGAGAATCTTAACCCTTTTTTTACGTTTTGGTACAACATATTTAATTCTTTTAAAAATACGTTAATTTCACAATACTTTAAAAGTGTATTTACTAAGTTTCAGATTCTCCTAAAATCTAATTAGTATTTAGTTTTCAATCTTACACTTTAAAAATAAATTTTGTTTTGTATATTTATCTATTTCTCACCTAATCAAATCTATTTTCTATATTCAAGAGTTGATTCATCAATTTTTTTTTAAAAAGTATACCATATTGAATTTTTTAAAAATTCCTTAATATTTAAAAATTAATATATAGCAAACAAAATGTACCATTTAAACAATTATTTAAAATTTTAAATTACCAAAAATTATTATAAGTTTATTTTAGTTATTATATCTAAAATAAGATGTTTTTGTATTTATTTACTAAGCACCATAATCTATTTTTCAAGTTTAAATTAAACTTACTAAACACTATAATCTATTTTTCAAGTTTAAATTAAACTTACTAAACACTATTTTACTTCTTTTTACAACTGATTGTTCTAAAAAAACAACTGCCAACAATTATTTTACAAACTACAACAATCCAAAATGGAGCTTTAATAGAGTTTTCAAGAGGTAAATTATCTTAAATGACAAAACTGTTGAAAATATTTACAAATAATAACAAAATATCATAATCTATCTACAACAGACTGTGATAGATCGTGATAGACTATTATTTGTGTCTATCTGGACACAGATAATAGCCTATCATAATCTATTGCAGCAATAAAATTTTACTATATTTTTAAATATTTTAATTTATTTTTCTATATTTAAAAGTAATCTCCTCAAAATCACTTATTCCAAAATTAAGCTTTTTTGCAAAGAGCAATGTGTTTTAAAATCCAAGTGCAAAAATATTAAGGGCGGCATGATTAATGGAGGATATTAGTAGTTGAAAAAAAAAAAAAAAAAAAAAAAACCTCAATTAACATACAGTAAGGGGAAAATTGGTAACTATACTCCAATTTTTCTAATTATTAAATAACATTAGTTTCATCTCAAAAAAAATTTATTAAAATTAGAGGAATAAGTAATTAAGGTAACTTATAAATATTATAAGATTTTTTTAACTTTTCTAAGGTGAGATTCTCAATACTAACCCTAAACAATATTTCATTTCTTTTTGGATTAGTCAACTAAGCATGTATATGTGTGGGCTCCGCATCCACGGCACTAGAAAAATTGAATAGTAGGAAGTAAAGGCATATTAGGTATAAAATTTAAAAACAAGAGATTCAATTAAAACAAAGTTATAATTTATGTTTTTAGATATGTGTTTGACAACAAATTTAGAAATTAAATTTTAATTTAAACAATTATTTTATAATTATGTTACGTACTATATTTATAAACCACAAAACTAGTTGTGATTACACTTAATATTAGTTAACTATGTCAAAGAGAGCATATAACTTAACTGACATATGTATGTGTTAATAAACACCAAATTAGTGGTTTGAATTTCCCTAATCTCCATTATACTAAAAACTTAATTGAAAATAAATTATTATTAATAAAATTATGAACATGTTTTATGTTACAATTTGTTGTATAATTATTATTTTATAATATGATATAATTTATAACACATTAATTAACATAATGCATATCTTAATGAAAAATTGACTTGAGTTTAAAATTTCACATATCATATTTCTAAACATTCTTATCTTTATTTAATATAATTCAGTATTTTAAATTTTACAATTTAAAATCGAATACACTTAAAACATAAAGTGTTATTTTTAGAGGTTACAAATCATACTTCAGATACAAAATCTTAATGGTCTATCCAATACAAATTTCCTAAAAACATACAACATAATTCGAATTCCAAAATAACAGGTGGACGAATTGAAAAGGTCCACGTACCTAACTCTGTCTTAATCTACTTTTTTCCATTTTTGTAAGGTAATATAATAATACACATCCTATTATAATTTTCCTCCAAAAAAACAAGAAAAAAAAATGAAAAAAAAAAAACAAATATACTTGAGTTTGAGTTGGAGCCTATTACCTGAATGCACGTGTTTGAATCTACCACACGTGGGGTTCATTTGCCTCGACTTTTTGCCTCGAGGATGACCTTTTTCTTTTTCGTTTTGTTCCTTTCCCTGTCCATCAACTATTACTATAATAATAATTATCATTATTAATAATTAATAATTAAGAGAGGAAGGGAGGAAATATCAATTTATAGTTCTAAATTTTGAGGTTATATAAAATAAAGATAGTAAATTAATAAGGAAAATTTCAAAAAATATTTTTTAAAAAATATGATTGTTTGCCAATTATTTATGGATATGTAGTTATTTCAAAAGAAGAAAAAAATTCTCAATTTCAATAAATTTTTTATAGAAATTTCAATGTTTCGAGAAAATTTTAATTCTTTTTTCAAATTAACTATAATAGGTCAATTCAAGTTTTTCAACTTTATGGGATTATACACAATTCTATAGTTTTATATACTAATGTCATTTTCGACAAAGGATTTAGCCCTTTTTATGTACTACTTTTTTTAATTTCTAACTCTTCTCAATTTCTAGCTTTATTTTCGACCCAAAACTTTCATTTATAAAGAAATTGAATTTGAAAATTCCACAAAAAAATAATATATATTTATTTTTAATCTCATTAAACTTTTTTCATAAAATTTTCACTATTATTTCACCTCAAAATTGAATTGATGTGAGTTTTTTTCTTTTACATCCAAAATTTTCATAATTTTCAACTCAAAACTTTCTTTTAGATTTATACTCTCGCATCAACATTTACACAAAAATTTACAATAAAATCTAAATATTGTCTTATTTTATAGAATTTGTGATTAAAAATGGTCAATTATAATCTAATTAAACCACAATCAAAGCTTCCTTAACTAATTATAACAATTTCCATCAAGTTCCATAGTTTTTCCTGAACTTTTCATCGATATTGATGATATTGATATTTCTATCGATATCGATATTTTAGATTTTGATGATAACTATATTTTGACTTAATTTCAAACATAAAAAACTTATTATTATTATTATTATTATTATTATTATTATTATTATTTGTGTCTAAAAGACAAAAAAAGTTTATCATTCACTTCAAAATCATATCCATTTGAATCTAATTTTTTCTATAAATTGGTTAAACTAAACTCCCAAAATTTTCATTAAGGTATGTTAACAATTCAAAACTAATATTTAATTTTGATTATGGTTGATAATCAAGATATGGGTACGAAAATCTAAACTTGCAAAATTAGATAATTCAATAGAATTTAAATTACTTATGATAACAAAAATATAGAAATAATTTTATATTTTTTATTTTGATAATCCCTATTAATTAAAAAAACATATTTCTTATTTTGATTTCTATTATTAATTTCAAATTTTAATTTAAACCAAAGTTTTATTTTTTATTTTGTCATAACTCCTTTTAATTTCAAATTTTAATACTTTATTAGTTAAAGAAATGATTTTTCCACTCATCACATCACTAAAACTACAATATTTTTCTAAATAATTTCAAGATCTAAATATTTTCTAAATCTATGATTTTCTTTTCCAATGTATTCATATTTTAATTTATAAAATTTAAATAATAAGTGATTTATGTTAACTTTGACAACACTACAACTTTAGATACATTAGTAGTGACATTCAAAACTTAATTTTTGAAATTTAGGTTCGGATAGATAACTATTTCATTTTTTATTTTTTAGTTTTAAAAATTATGTTTATAAACACTAATTTCACGCCTAAACTTCTAAATTTGTTATCAACTTTTTACAACTGTTTTAAAAAGCTAAACGTAAAAAACTAAACCAAAATTTGAAAAAAAAAAGTTTCAAATTTTTGTTTAATTTTTAAAAACAATTGTGAAAATTGTGATATTTGGCTAAAACAATCCTGATAATCCTTCGCTATTTAAAAAATATATATCTTTTTAGAGATAATTGTCCCTTAGTCAATTTATTTGCTTATCTACTCATTTTCAAACTTTAATTTAAACCTTCATTTTTAAATTGTGACAATCATTTCTTATTTTAAAAAAAAAATATTGGAGGACTTGATTACTCTATTAGTTTTAAATCTTAAGTCCAAAAGATTATGTTTTTTCTATTTTATTTTAATGTGATAATGTAGAGAGTTTATTATGATTTAGAGTTTTTTTTAAATTTTAATTTAATGATTTAAATGTGAAGTTTTTTTAAAAAAGTCTTTTTTATTTTAAAACTAAATTTCAAATCAATAAAATCTATGTGAATGATATTTTTTTTTTTTGTTTACATATGAAAATTTTGTTTTTGTACAATAAATTTTGTGTCTTAAATTAAATATTAGAATCAAGCATTTTTAAAAAAAAAGTTTTACAAATTGGTCGAGGATCAAACACTCAACCATATCATTTTTTATTTTTTTTTCAAATTGGTCAAGAGTATTTTTTATTTTTTTATTTTTTCTTTACCAAATAAACCCTGTTGGTGGATCCATAGATACAGCCTACAGACTTATCTGTAGCTATGTTTTTCTCCCTTAATAATTGTATCAAATTATCAATTTTTTTTCCTTCACAATTTATACCATTTATTACAATTTGTTTGAATAAATATTGTGTGCAACTTGTATGTTTATCGATTATAACTCAAAATTTTATTAACTAAATCAATTTAGTTTTTTAGTTAGATTTTCTTTTAAAAATTGTCCATACATTAATTTTAATTATCAATTATGTCAATTCGATATTTGAAAAAATTTACACACAGGTAAGAATTTGTGTCTGAATTATTTTTAAAGGCAATCTTAATGATGATTTTAAATTAATTTACTAATGAATATTTAGAATAAAATGGAATATAATTCATACACTATTTTACAAATGAAATCTAGATTTTTTTTAATTGATATATTTACAAAAGTTCAAGGTTAGAATTAATATAATTATTAGTTCATTATTTAAATTGATGTAACCCAAAATTAAGAGGTACAAATTGACATTTTCTCTTATCATAATAACAATAATAATACAACTTGCTATTGTGAAGGTTGTTTTATTTCTGTTTCTATATTTGAAAGGTATCTGTTATGGGTCATTTTGGATTGGGAGTCACAAGCTCGAAAGAGCATAACATATTAAGGGTGAAATTGAAATAACATTTAATCTTGTGAGAGCTATAGAAGAACAAGATACGAGTTAAGGGAGGAAGTGACTGGGAGAAGGAAGAAAATTGGGCCAAGTGACTCAATATGTCCACCTCAGCCTCGGAGGTTGAGACCAAGCAACATAACATGTTCACCTCAGCCTTAGAGATCGAGCTTGAGGTCACTCTTTTTTCCCTTCACGAGGGCATACTTCCTATGGGTCGCGATCTTAGCTCCCATGATTGTCCCAAGTTGGCATCTTTGAGTCCCTTCTAAATTAGGAACTCTATAGTTAGATCATTCTATAAAAAAAATTATAACTCCACGAAAGATAATTAAGTTGCTCTTCCTAGTGTCAGCATGCTATGACCATTTGCTATAAATACTAATTTAAGCATCAGAGATTACTACACCATGTATTATCTGTTTGTTTTGCAAGTGACTTCATCTTTCAAATACAAATTTATCATCGATGACATGTGAAGGTCTAGCGCTATAAATTTAGAAAATAGTCACCCCTAATAATTGGGAGTTACTTTGAAATTGAAATCACCACATTATTAAAAAAATATTATTTTTTGAAATTTATGATTTTTGGAATAATCTTAATCAATGGTTATTAGTTTGTGCATTTGGTCAAAGTTATTTTTGTGTCATAACTTTATGTTATTAAAATTAGCAAGTTTATTTTTACACAATTTTCTTTGGTTAAAATTAGTAGTTGAATTAGCTTAAATGGAATCGAAGAGTTGAAATTTTAGAGTCGAAAATTGATATACAACCTAACAATTAGGTCAAAATACATATTTTTCAAACACATATATATGTATGGACTATGCAATTGGCATTAATTGTATTGTCATTAACTGTAATGATTTGTATGGTCTTATTTAAATAGATCTCTCTCTACAAAGTTGACTTTTGATTTTGGCTGAAGGAATTGCTGAAAAGACAGAGACAATTAATTTGGTAATTAAATCACTCTATTAAATTAGTCTTCTTCTTCTCTATCAAATTTCATCCTCTTTCCAATCAAACCAGAAAGAAGAAGAAGAAGAAAAACAAAATGAATCAAAATTTGAGCTCTCTCCTAATAGGTTTGGTGGGTGCAGCCATCACTTTGTCTGCTTATTCTCAAACTTTGATATCTCCAACTGAGTGCATTACAGTGGGCCTTCTGGTTCTCATCTTTGGTCTTCTTGTCAATGAAGGTTTCATCTCTCTTTAACCCCCTCTTAATTCTCTCACCTTTTTTTTTCTTTTTTCTATGTAATAATCTGTATTTTTTTTTTTTTGCATTTGTATTGTAACTTTTGCTAGCTCTTGCCTTTATTAACTCTTTTATTTCAATTACCTTTAAATTATCATTTGTAATCTTGGTGGATTCAAGTTTCAGATCCATATAATCATCAATATTTGGTCAAAGCTTTGCGTAAATCTGAAAATTTCAATGAGATGGTACTCAGTTTGATGTGATGCTTCTGTTTAGTTTCTTTGTTTAAATCTCATGTCATCCCATCAAGGGGATTTTCAATTAATGGCTACTAGTACTTGAAGATATTTGGGTTCCCCCCCCCCCCCCCCCCCCCTCCTCTCTCTCTCTCTCATCTAACAGATTTATTAAGAGTCAAGGTGAAAAGACTTGGTTGTAAGTTTTCTAACTCTAAAGTGAAATTTGTTGTAACTTGTGAAATTGGGATTTTTTTTAAATCTAATTTATTGAGGTCATATTCGAGTGAAATTACCAAAATGGAACATCATGTATGCGAATTGGACTTTCGCTCTATTGCTCTCCTCACTCTCTCAACCTCATCTTTCTCTTGATTTCTTCTCTCTCACTCTCATATTTCTCGTTGTCTCACTATCTTGGTCTCCTCTCGCTCTCTTACTCTTTCGCTCCATTGCATTTGACGTTTGAATAATGTTTTGATGGCCACCAAAGACACCTCTACAACGGTCAGTGACAAATGGAGAACGGACAGTGCAAATGGAGGAAGAAAAATTGAGAAAGAAGGATAGGAAGAGGAAAATATTGATGTGAGTAAGAGGACAAATTGGAAAAGCCAAAATTCAAGGATTAAAGAAAATTCAAGGTAATTTTGTAACATTAGTAGATGATGATATAAGTAAGGACAAAATTTGAGGAAAAACTGTTTTAGAATTTGAGATGGGGTCTTAATTTAATCAAATATGTCTACAGATTGAGGCTCACAAACTCAACATTTTCTTGTTTACTAGCTATCTAATATGCCAAATCTAATTAAGTTCTAGCTTCTCTTTTTGTCCAATATATATATGCTCAATAACTTATCTAAAAGAAACATTAAATGTGATCGTCACATGGTGGTTGTGTTTCTTTAATCATCTCGATGTATAGATAAAATAAAAGTTTTAGATATATTCTCTCCCTTTCATCCAACAATATAAACCCACTCGACACTCGTCCCATTGTACTACCATCTTAAATAATTTCTTTACCACATGCATTGGGATTTGCAATTATACAATAGTATAATGAGTTTGCAAGATTCAATTATATACAGTTGTGTACTGTGGAGATAATAAATGTACAAACAAATGATGAAGTATCAATTAATTTTATTGTTGAAATTGTGTAGATAAGAACAAAATAAAACAATGTACTGCAAGAACTTATTACACCAAAGGTAGATAAAGCACATCAATATGTATCCCATACATCAAATAAAAGTGACATTAAAATCATTTGAAAAATCTAAATACACTTGAAATCGCACTAATGACTTACAAGTTAAAACATGATGTTTGCAAGAAAAATACTTAAATA
This sequence comes from Citrullus mucosospermus, assembly GCA_030954485.1. Classification (NCBI taxonomy): domain Eukaryota; kingdom Viridiplantae; phylum Streptophyta; class Magnoliopsida; order Cucurbitales; family Cucurbitaceae; genus Citrullus; species Citrullus mucosospermus. The sequence goes on from CM062064.1 coordinate 28,117,426, forward strand.
TTGTTTGTTTGGCTATAATATCTTTGTGCAGTCTAGACAATTGTATGGTAAAAAATTGTCTTATAACAATTTCTATTTTAAAAAATGACTTTAAATTTCTCTTGTATGTAAAGAAAAAAGGAGCATAGGATTAACTTGCTTAGTTGCACCTAATCATTATTCTATTTGAAAATTCTAAACATCTTCAATGTCAAAAGATTAAGAAGTTGTTAATTAATTATAATATGAGTAAAACTGAGCTAAGTACAACTAACATAAAATATGTGTTATTAACCAACATGTCTATTGTTCGATGCTTAGAACTCCCTTGTACTAAATAAAAATAATAAGAGCATAAGGTTAAGAGAATTCTTCACCAATTCGATTTGGCAATGATCTTCACCAAAAACGATCTTGCATGAAAGGAGGAGGAAGTTATATAGCCAAAGACGACTTGCCGACCAAAATTTTTTTAAAAAAAAAGACCCATAAAGAAAAAACATTACTATAATTTCATTGACTAATCTTAACATAATTGAAATGGTTAAAGCATTGTATATCTTCAACTAAAACGTCAAAGGTTCAAATTGAATAGAAGAAAAAAATTTAATTTAGAAAAAAAAATTAAATGTTTTGCCGGCAAGTCATCCTTGGCTGAATCACTTGAAACCTCCTTCCCACATGCAAAAGCTTTGATGAAAAATACCATAAAATCATTATATATATATATATATATATATAAAGAAATTCAAGGTTTCCCTCTATTTCTTCTACCCCAAATGGGATGGATTATTCCACTATGATCTTCCCATCCATTCTTTTTTTCTTTTTTGGTGTAAATATGATGGTATAAACCAAGGTTTATGAGAGTGAGGGGAATATAGAATAGAATTATTTTAAATTATTTCCCAAAAAGGAACAAAAGGAAGGAAGTGGAGAAAGAAGGGAAGAAGAGATGGAGAAGAAGAAGAAGAGAATTAGAAGGAAAGAAGTGGATTGGAGAGCAGAGACTCTGTTGACAGGATATGGACCAATGGGGGTTTTTATGAAGGAAAATGGAAAGTGAAATACTCCAAAAAAAAATTGATTTTTTTTTTTTTTTTGCATTAAGAAAGATTGATGGAGAATGCTTTGTAAAGCAGTGCAAAGTATTAATAATGGTAGCCTTTTTACAGAACTTATGGAGCAGAAGGGGTCAAAAATTGTGTCCTTTTATCCATAATTGCAAGGATAACCAGTTGGTAAAAAAAAAAAAAAAAAAAAAAATTGGATCTTACTCGATTGTGATGAAAGAATTGAGAAGGGTTTGGTAGTTAATTCAGATTTGTTGAATTTAATGAATATATGTTTCCTAGACAAGAATCTTGTTTCAAAAAATTAAAATAATATTTTTATGTTTTGAGAGGATTCTAATTTTGAATTTGAAATTTTAAAATAGTTAATTATATTAAAAAAAATTAAAAAATTAATAATATAGCATTCTTCTAACAAACCCTATTTTTTGTTAAATAAAAATGTGCATTTTATAATATATTATAAATTATACGATATTACAAAATAATAATTATCCAAAAATTTTAATATACATCATGTTCATAAATTAATTAATAATAATAATTTACATTCAACTTAATGTTTAGTGGATAGCTACAATTAGTTTTAAGATTTATAAATACATTATCAAGTATATTTTAAATAATTATTTAAATTAAAATTTAATTTCTGAATATACTACCAAAAACATATTTAAAAACGTAAAATACAACTTTGGTTTTAAATTTTATTTTCAAATTATCAAGTAACAAATTCTTAAATTTTAAGTATTTATGAATTCGATGTAAACCTGAGAGATAACATTTATAAAAAAATATCTAACGAATTACGAGATTCAACCTTCCCACTTACATAAAAAATAACTCGAGAAAATATTTTTGAAAAATGGGAATAAAATAAAATAAAATTGATATAAGATAAATATCAATCAGATGCTTTTATTTATTTTTATATGGTAAAGTGTATATTTTTTAATTGATTGTTTTTTTTTTTTTTTATGAATTTTGTAATTGTATAAGTTTTCAAAACATTCATGAATCAACATTTTATTGATATTTTAATAGTTAAATTATCATTTTTGGTATTTTTTTTTATTTTATTCAATTTTAAGGTATATTTGTATTGATTGGAGAAAAATAATATTTTTCAAAAAAGTAATTTTTAGTTAAACTCTTTTTATAGAAACGGTTAAAAATACACTTAGAATGTTTCAAAAGCTATTTTGATTTGTTGCCAAACACTTCAATTTTTTTAAAAATGAATAATTTTCAAATTTAAACACTTGAAAAGTTTCAAGGACTATCGTCCATTATCTATCTCTCTTAACTTAGTTGCTTTCATGTAATATTCCTTTTTTGCTCTGGGCTTCTCTCTAGCCCTCTTGACCTTTTTGTATCATGTTATTCTTAATATATCAATGAGCTGGGTAGTGGAATATGACGAGGGTATTATGAATGTACCAACCTCGTTGAGATATTCTGGTGTGGCTACTTGTTACTGATCTATAATGTATCTATATCCAATAATAATAATAATAATAACAACAATAATAATAAACCTGAAAAGTTAAACCAAACATACCTTTAATCTATGTATTCTCAATTGTCAATCTTAGTCGTCATACTTTCAATAAATCTTAAATTTAATCATTTAAAATTAATTGTCACTAAAATTAAATAATAACAATAATTTTTATGCAAGAAAATAGTACGTGTGAATATGTTTTCAAAATTTCAAAATAAAAGTATCAAAATATATTTTAACGGATTTTTATTGACAATTTTGTCTAACATGATATTTAAAGCTGGGTTGGGATGTGATATTCCAAAAGTTAAAAGCTTTCATCTCAGTTTCATATTTTTGTTTCCCCTTTATTGGCTAGTTTTGCAATGACATTTGACCCAAAAAAGAAAAAAAAGAACTAAATAAATAAGTGAAATAATTTTTAGAAAGTCATCCCAAGTTGAATTTTATAAACCACTGTGTTTGAAACTTGGAAGTACATCTGATAGTGCTAAAGTACTTGCATCTATATGACAAATTCATCCTGTTTCAAAATATTATTTATAAGTTCACTTTTTGAAAAGTAAAAAATATTAAAGAACTCTGAGAAAAGGGATAATACTTAAAAAAAAAAAAAAAAAAAAAAAAAAAATATATATATATATATATATATATATATATATATTTATTTATTGATTGATTGATTTGTTTAGTTATGCATGAAAAATATTTGGATTTGAAAGAAATAAATTATGTTTGTATTTATTTAAAATCACTCTTCTTCCCCAGTTTTGATGTTTGAAAAATATTTGTTAGATGTAAGAAAAACCTAAAAATCATTTTAAATTAATTTTTCAATGTGAGGTGATTCTTGGTGGGGTGATTGACTAGGAATCACCTCAAAACTTTGCCCTCATTTTATTTATTATATTAAAATATTGATTTAGAAAAAACCTATACATATCATTTAAAATTGATTACTCAATAATTAAATTTAAAGCAATTCTGGGTAGGGTGAAAGACTGGGAATCACTTTAAAATTTTGCGCTCATTCCATTTACTTATTGAAATATTGAATTTTCTCTAACATTTAAGAATAACTTTTAAAAACATATGAAAATCATTTTAAAAGTTTAGAATCAAGCATTGATATGATTGTATGATAATTAATTTTACAAAATCAATTGTACCTAAATTTATTTTTTTTAAAATTATTACTTCAACCATCCCTCCTAAACATATCTTAAGAAAATATAGTTATAAGCACTTTTAATCTAGAGAACTTAAACCTATACATGAAATTGATTTAATAATTTTATTGACTATAACATATAAAATTAAAATCATCTAATATCTATAAGAAATTTATTTTTTTTCAAGTTAAATAATAATATATAAGGGGATGATGAATCTCTAACTTTTAATTGAAATTATTATATATAATGCTTATAACTTGACAACATGACACTGATAAGATTGATGTTATTAATAATTTGACAGAAAAATAAAGAGTTAAAAAGAGAGTGGAAAGATCCATCACAATCACTATCTTTAGGGTCATTTAAGACTTGGAAGAGCTTCCAACTCAATTAGAATTAAATGGACATCAAAAAGGGCAAGTAGCACTTAGCAGGTGGAAGTTGAGTTAGGTAACAAATCATTACTGCATATGCTCATAAAGGACAAAAAAGTAATTTAGAAACAAAAATGGTACTCTATTAACTTTCCAAAACTTTATTTTATATTTAAACATTCCATGGTTAGAATTAGAATTCATTTATGAACTTAGTAGCAATTGTGAATTATTAGTCAATTGTTGAAATGATTTCTCATCAAATTAGTTTTTTTTTTTTTTTTTTTTTTTTTTAAGATCTGAAAATGTATTTCTTCATTTAGTATAGATTTGAAACGGCTTTAATTTAGATCTAAAAACGTTTTTGTTTATAATAAGTTAGAGTTGATTTTTTTTTTTTAAATTTTATTTTAGAAAACATTTTCATTGTGATTCTTAAAGATGATTGCATGAGTTCTTCAACAGGGGCGAAGTTTTTGGCATTGTTTTTCTTCTTCTAGTCTGAGCAAGTTTTATAATTGATTCTAATTATTCTTCAATAAGTGCATGTTTGCAAAAGAAGTTGTGTTAACATTGGGAAGCAATCGTCAAAAAATAATTTAACAATAGGTTTTTATATAATTATAGAAGTTTCAAACTTACTCCCAAATTCCTAATATTGATAGCTTCTATATAGTTTAAAATTATAAATTTATTCAATTTCCAAAAAATTATAACATTATTTAGGTTAACAAATTAAAAAATATATTTCATGAAATATACATGTGTATACATATATAAATACTTTAGTTTTTGGGTTGTTTCAAAATATAGTGAAATGAACCAAACTATTTACAAATATAACAAAACATTATTATCTATCAACGTGATACCAATAGGCTACTATCATTTACAACAGATAAACACTGATAGACTATGATATTTTGCTATATTTAAAAATATTTTTAATAATTTGCTATTTAAAACAATTATCCTTATTATTTCTAGTTTTACTTTTTTTTTTTCGATTGTAAATAATAGTTTATGACAAATAAGGGGGAAAAAAAAGAATAAAAGAAATCTAGTAACATTGATAATTTTATCCAAGTCCTTAAAAAATTTGAGAAAAAAAGTAAAAAAATGATAATAATTACACAGAAATTAAAATGAAATTGAATATATGATATCAATCTAATATATTTCAATAAATTTTACATATAAATCTTTTAAATAGTTCTAAAAAACAGTTTGAGAAATTAGGGCCTATTTAGCAGGACCATTTAGATTAATTCTTTTTTATGTTTTTAGTTTGACTAAGTTTAGCTAATTCTGTTTTTGAAATTTATTTTCAGATTCTATGATCCAACAATGAATATTCTGAAAATAAAAATTTTATGTTTTACGTTTTTGGTGAATTCAGATTTTGAGTTTGAAATTTTAAGGTGTTGAATTATATTAAAAAAATACAAACATTAACAAATATAGTGTTTTATGTTATAAACTTAATTATTTTTGTTAAATTAAATTATATATTATATAATGTAGTATAAACTAGGGAAATTATTTTAAATGACAAAATTGCTGAAAATATTTACAAATAATAGCAAAATAACACAGTCTAAATATTATAGACCGTGATATACCATAATAAACTACTATCTATGTCTATCATGACACATATAGACATATATAGTAGTTTATGGCTGTTTATCACAAATAGACAGTAAAATTTTGTTATATTTGTAAATATTTTGGTTCATTCTTCTATATTTAAAAACAACCCTATAAATTATACGATATTAGAAAATAACAATCATACAAAAATTTTAACTCAAACCAAGTTCATAAATTAATTAATAATAGTTTTTATTCAACCTAATATTTAGTGAGTAACTATAATTAGTTTTATAGATTATAAATATATTAGCAAACACATTTTGAACCATTGTTTGAATTGAAATTTAATATTTGAATCTACTACCAAACACATATATAAAAAAGTATGAAATACAACAACTTTATTTACTGAATCTTTTATTTTTAAATTTATGTTATCAAATTGTTAACCAAACCAATCTTTATTATCCAACATATTTTTGAATCCCAATTTGAATATTCTCCTTGTGTGTAAATCCATGAATTTGGGTAATGGGTCAGGTATTAGAGGTTGGTCAACTCAATCCAATGTATTGGGCTCCTAGAATATTTGGAAATTTGTGACACATAGCTATAAAAAAATTTTTGTAACGACCCGACTAATACCTCCTAATCAGACCATTACTCAAAGTATGCAAATTTCAAGAAAAGACACGATGCTGAGTGGTAAGAAAGAAACATTTCTACTTATGGAAATTTCTTTGTTTATTTAACCAATAAAATCAATAATATTTCAAAGACAAGAATCCAAATACAAAATAGAAGGGGCAAGCCTCAAAACAAAGTTTGACAACTGGACAGAACAAAACTTTTTAAAAAAAAACATGCAGTACTAAGCGGAAGCTACACCGGGTCCCGTGATGTCATCAAGGATTCCTCTTGTCATTCGCCAGCATGTTCTTCCCCTTACCTGAAAAAATATAAGATGAAAGGATGAGTAATTTTATTACTCAGTAAGTGACCCCACTACCGGAGCCGAGCTAGGCACTCAAGTCCTTTAAGTGCAACAACAATAAGACATGCATTTCAAACATACTTTTATAGGGAAACTGGTTATACTCGCCCTACCGTTGGATTTGGATGTTCACTAACCTCTGGAGCCCCGAAGGAACTCTTACCTCTGGTGATCCCGAAGGAACACAAAACCTCTGGTGAACCCGAAGGAACACAACCTCTGGTGACCCCGAAGGACCACAATAACTGGTGAACCCGAAGGAACACAACCTCTGGTGACCCCGAAGGACCACAATAACTGGTGAACCCGAAGGAACACAACCTCTGGTGACCCCGAAGGACCACAATAACTGGTGAACCCGAAGGAACACAACCTCTGGTGAACATCCAACCGACGTAGGGGAGTTACCACTACCCATCTTATAGGTCAATTAAAATCTCACTCCTTTCATTCCATAAATTCATACATTAACAGTACTGTTCATAAATATCTCATATTATAAGCACTTGCATCATCACTCACATACATCCACTAAGCATGGGAAATCTCATACAAGCATACTATGTCACCTGGGGCTTGGAAATTCTACTCATGACAATTAAACACATGGTGGGTAGGTGGTTCAGGTAGTAAGACCACTTACCTGAAGATTAATCCAACAGATTAAAACACGCGGCAGTTCTTGTAAAATTCCTGGACAATAGCGAACAGAATTTCCCAACTTAAGTCAGTCCATAAGTTTAGTCCCACCATCATTTAATTCCAAATAAATTTTTAAACTTGTCCTTACCCAAGCGTGGCTTAACTCGCAGTTGTCTCCAATCCTTTCTACCCAACGCAACTTCCGGTCACCTAAGAGAATTTTAACCACATAAGTCCATATCACAAATGGTTTACCAACTTATGCCGCAAATTAACCTTGGGTCCGAGTTACTCACCCAAACGTTACCGGTTCGGTGTCGAGCAGTCGGGCGAGCGTTTAACTGAAGCGGCGGCGGAAGAGAACCGGCGGCGCGCGGAAGAGAACCGGCGGCGGAAGAGAACCGGCGGCGGCCGCGGCTGACGCTGGGAGGCGGCGGCGCTGCTGCTGCGGACGTGTGAGAGAGAAGACCGACGGCGGCGCTGGTTCGGTCGACGAGAGGCACGAGCGACCGCGTTCGGCGGTTGACAGCGTGCGGCGGTTGACAGCGTCCGGCGTGGAGGCCACGGCGGCGCTGGCGTGCGTGAAGAAGAAGAAGAAGAAAAACGAGGGGGAGGGGGCGGCGGCGCGAGGGAGAGAGAGAGAGAGAGAAAAGAAATTCCTTTTTCTTTTTTTTTTTTTTTGAATTGGCACGCAAATCGAGGGTTTAAATAAACAAAACCCTAATTCCTTATTCCTTCCACTTTTCCCTTTTTCCTTTTCCACCAAATAAAATCAAATCAAATAAAATCCAATAAAATCTTCTACAACTAAGATTTAAATTCAAAAATTTAATCACTTATTTTACTTGTCCCCAGATAAAATTATCCTTTTCTAAATCCCCAAAATTCTCTTAAATTTCAAATTTTGAAATTTCCATCTTGGCTTAAATAAATGCGTAAATAAACAATCATATTTTTCCCTTCTCATACATGATAAACAATCATATTTATTTAATAGAGTTGGGGTTGTTACATTCTTCCCCCCTTACGAAACTTTCGTCCCGAAAGTTTTTACTCTTGGAACAACTCTGGATGCTTTGCCCTCATCTCACCCTCTCGTTCCCACGTTGCCTCCTCACGCAGGTGGTTCTGCCAAAGGACTTTCACCAGTGCTATCTCCCGGTTGCGCAGAACCTTCACTTCTCTTGCAAGAATTTGCACTGGCCTTTCCTCATAACTTAAATCTTTGCTCAGCTGTAAGGGCTCAAAGTCGATCACGTGGGATGGGTCCGTCATATACTTTCGAAGCATAGAGACATGGAACACGTTATGAACTGCGGAGAGCGACGGTGGCAAGGCTAAACGATAGGCCACGGGACCAACTCGCTCCAATATCTCAAATGGTCCAATGAACCGAGGGCTTAACTTCCCCTTTTTCCCGAATCTCAAGACACCTTTCATAGGTGCCACTTTCAAGAATACCTTCTCTCCTACCTCAAATTCCAGGTCTCGTCGTCTTACATCGGCGTAACTTTTCTGTCTACTCTGAGCTGTCTGCATCCTTGCCCTGATCCTCCGTATAGCATCGTTAGTGAGTTGTACTAACTCTGGCCCTAACAGTCTTCGCTCCCCAACTTCATCCCAGCAAACTGGAGATCTGCAACTCTTACCATATAAGGCTTCGAATGGCGCCATGCCAATGGTAGCTTGATAACTGTTATTGTAGGCAAACTCCATCAGGTGTAAGTGGGAGTCCCAACTACCAGGAAAGTCTAGGGCGCAGGCACGTAGCATGTCCTCTAGTACCTGGTTTAAGCGCTCCGTTTGTCCATCTGTTTGGGGGTGAAAAGCCGTACTAAAGTCCAATCGAGTGCCCAAAGCAGTCTGGAGACTCTTCCAAAAGTTAGATGTGAAACGAGGGTCTCTGTCAGACACTATAGAAACTGGCACTCCGTGCAGCCTTACTACTTCCCTTACATAAATCTGCGCCCACTTACTTACTGAAAAGGTGGACTTTCCCGGAATAAAATGTGCTGACTTGGTGAGCCTATCCACGATGACCCATATCATCGTGTGACCTTTCGCTGTTTTAGGCAACCCTACAATGAAGTCCATAGATACATTCTCCCACTTCCACTCGGGTACCGACAGGGGTTGCAGCAGCCCTGCCTGCTTCTGCCTCGGAGCTTTCACCTGCTGGCAAACAAAACACTTACTAACAAATTCAGCCACTTCCCTCTTCATATTGGGCCACCAGTAATGACGTTTCAAGTCCTGATACATCTTGGTACTGCCCGGATGTATCGCAAATGGGGAGTTATGAGCCTCCGACAACAGCTCGTCCTTAACACTGCCTGCCGGAACACACAAGCGTCCGTGGTAGGTAAGGCCACTATCCGGGGACACTGACAACTCACTGATCTGCCCTGACTGCATTTGGCGAAGTTTTTCCTCAAGGTACGGATCCTTCTGCTGGGCATTTATGATCCTTTGCCTCAGAGTGGGACATACTGACAGTTGGGCTAACTGGGAAGTAACTTCTCCTATTGCCACTGCGATACCTGCTCGCTCAAGATCCTTGCACAATGGAACCTGGTCTGTAATCAGAGCTGCTGAATGAACTGCCTTCCTGCTTAAGGCATCCGCCACCACATTTGCCTTCCCGGGATGGTACAGGATTTCCACATCATAATCCTTTACTAACTCCAACCATCTGCGCTGTCTCATGTTCAACTCCTTCTGAGTGAAGAAGTACTTCAAGCTCTTATGGTCTGTGAAAATCTGGATCCTTTCCCCATACAGGTAGTGCCTCCATATCTTCAGAGCGAAAACGACTGCTGCCAACTCTAAATCGTGAGTCGGGTAATTCTGCTCGTGACTTTTTAACTGCCGAGATGCATAAGCGACCACCTTGCCGTGCTGCATCAACACACAACCCAGTCCCTTTTTGGAAGCATCACTGTACACAACAAAACTCCCTGATCCATCCGGAACGGTAAGTACTGGTGCAGACACTAACCTCTTCTTGAGATCTTGGAAGCTCTCTTCACAGGCCTTACTCCAAACAAAAGAATTGCCCTTCCTGGTCAACTGAGTCAACGGCACGGCTATACGAGAGAAATCTTTCACAAACCGACGGTAGTAGCCCGCTAAACCCAGAAAACTGCGTACTTCACTAGCTGTCGTAGGGCGGGGCCAGCTCGTAACCGCCTCTATCTTGGCAGGATCTACTGAGACACCATCCTCGGACACCACATGCCCCAAAAAGGATACCTGCTTCAACCAGAATTCGCACTTTGAAAACTTGGCATACAACTTATGTACCCTTAAGGTCTCGAGAACCTCTCGCAGATGCTCCTCGTGCTCTGCCTCCGTCCTCGAATATATCAGAATATCGTCGATGAATACGATGACGAAAGTGTCAAGAAAGTCCTTGAACACCCGGTTCATTAGATCCATGAATACTGCAGGGGCATTTGTCAGACCAAAGGACATAACGATGAATTCATAGTGTCCATAACGGGAACGAAAAGCGGTCTTAGGAACGTCGCTGTCCTTTATTCTCAACTGATGATATCCTGACCGAAGGTCAATCTTTGAGAAAACTGTGGCTCCCTGCAACTGGTCGAATAGATCGTCAATTCTGGGGAGAGGGTATTTATTTTTGATAGTCACCTTGTTCAGCTCTCTGTAGTCGATGCAAAGGCGTAGCGAACCATCCTTCTTCTTCACGAATAACACTGGTGCCCCCCAAGGCGACACACTCGGCCGAATAAAGCCCTTGTCAAGCAACTCTTGCAGCTGCACCTTCAGCTCTCTCAGCTCTGCTGGAGCCATACGATAAGGAGCCTTGGATATGGGAACCGTACCGGGCTCCACCTCTATGGCGAAATCAATCTCCCTAACTGGTGGTAAACCTGGGAGGTCCTCTGGAAAAACGTCCGGATAGTCTCGCACCACAGGTTCTGAAGTCAGGGTAGCCTCATCTTCTCTTACGTCTACCACACTGGCCAGAATACTCCAGGTACCCTGGTTAAGTAGTCTGCGGACCTTTAGAGCCGAAATGACCTTGGGTAGGACCACCGTCCCTGCTCCCTTAAATTTGAAGTTAGGCCCTGACGGAGGCGTGAAAATCACTTCTTTTCTCGCACAGTCTATACTGGCATGGTTAGCAGCCAACCAGTCCATGCCTAAAATAACGTCGAAGTCCCGCATGGCCAAGACAATTAGGGTAACCTCTAACTCTCGATTTGCTATTTCTACCCGACAGGCTTTTATCTTCTCTTTTGCCAACAAGATCTCCCCCGATGGGGTAGAGACCGATAATACAAAAGGCAGGGGTTCTAACTCTAGCACAGCATGCTCAACGAACACGGCAGAAATAAACGAGTGTGACGAGCCTGAGTCAAACAACACTAGGGCATGATACCCCAAAATAGGAAGCATACCTGTTACCACCGTGCCTGCCTTGTCAGCCTCCTGCCGAGTCGTGGCATAGGCCCGACCATGCTGTTGCTGCATTCTGCCAGAGTCCCCCCGGGAGGTGCTTGCATACTGCCCCTTACCATCTGCTGCTCCCTTTCTTGGGCACCTGCTAGACACGTGCCCCTCCTGGCCACACCGAAAACAAACTCCGGATCCTGCTAAACATCTCCCCCAGTGACTTTTTCCACAGGAACCACACACTGGCTTTTCTCTCTCCACTAAGCCTGAGGCCGAAGGCTGCTGTCTAAAGTGCTGTATGGGCCTGTCTGCCCGGTTCTTTGGAGGAAATTCTGGGGCTTTCTGCTCAAACTTCCTTTTCTGGCCTGAGGAGGGTCCTGAGGACACCGCTTTGATGCATTCTTCTCCGGCACGGGAATCAATCCTCACTGCTGCCCGAAACGCTGCTGCATAACTGCTGGGTTCCAGGGCGTCCACGAGACCCCTTAACCCATCCTTCAGACCTTGGACAAAGCATTCCGTCTTGTCTTCCTCAGTAGCCACCATCTTGGGGGCGAAACGGGACAGCTTGGTAAACTCCTGCTCATACTCCTCAACGGACATGACTCCTTGCTTCAGCCTCATGAACTCTAACCGCTTATTGTACCTTGTATTGGTGGAGAAGTATTTCTCATAGAATCTCTCCTTGAACTGAGCCCAAGTAACCGATCCTCCTGTGGTAACCACGGACCTTTCTGCCGACTGCCACCAGATCTCGGCGTCATCGGTCAAGACAAATACCGCACACTGAAGTTTCTGGTCCTCTGGGCACTTCATATATCGAAAGATGGTCTCAATGGACGATAGCCACATCTCCGCCTTGGTAGGGTCCTTCAATGACCCGTCAAAAGTGCGCGGATTGTACTTCCTGAAGTCCCGCAAATGTTTTGCTTCTGGAGATAAATCCTGGTAAGGCTGATGCTGGGCCGGCGCTTGAGGGGGCGGAATTGGCTGCTCCGGTGCCTGAGGTACGGGGGGTTGTTGAGCTAACTGCTCTGCCACAGCGGCGCGAGTAAATTCCTGGATCTTGCTCAACAAGGTGGCGGTAACAGTCTCCCCTATCTGAGCTGCTACTGCAGTGAAATCGGTTTGGGCCACTGGCGGAACTTGTGCCTGGGGCGGCTCGGGCACGTTACGAGGCCGTCCTCTAGCCCTGGTCCCCTGCTCCTCCTGCCCAACGGGATCCTGCTGCGGTGGAGGTCCTTGTGGTACAGGGGCATCTTGCTCCATAGGGTCCTGGACTTGGGGGTTTGGCATACCCCTTGCCCTACCTCTCCTGCCTCTACCTCTTCCCCTACCTCCACGATCCATTCCTGATTTACGGGCAATAAACACCATCAATTTCCTTGCTAAAGGTATCACTTCAAGGTATCCAAACACGGTTAAACATGTAACATTCTAAAGACATGTATTAGAAGAACGCGTACCTGGCGATGACCAAGGACCTCCTGATGATCATGGGAACCCCTCGACTTACTTAGTAAGTCAGTCTACAGAACCCAAAACTCTGGGCTCTGATACCAACTGTAACGACCCGACTAATACCTCCTAATCAGACCATTACTCAAAGTATGCAAATTTCAAGAAAAGACACGATGCTGAGTGGTAAGAAAGAAACATTTCTACTTATGGAAATTTCTTTGTTTATTTAACCAATAAAATCAATAATATTTCAAAGACAAGAATCCAAATACAAAATAGAAGGGGCAAGCCTCAAAACAAAGTTTGACAACTGGACAGAACAAAACTTTTTAAAAAAAAACATGCAGTACTAAGCGGAAGCTACACCGGGTCCCGTGATGTCATCAAGGATTCCTCTTGTCATTCGCCAGCATGTTCTTCCCCTTACCTGAAAAAATATAAGATGAAAGGATGAGTAATTTTATTACTCAGTAAGTGACCCCACTACCGGAGCCGAGCTAGGCACTCAAGTCCTTTAAGTGCAACAACAATAAGACATGCATTTCAAACATACTTTTATAGGGAAACTGGTTATACTCGCCCTACCGTTGGATTTGGATGTTCACTAACCTCTGGAGCCCCGAAGGAACTCTTACCTCTGGTGATCCCGAAGGAACACAAAACCTCTGGTGAACCCGAAGGAACACAACCTCTGGTGACCCCGAAGGACCACAATAACTGGTGAACCCGAAGGAACACAACCTCTGGTGACCCCGAAGGACCACAATAACTGGTGAACCCGAAGGAACACAACCTCTGGTGACCCCGAAGGACCACAATAACTGGTGAACCCGAAGGAACACAACCTCTGGTGAACATCCAACCGACGTAGGGGAGTTACCACTACCCATCTTATAGGTCAATTAAAATCTCACTCCTTTCATTCCATAAATTCATACATTAACAGTACTGTTCATAAATATCTCATATTATAAGCACTTGCATCATCACTCACATACATCCACTAAGCATGGGAAATCTCATACAAGCATACTATGTCACCTGGGGCTTGGAAATTCTACTCATGACAATTAAACACATGGTGGGTAGGTGGTTCAGGTAGTAAGACCACTTACCTGAAGATTAATCCAACAGATTAAAACACGCGGCAGTTCTTGTAAAATTCCTGGACAATAGCGAACAGAATTTCCCAACTTAAGTCAGTCCATAAGTTTAGTCCCACCATCATTTAATTCCAAATAAATTTTTAAACTTGTCCTTACCCAAGCGTGGCTTAACTCGCAGTTGTCTCCAATCCTTTCTACCCAACGCAACTTCCGGTCACCTAAGAGAATTTTAACCACATAAGTCCATATCACAAATGGTTTACCAACTTATGCCGCAAATTAACCTTGGGTCCGAGTTACTCACCCAAACGTTACCGGTTCGGTGTCGAGCAGTCGGGCGAGCGTTTAACTGAAGCGGCGGCGGAAGAGAACCGGCGGCGCGCGGAAGAGAACCGGCGGCGGAAGAGAACCGGCGGCGGCCGCGGCTGACGCTGGGAGGCGGCGGCGCTGCTGCTGCGGACGTGTGAGAGAGAAGACCGACGGCGGCGCTGGTTCGGTCGACGAGAGGCACGAGCGACCGCGTTCGGCGGTTGACAGCGTGCGGCGGTTGACAGCGTCCGGCGTGGAGGCCACGGCGGCGCTGGCGTGCGTGAAGAAGAAGAAGAAGAAAAACGAGGGGGAGGGGGCGGCGGCGCGAGGGAGAGAGAGAGAGAGAGAAAAGAAATTCCTTTTTCTTTTTTTTTTTTTTTGAATTGGCACGCAAATCGAGGGTTTAAATAAACAAAACCCTAATTCCTTATTCCTTCCACTTTTCCCTTTTTCCTTTTCCACCAAATAAAATCAAATCAAATAAAATCCAATAAAATCTTCTACAACTAAGATTTAAATTCAAAAATTTAATCACTTATTTTACTTGTCCCCAGATAAAATTATCCTTTTCTAAATCCCCAAAATTCTCTTAAATTTCAAATTTTGAAATTTCCATCTTGGCTTAAATAAATGCGTAAATAAACAATCATATTTTTCCCTTCTCATACATGATAAACAATCATATTTATTTAATAGAGTTGGGGTTGTTACAATTTTGGAAATGAAAAATGTTTAAAAAGTCAAGTATTTATAAGAATTTCTAACATGATTTTATGAGAAGAAAGTAAAGAGTTTTATTTCTACTTATACTCCTAGCATATCTGTGTATTAGTAATTGTATTTTATATAGGCACACTAGCCTATAAATGCGTAGGGGCCAAGAGGAACTCCCTCAAATGATTGATTTTGTCAATATATATTCTAAAGTTTGTAATCAGTGACCTTTGCATTTGATTTAGTGGCAAGACTCCAATAACTTAAATGCCCTCGTCTACTGCATCCTGTGCTCGGGTTCTAATATGGCTGTTTAGGTTGTTGAGTTAGTTATTATAGTTCGTAGTTATAATAACAACAAATACATTCCGATATCGTTTTCATTTTTCTTAAGTTGGATGTTAACCAATCTCCTAATTTAAGTGCAATCTCTAAATTTCAAGATTTTGTATCTAATAGATATTTAAATTTTTAATTTTGTGTCTAACAAATCTTTTAAAAATGTCTAACATATATATATATATATATGATAAAAAAAAAAAAACGTTCAATTTTTTTTCTAATAATTTAAGACATATTCAAAATTTTAAAAAATTAATTAGTTTATTAGACAAATTTAAATTGGTGTCTAATTGAACCTTAAAATTCTAATTTTGTAACTAACAGAATCCATTGATTTGAAAAAAGAAATTTCTACATATTATACACCAAGTTAACTTTTATTTTATTACAATATTTAATTTTATAAAAAAATTTGAATATATAAGAGACTTAATAGATATACAAAATTGAACTTTATAAATCTATTAGATACAAAATAAAAAATTTAAGAATCTTTTTAAGCACTTGTTGAATTTCATACGTCATACATAGACACGAATCTAGAAGATTATAGACTAAACTTCTAACCTAATTTGTGCTCTAAAATAGAATTCTAGATCCACCATGGCTATTCAAACCAAAAATTATTATTATTATTTTAAATTAAAAAGTACAAAGATATGTTTGTAATCTTTTACCCCTCGCTAACGTGATTTTAGAAAGACATCAATCAAATCAAAAGGTTTTTCTTCCCACGTATACAAGTTTTGCATATTTAGTTTTTCTTCTCTCAATTCCATTTTCTCATGCATTTATACAATTAGCTGAAATTTTGAAAATATAATCTTCTATGTCAATTAAGTTATAACTTACTTTAAATTTTTCTAATCAAAATATTTATAACATTTAAAAATTTTCCTTTGACTTGAACCAAAGCTAAATGACCCTTTTATCCAAAAATAACTTTGTAAGGTACAAATGAAATAGGTGGAGCACGTGTTAAAATACATTTAACTGGATTATTGTGTTGTGGGTATAACATATATTGTTTGACTTTTTTTTCTCTGAACTTTTGGTAGCCCTTAGACATTTTGCGAAGTCATTTTGCGAAGGAATTGAAATATATTGTGTAGCTTTGTTGGTTTTTTTTTTTTAATTTAAATTTTGTTAGATCATGAGATTTTTGTAGATTTTAAAGATATTGTGTAGTTTTTTTAGTTGTCAAGCTTTTTCTTATTTTATTTTATTTTATTTATTTATATTTCTTTTAAAGTTTGGCTAGATTTGTAACATATATTGTAATAGCTATTTTTTTAGAGCATTGTATTGAAATACAATTGATCAATATTAAAATGACCAAATGACATACTGTGTTCTTGAAATTTGTCTCTGTTTTTTTTTTTTTTTTTAACACATTTGTGTGGAGGAATTAACTTAAACAGGGGCTTGGGAATTATTATTCTTGTGAAGATCGTTTAATGCATGATGTGGGTTCTATATTATGACAATATATTTGTTACAGGTTTAAGTAGATATGATGTAAGTTTAGTAAATATGTGTTTGGTAGATAATTTGGAATCTGTCTTTGAAACTATTTTCAAATTTTATGATCCAAATAGTGCTAATTCTCAAAATAACATTTTTACGTTTTTAGTGTATCCAAATTTGAAATTTGAAAATTTAAGTGCATAATTATTTTTTAAAAAATAAAAGCGTTAATAAATATAGTATTTTATGTTTTAGGTTTAATTCATCTTTTTATATATATATAAAAAGTATATATGTATGAAGTAATTTATTATGAATTCTAGGGTTGTTTTCCTATAACAAAAATGAGTCAGCTTATTTACATATATAGCAAAATGACAAAAAGTAGTCTGTCATTGTTTATTAATGATAGACACAGATAGATAGTCAATAATAGACACGAATAGATATCTACTAGTATCTATCACTATTAGACTACTTTCATCTACCATTGATAAATAGTGATAGATGAAATTAGTCTACAATGATAAATGAAAGTAATCTATCACTGTCTATTAGTTTTAAAAAAATTCTTTTTTTTCTTTTTCTTTTTGCTATGTTTGAAATTTTAGCATTTAAAACAATTACTTCTAAATTTTATGAAACAAAATATCAATTATATAACCTTTTTTAACATAGAGCATGTTTATAAATAAATTAATAATAGTTTATATTTAACCAAATATTTAGAGTACCTATAATGAGTTTATGAATATGCTATAAAACATAAAATACAACTTTGTTTCATTAATTACTTGTTTTCAACTTTTTATTTTTAAATTACCTTCCTAACAAACCTTTACCGACCCAAAGTGTTTTTAACCTAACAAAACACATACACAAACTTCAATAAACTAAAAATAAATAATTGAAAGCGATTTTTATGAGGAAAGTCTTTTGTACACTATATATTTCATAAGTTTTAAATATTTCGTTAGGAGCTTTTTAACTTTAATTTTGGATCAAATTAACTCTTTCACTATTATCTAATTTTTTTAAAAAAATATTTAATTCTTTTCTTATTAACATCATTTTCTACTTTTAAGTTTGTTTTAGTTATTAATTAATTTTGATTAATATCAATTTAATGTAAAATATTTCAAATTAATGTTTTCTATCATTTTAGAAAATTTCATTTATTTCCTTTTATATTCTAGCCGAAAAACAATCACCTCTTCAATGAAATCTCTATTATATGTTGAAATATAATGAAAAATATAATATAAATATATATCACATATATCGTAGTTTATTTATAGAACATTCATATATATCAAAAATATATTGTGTTGTATGTATCAAATTATACTTTGTTTTTTCTTCAAAACTTTTGTCCGTTTCTTGCTTTGGTTTGAAGGGTAACAATTTTTGGAAAGGAGAATTTTCTGATTTGTGTAGGTTTTGAAAGAAATATCTTTCTATAATCGCGAGAACCTTCCCGAGCTCCCATATTTGTTTAATTAAAAAAAAAACAAAAAACAAAAAACAAATTTAAGTGATTTTAATTTTAACACAAAATAACTTTTAAAAAACTATATATAAAATAGCACGTGGATTGCACATACTTTGGTAAATACACCAGCCCTCGGAATTTGTCACTTTGTCGGCAATTTTTTCTTTTTTTTTTCTTTCTTGACAAGAGTGGAAAGTTTCAACTTCTAATCTCCAAAACGAAAAAAAAGCTTATTGTGAAGAAATTAAAAATAAAAAAGAAATGTGTAGAAACAAAGTAGAGAAAGTGCATTAAAAAATTATAAATAATTTAAAATTTCTTACTATCAATACTATGTCTATGTTAGTATTCAAAAATTTTTATTATGACATAAAAATTTTTATATGATATTAGTAAAAATATTGATTGATTTCTTACCGCGGCATGGAACTCATCGAAAATATGAAATAGTCAATAAAAATGTCAAACATGTAGATACAAATAATAGAAAATTCAAGACAAAGCAACTTCCATAAACTTAACAAACTCATTGAAATCAATTTTACCATCATTATTGTGATCAAATCTGGCTATCATTCTTTTGCAGTCATGGATGAATATGCCTTTATTAGAGCCAAGAAGGCCCAAAACTTTGTGCAATTCCTCTGCATCAATGAACCCATCTCTGTTTCTATCAAACACATTAAATGTTTGCTTCAATTCTTCAAAGCTTGGTTCATTCTCTTCAAACATAGCTGTTATTTCATCCCCTCCAAAACATTCCCCAAATTCTTCAACATCATCTTCTTCTTCTGGGATGCAAAAAAGCTCTAATTTTTCCATCACAAATCTCACTTCTTCTCTGCTCAATAAGCAATTCTTTTGTTGAGTATTGATGACCTGATCATCAGATTGTGAAGTAGAATTACTTGGTGACGAAGTCTTTTCTTTGGAGGGTGATTGAAAAATTGACAAAGGTAGAGATTTGATCAGGTCATGTAATTTGACTGCAAAGATGAAAAAAATTGGTAAAATCGATATCCGATCGACGAACACCAGTGGCGTGGGGACGAGCTGCACGTTGGTGTCGGATAATCGGGTTTGCATTGTGATTAAATAGTACTCTAACCTAAAGAACATGGATACAGAGTTTCTGT
This sequence comes from Citrullus mucosospermus, assembly GCA_030954485.1. Taxonomy (NCBI): domain Eukaryota; kingdom Viridiplantae; phylum Streptophyta; class Magnoliopsida; order Cucurbitales; family Cucurbitaceae; genus Citrullus; species Citrullus mucosospermus. The sequence goes on from CM062064.1 coordinate 28,137,215, forward strand.
GTGGATTGATAATTAATGTGGTGAATTGGAGATGAAGATCAAAGTGTGTGTGTGTGTATATATATATAAAGAAAGTAACATGGGATATTTGGTCAGATTTGGAGGTTTGGTATTTGAAATTTACTAGCTTATTGCTGGGATATGTGTAGAAGAAGATGTGCAATTAAGATAGAATAATGTTCAACATGAGATGATGTTGTTAGGAAACTTCAATACATTTTTCAAGCTTGGTTTTGGTTTTGGTTTTATTATTATTATTATTATTATTATTATTATTATTATTATTGTTTAATTTTATCATATTTAAGAGAAGAAGAAAATAAAAAATAAAACAAGTGGGTCCTACTTGGCCGGCTTTTTTTTTTTTTTTTTTTTTTTTTTTTTTTTTTTTTTTTTTTTTTTTTCTTTTTCTTTTTCTTCTTCCTTCTGTTTCTTCTTTGTTGGGTTACCAACCAGTAGGGGTTTCACATGACGGATTGATGGGTAGTTTAGATTCAATTGTTTAGGACTTTAGGTGTATGTCCACTTTTCGACAATAAAAATAAAAATTTAAGATGTAATACGAATATCTTTTTTTAATAACAATTATAGAGGGAAGGTTATGGTTTATGGAGACCATTTTTTAAAAAGAAAATTAAGTTTAAAGATTTATTGAGAGTAAAATGTCTGAATTCCTGTCATTTAAGAAATATAAGAATTAAAGTAAAATAAGTTCTAAAGTACAATAATCAAAATGACATATTTTTAAAGAGTAGAAGAAATTTATCCATGCTTTAGCAACTTTGGCATCCTCTTAAGTTTTAATTGAGGAGGAAATAACATTGTAGGGTCGGCTTGAATACAAGTCCTCTTTGAACCACTGGCTCTTATATCATGTGAAATCGTTGATTGACCTAAAAGATTAAGCTAATGAGTAAAGGTAAATTTAATATTATATTATCCAACAATGGTTGCTTTTTGATCTAGAAAGCTAGTTTTTTAGTTTGTATTCTCTCCATCATTTCTAATGGGGAGGTTAGGGTGTAGTTTGTCCAGTTGGTTGTTGCTTTGTTTGCCTAGATATATATATATACACACACACTTTGATTCTTATACTTTTCACTTGATTTCAGTTTGGTCCTTGAACTTTTAAAAAGTACCTATTGTAATCCTTTAAAAATGAAAATAAAGATATCAAAATTGTTGTTTTTTCAAAGTATAAGAATCAAAATAAACCAAAGTTAAAAATGTAAGGACCAAAACGAACTTAAATTAAAAAATATAGGACCAACATAAACATTTTAAAAGTGTAAAGATCAAAATAAACTAAGGAGAAAAATAATATCAAAATTTATTATTATTATTATTATTACTATTTGAAGCTTTGTAGAGAGGAGTCAATGTGAGGTAGATGACTTGACTTTACATATTGTGAGTTAAGTTGCACGAGTTTGGTTAATTACCCGGACTAACACCAATTAATCTATTTTAAATTAAGACTTGAGAAACACACACACCTCTTAATTATTTTAGGCAGTATTGAGTTTTGAATTTTGGATAATTTAAACATTTTAAACAAACTCAACTTATTCAATTACAGATGAATGCAAATCAAAATCGTTTAAAATTACGAGTCAAATATTAGAGATTTTCAATGAATTTTTGTCATTTTTTAAACTATTGTAGTGAGACTTTCGGACACGATGGTCATAAAGATATAAATTACAAAATCTGGTTTGATTTGATTAATCAAAGATGCAGTCAAATTTGATAAAACTAAAAATGTAATAGTCCGATTTGATTTCTTAAATTAAGTGATACAAACAACAGTTGAAAAAGTATATGATACAAGATATATATATATATATATATATATATATATATATATATTAGTAGAATTAAATACATTTAGTTGAATAATTGAACTTTATAAGAGTTAGTTTTGTATACATTAATAAATGGGAAAAATCCAGCAATGTTTACATTAAGAGAATGATGGTAGGCTAAAATAATTGAGTTTTTGTTGGGAATCTGTCACTTGTGACACAATATGTATAGAAACTACCAAATTAAAGGAGTTTCTTAGAAATGAGGGCTTACTTTTTCCATGGGCAAGTAGTAGATTACTTTAATTCAAAGTCTTGTTCTTTCTTTCAGCTTTAAGCATTTTCCCAAACATTCCCTCATGTAAAATTCATCTATATGTGTGTATATATTGGATATACAAAATAAACCTTTTTTTTGTTCCCAAGTTACTTCTTTATAGTTTCTAGGCTTTCAAAACTATCATTTTATGGTTGATATTTGAACGCTTCTATTTATTTCTTGACTTTTTTTCAAAAGTGGCATATTTGATCTACAAAGCTTTAATTTGATGAAGTTTGAAAGCTATTCTTAATGGGCATACAAATAGACTTTACCATTTGGTTTTTAGTTTTTTAAAATTAAGTCTATAAACAATCATTCCATCCAAATTTCTTACTTTCTTATCTACTTCTTACCTATGTTTAAAAAAACCATATCAAATTTTGGAAACTAAAAAAGTTTGTTTTTAAAAATCTGTTTTTGTTTTTGAAATTTGGCTAGGAATTAAGATTGATGCAAATCATTATAAGGAATTGAGACACATTATCCCCACAAACCAACATGAGTCCTTTTAGCATGCTTTTGTGTTAACTCACATGTTTCCTAGAAAAGTTTACAGAAGGTCACCCAACATAGGATTGTTTCAAGCTAAGCGTGTTGAACTTTAAAATTCCTATGATTGAGCCACTGAAAAGGAAAGTGCACCTTGTTGGTAAAGGTAGTAACTTTCAATTTTTTAAGCATGTTTTAAACCATACTTTCATATCCTTAGAATCTCTCTTATTTGGATGTGATCTCGGTTCATTCATGTTTCCTCCTAAACTTGGGTATTACATGTCCCATAGTTTCCACTTGGTTTGTCCCTCGAACCACATCTTATTGGGAAAATTTCCACTTTCATATCATCGACATTCCCTTGCATCTCCTTTGACCTGGCAATGTCATCTTGTTGTCTTGAACTGCTTCTAAGAGTAAAGACTATCCCCATAAACTAACACGGGTCCTTTCAGCATGCTTTGTCTTCACCCACATGCTTCCCAGGAAAATTCCCAAGAAGTTCCTCCAAATAAGATTGCGTGAAGCTAAGCACGCTTAACTTTGGACTTCCTATGATAGGCTATCGAAAAGAAAAGTGCAGATTGTTTGTATAGGTTAACTTTCAATTCTTTTAAGCCTTTCTTAACCATTCTTTCATATAGATATCAGTTCATTCATATGCCTCTCTTAAACTCGGCGTTACATAAGGTCTTTCACCGATAAACTTATATCACATTTGACTATCAGTCTATCAATGATAAACTATGTTGTTTTCTTGTCATTTTATATAGAAGTAACATTCTTTCCGTGATAAACTTTTAACCTGTTAATAATTGACTTGTCATATAGATGCATCACCAATAGAAGTCTATCATTGATTTGTCATGTAAATTTATCAGTGATAGATTTTTATCCTTGCTCCTGGTTGACTTGTCATCAATTAGACTCTAAGTCTTTCATTGATAAGATGATATTCAATCATAGATGGGTATCATTCTATTAATGGTAGAATACAATATATGAATAAAGTCTATCAATGATAGACTAATGTTAATTTATGATATTAGTCTATCAATGATAAACTATACTATGACACTTGAACAATTATAGTCTGCTATCAATATATAAATTAACTCACATAATTTTTTTTTCTTTTTTGGTTTTATTTACAATAATTTGATGTAACGACCCCAAACCCTTGAGGTAAATTCCCTTAATCAATTAAATTAAGTTATTTTGCATAAAAAGGGAATTTTAATTATCCATATGCATTATTGTATTTACTTAAGTTAAATAGGAAAGTTCCAAAAATGTTATTTATGGTGGTTAGAGAATTGAAGGGGAATTAAGGAAAATGTTAGATTTTGGTAAAGAATAACTTATTCTTATTCTATTTTAGGGCAAATAGAATAAAATAATTATTTTGGTGGAATGAAGGATATTTTTTTTACCTTAATTGGTTAAAGGGGAAAATTGGAAAAAATTAGGGTTTAAGGAGGGAGAGGGATTACCTAGTTTTTCGTGCAGTCAAAAAGAAAAAAGAAAAGAAAATAATCATCCCTTTCTCTCTCCGCCGCATCTCTCGCTCTCCCCTTCCTTTCCCTTTCGCCGCCGCCAGCCTCCCTCTGCCCCGACACCTCTCTCTCTCGCTCTCCTTCAGTTTCCGTGAGCTCCCAGTTGTTTCACGCGAAGAGTGTCGCTGATTCACGTTGCCGTCGCCAGAGTGTCATTGTCGCGTTGAAGGGTATCGCTCTCTCGCTGCGTATCGCTTCCCCCGGATTCACGTTGTCCCGCTCTCCCTCGGCCAGGCATTCACGCTGTCGGGCTCTCGTGGTATCGCTGTCTCGCTCTCCCGCTGTCTCGCAATCTCGCTCTCTCGCTCGACTCACGTTTCCTCGCGCCCAGTGTTGCCACAAGCCTTCAGACTCTCGCTCTCTCGCCGGTTTCGCTATCTCGACTCTCGCGCTCTCGCTCAAGTCTCGTTTCTCGCTCGGGAATCATTCTCTCTCGGATTTTTGGCTCTCGGCAGCGGTTTCTTTCTTGTCCGGCCAGAATAGTACCTTTAAGTGAGTATCTCAAACTCGAATGGGTTAGTTGCTTATGTTTTGGATGGAGATTTGAGAATTTCAAACTTTATTTGGTATATCTCAATAGGTGCTCGGTAATTGTTTTAGTCCGTGGGATCGGGGGAAGCTACGAGTTGGATTGCGTTCGGGTAAGGACTGTCTCGAACAAATAATTTTTAGGTTACTTATAATAAACTAGACTTGTAGACTAACTAAAATTTGGAAAATTTTATTCCCGGTTTATTCAGGAATTTTTACAAGAGGAGCTGTATAGTAAATTTATGGATCGATCACCAGGTAAGTGAGCTTACTACCTGAACCGCCTTCGGGCCACACGTTTAGTTGGCATGAAGTAGGAAATTACCAAAGCTTTTATGATTTAGCATGCTCGTATGAGATCCCTATGCCTAACGGTAGAAATTATCAAAGTCCTTATGATATAGCATGCTTGTATGAGATTTCCATGCTTAAAAGTAGAAATTCCCAAGACCTTTATGATATAGCATGCTTGCATGAGATTACCATGTCCCAAGTTGTATGTGTTTATTAATGTATGACCCTATGCCATGTTATGTAATGAATAGTATTGTATTTCAATGTATGAAGCCATGGAATGGAATGAGTATGATTATGACTATTTACGCTCTAGGAGTAGAGTTACCTCCCCTATATTGGTTGGGTGTTCACAGGAGGTTGTGTACCTTCGGGTCCACAGGAGGTTGTGTTCCTTCGGGATCACTAGAGGATGTGTACCTTCGGGTTCACTAGAGATTGTGTTCCTTCGGGTTCACAGGAGGTTGTGTTCCTTCGGGTTCACCAGAGGTTGTGCTCTTTCGAGTACATTAGAGGTTTGTGTTCCTTCGAGATCACTAGAGGTAGGAGTTTCCTTCGGGGCTCTAGAGGTTTGTGGACATCCATAACCAACTGTAGGGTGAGTGTAAACTATTCCCAATGAAAGTATGTTAGATATGTATGCCTTATGTTGATGCACTTAAAGGACTTAGGTGCTTAGCCCGACTCCAGGTAATGGGGTCACTTACTGAGTAATAAATTACTCATCCTTTTATCTTATATGTTTTTTTCAGGTAAGGGAAAGAACGTGATGGCGAATGACAAGAAGAATCCTTGATGGGATCACGGGACCCGTAGTAGCTTCCGCTTAGCATTTTATGTTTTATGGAGCTTTGTCCAAATGTTGGGTTTTTGAGACTTTTGATATGTGGCTTTCTTTTTCATGAATTTTATTGATTTCATTAGGGGTACCTCGAACCAAAAGTTCTTTTTACATGTTTATGGATGTTTTTTCTCGAAATTATATTAATAGAAACTTCCCTGAAAAGCATTGTTTCTTCTTTTTACGATGTTGCATAGCGTCTCTCGAATTTTACGTGCATTGAGTAATGGCCCGGTTAGATTATGTAAGTCGGGTCGTTACATTTGAAATCATGATTAAACTTCGTATAGTTGTTTTCATGGTGGACAAAATTATAATAATTGCTATGAAAAAGTCCCCGTCTTTTTGTGAAAAATAAAAAACTTGTGCACGTAGTATATCAATGACGATAACTTTCTATCACTGATAAACTATATGCATTCCGATTGAATTCTATCAGTGATAGATGGTTATCTCTCATAGACTTCAATCAAAATACATGTAGTCTATTAGTAAGAGAATCGTTAGTGATATACCTCTATCACCAAATTAGAGTCAATAGGAAAACATAAGTAGTTGATTAAGTCTTTTAGTGATAGTCTTCCATTACTAACTATGAGTGGTAGAATTCTATCAATGTTATACTCTGATCATAATGCTAGATAGTGATAAATTTCTAATATTGATACAAAATTCATGATATAGACTTCAATTGGAAATAGACTCCCATCACTCATGGACATCTATTAGTGATAAGAGTTTGTCAATCACTTATAGACTTCGTTCATAGTACAAGTCTAGTAGTGACAACTCCTATCACTTATTGAAGTATATCAGTGACATGAGGCAATAGAAGTAGAAACTCAATTACAAAACAAAAACTCAATGTATAAGAGCAAGCTATGAAAAAAAATTATCAAGACCACAATTAAACTAAGGTTGTGAGCTAATCAGAAACTCAGTTGAAACTCCCTATCCTGTTCGAGTTTTGCAGGCTTTTGGCTTCTATATCGATTAAAAAAAAATTAGTTGATAAAAAATAACTCAAAAAATCAATTGATAAAAAAAAAAAAAAACTTTTAGATGATAAGTGTCACCATGTGCCCAAGACGACGCGGAGCGGCCGACATCCTCGAAAAGGGTTAATTTTAAAAGAAAATAAAAAAAAAGAGGAGTCGCCACCAATCTTTTTTACGGTGTGATTGGACACCGAAGTAAAATAACAATTTTTAATTAAAAATAAAAATGGTCTACGAAAACTAGAGTTGAGTTCAAGAGTCATTTGTGTATGGGGAAGGTGTTAGCACCCCACTACACCCGTTAAGCAAAACGGTGGCCAATTTATTTTTATCTTGAAATAAAAGTATTATTTAATTTTTTTTAAAGAAAATAATGTCTTATTTTACCCCTCATTACTCCAATATTTGAAGCAATGATCTCATAAAATAAGTGAAACAAATTCCGTCAATTTGACTATATTATAATTGAGGAAAAATTCTTCATCTCAAGAAAATGAGAAATTATTACGTTTTCTCAAAATCCATCACAGTATAGTCTTGAAATAAATGAAGTTTCTTTTTTTTTTTTTTTTTAAACATTCATTAAATTCATTTTTCTTGAGATCAAATCTCGGACTCCCAAAGATGTGATCTCTCACCTTAAGAACTCTAAGAAATCGGAGTCCCAAATTTCCTAAATTCCATCATAGGATTTTTTTAGAAAAACGATCTTAAAAACAAGTTATTAGAGAAAGAATGGATTAGAAAACCTTTTGAAATCATAGATCAATCTTTTAATGTTTGAAAACCCAAAATGTGTAAATTTAAAGAAAGAAATTTAAATGATTTAGAAAAAGTCTTGTGAAAAAAAAAAACTTTAAAAAAACTTAGAGAAATTTAAATTAGAAGGATTTTAAAACTTTGAGGAATTTTAATTTAGAAAGATCTAAAGAAAAAAAACTTTGAGAAATTTTAATTAGAAATCAAATAAGACTTAATATGAACATTATACGAGAAAAACATAATTAAAGATGCATCAAAATAAATGAAGCAACATAAGAGGGCATAATAAAATTTAATAAAACATATATTGGAGATCGATCTCGGACTCCCAAAGAATCAATTTTCTCACCTCAAGAATCTAGAAAATCGGACTCCCAAATATTTCTAGAATCTGTCGTCGGTTTTCTTTTTCATAAAAAAAATAATGATAAACGAAAATTAAGAACATTAGACCAATATCACTTGATTACAACACAACATGAATATGCAAAAATAGTAACAAAACAAATACTTGGAAGATAAAATAGACAAATAAAGGCTAAGAAAAATGCCAAATGATGAATATAAAAAAATAAACTAAAAAAAAGATAACAACAACAACAACAACAACAATAATAATAATAAATTATAATAATAGTAATAATAATAATAAATAAATAAATAAGCACACAAAAAAAATGACGAGAAAAATGGATGGCAAAACACCCAAACTTTACATATTGCATAATAATAATAATAATAATAATAATAACAACAACAACAATAATAACAATGATAGTAAATTTGTCATATTTATTTAAATTTCTTTCCTTTCTCTTTCATAAGAAAAAAAAAAGTAGAAACCCAACTTCTTCTCTCCTAAACTTTGCTCTCTACCAATCTATTCTCTTCTCTTTATGTTCTTCTTCAACTCATTACCTTTTTTTTTTTTTTACACTATTTTTTACTTCAAACACAAAGAAACATAACTTCATTATAAGATGTGTTACCTTACTTTTTACTTCATTTTTTTTATCTCCCCTCTTCTTTTTACACATACTTTCATTTAAAAAAAAAACAATAATAAAGAGAGAGAGAGAGAGAAAAAAAAGAACTAGGGAAGAAGATGAATAAAAACAAACAAATAAGATAAAATAAGATAAGAGGGAACCAATATCTAAAGTAAGTGCATGTAAAAAGATCACATGATAATAATAGCAATAATAATGATAATAAACAAGGTGAAGAAAAAAAAAAAAATAATAATAAATAATAGTAGTTATCTTTACTAATACCTTTATTTCTCTCTATTTTTTTTAAGGTTTCTAGGAGGGAAGAAGAAGAATGAAAGAAGAAATCTCAAACACGAAACCGCTTGTTGTGTGAGGTGCGGATCCTTGGGACAAAGTCCCTACCAAATGCAACCTCCAACTAAGTTAGGCTCTTTGTGTTCTAGGAGGGATATGAAGGCTAGAGATTTTTTTTGCAGAGAGAATGAGAGATAATGAGAATGGTGGCCACCTTAGGGTTTTTGGGAGAGAAGATGGGTTTATAAAGGCTAAAGTAATTTCCACAATTGCCTATTTCTTTTTAATGGATCTTATTTCAATTTTAAAATTTTGCCAAACTTGGCTTAAGCTAAAAAGAAAGAAACAACTTTTAGGCAACTAAAACCAAATTCAAATTTTTTCTACATTTGCCTTGCTTACCCCCTTTCCTTATCATAACTAAATTGGTTACTTTAACCAAACTAAAATAAAAGTTAGAAGAGGTAAAAATTAACATAAAAAGTAGGTAAACAATCAAAATTATATTAGAAAAACCTAAGATAAAAATTAATAAATTAATTTAAATGAAGCCGGATAAAAAGGGGTGGCTACAATAAGAAAATGCATTAAAAAAAAAAAAGCAGAAAAGAAACTATGAAAACCACGATTAGACCAAGGCTCTAAACTAATAAAAAAAATTAGTTGATAAAAAAACTATGAAGAAGAAAAAAAATGCAAATATTTGAAAATAAATTGATTTGAGCTAAATTTGGGTATTAGGGATTTGGACTAAATTTATGTGTTAGTGCCTTAGGATTAAAATTGTGTATTACTGATGTTGAAGACTTGTAAGACTTTTCACTTAAATTTTTCTATATTTGAAAATAGTTTTAAATTTTGCTATATTTATTATTAATTTAGCTCTAATAATCAAACACCAAATACATGTGATGTGATGCACATTAAATATGTTAGTTTTATTTCGAATTATATGATGGTATAAAATTGCAATATAATTTTATTTATAAAATTGAAAATGTTAGTTTTTACTCTAATTTTTATTTATATAAACTTTTTATAAATTAATTTTGTCTCTAAAGAAGAGTTTCTTGAACTTAAATGAATGGTTTTCTTTTTAGTTTAAGTGAACATTCAATTATTGATTATAAATTTAAATACCAAAGCAAGATCTAAACAAAAAAAAAAAAAAAAAAATTCTAATTTGGAACAAAATTTTGGTTTTTATATTACATTTTGATTGTTTTTGTATTTTTTAGGAAAACGAAAGAAAAAAAAGTGATACCCAAAAAAAAATTTAGAACCTATAAATTAGTGTTGTCCAAACTTATAAATCATGAACCTAAATTTGAAATGAGCAACAAATAAATAATATATTAAATATAAAAGCTATTGGATATTTATTATTTTACATAAATAATTATAAAATTAAATATTTTTAATCCTAAATAAATAACAAACTAATCAAAAAAATCTTGACGAAAAAGAGGTACCCCGTACCTAAACGTGGGAGTTTAATTTAACAAATTTGTAAAGAAAATCAAGTAATGAATCATTATATAATTAAACTAAAAACGGATCATATTTCTAAAATTAAAAAACAACAAATAATTATAAAAATTTACCATTTAATAATAAATATATAATATAATAATCAAAACAAAATCTAAATTAAAATTTTGAAATAGATCAAATTAGGGAAGTCCATTCAAGGAAATTTTTATTTTGATTTTCATGATTTTATTAATTTCTTAATTTGAATCTTTAATTTAAAGTTTAAAAAATCTACTTTTTTTTTAAATATCCGTGACCTCTATTTTTTTAAAATAAAACTTTGTAATAATTCTCTATTTGTTAATTTTTTTTAAAAAATTATGTTTGGATGATTTGTTCATCGGTCATAATTTCAATTTTTAATTTAAACCAAAATATTATTTCTCTATTTGAACCTCAAAAGCAGTAAAATACATGTCGCCACGTGCCCGAGACAAGGAGCGAATGTTCTTAAAAAGAGATAAAATAACAAAAAAATAAGAGCAAAAAGAACAAAAGGAGTCACTACCATATTTTTTACGGTGTGATTGGGTGCCGAAATAAAGTCAAACAATATTTTAATAAAAAATAATAAAATGGTCTACGAAAACTAGAGTTAGGTTTGGGAGTTGTTTGTGTATGGGATAAGTGTTAGCACCCACAACACCCGTTTAGAAAACCATTGCCAAATTTTAAATCTTGAATTGAAATTATTCTTTAAAGAAGAAAAAAGACATTTAAAATAATTTCTTACTTTACATATCATTTCAACAATATTTAGAGTCATGATCCCATAAAATAATTGGATAAATCATCTATCAATTTGATTATATTAGAATCTAGGAAAATTTTTCACTTGAGGAATTTGAGAAAATATTACCATTTATCAAATAATCCGTCATAGGATAGCCTTTTAATAAAAGATTTTTTTCTTTTTACAAAAAAACTACCTTTTATCTTGGGTTCAAAATCTCGGACTCCCAAAGATTGAACCCTCATCTCAAGAATCTAAAATATTGGACTCCCAAATACTTTTAGATTCCATAATAGAAAATTTTAGAAAAACGTCATTGAAACAAATATTTAAGAAAAGAGATTAAAACTCTTTTAACAAACTTCAAAATGAGTTAATTTCAAATATTTGAAAATAAACCTAAAATTGTTGAAAATATTAGAATTTTACTTAAGAAAACAATGTTAATTCAAATGCGTAAAGCTACATTTGCAAAATAACGATGCATTTAGCAATAAACGAATGAGCAATAATATTTACAAAGATATTGAAAATTTAATAAAACATATTGGAGGTCAATCTCGTACTCCCAAAGAATTGACCACTTCAAGATCTTAGAAAATCAGACTCCCAAATATTTCTAGAATCCATCGTCAGATAGTTTTTTTTTTTTTTTTTTTTTTTAAAAAAAAAGAACATTAATTAAAATGTTAACAAACTTAAACAACTATTAGCTATATATTATAGTCACAAAAAAAGATGTTTAAATATACATATAAAAAAATGAGAAATGCTAAAGAAACAATAATTGAGGCTATAATAATTAAAAAAAACATTGAATCAAAGTTCTAATTGTAAATAGGAAATAAAGATAAATATATAAATAATAAAGTTTAAAGAATAAACTAACCAATGGAAGAAATAATAAAAAACAATAATAATATTAACCAAACTAAATCTTTTTAGAGCTCTTTTCAAATATAGCAAAATGAACCAAAATATTTACAAATATAGCAAAATTTCATTGTCTATGTACAATAGACTACGATAGATCGCGATCGACTAATTTCTATGTCACGATAGACACAATTTTGTCATTTAAGATAATTTTCCTTTTTCCTATCAATAGATCTATAAGTTACTTCAATTTTATATCTAATAGATCTTAGAATATTAAAAATATTTAAAAATTAATTGTATTGAACCTTAAATTTTAAATTTGTAGCTAATTAATATATTAATTTTAACATTCCAAATATATAAGAGATGTATTAAATACCAAATTGATAATCTAAGAATCTATAAAACACAAAAATCGATAATTTAGGAACCTATTAGACATTTTTCTAAAGTTAAAAATATCTAAACACAAATCTAAAAATCCATGGCCTAAACTTCTATATTTGTACCCTCACATAAAGTTCAGATTCACCATTGCTTCTAGGTACGTGAAATCAAACAACAAACCTAGAAACCTACAACTCTTCACACTATATTTGACAAGCTCCTCTAAAATGATCGACATAAACCAAAACGTCTCAAACTTCTTTAATTGTAATTAGGTTGGAATAAATCAAAATTTAAGTATGAACCATGTTATAACATGAAAATACCTTGTAATCATAAAGCATTAAACACTTTGTATTTGATTCTATACTTTGTTTCCATTTTTTCCTACACTCCCATTCCGCGAATACATCCAAGTCCATATTTTTCCTCCCTTTTTTATTATATGGTTCTTTACCTTTGACGCTATTCACGTTAAAATCTCTTTTGACTTCATTCTTTTTAGAAAAATGTCAAGTTTGAAATTTTCCCAAAACAACACCAACCGAACTCCTCTTCCGCCTTCGATTTTTGGTGGGTGGGCTTGGTTTTTTAGTTCATCATGCTCACTCCAACTAAAATCTCCAACTAAAATCTATGACTTCAACCTCATCTTTCTCTTCTCCACTTAGTCTGTGGAACAAGATGGCAATGCCTATTTCATATAAAAAGTATATTTAATGGAGTTAAAATCCAAAGCTCAATACTCAAAATATGATCAAAGAAAAGATGGGTGTGTGAAGCAGCATCTCTCCAAGTCCAACTCTCCATTCTGCCTCCAATTGAACGTTGTTAGAGCTAAGAAAGGAGTGTGGGCTTAAGCCCTTTGACTCATGGGTTGGACCTTCCAAGTTGGGCTGAGTTGATACACTTGGGTGGTTCGCCCATCCTTAGGGAAAACAACACAAATCTATATTTATTCAACATAAAATGCCTATTATCCATTGAAAAATAGAAATATATATATTTAAAAAAAAAAAAAAATCAGAATTAATAAAGTACTAACAGCACAGTTGCTCATAAATTTTAAACGGGTGGGATAATTCAAAAACAAAACTAACTACTTATTTGGTAGGGAATCTAAATACTTAAATTTGAAAATAAAGGATTCAATCAAAATAAAGTTACGTTTCAAATTTTTACATATGTATTTGATATCAGAAATTATATTCAAATTTAAACAATTGGTTACAATGTATTTTATACTATATTTATAAATCATAAAAATAATAAGTTGGAGTTACCCATTAAATATTAATCGATAATAAACTATTATTAATTTATTTGTGAAAATATTTTAGGTTAAAAAAGAGTTGTTTTTAAATATACAAAAATGAACCAAAATATTTACCAATATAGTAAAATTTCACTATTGCAATCTATTGTATATAGACCGCAATATTTTGCTGTTATGTGTAAATATTTTAAGCAGTTTTGTCATTTAAAATAATTCTTAAAAAAAATTGTATAACTATTATTTTGTAATATCATATAATATATAATACATTACATATTGCATATTTTAATTTTAAAAATATGAATTGAATTTATGAAAATCACATATCGTATTTCTAAATATTTTTATCTTTATTTAATATAATTTTGCATTTTAAATTTTGAAATTCAAAATCGGTTACAATGAAAACATAAAAATGTTCTTTTCTTTTAGAATACATTCCAGCTACGATTGCTTTAAACTTAAATGCTTTTGTTGATTAACGTCTTCTCTGCACGGCTTGTTTTGGGGCTTTTCTCTAGCCGTCTCTCTCTGCCTACTTCTTCTTGATATCTGTTTGTTTGCTTCATATGTACTTTATTGATGATTTTTAGATTAATGAAGCTGTGGGATATAATGAAGGTGCTAAGAATGTGTCTACCTAGTGGAGATGTTTGGGTGCACCCCATGACCCATTTTGTATATTTTTTTAAAAAAATATATATTATTTTCAGAATGTGTACCATTTGGAGCACAAAATCCAAAAATAATTTTAAGAAACACATAAACGAGGACGGGGAGCGCTGTCCTGCCCCGTGGACATCTTTATTAGGTGCACTTGGGTACATGAGGTCATGGTTCAAAATCGAGAGAGATTTCTAAAAAAATATCCGTTTCTCGCCCAATTTTTGTGCATGGCAGCCGAACCGCCATAAGCCGCCGGTCTGAACTGTTCGAATGGTGCAGTTTATCAACAAACTTGGTTCGGTTTCAAGTTCTCTATATCTTAAATCGATTAATCAGTTTTGGTTCTAGTTCTTTTAAAAAATCTACAACAATCATAGTAATGAGCAAACATCATCCACACCATCTATCATGTCACTTGTCACCACAACAATTATAACAATCATTGTCTTCATAAATTCTAATTATATTGAACTTATTAGATGCATTCACGAACATAACCTAACCACCAAAAAAGACAACTTACTTCCCGAACATAAATCGTTGTAATATGCAACCAATGGAAAGCAACAGCAACCATAGAAACATGGTATTGATTGTTTTCATCACATCTACCATCTGTACAATATGACTTTACTAATGCAGTTTGGCAATCATCTTGGATGACAAAGTGGCGAAAGAAATCGATCAAGAGTAAGGGCAACCAAATAACACAATCAAAAAGTTGATTTAAGAAAAAAAAAAAAAAGAAAGTAAAAACTCCTAAACATATACACATATAAAATGGATGCTTTCAAATATAGCAAAAGGAACCAAAATATTTATAAATATAGCACAATATCATAGATAGAATGTGACATTTTACTATATTTGAAAAAAATTCAGCAATTTTGCCTTTTAAAACAATTACCCAAATAAAAAGTGTTATGAGATAATTAAAAGTACAAATCAAATACTATATCATAAAAATCAATCCAAAGAAAGATAGAAAAAAAAAAAAAAATATATATATATATATATATAGAAGAAATAGACTTAATTTTTAAAAACAAAATAATTGCTAAACAAAACCTAAATATTTCCACTCGAAAATCAACTCACATAAATTTGATTTAATATAGCAATATTTGCATGACATCTTGACGAAAGAGCAGTTATGTATAAGGTTAAATTATCTTATCTTTTAATTCAAAAAATGCAAATCTTCTTTTGGATACAGTATCTTCTTAATTATTCCACACTTGTATTGAATCGCCATGGAATCAAGATTACTAAGAATTATCTAGTTAATGAAAAATTTTATTTGAAATTAGAATTGTAGAGAATGATGAAGTCTGTGTGGTGCAAAGTTGAGTTTATTCGATTTTTTATTTTACTATTTTTTATATTTGTTTTCTCTTCAGGTTAACTAAGTCTGTGATATTATATAGAAATTTTTGGATTATTTTGGCCTAATTATGATTAGTTATTTTCTTAAAATTTTAAAAATTAAATTCTTGATCAACAAGTTGTTATTGATCATCAAAATTTCTCTCTAAACCCTAAAAGTTCCAAAAATTTGAGAATCCCTCTAAATTTAGTAAGTGACCATTTATCTTGAAAAAAAAAAAAAAAAAACCTCCTTTTTCAAAACGCCTAAGGTTGAAAGGGTTCCTTTTAGTAATTTTTTTGTTCAATTCACCTCTATGTGTAGATTGATTTTGAAGTTGATAATACAAACATTATACTAATTAAATTAATTGTGCTTGTTTTGGCCTTTCTTAGTTGTAGTTAATCATTTGTTAATTGAAAAAAAAAAAAAGTCATGATTTTATATTATGAACAATTTTTCAATCATTGTGTTTAAATAAATTTTCCAAGATGGGGAGTATCTTTATTATCTAGATATTTCAAATCCAACAATTTGAAATTAATTAGCTAATCTTTCTATGCACATTGAAGTAAATCAAAGTTTCCTCCTTGTTGGAATAATTAACTTGCAAATAATTGAAAGTCATTCCAAATCCAATTTAAAGCCCTGTCTCTAAACTCCACCACAATTGAAATAGAAAGTGACATATAAACTTGTATTTAATTAAAAAGATATATCATAGACCAAAACTATTCATTTTTATATGCAAAAGCCATCAAAGATCTTTCGCAATAATGTCCAATAATATATAATGAAATTAAACAATAATTTAGAGTATTTTGGAACCCTTCATTATTTTCCACTTAAATAAATAAAACCTAATGGGTAGCATAGGAGTTGACACCTAAGTTGGAACACTTAATATACTAATAAGTAGTTGGTTCCAACTTTAACACTTAAAAATGTATTAATTTTTTAAAAGAATTTTTAAAACTCATAAAATCATGTTTCACATTAAATTAATGCAGTCTACTGATGTGGCAAAAAAAAAAAAAAAAAAAGAAAATTAAACATTATCCTATTTGTGGTCTTGATATGATGGACACAAATTCCTTCGTTGATTGTTTTGTTGACAAAAAGTATGTAAGAAAGTAACTACCATATGTATACTTTTAGAATATATTGATTGGCAATATTTTCCAAAGTTTTGTAGCTGGTCCTTTTATTATATTCTAATTTCCTTTTTTTTTTTTTTTTTTTTTTTTTATAAAGAAGTCTAGAGAACGGGGTATTCTAATTTCTTATCCTACCAAATTAATAGATTCAATTTAAATTGAACACATATTTTGTAAGGTGTAGATGAGGTACTATCTCATAATCATTTAGTTTCAAGATAAAATCGCACGTTTATCTAATAAGGTAATGAGTTATTTGCATAAATTTTAAAAGTTGTTTTAAACTCTTTAAGAGAAATTTTTTTAATTAAAAAAAAGTTATTATTATTATTATTATTATTAGTTTATGTATAATTATGGAAGTTTATTTCATTTTGGTTTCAAAAGATTAAAATTTGATTTTAATCTCCATAACTCTAAGAAATAACTGTTTTATTGGTTTAAAATTTTTGAATATCTATTTTAGTCATTTGTTTAATTTTTTCTTAAAAAATAAAAATTGTCTTTACTCTTACCATTCAACCATCTAATATTTTTTCACCCCATACTTTTCAAAGTTATAAATTTACATTTTAAAAGTTTTAACTCAAACATCCCCATTTGTTACCAGATTCTTAGTATTTATCTTTAATTTGGACTCCTGGACTCTTTTTTGTTTTGATATTTGTGAGTGTTCGAGCTAGCTTACATGCACCTTGACTAATTTCACGAAACAACTCGCTTGACCCTATAATATTTGGGTATCAAGGAAACTCGTAGAATATTAAATTCTAGGTAAATGGCCACCATGGATTGAACCCGTGACCCTTGGCCTTTTAACTTTTTTTTTATGTTTCCACTATCACTAGACCAACCCACGATAATTTTTGTAATATTGTTATTTGAATCCCACATTAATGAAATTTTCTAAAAAGAAAAAGAAAACCACTTCAAAACATTCTTGTTCCATTTATTTATTTATTTTTAACAAGTTAAGCTAAGTTCAAATTGTCTTACTTTCAAACATTATTAAACCCATAAAAAAACCATATGCGAGAAACTAATAAAATGATTCCAAATTAGAAGTCTATGTGTTCTCAATGGCTTGAAAAGGCTGCTTTTATTATTATTATTATTGGTTGATATTATCAATACTATTCTTTGCATATACTCCTATTTGTGCAGCCCTTTTTCTTTAGAAATATAATGGTCTAATCTTTAGAGAAAGTCTCTATCTTTACCAATAACTTTGTTTCCAATTCAAATCTAACAGTTCAGTTTCATCAATGCCAATTTCAAAGGCAATTAACAAAACTTTTTCCATCTTTGGCTCCACACAAATAAATCCAAAAACCATCTAATTTATCTCATATTTAATTTCTAAATTAATCATCTTTTTCGTTCATTCTTCACTAAGGCCTTCAAAATATCACCTTAGGGGTTTTAATTAGGTTTCTTGCTTTCTATCTCCAACTATCTTTATGCCTAATTCTTTAAATATTGACCACCGATCAAGTTATGTATCTTTTGCACTACAAGAGGATGTGACTTTTTTTTTATTACGTATTTGAAAAAAATTAAAAAAGAAAAGAAATAAATAAAGATAGAAAAGCTTACTTTACTATATTATAAAAGTTTAAAATGTCAATATCGATAGAGTCAAGGTTTCAATTTTACGAAAAATAACAATATAAATATTCATAATTTTAAAATGAGTTAACATGCTCTTTATTTTTACTATATTCATATCAGTAACATTTTGTTTGTCTTTTTTTTTATCAATTTTTTTACGATCAAATATAAATGTAGATTCACTTTTTATTCCGATGAAAAATTTATCAACATGTGAAAATATCGATTGAAATGCCAATAATGTCTCTACATTAATTTGAGCCACAACCACGTAATTTGATATTTCATTTTCTTACAATTGTGATCTTAATGTCCGCTGTTTCAAAATAATGTGTTTTGATTCCTTAATTGTGTTTTTTTTAAGAAAGTGTAGTGACAAAGCTCTTTATAAATAATTATTAGAAGAAAAGAACTATTGTTTTTAGGGTCCCATTAATAATCTCTTTATTAATTTTTTTGAAGTACAATTATTTACTCACAAGTCACGATGGGTTTATGATGTGCAGTCCACATTTTGAAAAAACAAATTAAAATTTCTGAAACAGTTTCGGAACTTACAAAAAAAAAAAAAAAAAAAAAAAAAAAAAGTTATAAAGCAAAAGACATTAACTATAAATTTATAAGTAAGAAAACACTGAAATCTAAAAAACAGAAAAATAAGATGATAAATCATTATCAAAAAGCCTTTGGATATTAAAACATTTGAGTGATTATTTCAGAAAGTAGAGTTTACAATTACATTACATATAAATGATTAGTCATTAAGTAAGCCAATTTTTGTAAAGCAAATTATTAATTATTAGTCAAAGTTTGATCATGGATATACTTTTTCGATATCTTTTCGTTTTTCCTTTACATGAAAAAGATTTTTTTTTTTTTTTTTTTTTTTTTTTTGGTAAAGCACACATATTAGAAGAGACTTACATATGATAGCAATATAATCCATATGCAGTGTTCTTCTTCTTTTTCAACAAGCAATAATTAGGCTTTTGAAATGGGTTCTACCAAAGCTTGATAGAATAGTGTAGGTTCTTGAAATAATTCAAGTGTTCTTATCGTCTTCCAAGAACACGATGATGTAATATTTATATAATATTTTCCAAAGAACTTTGATTAGATATCTTTTATATATATATTTAAACTTTTAGTTGAAAATATATGTCTATAACTAGTTGAGCTAAACTTATTAGGTTGGTAATTTGATTCAACATTATAGTTTATAATATTTTATATTAATTATGAGTTCGAAAGATTATTGGAGTATATTTAAGTAAAATAACTTTAGCATTTTTCATAAAGGAACTAGTTTATGTTTATATCCTAGGATTTGAAACATAATTCAGAATTTGAATTTCACACAATATTCTAATTTCTTTATATTCGTTACAACCTAGTCATGACATCTTACTGTAGGGGTTTTGAAAAGTATTAAAAATAGTAGCAATTCCATATCGAAAAGGTTAATGAAGTGATAGACTCCAACCATCGTAATAATTAAGAAACATATATGACTTCGGTTTCAAATCGTCTCAGTGAGAAATGTTTTTATATTGGGTGTACTGACTCTAGTTAAATTTATTCATTTTTATATTCTTTAGCCTGAGAGCAGGGAATAGTGTGTGAATAGTATAAAAGCTTTGAGATGGTGTTTTTGTAATAATTGAGATTAGGAAAAGAATTTTGTGTGATTGTGTTAATTTTATAGTGGATTTCTTTCTTGTGGGTTATGATTTTTCTCCAATTTTAGAAATTTTCATGTAAATTCTTGTATTTCCTAATTTTTTCTTCTTTTTAATTTATCAACTATTTTCTGTTTATTACTATGGTAGAAGTGGGAGGTTCTTTTCCGACACTTACTTGACTCAAATGGCTTGCGAGAGTGAAGAACTCCCTATAAATCAACATGAGTCCCTTTAGCAATATTTTTTATTCCCACTCATGTGCTTATTAGAAAAATATTCATTAGGGATGTGATCTCAATTAATTCATATACCTCTCTTCCCTTGTAATGAGTGAAAAATCTCCCGGCTAACAAACATGAGTCCTTTCAACATGTTTTGTCCTTGTTCACATGTTTCCTAAGAAAATCATCATTTTGAATATAATCTAATTAAGTTTATTCATGTTAATTACCCACTCCTCCTCTACCATGCATTGTCCTCCCAAACCATATCTTACTAGGAAAAGTTCTCTTTCACCATGCTTTGTCCTCACAAATCACATCTTATAACGAAAATTACAAGTGAAACTTTTAAAATGAGAAGAATAAAATTGAAATATATCTTAAATCTTTGAGTCATAATTGAAACCTACTAACCCCGAAGTATACACTACTAATTATAACAAGAGTTACAAAGCGTTGTCACTTTTTTTATCTTCATTTTAACTGAAAGACTGACAAAATTAAGTTTGAAACAAATTTAAAGTTGAAGGATAAAAAGAAACTTTAAAAAATTTAAGGGTCGTACTATATAATTAAAACCTTATCCTATAAAGATTCGGACTTAATAAGAATGGAAGGCTTTTTCTTTTTTCTCTCTTTACTTCTTTCTTTTGAAAACAAAATAAACTCCATTTACGCTAAAGTTTCTCTTTTTAGATTACATTTACCCCAAAGTTTTGATAAGATAGCTAAATAAAGATTTTGACAATGATGGTCACACATACATACATATATATATAGCAATATATATAAAAAGAAATTGACTAAGAACTTAGTTGCGAAATCACGTTTGTAAGTCACATCATCACATTTCTGATCTCAAAGTATTAATTTTTTTTTCTTTCTTTTTCTCACCATTATCGTTATGAGGTTGCAATTTCTCCAAATTGCTCAATGTTAAAAAAATCAAAACATAGCTATAATCAGCATATAATAATAATAAAGTTTTACTTCTTTCCGATCATGTCGTCCTTTTATAGTTTATTATTTATTAATTCCCCACAATTTTTAAATAAAGGATATTGACAAGTATGTCCATAATTGAACCTGTTTGGTTTGAGATATTAAAGAGTGAATTGATTTCAAAATAACAACATAATTTAATTAATCTCACCCCAAGAAAATCCGGTTTTGTCAAAACTATAACTTCTTAACGCTAACAAACTCGTCGGGAGAGTAACATCTTTCATTGGTAAACACTACCGTTAGAAGAAGTGACATTTCTCTTGATGCCACATACAAACCATCAAGAGAAGTGACTTTATATATATATATATATATATATATATATAGCTTAATCTAGCATCATATCTCCCAACGATTTGTATAGCGATGTTACCTACCCAACCGTTTGTATACCACGTTAGGTGAATCTTTGTCAATGTCAAAACTAACATTTTTGACGTTTGTTAGTGTTGAAAACAACTTGAATTTCTTGTAGTATAATCTTATAAATTCATATTTTACAAATTGCACATATTTAAAAATATTTTGATGCTCAAATGTTTTGAAGATTTTTCCTACCAAATCATTAATATCTTCTTTCTTATTTATTGTGTTTTTCTTAGCAAAACATATCAAAACAAACAACAAGAGATAAAGGAGTATAAGATCACATCCAAAAACAAAAAGGCATTCATGGAAGGTGTTCTTCGAATCAAATTTAGGTGGTTGGTTTCAAAGATCTCATGGCTACCACTTTAAACCATAAGTTAAATCTAACTAATTTTTATCTAAATAATACAAGTTTTTTCCCTTGACTCATGAGTTAATTTGAAAATTATATAATTTAGAATGACTAAAGAATAAAACTTATGTAAGTTCTCAACCAAGTATATAAAAAGATTAGTTTGGTTTCTAGAAATTGCAAAATTTCATGTTAATGATTTGGAAAAAAGAAACAAGATGCACATACAAACATTGTTTGTATATGCAAATGCATGTCGCAAGAATGATGCCCATTCATATATGGAATATCTCTCTCTTATAGTCAATGAGTATATCAAGAAGAACCGATCAATTTATCTAGAAGATTTGAGAGTCACACAACTCATTTAACATACAATGATGGATTTAAGTTCTACATAGTGTGATGTTAATGAAGAAAATGAGAGATAATGTTGAATCTTTTGATTGATCTACAAGTCTCAACTATATTGATGTTGATGTAGATCCTGAAGAAGATATTAAGAATGAAATGTCCACTGTTGTCTATGAAAGGATAACTCTCAAACTTATAAGATGATTTAATAATTGAAGCATGTACTTGGTTGTACACACCAATTTCTTTCCTTTGAACTTCTTGATGAGGTTAATTCATATTAATGTTCTAGATGGTTAGAGTAATAAGTCATTTAATATGTTACTGAAATTGTTAAAAGAAGTATTTTCAATCGACATATCTATAACAAGTTTATTTTATGAAGTTAAAAAAAAAAACCTGCATAGTTTAGGACTAGGGGTATGAGTCTATTCATACTTGTAACTACACAATTGTATATTATATTGGAAATAATTTTATTGATTGTCACCGTACTTAGTATGTGGTGAATCTGGAATAAAGTTAAAGATGGAAATGGTAATTAGAAGATCTCACACATATAACATTTTTGGGTGTCAACAAAATCCTCTTCCTATGGCGTTTTATCGACAAACTTTTCCAAAAAAATTTGTTGTTGTCCTGAGGTTTTTGTCGATGTTTTTGAAAAATCTGATCTCAATGTTTCTTGGCAAAGAAAATTTGTGAGTTGTTGTAGTATAAAAGCACCTAAATGGCTAAATAAAAGTATTTTTCTCTTGAAATTGTATGAAAGTAGCAATAAAAATATTACATAATTTTTCCTAAGTAGAAAAACATAGTAGACGAGAAAAAGAAAAAATCACTCAAATTAATCAAAATTTTCTACTATTTATATTTTGGCATTCTTTCTAACATATGTGTCAATCCTTGCATTAAAAAATAAAATAAAATAAATCTATGCTAAATTCTTATGCACATGTAAAAATTAAGATATAAATAAATGATAGAATTCTAATTGACGCCTTGATCAATTGACTTACAAACGTTTAGGATTTAATTCCTATAATTATTGGTTGAAATTTTAGATAATATAACCCCATAATTTAGCGCTATAATTTTATTTTTCCTTCATTATTAATTATTTTTTTAATTCTTAATTAATGAATTTATTTGTATTATTTTGTTAAAAAAATAGTTAATCAGAAAATAATTTTACTTCTTAAACTTTCAAATTTGTATCTAAAAAGTTCCTAAATCTTAAAATTTGGCTATAAGTCTTTGAGTTTGAGATTTAAAATGTATGACACGTGTTTAATGGAAGGCGCAGAATTCGTTGTCCAATTCTGCTTCTCAAATAATTTTAACGTGCTCACCAAAACTAGTAGTAGTGGCAAGGCTGGGTCGAACACAGGAAGAATTTAAATAAAAAACGGTAAATAAAAGAGTAAAAGCTTATATGAGAAAAGTCTAGCTCGGGTTGTAATGGATTTTACTATTCAATAAATTTGGTCACCGATTCTTTATTATCGAAATTTAATGATTGCTTACACCTAACCAAATTAATTAGAAAGACTAATTAATTTGTCCTAAGCAACTAACTGGTCCAATTTGAAAGATGAAAGCATGCATGTTCAAATTGACCTAATTGCAATAAGATCTAGCAACTTTAGGGTGAATGTTTAATTTTCAAGCGCTTAATTAGACATTCCTTTGGTTCAATTCTACGTTGGTTAGATCAATACTCATCTAATTCAATTTGCAAACTAACCTAACCTATGACTTTCTATGATTAACATGAAATCAATGTAAGGAATTGAATATTAATCATAAAGCAGTTATCAAAATATCCCCAAGCGCCAACAAAATGACTGTAATACAATGAAACTCAAAATTGAACCAATAAATATAATAAACTTCGATTTGAAATCTACCAATTAAAAGAAATAGGAAAAATCCTAGAAACTTGAGCTAGAAAATGTTACCTTAGTCCATCATCAACACGTCGATCGATGGGAGGGAGGTTTCCGTGCTAGAACAGATAGAAAAAGAGCGGAAAAGTGGAGAGAAAATCATTGGTAGTCGGTTGGTCTCCCCATTCCCCTGAACTAGGCAGCTAGGTCTTCTTTTATAAAATCATGATGGCGTTGCAGCGTTAGGGTACAACGTCGGGACGCCTACGGAGATCTTCGCGTGTTTATGATCGGAGCGTTGTGGCACCAGGGCCTTGCTCCAAACTCCTAGCTCTCTGGAAAAAGCGTAGCAACAACGCCTAGGTGGCGTCACTATGTCGTTACTTCAAGGGCAAAACAATCATTTTGCCTTTCTCTTTCCCAAATGATACATTTCAACTTCATTTTGGCTCCGTTTCAGCTCTAACGCCCGATTCTACCTGTTAGGTGCTCGAAACCTACAAAATAACCAAATAAACTCATAAAACCAAGGAACAATCTTAAATTAAGCAAAGCAAAATAGCACATTTACGATCGTGCTATCACTTAACTATCAACTTAATTTATGTCTATATTTATTTGTTTTTCAATTAATTGATCTATTAAATTCAGTATGTTGAATAAAAATCGAATAGAACTTTATCACCATGGTTTGATAAAACTTTCATAAATAGTTCCTACGCTAGGGACTACTTATAACTATTGAGACAATTTTTAGTACAACAATAGTAGGAGGATTTAAACTACATATCTCTTGGTTGCTAATATATTCATATGATATGTTGGCTTTAATAAAGAATTTATCAATTAATTTAATTCATCCGAATTATGCAATTAATTAAAATTTAAACTATGACTAGATTTCATATGATTAATAAATAAGTCTTTAAATCGCATCTTACAATTTTTGTAAGGATTATTAAAAAAAATATAAATAAATAAATAAATAAATTTAATCTAAACACACTATTATTACTCTATTTTTAAGGGAGCGTTTTTCTAGAAGGTAGTGGATTAGTTCAAGCATCATGAGCATAATTTAACAGTAACGATCATTAAGATATAAAATAGTTAAAATTACTTTTATTATTTTTAAAATTTTTATAAAACATATTTTTAATTCTTTAAAATTAATTTTGATGATATGAAAATTACATTTAAAAGTGTAAAATTTAATATTAAATTAATTTTGAATGTTTAAAAGTTCTTTTCAAACCTCGAGATTTCAACTTGACTTTGAATATTAATGGAAAGTTTTGCTTTTGATTTCAACTCTTAAATGTCTAGTAACCACAAACCATAACTTTAGTCTAGCTTAATTGGTCAAGGGCCTATAATCTTTATTAAGATTTCTATCAATGAAGTTTATCGTAGTCTATCGCCTAGTAATAGAAGTGTATCTTGGTTTATCGCTGATAGATAGTGAAATATTTCTATATTTGTAAATATTAATTTTAGCTCATTTCACTATATTTGAAAACAACCTAAAATATTATTTATTTTTGGTGATGAGATTACAAGTTTTGGTGTAATAAAAATGGTGGGACCCACAATTGATTATCCATTGCAATTAGGTTGATCCCACAATTCTAGGGCGGTAAACAATTCGAAGGTGTTTGGAGTAAAGAGTGAAATAGTAAAGAGTTACAAAGTTTAGAGAGTTATGAACAGTTTAGGGAGTCGTGAACTCTTGAGTCTCACATGTAAAGAGTTAAAAAGATATAAAATTGATATTTTTTTTAGTAGTGAGACCCACCAACTCCTTGGGCCAAACAAAGGAGTGGAGTTCACAAACTCCTACTTCCCAATTCTTTGGCCAAACACACCCTAAAAGACTAATTAAAAGTTTATGATTATTCGAATGTTGAACTAAAAATAATAACAATAAAATAATAAAATATCATTTTGGTGATTTTACTTTAATTCTATTTAAGTCCTACTCTCAATATCTAAATTTACTTCCATTACTTCTAATAAATCTTGAAAGTAATCTATATGTACTATTAGCTTAAATTTTTTCTCATAGAAATAATGTAGCATCTAATTAGCATTCCCTCTAGAACGAATGGTGTCTCTTCTTATATAGAAATTATAATAATCACAATGATATTACAAATTTGATCCTTAAAACATAATAATCACGTCTGATAAATCTACATATTTTAAAAAGTTTCTTGTACATTCAAAGATATTTAAAGTTATGTATCCATTTAATTCATACAATTGAAAATAATTGGAAAAAAGTTGACATTATATTGCAACATTTTATCCTAAACTTTTAATTTTATAAAATTGATTTATAAATCGTTAATTTTTAAGATTGTTTTCAAATATAGCAAAATGAAAAAAATTATTTATAAATATAAAAAAATTTATTGTCTATTTGTGATAGACAATAATAGACTTATTGAATCCAAATCTACCCAATAACATGAAATTTCATTGATTTGGCCATAATTATTAAATTAACATGAGAATATTTTTCAAGTTTACAAAATTATCATATTTATTCAAAATCTTAAAGTGAAGGGTGCTACACTTGAAAGTTAGTAATCTTAAAAGTATAATTTTCAGAAAGATGAATACTTAAAGTAAAGACTGACACATTTTTATTGGGTTTGATGTTAAAAATTATATATGAATTTTAAAAGAATTACTAATAAATTTAAACTTTTAATTTTATATACATCTTATTGGTTTCGTTCACTTGAGGACACAAAAATTGCCCACAACTGTTGAGAAGTCAGATTGGGCAGCCGCAAATTTCTTACGAATGTCTAATCTGGTTGCCTAACCCTTCTCACACTCACCCATGCTTTCCCAACACTTATGTCACGTGAGAAAATTTCGAAAAATTCTTCACACTATTTCTACTTATTACTTATTGTGTGTTACATCAAAGTGATTTTAAAAATATGGTAAAATTGATGGGGTACATAAATAATAATGAAGACAAATTTATAATGTGGACATACAGAGTACACTACTAATACTACAAAAGTACACAAATTTTTCTTAAGTTATATTTCCTTCACGTCGGCATCTTAAGTCTCAAATTCAGCAAAGATGGCTGAGATAAATTTATAGTACAATAATAATAGTAAATATCACTTTTATTCAATATTTAACATGCCATTGTATGCTATATTATTGGTTTCACACCTTAAGTTTTTCTCTAAAAAAAAAAATTAATAAATGAATACCGATGTACTAGAAATTTTTCTATGGGCAAGTTCATCGAATTAAAAGGCTTTTTCGAAAATCCAACGTGGCAGATATCCAATGTGACTGACTGATGGATTTACGGCCGTCGGATGGAGAGAAGAGTTTGCCCTTGAGATTGAAATTTCGGAAAATAGATAAAAGCAAACACGCGCAATTCAATGCATGGGCAGATAGTTTCCTTTAAAAAGAAAGCTCTTAATGGGTTTTTTTTTTTTTCCTTCACATTATTGGAACCTTCATTTTTCTTATTCTAAATAATTTTTTTTTTTATAATAAAAAAGACAGTTTGAAAATATCTCTTCTTCGTTTTGCTCTTGCGATGGGAATTGAACGACTCATTATGTAGTTATACTATAAATTTTTTTAATTATTTTTTAATCTTTTTGTTTCTTCTAATTCGAAAGATTTTAAAAAAAGTTGGTTTACTATTTTTCCGTTGAGTTTATAATGTTATTATTGGCAAGTTTTTGTTTGAATTACCCCTTTGAATTTAGATTTTTATGAAGTTTGTTTCTTTATAAATAATAATAATTAATTTATTGTTTTTATTATAATTATTTTTTAAAAAGTGTAATTCTTGAGTATACTTTAGGTTGCATTTATTTTTTTAAATCCATTCGTTATAGTTGGACAATTAGATGTGAAAAAAATGAGTGCGCCTAAAATACGTCTAAATATATTTTTTTTTTTTTTTGGAAAAAGGTTACTCTAACTTATCTAAAATCAATAATAGTGAGGTATGAACTAAGATACCAATTATTGTAATGTCACTTCTTTTACATTTCAATTTTTTTTCTTTATTCTTTTAAAAAATGGATTTGGTTGCCTTAAGAGAATAAGCGACAAAAACGAATAATGAAGATAAAGGAGAGAATATGAGTAACTATAGAAATAGGGGTATACTTTTCTTTGCTCATTTTAAAACAAATTTTTAAAAGTGGTAATCTGTATAAAAAAGAAATAATTTATCAAACTTTGTAGAAAGGTATGTTCTTTTCTTTTCTTTTTTTTTTTTTTTTTAATTTAAATTATCCATGGATCCCCAAATCCATTAGAAACTTTAACATTTTATTTCTATTTTTATATCAAAGTAAGTATTTATAGTTAATGTGTAATTTTAGTTCGAGTGTGTTACCAATGTTTAATCCAAATCAAAATGACTCAACTGAGGTGATTATCAGCACAAAGTACTCAAATTAATTTGGTGTTTTACTTAATATATTCTAATACTTAATTTAAGTACTTAATTGGATGATGATGTCGAGATAAACACATAATAATTTCCACATAATTGGATATGAGGTGAGTTCTACTACTTATTAGGAGACTAAAATGAATCATTACTAATGTTAAATCTTTTTCACATGATATTGCTTGAGGACCTTAGATCGAGTATCCATATGACGTTCAATCGTCTCACACATTGAGTATTTTCTCGCATTTTATCCAAATTAAGAGAACAATTGTTATCTAAATCCTCAAATTTCATTGTATTACAATCTATAGATAAAGGGCATTTTTGTCATTTCACATGCTATGAAAAGTATAGAAGTGGATCCTGAAGTCGTCACTTCCCCAAGGTTAGGTAATGCATAATGGCTCCGTCCATGTCCATTGATGTGAATGCTAATTCCAAAATGCCCAATTAATTAATATTATTTTATTTGGTTCCTCGCAATATTATATAATAAAAATGATAATATATATATATATATATATATATATATATATATATATATATATATATATATATATATATTTATTTATTTATTTAGATACTTGACAAGTGATTTACCACCTGCGATGCACGTGTTATGTTTGGTTAATGTCACACTATATAGCTTTATATTTATATGGAAAAAAATCAACTTTATACCTCTGGGTTATTAACTCACAAATTAAGTTCGTTAGGCTAAACCCATTTTATATCCATTGGGCTAAACTCATTTGACATGTGATTGATGGTACTTGTTGAAAACAATTTGCTAACTCAAAATTAAAATGTATGGATCGACATGCGGGTCAAGATCTCCCAAAAATGTTTAAATGGTGAAGGTGATGGATTAATAGATATATGATTGAGAAACTTGATATAACATCATACAAAGTTGATAATTTGTGAAATTGCATGATCCAAGAACCATTGATGGAATGAATCAAATTTGAAGTTGTTTGGATAGTTTCAATAGCACTCATAAATTTATATTTGGAACTTGATAGTTTATGAATGCTTACAATTAAAAACAAAAATGTTTAACCTGTATTTTCTTTTATTGCAATAACGTATAAATTATTAATTGCTCTAACTTTTTATTCACATTTCCCTCACATTTAGGTAAATATGTGACTAAAAGAATAATTATAATAGATATGGTATAATTATTTTAATCTTAATTTTAAATTTAATAAATTGATATAATTAATTAATTTCAAATTAAATATGAATGAATTTCATTTTCACTAAATACAAACTAGACTTGTACATAAAAAAGTTAATACAAATCATGCAATCATGGACTACTTTGGATGTTTGATGGTGAACAACTGCAAGAGCTTCACAAACAATTGGAGCTTTCCTCCACCTAATCTTATTGGTTAGATATGTGTATGATAACAATTAGTTGAAATAACGAAAAAAATAACGAGAGAAATAAAGTAGAATCTTAAAGAAATATTTGGTGAAAGTGTTGGAAAAAATGTCATTTTTATAGTAGTAGATGATAAAAAGTTATAAAACCTTTGACTTTCTAAACTTTTTAAATTTCAATAATTGATTATAAATTAAATAAAAATAAAATCTTAAGTTGGGGAGAAACAGTTTGTATTCTCTCTATTTATTATTATTGTTAATTAATCCACTATTTATTAATTATTGGTAAAATTAATTGCAAGTGACATATTGTATAGATTTTAAAATTTATAAAGGGACAAAATTACAAAGGTATCTTTCAAAAAAAAAAAAGTTTTACAAAATAGTTGCTTTTTAATATATTATCGACAGATAATCTTATAAATCTCTTCCTTTAAAAGAAAATTTATCTAAAATTTAAGAGTATTTTTTATAAAAATAAAAATATTCATATTATTCCTACATAAACATTTGGCAATATTTTTTTTCCTTACCGTCTGTATTTTGTAAACTAATTTTTAATTCATGTAAAGAGTAAAAAAAACATTTTTTTTTTAATAATTTCGAGTCTTCTTCATAATTTAGTGGTTTTATTTTAACTTTTAATATCTATAAGTGAATTATTAGTCAATTTTAAAATATAAAATACAATTTTTAAAAACTACTGTAGTCTTCTAATTCTGCTAGAAGTTTCTTACCAATTAAATTTTAGGTTTCAAATTTTGGCCTGACTTTTTGTTTACAAATTATTCTAAGAATGGAAAAAGGGAATTCTTATCAAAATCTTCAAATGGATCTTTATATGCTAGAATGATATTTAATGTTTAATCTATATATATTATATCAAAAGGAGGAAAATAGAGAATTTTTACATTTCCTTTTTGTCCTTACAATTTTACTAAATGACTATTTTGTCCTTCCATCTTTAGGACATGATTTTTCATTTAGCGTCTATTGAGCGATGTTAGAAAAATAGAGGTACAACTTTACGTCGACAAGACAACTCATTGAGTGCAAGTGATCATACATGGAATTAGTATATTCATTCTTGAATGAATATGATCCACGTATAAAAATGTGACTATTCGAGTTTAGATGCTTGTTGATACCCTTTAGGACATGACTTTTCAAGAATAAGCGTCCTACCACTATGTCAAATATTAACATTGTTTTTAAATTTTATTTTAACATTTTATTTAGTACAACAATTGTGGGGAAGGGTGATTGAAATATCTACCTCTTAAATGAAAGGTCGTGACAATTATCGTTGAGCTTATCTCACTTTGGCTTATTTTAATATCTTTAAGAATCTTAAAAAATTGAAAATTGATTGAATTACATTACCACAAGGTTACCTTATAATAACCATCTTGGAAATGAATTTAAAAATTTGTATCTACCGTAACTATATATATATATATTCAACTAAAAAAAGAAAAGCTATGTCAATCGCATTACAAACAGTCTCACTGTATAATTTCTTTTAAAGACATTGTGTTTATATAAATAACAATGTTAAATTATACTTAATCACACTTATGGACAAAAATTGTTTGTTGGCGGAGGTTAATCACATGACAAGTACTTTTGAATAAAATGAGATTAGGTTGCTTTTTTTATTATATTTTTTAATTTGGAAGACATAATTTTATTAAAAAGAAGAAAGAAAATTTGGAGCCTAAGGACTTTTTTTGAGTAATATGATTATGTCTTTTTTTTTTTCTTTTTCTATTTTAAAAATGTTAATATGGTCTTCTCTGACTTTTTGTCTTTCACTCTTTGAAGATATATTTAGAAAACTTTAAGTAAATTTCAAAATACAAAATATTACTTTAAATTAATATATTATCCATCACATCCTTATATATATATTTTAATTGAAATTTTATTGGATCATTTCTGGAATTCTAGAGATTTCCAATTAAAAAAAATAGAAACTTTACTATTTTGCAGGAGTAAATATGATTAGATAAATTATTTCCACTCCTATTGTACTAAAACATATTATTCTCCACTCCTATTGTATTAAATTATTTGTTTTAATATATATATTTTCCTTTATGACATATCTAGATAAACTACTAGCTAATCAATACATAAAAAAAAAAAAATAAATAAAATTACCTAATAAATACAGAGCATCTTATTCTTCATTTATATAAAAATGATTTGACCAAAAAAAGCACGCATTATATAGAGGTAAAATTAAAAGTTTCTAAGAAATAGGGGCTATAATAGAAAATGTGGAACAATCCAAAATTTTGAACACAAAACCATTTCAATTGTTGCCATTATTTTTTAAAAAATAAATATTTAATTGAAACATGACATAATACACTATTAGTGTCTCTAGTATATAACTAGTATTAAGTCACATGTATGTATTAGTAGTTTAGTTCAAGTGTTAAATTTTAAAACGAATTCAATTTTTTTTTAATAATTATCTAAAATCAACCATAA
Source organism: Citrullus mucosospermus (assembly GCA_030954485.1). Taxonomy (NCBI): domain Eukaryota; kingdom Viridiplantae; phylum Streptophyta; class Magnoliopsida; order Cucurbitales; family Cucurbitaceae; genus Citrullus; species Citrullus mucosospermus. Next base: position 28,169,935 of record CM062064.1, read on the forward strand.
CGGCTAATATAATTAATTTCATATACAAAGTGTAATTGGAGATTAATCGAACCAATTTACAATTTTAAAGGTGACGATGACAAAAAATTAGATGTTGAAGATTAAAGTTAAAAAAAATGATAACATTTTTTTAGATAAGAGGAAAAAGATTCTATCTAAACATAACTTAGTGAATAAGGTACCAATAATTACTTAAAAAAAAGTTAATGGTTCAATCTTTCTATCAACCAAAGATGAACTCAAAAAAAAATTATTAAGGTTGAATTATTAAAAAGAAAAAAATACTCTATAAGAGGTGAACCATTTATTATAGGTTGAAGATAATATTTGGTCCCCAAACTTTCATATAAGTAACAATTTAATCCAATTGATTTATAATATTTTAGCCCTTGTGTACTTTCGATTTTGTAATAATTTAGTTCAGAAATTTTAATATGAAACAATTTAGTTCATGTCCTCTACAATTTGTGATGATTTAATTTTTATCGTGAAATTTATTTTTAAGATTTAATGAAATTTCTTACATTGATTAATAAACTAATTAGGGACTCAATATATTTATAAACTACAAAAGTTAAATTGTTAATTAATAAATAAAAGATATTTTATTGTGATGAATTTTTTTTATAGTTAAAAATAAATTGTTACAATTTGAGAATATAGTAATTGCACTGGAACAGTTTTAAGGATAATAATTAAGCAAATATCAACATTTAAAAAAATGCAAATATAGCAAAATATATCAATGATAGACTTCTATCAGCGATATGGTTTATCACTGATAGACCGCTACTATTAATATGGTCTATCACTAATAGAGATTGCAAAAGCAAAATCTAAATTCGCTGCTATATTTGCAAATTTTTTCATATTGTGCTATATATGCAAATATGTTGGACCTGATTACTATATTTGCTACTACTCCTTGAAAATATGGAGACTAAATTGTTACAAATTTCAAAGTAGACAAAAACTAAATTATTACAAAATTGAAAAGTATACATAAACTAAATCGTACAAGGACCATGATTTTTAATCTTTCCTAGAAAAATTGATGAAATATATATTAAAAAAAATTGCTAGCATGAACCTAATATACATAATAAGAAATTTAAAAGGTTAAAATACAAGTTTAGCTCTGGAACTTTTATGTTTGTGTGATCTATTTGGTCTCTCTCAATTTAAATTGTCAAATAAGGCTTCTTGAATTTCCAATTTTCCGTCTAAAATATCCTAATTAGTATATTAAAAAACTTGTAAGATTAATTGATATATTAAACATAAAATTGAGACCTTGATCTCTTAATCTTAATCTATTTTCAACTAAAAAAAAAAAAAGAAAAAAAGTATGTTGCTCATTTGTTCATTTAAATCATTTATTTTTTGAACTTTAAAACGGAGACGTCCACATTTTTTTATGATACTACCCTTTTTTTCACAATTCAAATGTAAAAATTTAAATTTTCGACCTAAAAAAAAAAAAAAAACATGACTTTTAATTACCATTACCTTTACCAACCTTAGACCTCATACAAATATTTGACAAATTCAAGCATATATAATATATGAAAAAGGAAGTAAATTATAAATTAGAAATATGGATATCTTCCACACGAAGACATTTTTATATTGTTATAAAGTCGATGACTTTTTGTTTAGGCAGATAACAACTAACACAATGACTTTTAATTTCTCCAACTCTCCCCTTTTGACCTAATTAACCAAATTACGCCATTCCCAATAATTTAAATTCCATTCCAACTTTTACTAGTAAATTCTTTTTATTTATATATATATTTTTAAAGAATATCCAAAAGTTTTCATTTTTTGAGTTCAATATCCAAAAGTTAACCCTTTACAATGAATGTATTTGATTTGCATTAACTACTAAGAGTATGTGTTTCTTATTCAAAGTCATTCCTTGTATATAAATATTCAATAAACTTTAATTATTGATGAAAGATAAATATAATGATAATGATAAAGTGTTGAAAAGATAAAGAAAAAAGTTGAGAGATTGTAGTAAAATGAATTAAATTTTGCCCTCGTATCAATTAATACAACAAACTTTTAATTTCATTAAATTACAAGTTGAATTAAGATAATTATTACTATTTTAATATATATATATTTTTTTTACTTTATTATCTTATCCACCTTAAATTTTAAAAAGCATATGTTGTTGCAATTTTTACCTTAATAATGGTGGATTTTTTGGTTTGAAAAATGTTGAAAAAGTATTATCATATACGTTTAATTAATTATAAAATATATAATTGATATAAATTCATATGATATAGACAAACAAAACTAGGGTCGATTTTCATTAAATTTTGAAAGTTTTAAGTTTTAATAAAGTTGTTTAATGACCAAATTAAATTTAGTTCCACGATAATCGACATGATTTTATACCTTAGAGTTTGGAGATTTGACCCTTCATATATCCCACAGTTGTTGTATAATTAAATTTCATTTTCAATAAAGTAAGATTTTATTTTTTTAGTAGTATGAGGTGGAGTTATTCAAACCACATCCCTCTTAATTATTGCTAACACATCTATATGTTAGCTCAACTCTTTAATTGAATTTTTAGTGAAAATTAAATAGAAGATGAAAATTACTCGTAAAGTATAAGATTAGAATACAAAATTTCCATGATTATAAAGGCATGAAGAAGGATATACTTCATGAGTTTGGATACATCTAGAGTGGTACATGTATCAAAAGAAAAAAGAAAAAAAGAAAAAGGAAAAAGAATTAAATAAATTATAAAGTAGTACACATATAATTGGATAAGATTTGATATACGAGAAACACTCTACCCGTGTTATATCTATCTTTGTGCGAAACCCATTATTCAATCCATTTAATAATAATAATAATAGATAAATAAATAAATAAATAAATAAAAAGCTTTTGTAAACAAAGTGAAATGTTGGTAGTGAAAGAAAGAAAAAATGTGAGAAAGAAAGAGATGTTATAAAATGAGGATTAAGGTGTTTGAGAAATTTCTTCCTCTTCTCATATAACAAACAACTAAACCTCATTTGTTTGTGTCTACAAAAGCCGTGTGTTTTAATTTTCCCACCACCACCAAGGGACAGCGAGGAAGGAAGATCAAGGGTGATGGAACTGCCACCTGGATTCCGATTCCATCCGACGGACGAAGAGCTCATCACACACTACCTTTCCCCCAAAGTCCTCTCCTCCACTTTCTCTTCTCCGGCGATCGGGGAAGTGGATCTAAACAAGTGCGAGCCATGGGATTTGCCGGGTAAATAACAAACCCCTTATATGATAAGTATTTGATTTAAGATTATAATATATATATATATATATATATATATATATATATATATATATATATATATTAGGAAGTGGGATATATATTTATTAATTAATTTGTTTGACAGGGAAGGCTAAAATGGGAGAGAAAGAATGGTATTTTTATTGTGTGAGAGATAGAAAATACCCAACGGGATTAAGGACAAATAGAGCAACAGAGGCAGGGTATTGGAAGGCAACGGGGAAAGATAAAGAGATATTGAAAGGAACAAGTGTTGTGGGAATGAAGAAAACTCTGGTTTTTTACACAGGCAGAGCCCCTCGAGGTGATAAGTCTAATTGGGTGATGCATGAGTACAGATTATACTCCAATTCTTCCTCTCTTTATTCCCAAATTCTTCCTTCTAATTCATTCCAGGTATTCTATTTTTTCTAATTTTCTTTTAAATATAATTACAATTTACTCAAAAATCTATTATGTGGTTTAATCCAACCCTAAGGATTCAATTCTGAACTTTGGCTAAATTATATCAATGGAATTGAAAACTCTAAGTTAAAGTACTATTTTATTTTAGTCTTTTAAGTTTTCAATCAACTTAAAATTAGTTTTTTTTTTTTTTTTTTTTTTTATTTACTTTTAACTTATGGTGGGTGTTTTCTTAAAAATAAAAATTTATGGTCCACTTGGATTATTTAGTTTTTTTGCACTACTTACACTTCCAAATTTATTTGTTTCTTATTTACTTTTTATCAATAGTTTTAAAAAATCAAGCCAATTTTTTAAAACTAAAAAGGTAGTTTTTAAAAACTTATTTAAACAAAAACTATATATATATAGTTTTTAAAATTTGGATAACCTCATCAAAAGTTGATAAAAAAAAAAAAAGAAAAGAAGAAAACAATAGATAAAAATAGTATTTTATAAACTTAATTTTTTAAAAAAAAAGTGGTTATCAAACTGACCTAAGCTTTATCAATCTTTTCATTTTATTTAAAAGATAAGTTGGAAGTAAAAGGATGAAAATATTATTTTAACTAAAAAAAAAAAATGAAACAAGTGGGAAATTATAAAAGGGAGAAGATTGAAAATATGTAAGTTGAGGAGGACGAAATTGGTAAAGCAATTATATAGGTGTTGTCTTTTGAATAATTGAATTTTGATAAAATGGGTGCAGAAGGAATGGGTAATATGCAGAATATTGAAGAAGAGTGAGAGCTCAGTGGGGAAGAAAGGCAATGAAATAATGTCGGATATGGTAACAACTTCTTCTCCCTCCTCATCCTCCCTACTTCCTCCATTAACTGAGTCAGATGCGTGGCACGTGACCTGCTTCTCCGATTCAATGGAGGAGGACCAAAACGACGACGCTTTGTTTTGCTTACCGGATTTTCAAGAAGAGGAGGATAAGGAAAGGGAATTTTGGAGTTTGAAGGTGGATTCTTCTACTAATAATAAACCTTCCTATCAATACCAACTTCATCCATCCCCTCCTCCTACTTCTGATTATGCCCTTGATTGCCTTTGGAATTACTAATCATCCTTCATGTATCTATATCTATATGTACCTATAATCTTTTTAATTCTCGTGTTTTTTTTTTCATCCCACTATGTTATGGCATGATTTAGTCGAGCTTAATAATTGTGGGATGAAATCGAATAGTTGACTTTTGCAATGGATACTAGGTGTTAAGATAATATATTATTAAATTTATCTTCACCTATCAATTGCTATTTAACATAGTGTCAAAACAAGTGGTCTAAAAAGTCATGTATTCAAACCTTTACAATGTTATTTTCTCTTCGATTAATATTGTTTATTGTTTTCCACAACCCACAAGGGAAGGAAGTGTTACTTTCATCCATCATTTTAAGTTTTTGGATCAATCGGTGATTATTAATAATAAGGTGTCTTTTCTATTAAACTATGCTCAATATATGATAATTTATTAGAGACTAAAACATGTATTGATGTGAAGCTGTTTTTTTTTTTTTTTTTTTTTTTTTTTTTTTTTTTTTTTTTTTGAGATTATTATAAATGGAAAAAATATCAAATTATTTGCAAATATAGAAAAATTTCACTGTCTATCAACGATAGACTGCAATAGAATTCTATCACTAACCAATAAGACAAAAGTCTATTGCGGTCTATATAGAAGTCTATTGCGGTCTATCATGGTTAAATAGAAAAATTTGTCTATTGTGGTTTATATACAAGTAAAATTTTTCTATACTTGTAAATATTTTGGCTATTTTTGCTGTATTTAGAAATAGTCATTTTTTTTATTTCGTTTTTGTTTTTTATTATTATTATTATTATTATTTTAGGAGAATTGATATGAAGCCGTTAGCTTGCATATAGATTTGAAGTTTAAGGAATATATATATAAAAGAAGAGGTATTTTGGATAATTTGAAGATGGCTTTTCTTTTTCCCTTTCTCTAGTTGGTTTTATATGTGAATGACATTTCCTTTTTCCTTTTTGGAAAGTTTTTGAAGGTGGTTCTTTTATGAAAGTGACATGCTTGTCAATGGCAATTTGAAAACCATACCCAAATGATTTACATTCATCCCCTCATTTTAATAAATATTATCTCAAAACTCATTAGGTGTAAAAAATCAAATCATTAACAAAAGTAATATAAAAAGTTAGAAACTATCGAATATAAGTATACCCGTTGTTAAGTGTAACATAGTTCAACTGATAATTGGCATAAAATGTGTATAATTTCGACTAAAAAATCTAAGGTTTGTATCCTCTACTTCAGGTTGTACTTAAAGAGGAAAAAAAAATAAATGTACCAAATTTGTACTGGGCATCTATTTTTAAAAGGGTAAACATGAATTAAAATGGTTATTGAAATTTAAGTAAAAATTGCTACATTTATTAAACTTAGAATTCAATTGAAATTGAAAATTCATAGTAAACAATGGACTTCATAGATAAAAATTACTTTAGCATATATGTTATAAAGAATAAGTAATACTTATGTGCATTTCAGATTACACCCATTTTTGTGTAAGTCACATAGTGCTATGTGATTGAAAAAAATGACAAAATATCGGTAGAGTTGAATATGCACCCAAATACTATTTGTTAAACAATTTCATATTAGGAATTGATTTTAGTCAAACAGGTATATTGGATGACAATAACAACACAATGTACCTATACTACAAAATGTTAGTTGAGATCTTCGCAAAACATAACATCAATTTAAAAGGTTTAAATATTTGTTTTCTTCTATATATTACAACACTTGTCATTACCAAAGTAAATACTTTATTCTCTCATCTCTCATATCTGAGAGAGGAAGAGAGTGAGGTAGGCCACCAACCCAAGGACAATAGTGATCAAATGACATGACAAAACAAATTTTACTCAAACAATGGCCAAAGGAGGGAATATTGACAATTTTAGCACAATATAACATACAATACATATGTTTATTAATTTAAGTAAAAAAAAAAAAAAGCATATCTAAAGAAAATTATTTCAAATGACTAATAATTCTAGGTTAGACCAATAAGTTTAAAAAGGAAAAAAATACATACCTTTTTCTTGCTAATCTGAGTATAGTTTTGGTGGATATGAGTTAAGACACTAATTTATACCATATCAAAGATTGTTGGTTCATGTTTAATTTTCTTCTCATAATTGTTAAACTAATCAAGAAAAAAGAGAAAAAATGATAGTCATTGTAAGGTTCTTGATCGGTTCAATGGCACACACAAAGTAGCTGCCTCAACAAGTTGGGCAAGCTTTTCTAGCATCTTCACATGCAAGGTTGAGTTGGAGATTTATTTTGTGAATTGGCCCGTTTTTGCAATTGTTAAACCAAATTTTGTTCTTCAATTAAACATATGATAAAGAATTAAATAATTGGCTTAAAATCGTGGGTCCATGGCTTAAATTTTCCATTTGGTATATGGATCCAATTTGGGAAATGATGGAATTTGATTGTAATAATGGAAATGGGAAGAATGGAAGTATGCAATTTCCAACGGAAGAACATCAGGATGCAATTGACCGGTTTATGAATTGGATCAAATTTTGGACCGGTTCGATTAAAAAAAAATCTTTACAATTTAAGTTCACATTATTTTTAATCTTTAATATTTTAGTGAATGCCTTAGTCATTAAAGTAACCCACCCACTCAACGTAAATTATTTTTATAAATGTTTATATAGAATATCATAAATGATATTTAAGAATAGTAACCATTTATAATTACTAATATTTAGTTGTACAGTTAGCCAAAGGTAGAACTTACTCATTTAATAACCATTTAAATACGTTATGAACTCTGTTTAATTAATATATAATGTACGTCTAAAAAGGATTTATATGTCAAAGTAAATTTCATGGTTGACCTTATATATGTTATATGTAATTTTTTCGACTTGAATACCGTCACATTGTTTCAAGTCTCAATTTCCATCTAACACTATGATATATTACCAATCTAAGTATGTTTGAAATGCTTAAAAATGGCAATAGTAACATTGTAATATATTTTTTTTAAATGTAAGTATTTTTTTAAACATAGATTAAAGTCTAGAGGTATTTTTCCTTAAGGGTCTATTGATGTCAATTTCGAGTGAAACTATGAAAGAATGAATTTTGCCCCACTTTTTGAAAATGATACTTTTTTTCCCTTTGTCGATGTCAAAAATTCGAGTAAAATTACCTAAAAAGGAACTTCGGCAAGCGGAATGTGTTGTTTCTCGCTCTCTTACTCTCACACTCACTCTTTGCTTTTTTACTCTCACTCCCTTTTATCTCATAGATCGCTCTCCCCTCTCCCTTTATCTCAAGGTCTCTCTCTTATTCTCGCTCTCTTTTCTCTCACAAATTGCTCTCCTCTCTCCCCACTCTTTCCATCTTAAATAAGAAGTCGCAAATTTGTAACTTCACATGATTATGACATCACCCAAAGATCAATTACCATTGATTTTAAAAAGTGAGACATTTTTCATTTGGGTCGTCCAAAATAGATTAGCTGTGCAATTTTCTCATTCTCCTAAACTAGAAAAGGACAAAAAAAAAAAAAAAAAGAAAAAAAAAAAAAAAAAAAGAGGTAAAACCAATTACCAATTACAACAGTAACTTTGTAAGTGCCTAAATTTTGTCTCATTTATTTAATTAACCTTCCTATCCCCCTCAAGCTCTAAGCACCCGTCACCCCTCTCTAGTAATTCTCCGGCCAGACCCGACGGCGCATCCATCAGTCTCCGGCGATCCTCAGGCGGTCAGCCACGAACAGCCGGACCTTGGTGGTTCTTCCTACTCCGGCGGATTCAACTCCTCGCGGCAGCAGATCTACAAGTGGCAAGTGACCTACGAACAGCTCGTTCGACGTCTCCCAGTTCTTCTTCTCCGGCCAACGAGCTTCGGCGGCGATAGGTAACCTACGCAAACAGATCAACGATGGCGGTGCTGGTTATGCATCTGTTATCTCTAATTTTATATTTTCATTTGAACAGAAGAAAAATCGTTTTAAAGGAGGCTCAAGGTTGTCTCTGGATTTTACTATGACAAAGACTTTGGTCCTTCCCTTCCAAGTACATATGCTTTTATTATCGATAGAGTTCAATCTATTTATATTCAAATCGTACTCGGTACATCATTTTGTTATCATCAAATTTTCTTCAAGCAACATTAATGGCATTTTCTTGTTCGAGCATTATAATATCAGTGATAATGTACTTTGAGCATCATCGTGCGGTGTGATATTTTCATAGTTCCCCTAATCTGTTGAGAACAATATCAATGACAATGAACTAAACTTGATTAAAATTTGGATCTCTGCTTTCCTTTCACTGATTGATATACATTGTTGATGGTAGCCACTGAAATCACCTGTGCGAAAGTTTGAAGGGCTCAAGTTCATAAGGTGTCAAGGGCCAAAAATGCAGCTCACACTCACTCAGCCTGATGATTGGCATCTTCATCTTCGTGATGGCGATCTTTTAAAAGCCGTTCTCCCTCATAGGTGAATTTAACTAGTCTATTCTTAGTACATGTTAGGGAACAATTTTTTTCTTTTTTTTTTGGTGAAAGCATGTTAGGGAACGATTTTGGAATGATTATAATTGCTTTTGTCAGGTTTAAGAGTGCTTCAAAACATGCTTTTTAACCATTCAAATCAACTTTAGTGGAATGAAAATCGTGTTTAAAAGTGTAAAACTAGACATTAGATTGATTTTCATTGATTGAGACATATTTCAAGGTGATTTTGAACATGACAACAGTTTCAGAATCACTCCCAAACATGCCATAAATGATATGTCAAGCAACCATTTGATACATTCTATTTTAATGGGTATATCATGGATGGCTTAGTTGTGTTTACAGTAGTTCATTCTTGTCCTAAACTATTAATGTGCAGTGCAAGTAACTTTGGGAGGGCTATTGTGATGCCAAATTTGAAGCCACCAATCACTACCACAGCTGCCGCTGTGGCTTATCGAGATTCTATCTTGAAAGCATTACCGTCCAATAGCAACTTCGTTCCTCTTATGACCCTTTATTTGACAGATACAATGAGCCCCAACGAAATCAAGCTTGCAAGTAAGTCTTATCTTCCAACATGAATTCTTGAAAGAGATTTGCTATCGACTTTCACTGGTTCTCCTTGTATCCAACTTCCTATTTAGTGATTCTCTGAGGTGTATTCTATTCTTTTCTTAACATAATGCATTGACAGGAAGAAGTGGGGCCGTTTATGCTGTAAAATTGTATCCTGCTGGTGCTACAACCAATTCCCAAGATGGTGTTACAGATCTTTTTGGGAAGTGTCTACCTGTCCTTGAGGAGATGGTTGAACAGGATATGCCTCTGTTGGTAGTTTGCTGATAGATCTCTTTGTTTATTCGTCAAATATATAGAGAAGCAGTGCATTGAGTTTTCCTATGAACTTAAAAAGAGAAAGCTCTTTGTAGGTTCACGGCGAGGTAACAAATCCTGATGTCGACGTGTTTGATCGTGAGAAGGTCTTCATTGAAACTGTATTGAAACCCTTGATTGAGAGGCTTCCAAAACTGAAGGTGGTGATGGAGCATATTACTACTGCAGATGCTGCTAAGTTTGTTCATTCTTGCGAACATGGTATGTATATTTCATTATTTTCATTGAAGTGTTTCTGTTAGTCACCCTTCTTTCGTTTGATCGTCCATGAGTCTCACCTTTTATTATAACATATGCTTACTAGTATATGACTTTTAAAATACTTCACAGGACTTCTAGCAGCAACAGTCACTCCACAACACCTTCTTCTCAACAGGAATTCTCTATTTCAAGGAGGGTTGCAGCCACATAATTACTGTCTTCCAGTACTCAAGAGAGAGACTCACAGTATGTTCCAACCACATTTTGTGCTGATTCTTTATATTTTCCTCACACTTGGTCATCTTCTATATGTGTCAGCTGTCTTCATGAAATATAATTTCTCCTAACAATTATGAGATATTCTTTTAGAAGTGAGGTTGGAATGGATTAATCTCAACAGGAGCTGGCTTTTGATTTTTGTAATTTATCTTTAGAATCACCACAGTTGGCCTAGTAGTCAATAAGTGTCAGTGTTAAGATTTTGAGTCAATTCGTTCAACCCATGGAGCCACCTATCTAAAATTTAGTACCTTATGAGTTTTCTTAGCAATATAATATAGTACCTAATAGTATCTTGTGATGAGGATGTTCGAGATGTGTATAAGTTATCCTAGACACTTACAATTGTAAATTAGGAAAGAAATTATTTTTCAAGAGATTGCTGGATTTTCTTCATGAAAATTGAGAATCCCCCAAAAAGAAAGATGATTATTTCTTCATTTGTGCTCACTTGCTTCCTCTCATCTAGGGCAGGCAATTGTGTCCGCTGTGACCAGTGGAAGTAAAAAGTTTTTCCTTGGGACCGATAGTGCTCCACACGAGAGACGAAGGAAAGAATGTCCTTGTGGTTGTGCTGGTATATACAGTGCTCCTATTGCCTTGTCTTTATATGCAAAGGTGTTTGAAGAGGTATACCGTCTTGTTTCTTAGTTTGCTAATGAAAGATAAGAATCACTTTATTTGTATCAAATCATCATTTTCTTTGGTTCTTTTTCCTCTGCCAAGGCGGGTGCTCTTGATAAATTAGAAGCATTTACAAGTTTCAATGGACCAGACTTCTATGGGCTCCCCAGAAACACCTCAAAAATTACATTGCAAAAGGCTCCATGGCAGGTTCCAAAGTCTTTTTCATTTCCCTTTGGGGATATTGTTCCAATTTTTGCAGGTGAGACACTCGAGTGGCAGCCATGCTTCAACTGAGACTAACAAGTTACAATGTTGCTTACACAATAACACCACATTCTAGGCATATCCTCCATTCTCTGATTAACTAGACTGATGTTGATTTCCCAGAATTATAACTCTTTACTGTTGGATTATTTCTGTATGATCCCTCCAATCTTTTTGAAATAAAATCATGAAGAACTTTTGATTTGAATGAGATTCACAAGAAGTTGATCTTTGATATTGTCGATTTGGTAATAAAATTCCCAAATTTTGTTTTTAGCTACTTTAGTAACTCTGTACCATGTAGTAAGGTTTATAATACTAGGAAGAATTTCGTTTCAAGTTTGGTTTGTATGGATGTTTTTTGAGCTCAAGTGGCAGTGAGGAATTTAATATTCCTTAACCAATTGAGTTATTTTTCAGTTAAGTTTGGTTTATATTGATGTAGGACAGTGTTCTAAAAAGCCCGACAGTGTTCTAAAAAGCCCTATTGGGCGCACGTCTAGGCTCAAGGCATAGGTTTGGCGCCTCGCCACTAAATAAGGCGCACGCTTTTTGTGAAGTCCCAAGGCTCAAAGCCTTGGGCCTTCGGACTTTTTCATTATTTTTTAAAAATAGTAACAATTAAGGGTTTTCCTTTTTTATTAACTAAAAGAATCAAAGCCTAAATGCAACATTTATTGTGTTTGGAGTCATTTTTTTTTTCATATTTCCATTTTAATTATGCTTTCTCTCTTGAATGTAATATTTTTATATATAGTGCGCCTAAAAAAAAAAAAGTCCATGCCTTTTTTTGTGCGCCCTGCACCTAGGCTCCGGAGGGCATTGCGCCTTGGGGATTTGAAAACACTGATGGAGGTTAGTATTTATCCAAAAAAATCCTATTCAGAGATTATAAAGGCATAGTTGGAGTTCTATCCAAATTTCTACTCCATATCTTTTATAAATAAATTATTTAACATCATATCTAATATACTAACAAAATTTATTAATTTTCCTTTTCCTGGACTATATCAAATGCATTAATATAAAATTACTATTTGCTAGTAGGCTTTTTGAACATGCTCTCATAATTAAAAGTAGATATTTTATAAAAAAAAAAAAAAAAAAAAAAAACTAAATGTATATTAGAGCACTAAACACAAAATTAAAAACGTTAAAAAGTCGTTAAAATTCTTTTAAGCACCAAAATATAAACATAATAGATGTAGGTTTAGTTTAGGACTACTATACCTTTTAAAAATAATTACTAGTTAATATTTGGTAAATTTTAACTTTAGACCTGAACAATTTGGTTATAGTGCTTGGTAAAATATTAAATTATTATGTTTTAGATATAATAACTAAAATAGATATATAATTTTACTAAAAATAACATTTGATTCCATACAAATCTAAAAATAAGAAACAAAATTTAAAGATGCTAAAAAATAAACGGTGTATTTTAACAGTGATTTTAATAGATTTATTAACAATTTGTACCAAACACCAAAAACAATTAAAAATTTAAAAATCATTTTAACTCTCCCAAAATCAATCCAAAACTCACCCATAATTTCACTAATCTTCATGTTATCTATCAGGTAGTTCGTATCAAAGGCTTGAATCTTTACGCTCGTAATGACATATCAATTAAAATGAATTAATTAGAAACAATTTCGAAAATTCTAACATTTTTTTTTTATTATTATTATATTTTAAAATTCCGAAAATAATTTGAATCACCAATATTGTCATGTGTTGGACTTGGAGATTGGGCAAAGTGAAACCAACACCATTCCTATGGGAATGCTTTGTAGCTTCGAAGGCAGCTGCCATCGCCACTGTCACTGACGATGTGGAACGGTGCTCATACGGCGGCCATGGCTACAATTACTCCTATCCACAGACCAACCATTTTTTGTACTTTCGGTTTCACTATTACCGCCATTAAGCTTCCGCTCCGCCGCCGGAAATGGAAGCCAAGGCAAATTGCAGTTTCCTCCGCCCCTCTAACTCAACCCAACACCTTTCTTTCCGTCTCCCTATCAAACTTAGGTCCAAACGACGAACATCCTCAGCTCCTTCCCAATACTTCGGAGGAAGATTTTGTAGTCGTTAATTTCTACCATTTTGTGTTCATTGAAGATCCCGAAGCTGAAGTCGCTAAGCATCTCTACTTCACGAGGGTAATTTCTAGATTTTTCTTTTTCTTCCAAGTATATTTAATCCATAGTTGCTCTTAACAAAACCTAGAAATGGTGATTTGGGTAATTAGTTATGAGCGAAATTTGTAATGTGCGTTTCTATTTTTTGTTTAGGACTTGGATATACATGGCCGAGTCTACCTGAATGAACAAGGAATTAACGCACAGGTATTGTGTTCCGAATGGTATTTTTCATTTCCATGTTTTCCTGTTTTTCTAAATGACAGTCATTCACATGCCTATCCATTCTGTATGCTTTCTCTGATTTATCACTCTGGAGTTTGAGTTTAGAGTTCGCCATAGAAACTCTCTGAGGGAGCTTGGACATGGACAAATATAGGTTGTCAAACTATGAAGAACGTAGTTGATAAGAATTTATTTTTACTTTTCTATTCTTGCATGAATCCTATATACAACAGCAATGAGAGGAAATTGTGAGAAATAACCCTCAAATATTTTCATCTTTCACAACTGGCAACCTTTTAGAGAATTCGTTGAAATAGTTTTGCTCGGTCATCCCGGCCATTATCAAATTTTGGGGAAGATTAATTAAAATTTGGGAAAAAGATACCATCTCGGTCTTCATTGGCCAAGATTCCACCAAGAAAGTCCAAAAAAATTGATAGTTTGGATATACAAGAAAAAAAGTTAAATTTTTATTTGAATCTCGGGGTCGATCTTGGATAGGAAAGACCTAGGAAAATTATTTCAACAAATTCTCTAAAAGGGTGCTAGTTGTGAAAGATGAAAACTTTTTTAGGTTACTTGTGACAATTTTCCCATCTCATTGGGTTTCATCCCAAAGGCTTTCCTAAAATTTAATTAAGTAATGGGGCATTTCCCCATCTTGCAATTGTAAAAATCAGTTTTGGGTTGAATTGCTGTAACACAATTTACCAAATTGTTGGTTTTTAGAATCATATACATGTGTTTTCTCAAGATCACATGTCATAATTGTAATCATTACATAAAGTGCAAAGAAAGTTGATTTGACTCTCAAGGTTATATTCTAATATTGTTTACAGTAGCGTCATTTCTTGTTTGTTTGAGTGCTGCAGAAGAGGTGGAAATTGATATTTGTGGGCATTTCAACTCGCAGGCTCGCAGCTTCTTTATTATCTTTTTGTTTCGTATTTGTTTTTTCATTTTGAATTCTCCAGATCTTCAGATGTCCGTTAACAGTAATATACATAAACGGGTGAAATATTATTCTGTAATTCGGGTTAAATAATTTTATATCAATCTTTGAACCTTAACACCAAGATCATATACCCAACGATACTAGTTTTACTTTCTCATTCCATTGTAATCATTAATCATCTTGTTTGTTTTCCGTTGATTGCTGTTTTCTTTTGATGCTAATCATATAATTGTTGGTTCAGTACAGTGGGCCATCAAAACATGCTCTTGCTTATGCTAACTGGTTAAGAGAAGATCCCAGATTTTCGGATATCCTAGTTCAAGTTTCTCCTGCAATAAATGGCCATGCATTTCCAAAGTTGAAGTTGCGTTATAAGCCCTCACTTGTACAAGTGAGTAAATTCACTTTCTTCAGAATGAATTTCATTGTTTTAAGTTTACCGCTAACCCCTTCTTTCCTTTAGTCTTGTTATGTCACTTACTTTTTTCCTTTGTTGAGCTTCAATTCCAGTCCCCCCCCCCCCCCCCCCCCCCCCCCCCCCCCCCCCCCTTTTCTAGAGTACTAAAACTGTCTGTTTTCAATATACTACAGATAGCAATTATGTGAGTGATCCGTTTGCAAATTTGGTTGGAAAGAAACCAAAGTATTTTTTAAGATAATCTAAGAAGCACGGATACGGATATGAGACATGGATACAACACGACTAAAGAGGATGGGGGGGGGGGGGGAATGGCTTTCTTTTACTCTATTGGGCCATTTTTCCTTTATTCTGCTGTTTTCTTCTGCTTCTTTCTTTTCTTAGGTTCTGTTTTTTGTTGTTTCTTGTTTACTTTCTTTTTTGACTTTGTCTACTCTTTGTAGACTTGTTTTTGCTTTTCTTCTTAGTTGCTCTATTATTAACAAAATTACTCTTTTCTTTTAAAGATCAACACGTTTCTGTACAAAACAACTATTTCAATGACTTAGCTCTAATTTGTTTATATGTTGGGAGTGAGGAGAACATTCACTAACTTGTAAGCTTTCTTTTTCTTAGTTGGAAGGAGATTTTTCACATCTTCCCTTACTTGACCCATCAAAGCGAGCAACTCCTCTAACTCCATCTGAATGGAGAGAAAGGTTGGAAACAATGAACAGCAATAGGGACACAAATTATATTTTATTGGATATTAGAAATGGTACGTGCTTTTCTTCCAAAATCTTTTCTCACTCAATTTTCTTGTAAAAGGTACTTATGATTGTATATTTAAATATTCCTAGTAAGTATTTTTCTCTATGTTCCTTCCTTCAAACAGAACTAACAATATGCAATTAATATACTCATCAAAGTTTGTATTTGTACCTTTTATTTGTGCTATGGGTGTGTCAACCTAGTTGAGATATCCAAGTGTGCTTGTTGATCCTTTGTATTTGTACTCGCTTTTACTTTGGTATCTTGTATTTTGGAGTAAAGAAATGTTACTTTAGGCCTGGAAGAGTCCTGGGCTACCATTTATCGACTATAGTTCTTTTACTTTCATTTTAGATTGAAACAACTCTTTGATGGATTTTGAGGAACTAAGACAAAGGTGCTTTGTTCCAATAGCTTTTGGTGTTTGGTCATTTTAGTTGCTTTTTTTGTTTTATTTTTGATGAGATACCAGACTTTAATTGAAAAGAAAAATGAAAGCATACAAGGAGAATATTAAAAAAAATGCAATCATAACAAGTCGAACTAAAACAAAAGTAGGCTCCAATCTAAAAAACATAATAATTGATGCCCAAGCAGAGACATGGAACCTGACCAATTCTTGAACATCCTCCTTTGAAAGTGTTGTTGATTCTACAAAAAAGAAAAAAAGAAGAAAGAAAAAGAAAAAAAGAAGAAGAAAAAATCCTCCTTAATTCTCTCCGTCCCTCTAAATACTCTGATGTTCCTCTTTGACCATATAGCCAATAACACTACATAAACTTCCATAAACCACAAAACCGACCTGTCTCCCAAAAAGGGGGATGAGAAAGGAAGTCCTCAACCAACAAGCACGCATCTCTTTGTCTAGCAACTTAAAGGCAACTCCTCAAAGAACCTATATTAAATCAAACCAGCAAAGACAACCCCCAAAAAAGAGGTGGTCAAAGTCCCAGCTGTGGCGATGCAAAGAACGCAACCTATGAAGTACAAACACAGAATACGGATACGAGATGCGGATACGATGGAATACGATGGTTATTGACAATAAAGAGACTAGATGCAATCCATTTAAAAGCATAAAATGTAAAGTTATTGACAATAATACAAAATACAATATAAACATTGAAATACAATACAAAAAGGCAACATCAAAGATATTGAAATACAATAGTCAATAAAATACAATAGAAAAGGTGGTGGTGCACCAGACGTCAATTGGAGAAGAAAAAGATTAGAGGGAGAAGTACAAAGATAAACGGAGAACTTATTTGTTGAATTGTTGAAGACAATCAAGTGGGTTATTTTTTGTGTGACTTTGTGGGGACTCAGGCATGAAGATGAAGATTACATGATTCTAGGGTTTGGTTTTTTATTTTTGTCTTTTAGTTTTGGGTTGGGCAATGAGCTTTTTTAATAGGCTACTTAGTTCTGGAACGGGACATGCGTATTCGATATTAAAAGAAGGAAAAAAAAAATGTGTCAAATCGCGTATTAAATATGTATCTAGGAAGTATTTGGGAATATCGATATTTGATACGTATTCGATACTGGTTCTCTTCGTCACGTGAAGTATCTGTGCTTCATAGAATGCAACACTATGGACCCATCAAACTAGATGAAACCCTTGATATGCAATCCAACATTTTAATTCTTTTGTAAAGGACTTGGCAAATAAAAAAACTTCAGAAGATTGTTAGGAACTTTAACCTTTCATGGTAGGGAGAAGACCAAACTAATGGAAGGAGAGGTTCACCAAAGGCGCAAAAAAAGTTCTACAAGAAAAACTCTGAGATGCTACGACTGAGAGATTAAAATCCCCTCTTCCAGGATGGACAAAACAAACCTCAACCAGAGATAGAAGGCTAACGAAGGGCTAACGATGCTCATTCTTTCCCTGTCGGTCAACAGATGATGAAACCCAAGAACGAGAGAAAGGCCTCTAGGCAAGAGAGAGCATAGGCCACAAGATGATTGCTCCTAGAAGAAATATGGTATAAGTGAAGAAACATAAAGTATAGGGGTCTATTCCCCAATCTTTTATCTTCCTAGTAGTAGGTACCCGTCCCATCTGCCATTGCACATTCGATAAATTAACAAAAACACAAAAAAACCATTGGATATAGCTTTCTGTGAGTTTCTGGAACTGCTTTTGAAAACCCTATTTTAAGACCACTCATGAGGAGGTGGACCATATTTGCTTGTAAGAAAGTGAAAAAAGGTCAAAATGCCGCTCAGACTGAATAAGAGTGAGCTTGTCCCTTTTAGAGATAAAACACCTCTTCATGGAATTAAGATGTTTTTGGACCTTACCCCAACTGGTTCCCAAGAAGGCAGACTGTGAGGGTTGTGGATAGCTTTTTGTGCACATCACTTTAGTTGCAGTGTTTCTTTCACTTCACTTAGTTATAACTTATAATTGCTTTATTCAGGATATGAGTGGGATATCGGTCATTTCCAAGGTGCTCAGCGGCCTACCGTGGACAGCTTTAGGTGCACATCCTTTGGTTTATCTGAAACTAAGGTATGTCAACTGTGCGACATGTTGTAAGAGTTGACGTGAAGTCAGTCAGTCAGTCACCAAAAGCAACAGCTCCTGCAAAATTAAATCCTAGTATAATTCCTTGAGCTCATATCTATTTTTTCTTCCTTGTATAAATAAAGAAGAAAGAAAGATAATTTTGGGGAGCTTTATTTAGGAACCATGGGGATTTCTGTTTGTTAATGGCATTGTCTCATCCCTGTTTATGCTCATTTAGGATGCTGCTTCTGATCCTTTGGCTAATGTTGACAAAGAGAAGACAAAGGTATTGATGTATTGCACTGGCGGTATCCGTTGTGATGTATATTCAACAATTCTAAGGTAACTTAATTTTCTTATCTCTACCTTCAGATCCATGGAACGTTGATACAGTACACATTTTTTATTGTTTCGGTTTCACTTAGATTCATTAGTTCATGCATGATAATTGGCAAACAACTTCAATTGCCTTAGAAGTTAGGATCATTCTCCTACTTTAATCATTGTTCAAGTAGAACATGTAGGTTATATGATTCATTTCTCTTTTACTTCCTTATTTTACAGAAATACAGCTTTCATCTACCATGGCCAAATCCTCATAACGTTTAATACACGTTGATTGATATTGTGATAGGATTCCGGTTATGAGGAAACAGCACCAAATTCTATTGTGATATGAAGAGAACTCGCAATGATAGTAGCCTTTTCAGAGGGTTATCTCTGCCACAAGATTACTAAGTCCCAAATTTATGTCCAATCCTTAACTAGATTTATAATCAATCTACCTTAACAACTTCTTCAGTAATTTCAATGATGCCACTGTTTATTTTTCTTGACAACATTCGCAGTCCCTTCATATTGACAAATTGCTGTGTAGTTGTCGTGCCAAAAATCTGAGAAGTCTATATCATTAGTGTAACTTCAGCCAGTAATATATACGTTGAATAACTGTTAGTCATCCATACCAGCAACATATTCACCATGATAGACATTTTGGGCAGTGTTGATGTGATGTTGTGAACGAAGATATGATTGATTATTCTTCTTTTATCATTGTGGCAGGGAAAGAGGGTTTCAAAACCTCTACACCTTAAAAGGTGGAGTCTCTAATTATCTAAAAGATGAAGGCAGTGAGCAGTGGGTTGGAAATTTGTTCGTGTTTGACTCACGACTCTCACTGCCTCCATCTGCCTACAACCCCGAAGCTGAATCATGCAGAACCCCTCAACTTTCTGCAAATAATGCTTTTGCCAGATGCTATATCTGTACTTCCCAGGTTTCTCTATTAAGGCACCGTAATTGTGCGAATCTCGACTGCAATCTACTATTTCTGTAAGTTTGCGTCGCAAGTCTTGGCGATATCCATTCCTTCTCTTTAATCATCAGTGCCTGTCTCTTTGGTATAAATCCAAAGCAAAATAACTTTGATAACTGAATGAGTTTGTTTATGGGGTTTTGGTTTCAGATGCTGTAAAGAGTGTGTGAGCGAGTTGAGAGGATGCTGTTGTTGGGAATGCACAAGTTCACCTCGTCTTAGACCTGTTTTACCAGGGCCTCAAAGGTATCAGAAATGGCACATCTACCGTGATTTTCAACAAGAACAACCAACCTAATTTCTGCATCAAAAACTGCACTTCACTGTGCTACAATTGTAATCTTCTCCTGATTTTGTAACCTTTTGTTTTAAATAAAAAGAATGGGATTTGGAAAATCCAGGATGTTCTTGGCGAGTTTGATGGGTCTTGTCTTCATAAAATGGATGAGTTCTCCAGTGGATTGATACTAGAAAGTTCAGAACTTTATTAGATGGAACTACTGGAAAATATTCATCTAAACAAAAATTGCATTAGGGAATGGATGTTACCCAAGTCTGACAACCTGAAAGTATGTTTAGTTAAATATCCTTCTAGTGTTGGGCCTTTGAAGCCTTAGAAAACCAATGTTCAAAGAAAACATGTGTTTTAGATATAGATTTAGGAAGTTCTTGTGTTTAAGGTTTGATTTATGGAATTTGGATTTCGAGTGCATGATTAAGAAGTTTGTTTCTTAAAGGGAAAAAACAAATCACAAGAATTTTGTTCTCGTAGTTTCTCAAATTTGTCATTTTTTTTTAGAAAAAACTTTTATTAAAATTTTGAAAGAAGAAACAAAATGATTAGGGACAATTATAACAATCAAGTTCAAAATATTTGCAAATATAGTACAATGTAAGAGAATTTGCATATATAGCAAAATTTAGATTTTGCCTTTGGGGTTGAATATATCACTAGTAGGGGTCTATTAATGATAGACCATATTGCTAGTGGAGTCTATTAGTGATAGACCAAGTCGTTGGTAGGAGTCTATCAATGATAGAGTCTATCACCGATAGTTTTTGCTATATTTACAATTTTTAAACTTTGTTGTTATACACTTAATTAGCATTTTTTAAAATGCTACTCAACACAATTAGCCAATAATTTATCAAAAATATTTTTTTTCTTAAAAAATAAAATGATTATTGAGAATTGGAAATGGGATTAACCTATAAAATTTGGTATTGTTTATGTCTAATTTCAAATCCATAAATTTGGAAATCATTTTTTACTTCAACATATTTAGGGTGGGAAATTCGAAGTTTTGACATTTTGGGTACATGTTTTATATTGGTTGAGTTATACTCAGTTTAATGATTTTAAAATTATTTTATTTTCTATGAAAACAAACTATGAAATTTATTTGAAAATGATTAGTGTTTGAAATTTATTATCAATCTCGAGGTTTGAAATATGTTTTTGTGAACATTATTTAAAAAAGAAAAAAGAAAAAACCTAACCGCTAACACAACACATGACACAATTCTTTTTATTTTATATTTATTTTATTTTATATATTTGTATTAGTAAACACACATGACACAATTATTCCCATGTAAATTGGAATGAGCTTTTCTTTAAAATTCCAATAGAGTATTTGATTTAATTATTGCTTTTCCCAAAGTCAAGTTCAATACACGCTTGCTTCCTCTTTTGCTCTTTCTGATTCCGCCACCGCCCTGCTTCTCCGGCCATCTCTGCCACTTTTTCCGACCTTTCCCACTTCCATTGATATCAGGTTTGTTCTCTTAACTATGTGCAAAGCAAAACCAAAAGCTTTTTCAGCTTTATCAAATTTAGTTTCTCTTCTTCGTCTATCCATTTAATTCTAAGAGAATCACTGACCTTGACAGTTGCACTGAGGGCTTTTCAAAACTCCGGACACCATGAGCGAGGTATTCGAAGGATACGAGCGTCAATATTGCGAGCTTTCTGCCAATCTTTCCAGAAAGTGCACCTCCGCCAGTGCCCTAGACGGAGGTATCACCATCCATTTCTTCTTTTCTGAGTATCATTGTTCGTTTTTGTCTCTCAAGTATGTTGAATACTGCGATTTTCCTGAATTTACTTTTGGAGTTCCATTTTTTGTGTTTCCTTTGTAATTCTGCAGAGCAGAAGAAGCAAAAGCTTTCTGAGATAAAAGGTGGTATTGATGAAGCCGAATCTCTGGTACTTGTACAAGTTTTTGGCACTAATTGAATTGGCCTATTACACTAAATTATTGAATTGACCTAAAGCTTATTGAAATTCTTTAGATTAGGAAAATGGATCTCGACGCGAGGAGTTTGCAGCCCAGTCTCAAGGCTGTTCTTCTTGCTAAGCTAAGGGAATATAAATCAGATTTGAACAATCTGAAAAGTGAAGTAAAACGAATTACGTTGGGCAACTTAAATACAGCTGCACGCGATGAGTTGCTGGAATCTGGATTGGCTGATACCCTCACTGTATGGATATATTTAGTTGCTTGACTTCTTGCAAATTGTTGTCATATGCAGGGACGTGATTGACCCTACATCCTGGAAAATGCATATTTACTCTTCTTTTTTTGCTTCTATGGATGATTCTTAAAATATTGGAAGTTGTTTACTTGTTTGTGTTTAAGCAACTTTTTGTTTGGACAACAGAGTTCAAGAAACCAGTAATAGTATGGGTTGGCCTAGTGGTAAGCATGACTTTGATATAGGGTTAAGAGGTCATGACTTCAGTCTATGTGGCTACATATCTAGGATTTAATATCTTACGAGTTTTCTAGACATCCAAATATTATAGGATTAGGCAAGTTAAGATTAGTTGAGGTACATGTAAGCTAGCTCGATACTCACAGATATCAAAAAACGAAAAAAAAACCATTAATAGTACAAACCATTACTTGTTAGTTCTAGTTCTGGCAATCCACCAAGAATTATGAACATGGTCAAGCTATATATTGGTTGACTGTTGCTTGTAGTTGTCTGAGAAAGTCTGCATAATTAGAAGTTGTTGACAGAAAATGTGTGAGATTAATGAGACAAGGTGTGTGTATAGAGAAAGCTAGAGTGAAAAAGTGTCTTGAGAGAAACGTTAGTGGGAGAAATCATGTGGAGTGTAACTAAAGAAAGAAAATGTGCTATGAGAGGTTGAGTATGAAGTTGCGTTTGATAAATCACCTATCAATTGTTTCTTTAAAAGCGCTTCTTAATGCTTTAGCTTTTTAAAAGTGCTTCTAAATTGTAGTGAATGGTAGATTAATAGGAAGTTCTTTTAACCATCCAAATGTAATTATGTCATTTCTCAAGTCTCAAAGCATTCTTAAATATAGCCAGTTTAGGAAAGATTTTTAACATCTACTGCTTTAATAACTAATGTTTTAGGGAGGAGTTTGCTAAAATGTGGATTTACGCGCTGATAATTATGTTTTCAAATCCATTTGCTTTATCTTCCCCTTCTCTCTGAAATTTATGGAGCAATCTTCTAATATTGAGGATGAAAACACATTCTCTAGGTCTCGGCTGATCAAAGAACTAGACTAATGACCACAACAGAGAGATTAGGCAATATGAGTGACAGGATTAAGGATAGTCGAAGAACTATGCTTGAAACTGAAGACCTTGGTGTGTCAATCTTAGAAGACTTGCATTCACAGAGACAATCGCTTTTGCGTGCCCATGACACGGTAATCCTTCTCATTATGCTGGAAACTGTCAATATATCTTGCTTTAGTTATTTTCTTTGCCTTTCCTTTTGTAATTAGTCTCTTTCGTCCTAAAATACATTTAGTGCTTTCAGCATTTCATTATCCTTGACCTCTTTTTCGACTGAAAGATATGCCATTGTGACAGCATTTACGCTACCTTTTCCTCTTCCCTTAGCAAATATAGATTAATATCAAGTTGTTATTTATTTAATTGCACGGTCTTGTTTGCAAAAAATGGGTATTATATCCTCCGGTTGCCTTTTCTTATTGAAATTATATCATCTGTACTCCGTTTTCTTATTGAAATTAGGGAAAGAAAAAATACCTTCATTTGTCTTTTCATCCGCACCAAAAAAATTTAACACAATCATGTAAATGTTACTTTTTTTTATTTATTATTATCTTCCTCTGTTTGCAGCTTCATGGTGTGGATGATAACGTTGGCAGAAGCAAAAGAATTTTAACCAATATGACAAGGAGGATGAACAAAAATAAGTGGACAATTTGCTGCATCGTTAGTGTCCTTGTTATTGCTATCATTGTGATATTATACTTCAAACTTAAATAGGTAAAGACATTCCTGGTACAAAGTTGACTTTCATTTTTTTTTCTTTTTCTTTTTTTGGGGTGTGAGCTTGCTGTTGGGAGATTAGTTGATGATCATTTTCAACTCCTTGTTTCTCTGAATGTTACTATTGTGGAATGTATAAAGAATGCTCTCTTTTTTACACAGAACATGAGATGGGCTTTGTCATGGATAGTTTTTATCCTTGTTTCTTAGATGAGTTTTGATTTTTCAAAACATAGATATTAATTCTCTAGGATAAAAGGTCATGAGTTCAATCTATGGTAGCCACCTACCTAGGATTTAATATAAATCCTACAAATTTCCTTGACACCTAATGTTGTAGGGTCAGACTGGTTGTCCCATGAGATTAATTGAGGTGTGCGTAACCTGGTCTGGACACTCACAAATATCCAAAAAAAAAAAAAAAAACTGTCCTAAGATAAAGAAGTTACTCTAAACATGGATTTTTGTTAGGGATGCTTTCCAAAATAGAAAAATTGTTAAAAATAGTTACAAATATAGTAAAATTTTATTTTCTATTTGAGATAGATCGCAAGAGATATAGGTAGACATTTATAACGTTACCAATAGATGTCTATCATGGTCTATCACAGATAGAAATAAAATTTTACTATTTTTGTAAATAGTTTGATATATTTTTTTATTTATAATAATTTTCTTTTTGATTACTCTCATGGATGGTGTGTTTTGGGGTTCTGAGTTATCTGTAGCTTTCAGATTATGAGAGGGAAAAGATTTTTGAAAAGAAAAATGGACATTCATTTTTGTTTTATTACTTTTTAAAATTATGTATATACATTCTCTGTTATTCTTGTTTCCTCTCCGTAGGTGAAAAAACATTGATATATATATATATATAAAGTGATGCACTTGATATTGATATATAAAATATATGAGTGATTATACGTTTGATTTTTGGTATATCATTGACGGAACCATAATGGTCATACGGTATACGAAGTATATCAATGGTATAACAAAGCCCTCCATTTGCGGTTATTATTGACTTTTTCACGTTATCTTTACAGTTATTATTGACTTTTTCACATTATCTTTACGCTAAAGTTTCTTTTTTTTTTTTTTTTTTTTTTGAAGAAATTTTCTTCTTGGCTATATTTTCAACTGAGAAAAT
Source organism: Citrullus mucosospermus (assembly GCA_030954485.1). Lineage (NCBI taxonomy): Eukaryota > Viridiplantae > Streptophyta > Magnoliopsida > Cucurbitales > Cucurbitaceae > Citrullus > Citrullus mucosospermus. The sequence continues at coordinate 28,195,259 of CM062064.1, forward strand.
TAGTTACTATATTTGTAATTAACTATTTACGCATATAAATGAAATAATATATCATCAGTTATATTATTGATTTAATTCCAATCATGAATTATATCAGTATTGTAGTTGATATAACAATAATCAATGTAGCTAATATGAAATATATCAACGGCAAGCAACATCACCAAATTCGAAGGGTAGAATTGTCTTTTCATGTTTTTCTTTTTGGGCTGAAGCCTCTGTTTTTCTCTTAACTATATTTGCAAATAAAAAAGAGGGGCAATTGGAGAAAGACAATGTGAAAATTTATTACAATCACACAATTTGTTTGTTATGGGCTTTCAATTAGGGTGATCATCGGTCGATGGGAGCCCCCAATCTATCGGTCCTGTTGGGACGGTGGGAAAAAAAAGGAGGGAAAAGAAGGAAAAATGAAGAAATAAAACCATGGTTGTGGCATGGAGCTGCGGCGGCAGGGCTTATAAATGGGATTCTGGCAAGAGAAAAAAAAAAAAAAAAAAAAATCAAGGAGAAGGTCCGGTGAGAAAAGAGAATTAGAAAGAGAGTGATTTAGATGGAAGAGAGGTGGGAAGAAGTGCAGGGAGAGAATGGATGGAGGAGATTAGGAGAGAAGAAGAGATCGAAGATTTTAAAAAAATATATATATATTACCTACACCCACTTTTCTAAATACATTTCGTGGCTCATTTTCAGCAAACCAGCCAATAGGTTGACTTTTGCGTGCTCAAGGAACTATACTGCACATGGTCGGTCGCACACTAGCCTACTGAGGAAGGAAGAGAATCGGTCGGGGGTGGTTGGTTTGGTTTATTTTTTGGTCGATGGTGGTCGTTTTTAACCGGTTTCTTTTGAAAAACCAACTCCGATCCTTTTTAAGGAAAAAATGGCCTCCTCCCTCAAGTTTGGTTGGTTTTAGTCATTCAGCTCGATTTTTTTGCTTGTCTTGCTGACCCCTAGTTTCAATTGCAAAAAAAATGCTCCTAAAAATTGAATTTCTAACTGAGATGACTTAAAATCAAAATCATGGTCTTCTTTCACGCCCTTGTACTTTTATGATGGGTTGAATTTATGTTGTTGTAATATTTTGTAAAAACCCTACTAATCAACATTGAAAAATGTTTGAGTACTATAATCAGAATATAAAAGTTTTGAAAGTTGAAGTTATCAAAAAGAGTCTCAGTTTCATGATAACTCATTTTGTAATTTCAAACTCGGGTCTAATTCATGGAATTAGACTCCATCAACGTTATCAGCCTCCATAACAATATTGATTGTGATTTCATAAAGGTGAAGAACATAGTGGAGAAAATTTGGAGATTGGCAAGTAAGTTGGAGTGTAGTTGTGTTTTCTTTGTAACCCTAGGAAGATCAATTTGGTATTGGTTGTTGTTGAAAGATGAGAGGTCTTTTTGGGGCACTAATTAATGAGCCTGGATGGTTGAGAAGTATTATTAACTCCTTCCACAGTTATTATCTAATATGGTAAACTTAAATAACTATAATCTACTAGACCACTTCAAATGCCAAATAAGTTCTTTTTCTTCTTTTGTCACATGTGGTGTGGACACCCATACCAAACATTTCTTTATTTTAATTCTTTTAAAATTTATTATTATTGACTTATAACCATATATCTTTTGATGAATTTTAATTAGTTAAAAATATAGAAAAAAGAAGTATTATTATATTAATTATTTCTCAAAAATTTTGGTAAAAATAAATGTGAAACCTAATTGGAATGAGTTGACTATATTTTTTTTTGAACTTTGAATATTAAATAAAAAATTTCAACAACTTGAAAATAAAATAATAAAAAATGAAGATGGAAAAGGGCCACAAAATTATTCCACTTGTAAGATGCAATTTAGAGGTGTGTGTTCCCAACCTCAACTTCAAGGCAACTCAAAGCTTCTTCCAGTTGACTTAGGTTACATCCGGCGGCCATGGGCGACGAGCTCCGAGCTCAACATGGCAATTGGATGTACGATGTTTTCTTAAGTTTTAGAGGTGAAGATACTCGCAAAAACTTCACAGATCATCTCTACTATGCATTGAAAGATGCTGGCATCAACGTGTTTCGAGACGATCCAGAGCTGGAACGCGGCGAAGACATAAGTTCGGAGCTGGAGCGAGCGATCGAAGGATCGAAGGTGGCTGTTATCGTGTTCTCGGAAAATTATGCGGAGTCGGGATGGTGTTTGGAGGAATTGGTAAAGATCATGGAGTGTAGAAGAACTTTAAGGCAATTGGTTTTGCCTATATTTTACAATGTGGATCCTTCTATTGTGAGGAAGCAAAAGGGTGGATTTGAACAGGCTTTTGTTCAACATGAAGAGCGTTACTTTAGGGATATTGATAAAGTTCTTAGGTGGAGAATGGCTCTCACTGAAGCTGCTAATTTATCTGGTTGGGATTTGAGAAACATTGCAGATGGGTATTTATTTTCTTCCTCCTTTTATTTAATAACTTTCAATTTACTCAATTAAAACATTATGTTTTAATGTTTTTAGTTTACTCAATTCTGACCCACAAAGTTTGAATTTAATTCTTAACGTTAGAATTTAGTGTCTATAGTTTGATAAAATCTCATAAATAAATAGTCTATATGGTTTCATAAAATCCTCATAATTATAAACAAACCATAAGAATTAAATTCTGACTTTTTCTTTTTTTTTTTTTTTTTTAAATATATCTAAGTTTTTCTAAAAAATCTAGTTGTTGCTTTTGAAAATTGAACTCAGAACTAGGGACTAAATTTACCCAAACATCATATATAGCCAACCATTATATTTGAGAAAATGGATCTTGCTAAAGTTTTGATGAGTTAACTTTGAATGTTGTATATGGCAGACATGAGGCAAAATTCATAAGGTTGATTGTTGAAAAGATATCAAAGGAGGTGAACAGCAAATACTTGTTCGTAGCTCTTTTTCCAGTGGGAATTGAATCTAGAATTCAACTTCTTTTATCACATCTTCAAATTGGTTCAAATGATGTTAGGTTTGTTGGAATTTTGGGGATGGGAGGATTGGGCAAAACCACCATTGCAAAAGCACTTTACAATCATCTTTATCACAACTTTGAAGCCACTTGTTTCCTTGCCAATATCAAACAAACCTCCAACCAACCCAATGCTCTAATTCACTTACAACAACAACTCCTCTCTTCAATCACAAAATCCTCCAACATCAATCTCGAAAATGTCGACCGTGGTATCACCGTGTTGCAAGAAAGACTTCGTCACAAAAAGCTTCTTTTGATATTAGACGACGTAGACGAAATAAGCCAGTTAAATGCAATAGCAAGAAGTCGTGAATGGTTTGGTTCAGGTAGTAGAATTGTCATAACAACTCGAGATCGACATCTGCTAAATCAACTCGAAGTAGACAGAGTTTGTTCCATCGATGAAATGGATGACGCTGAAGCGCTCGAACTCTTTAGTTGGCATGCTTTTCGCAATAGTTATCCATTGGAAACCTTTCATCAACTTTCGAAACGCATTGTCAATTATTGTGGAGGTTTGCCATTAGCCCTTGAAGTGTTGGGTTCTTTCCTTTTTGGTAGAAGTAAACAAGAATGGGAAGATACATTGAAGAAATTGAAGAAAATTCCAGATGATCAAATTCAAAGAAAGCTTAGAATAAGCTTTGATGGGCTCAATGATCATACTTATAAAGATATATTTCTTGATGTGTCCTGTTTCTTTATTGGAATGGACAGAAATTATGTTGAACAAATATTAGAAGGGTGTGGATTTTTTCCAAGAATTGGAATTAGTGTTCTTCTCCAGAGATGTCTTTTAACAATTGGTGACAAAAACAGATTAATGATGCATGATTTGTTAAGAGATATGGGAAGAGAAATTGTTCATGAGAATTTCCCAAAATACCCTGAAAAGCATACAAGACTTTTTCTTCATGAGGAAGTGCTTTCTGTGCTTACAAGACAAAAGGTAAAAAGAAGAAACTCTTACTTTCATTGAATTTTCTTTTTATGTTTAATATATATATATTTTTTTAATTTCATTTTGGTAGGGAACTGATGCAACTGAAGGACTAAGTTTGAAGTTGCCAAGGTTTAGTAAGCAAAAGTTGAGCACAAAAGCATTTAATGAAATGCAAAATTTGAGGTTACTTCAACTTAATTTTGTCAACATAACTGGAGATTTCAAGCATATTTCTCAAGAGATAAGATGGATTTGTTGGCATGGATTTCCTTTGAAGTTCTTACCTAAAGATTTTCATATGGACAAATTGGTTGCTATGGACTTGAGATATAGCCAAATCACATTCTTTTGGAAGGAGTGTAAGGTACATATTTTTTTCTTTTTAATTTGGAATTCAAATATTTATTTTGGTCCCGACACCATCAATTCCTTCTATTTTACTCTATGACTTTCTGCAATATCATTTTCTTCTTAATTAATATTGTTTTTCACTTATTGGGTATTCAACAAATTTTCAATCCCACAATTAAAGGGTTGTGTTCAAGTGTTGATAACCCATAAGTTTTAAGTTCTTGGGTCAATTGATGATTTAACCATTACTTCAAAATCAATTTTCTATCAAATTTGGTAAAACAACTAGAAAAGACATCATGCAAATATATTTGGAAGATTTATATGTAGATAAAGACACGTGTTAAGACTCGTTGAAAGTGCAGGACTAGAATAGAACAAATGTGAAGGACGTAGACCTATCAAAATAGTATTTTCCCACTCCACTGTATATTTATCTTATCATGTTGAATGTTAAGAACTCATTTCTCCATCTAATATATATATATTTTTTTCTTTCTTTGCTCTCTTTTGTGAACAGTTGCTCAAGAACTTGAAATTTCTTAATCTAAGCCATTCTCATTACTTGACCCACACTCCAAATTTCTCCAAACTCCCAAATCTAGAGAAACTTAAACTCAAAGATTGCAAGAGTTTGGTTGAATTGCACCCTACCATTGGAGAATTGAAAGCCCTAATTTCTCTAAACTTAAAAGATTGCAAATGCCTCAACTCACTTCCAAAGAGTATCTCCAACTTAAAATCTCTTCAAACTCTCATTCTTTCAGGTTGTTCAAAGCTTAGTAGTTTGCCTGAGGATTTAGGAGAAATGAAATCATTAATAACTCTAATAGCTGATAACACACCAATCCAAAAAATTCCAAATACAATTATAAACTTAAAAAATCTCAAGTACTTATCTTTATGTGGGTGTAAAGGGCCTCCATCCAACTCATTCCCTTCAATGATTTGGTCTTGGATTTCACCAACCAAAAATCCAAACTCAATTGTTCTCCCTTCTTCCTTACAAGGCTTAAACTCCTTAAGAACTCTATGCCTTAAAAATTGCAACTTGTCAAGTAACACAATTCCAAAAGATATAGGGAGTTTGGTTTCTTTGAAAGAATTGGATTTGAGAGAGAATTCATTTCATAGTTTACCTTCAAGTATTAGTGGGCTCTTGAAACTTGAAACTCTTTGGTTGGATCATTGCACTGAGCTTCAATTTATACCAAATTTACCACAAAATTTGAATTCATTGTATGCATCAAATTGTACTTCATTGGAAAGGACATCAGATTTGTCAAATGTGAAGAGAATGACAGCTTTGTCTGTGAGTAATTGCCCAAAACTTGTGGATGTTCCTGGCTTGGACAAATTGTTGGACTCTATTAGAGTTATTCACATGGAAGGATGTAGCAACATGGCCAACTCCTTCAAGGAAACCATTCTACAGGTTCTCTCTCTATCTTTTATCTCACGGAACTTACTGTTCATGTGATTTACACGTTGTTTTGATTAACGATTTGATTTTTGGTTTATGGAAATTAAGAGCAATATTTGGTAGGGAATTTGAAAACAATGGATTCAGTGAAAACAAAGTTGTATTTCATGTTTTCAAATACGTGTTTGGTAGTAAATTCACTTGTTAAGGCTTATAAAATAGAAGAACTAGAACAAAATATTTAAAGGTGATCGAGAAGAAACACAAATATTGAAATATTGAAGGACTAAAATAAATTTACTTCCTTTTGTTTTTGAATTGAAAGGGATGGACAGTTAGTGGATTTGGAGGAGTTTGTCTTCCAGGCAAGGAAATTCCAGATTGGTTTGCATATAAGGATGAAGGTCACTCAATATTTCTAGAATTGCCTCAATTTACAAATTGCAATTTAGAAGGCTTCATTGTGTGCACACTTTACTCTTCTTGTTTTGACAACACTGTGTCAACTGACCTTCCAAGTTTATCAGTCATCATTACACAAAAGGTGTCATTACAACCAACAAACCTCTTACCAATGATGTAATAATGTCAACTCAAGATCATTTGTGGCAAGGCCATTTATCAAACAAAACCTTCAAGATGGAAGCTGGCGATGAAGTCGAGATCATCGTCGATTTTGGAGCTGAAATCACCGTGAAGAAGATCGGCATCTCACTTGTGTTTGACAAGTATGTTGATCAAACTATGCTCGAGTTTGGGTCGACCTCTAATGATGATGTTGACGTTGTGGATAACCAAGACAAAAATATAATTGAAAATGAAGGAGGAGTTGGGAGTAAGAGAGATTTTGACAATGATGATGAAGGATTGAAGAATTTATACCAAATGCCCAAAAGGTTGAAGTATGAGATTAACTCTGTGATGAAAATTGATGAGGAGTAGAAGCAAAAGGAAAGGCTTTTATATTGAAAATCATATTATTCTTATTTTTTGTATGATGAGAGATTATTCATTTAAGGTAGATGAGTATTAATTACAATGGCATATAGTTTTTATATATGTCAGAAGCAGAGTTCACCCCAAATATTGATTCAAAAAAAAATAAATCACATTAAAATATTGGAGATGCAGGGGATCGAACCCTGTGCCTCTCGCATGCAAAGCGAGCGCTCTACCATTTGAGCTACATCCCCTCCATGCTATAAGGAGACTTCTAGACTTTCTAATATAATAATCAAAATGATCTGATATTTCGCGTTCCTTTCTAGATTTAAGCATCTGTTTTAAATAATTAAAAAAAAAAAATTATGCCTACATTTATTTTAAATTCTTTTGTAATTTTACGTTTTTTCTTCTTTCTATATATTTTGAATATTCTCGATTAATCAGTTAAAATTCATTTTTGGATAATTTACCTCAAAAGAGTTTCTAATATAAATACTTTTAGAATTCATATATATGTATGTATATATTATATACACATGCTTTTAAAAGAGATTTCTCTCTGAAATTATGTATAAGTTCTAGCTTTCTATCGTTCACTCACACTTTTTTTTCTAACAATAAGGAGAGTGAGATCTAACTTGCAAGGTAGTTGAGCTAAATTCATTTTAGTGTTCACACAATCTTGAATTAAAGTAGAATGAGATTTCAAAATCTATAAAATGAAGAAAATAGATTGTTTAAAAAATCTCATTCTAGCTCTTATTATCGCTTTCACGCAAGCAAATACAAGAAAAAAATTATAAAGTCTACCTAATCAATAGTTCTAAGGGGAAAATAATCTATGTTAAAAAACATTTTTGCTCCTAAACTTTTATGAACGTAACAATTTAGTTCCTATACTTTCAATTACAATTTAGCCTCTAAACTTTAGTATGTAACAATTTAATTTTTGTACTTTCAAATTTGTAACAATCTAGTCCCTCACGTGAAAAAAAAATCAAAATTAGATCTCAAGTTTTATTATTTATGATTAAACTTGTATTTTACAAAAAAAATTGAGTCTCTAATTAGTTTATCGGTTTATTTATGCAATAAGTTCCATAAAATCTTAATACTAATTTCTATAATAGGGACTAAATCGTTACAAATTAAAAAGTACAAGGACTAAATTGTTACATAATAAAGTATAGAGACTAAATCGTTAGAAACCAAAGTTTAGTGCCTAAATTGTTACTTTTATAAAAATCTAGGGACAAAAAGTGATTTTTAACTAAAATTCTACTATGTACAAAGTAAACAAATTAGATAGTCCACAAAAATTATCCAATGGGTTGGAAACTTTTTTTTAAAGAATAATAACGGTCATTTTTTAAGGAAATTTATTATAAGTAGAAAAAAAAATATCAAACTATTTACAATTATAGCAAAATTTTAATTTCTATCTATGATAGACCATGATAGATCCAGATAGACATCTATCTGTGTCTTTCTAGGTCTATCTAGATCTATCATTGATAGAAAGTAAAATTTTGCTATATTTGTAATTATTTTCAACAATTTTTTTTTATTTTTTAAAACATCCTTTTTCTAATGGTTGAACTTACCAATGTGGTGTCAAGTATGCCAACTTTTGGAAAAGTTTTGTAAAACATTGTGGGTCTTTTATGTCCCACAAAAAAACTAAAACTTTTATGTGGTGTGTGTCTTAATTCTCTTTCAACATGTCAAAGTCTTGCTCAATGATCAATTATCATTAGCGTGCATTGCCCTTTATGTCATCATGGCCCCTGAATGGAGTATCCATGCTATGTGGGATTATGAGGGAAGTGAACAATTCTAGAACTTTTGTAGTCAGAGCTCGCTGAGGTCATTGCCATGTTTAATGGTAACTTTAAGACTCTTGAGTTGGCATTTCTCCGCTTTTCATTGAATTTGACTCCAAAATTCCTTGGAATCTCTCTTGGTTGGAAAATGTCAATACAGTAATGAGATTCAAGTTTTTGTTGATGACATTGATGACTTCCATTACGGTTTCCTTTGAGTCAACTATAGGTGTAATTCTGTTGCGCATTATTTAACTACTCATGCTCGAAGATTTCGTTTTTCTACTGTGTGGCTCGAAGACCACCCCATAAGTGGACTCTCTTCACTTTAACTCTTTTTAGCTTGGATGATTTTGTTGTTTTTTGTGTTTCCGTTAATTGTACTAAAAAAAAAAAAAGGTGTAAATTAACTTTAAGTTCAACAATAGATGATGTTAGTTAATACATGGAAATGGGTATATAGGAGAATTTACAACTGTTGAGAAACTGAAAGGAAAAAAAGAAGAAAGGGAAGGAGAAGGAGAAGGGAGAGCAAAAATAACCTTTCCAACTTTGAATCAACAGAGTTAGTAAAGGAGAGGAGGAGAAATCTAAATCCTATGACTTGCTTTGGATGGGAAATTCTTTTACACCACCATCTTCTACTGAGGATGATCCCTGAGAGTGACAGTTTCTTCATGATTCTCTTGGTCTTTATGAACCACATTTGTGTGTTGTTGGACAACCAAGATGATGGCACTCTCCATGAAATCTGAAGAGGATAATACCTCTCCAATTTCTCCAAGTTCTGTCCGCTCATTCCAAAGTACTAAGCCTTGAACTAGTACCGAATAGGGGTTATGTCGTCTCCCAACCATTACAAGATCAAAACTGTTTCCCATCGAACGGAGTACAGAGACTGTTCCATTGCCATCTTTCACCACCTCTTCGATGAACCTCACTCTATAGTTGTCTACCATGACATTTTGAAACGCAATCACCGCCTCATTGTCCAGCCTCCTCTCTTCAATGTCATCGCTTGGGACATTCCCACTCTCCGACAGTCGAATCATTGTCAAGTTGATATTAGGATGTCCAGACATTTTTGCCCCGATGAAAATTGCCTCACGATCGTCAGGTCCACCTATGAAGACCACAGCTATTTGAAAAGAGTACAAGTCGGTTGCAATAGACCTTAAGACATTTGAAGTTCCTCGGTTGACAACAATAGCGACAGAGCATGGTGCCTTGTCGAGGATATGGTTGTTAACCAATTTTAAATTATTTTTGGATAATGACATGACACCGTTGGAATGAAATCTCTTATGGAAAGGAACAAGAATCAAGGAAGTGCTTCTGTCGAGCGCAAGTGAATAAACATCATCGTGCATAGATGCAGGAGGTGATATTGCAGTGAAGGGATAAATTGTAACATTTTCACGATTGCTTTGTCCAAAGTATTTGAATGCATTAATGATATGCTCGGAAGGGCAGGGCTTTGCAGTGCTTCCTCTTGTAATCTTGTGGGATATGAGTTGGGGGTTAGATCGACCAAAAAGCTCGACAAAATGAAGCATGTACACAACAAGATGGCTTTCTGTTGTCGGATTCAAAGCCTCAAGTAAGTTAATGGCATTTGGAACATCTTCTTGGTCATGAATACAAACTAGCACACGAAGATCAGACTCCGGTTTTGAGTGCATCACAGTTCTTCTCTTGTAAACTACGTACCTTCTCGAAGGATCAAACAAATATCTTATTATGGGAGTAATAATTGCAACCAAAACCATCACACCTATGCACATAATTCCAAATGAGTCATTATCTATCTTCTGCACGAATTCACAAAACAAAACCTTAGTGAGTTTGTGAGAAATGATGATTAAATGAAATGATATAATGACAAATACTTTGTTCCTACCTTGTCCAACTTCATCATTTTAAACATACCAAGCTCGAAAGCTCCTTGACTATTCATGATGAGGCTGAGCGATACAGCGTCTCTCACAGGCATTTTGTTGTATAATGACATCACAAGGACACCCAAAAACTTCCCAAGTGCACTCACAAACATAACGAATGACAAACCTAGGAACTTTTTGAGTTTGATGGTATACAAATTGACAACCAAGCTTGTTTTGAAAAAGAAGACGGGCATGAAAATCCAAGAGGTGATGGAATCAAGCCTCTCCATCAATGCTGGTCCAATGGGAGGCCCCGGAGGTATTATAATCCCAAATAGAAGGGGACCAAAATAGTTATGAGCACCCAAGGATTGGCTACAGAATGCACTCACAAAAACCCCTAAAAGCAATGTAATCACAAAGCCCTCCTTCAATGGCTGCCCCACTGGATTCCTCTTTATCATCCACATAATGACATATCTACTACAGAAAACAAGGGCAATTCCAATAACCCAATTCCCAAATACAGTGTCATCCATGTTCCTTTTTCTTGGATCCAACATAAGTCCTATCATTAGAATACATATGGTGCTAATACCTGAAACCATGGAAGATGACAGAGCAATTCTCCCAAACTCGGAGTTCATTAAATGAAGCTCAGAAAGAAGAGAAGCAACCATGGGAAAGTTGATAAATGACTCTGCTCCACCTACTAGAAGAATGGTTTTGGAAGTTTTGGAGTCAAAAATATTCGTCAAAGCTACAGAGCAAATGATAGTGAGAACCAAAGGCAAAATCACAGCACAATACCCTATTCCAAATGCTCTCTTGTCAATCTTCTTCACAATCATCATATCTGTTTGTACTCCAATTAGAAAGAAGTAAAAAATGCTCCCAATTGAAGACATTACATCCAACAAAATGAATCCCCTGATGGGAAAAATTGTTTCTCTAAATGCCTTCCATTGCCCTAGACCCGAAGAACTTAGAACGAAACCACTCTGACAAAAATCGTTACAAAACCAATAAAGCAAGTTCAAATACAAATTCAAAAGGGTAATTTCAATTGAAGAGAGAGAAAAAAATTACCAAAATTTGTGAGACGATTAGTGGTTGACCCAATGGTCTGAGGAGCAGATAAAATAAGATAGTCGTTCCGGCACAGATTCCCAACTGCAATAAAAGAAGAGGAAGTGAGAAATCCAAAGGGTTTACTCCGGTGAAAACGCCGGTGGACTGAATCCGGTGGACAGCTACACATATTTTCGTGATGTTCTTCAACGTCCGACCAGCTCCGCCGCCGCCACTGAAAAACGGGGATAGATCGTCAGGTTCTGTTAAAAACGAACCCATTTTTTCTGAAGTTTGAAAACTGAATGAAAAGCCCTTTCACAGAGAAAAAGAGAGGAGAAATGTGAATGGAGGAAAATGTAATCAAACCCATGAATATATGGAGAGAACTTTAAATTAAACATTAACTATTAGCTAACAAACTAACTAATTATCCAACAAAATATTGTTCTTCAGTATTAGTTGTTGTAAATTTGTAATACCCACTTTCAAGAACTTCAAAGAGAGAAGAAACCGAAAGGGAAAAAGGAATGGGAGAAAGCCATTGGGTAATGGATAAACCTTAAAACTGAAGATGGGAAAGGAAGCCATTGGTAAGACTGCAGGGTAGTGGGAAGAGCTTCAGACAGAGGAAATCAATGGTGGAAATGGAAATGGAAGATAAAATTGGAGAGGACGTTGTTCTAACTGTTTAACAAAAAAGGTGTATTAAATTCATGTAGATTCAATATTAACAAAAGCAGTTCAAACAAACAACTCCACATATTTGGTTGTTTCCTATTCTTTCTTTTTCTTTCCTACTTAAATTACAAATTTAGGTTCAATTATAAAGTTTATGTATATTTAAAACTTTGAAGAGTGTTCAATCCATCTTTAAATTTTAATTTTGTGTTTCATAAGTTTTTTTACAAATTCAAAATTTATTTAAATTAGTTCGTCTATAAATCTATATATTTATTAGACCAAATAATCTGGATTATATGAATGATGAAATTTTAAACTTTTAATTTTGTGTTCAATTAGATCAAATAAACATAAGTCTCAAAATTTGTGATTTAACCAATAACAAATTATAAAAATTCTTAGTGAACATTCTAATAACATTCTTTGTTCTTGACTTTCGTTCTAATAGCAAACTTATTTTCTATTTTTTTTCTTTTTTGTTAGGTTTATAAAATATACCCATAATATAATATAAAAAACGATTAATATTATATTTCGAATTCATAGCAAATAAGGAAAATATCTCATCAATCAATCAATTAAATTAGTAAAAGATAAGGAAATATCTAAAAAAAAGAAACAGAGTCTTTCTTTAATTGTTTTGCGGTCAACCAAAATATTATTGTTGTCTTTGTTCAATTTCTTTTTTATGGTTAAAGTGAAAATCAAAACTAAACATAAAAGACTAAATATTAGGAGGAGGAAAAAAAAGCTCACTCATGGAGCCTGTCCACAATTTCGTAGCATCCTATGTGGTAAATGATATTTGACCAATTTTAAATGGAAGAAAATCGTGGACTGGAGTCCACAATTTTTTTAAGAAACTCACGGACCTCATACACGATTTTTTTCACATATTTTTATTGGTTCCCAGCAACCTATTTTTGCCATTTTTTAGGAAACTATATACTTGTGATTAACCCAAATATTTTTTTTAAAATGTCATTAAAATAAATTTAAAAAAATAAGCCTATACTTGTAAAAGTTGCAATATAACCATTAAATTTTCATAAACATTTCAAAAAATACTCTTTGAGTAGAATTTCTTTAGAATTTTAGACAAAATTTTAGATACAAAATGTTGTAGCACATTACCAAGAATGAAAATTTAGATCACCACACCATTTCATATCATCACCACACAATTCTAAGTCTTAATTTCTATTTGAAATTCCAAAAGATTTCTATTTTAAGGGTACTTTTGAAACATTTATAAAATTGAGGGCAATATTAACAGCTTTTGAAAGTATAAGGGTACTTTTTAAACAAATTACAAAATTCAAGGGTATTTGTTATAATTTTGAAGAAAAAAAAAATTTTTTACCCTAAAGTTTTTGCCGCCAAGTTTTGAGTTTGATTTCCAATTAGCCTCAAGATTTCAAGATGTTAAATTTTTAACTTTGAGTTTTGAGTTTGGTTTTCATTTAGTTCCTACTTTTCAATACTTTATACTTTTACCCTTAGCTTTTGCTAATACAATCATTTTGTTAATTGTTCATTGGTGTAACTTCTAGTTAATTAATTTAAAATAATTATAAAATAAAATGTTTTAAATTAATTTTAATAGTAAATAAAAAAGTAATAAAAACTAAGTAATTTATAATTCTTTTAATTCTTCTAAAATAATCCTTAAAAATAAAAAACAAAAAGTGTAAATCTCCCAATTTAGAAAAACTAAATGAAAATTAAATTCCAGAAATAAAAATGTAACATTTTAAAAGAAAAATATATTTTTCCCCTTTCTTTATTCATCTCTCTTCTTTCTACAGTCTCGATTGAATTATTTTCAAAGATGAACTGATACACAGTGTTATTGTTGACAGCAAAGCTGCCAACTTTACAAAATTGAAATATATATATATATATATATAGAGAGAGAGAGAGAGAAATTGTAAAAGTAGTTAAATCCACACATCTAACCATTATTTAAAGAAATTAATAGCTAAGGATGTAAATAACAAAACCCATCACGTGGTTGCTCAAACATAGTGTTTTTATTTGAACAATCTTCCCATTTATATATTTCAGCCTCTTCTACGTAGTAAAAAGTAAAGTAAAGTGTATGCACTTTTTCTTCCTCTCATTGCAAAAAGCACTTTGGGGGATCGATATTGAAGAAGAAGAAGAAGAAGAAGAAGAAGAAGAAGAAGAAGAAGAAGAAGAAGAAGAAGAAGAGCTATGGGTCATAATTTGGTTGCTGTTTCTTTCCAATTCCCACAGCTTATTATCAATCCCAACAACAGATCAAAATGTTATGTTCATCAGAAAAAGAAGAACTATTCTAATTTTATGTGTTTTGCAGTGAAAAATAATAATAGTAATAATAATCATCAAAGCCCTCCAATTTTCTCTCTCAGATTCTCAAGTTTCCATCCACTTTCTGAGTCTCCTCAGGTAACTGTAAAATCTCTCTCTTTCTTGTGTTAATTTGGTAAATTAAATTAGGTTTGTTTTGTGAGAGTTTTTTCATGGCAGGCTTCCTTTGATGATTACATTGAAGATGAAGCTAGATTGTTGAGAGCCACTTTTGTTGGAAAAAGTGAAAAATTAAACCAGGTTCATTCTTCTTTTTTTAAATTCTTTTTATTTCTTTGTTTGTTTTTAAACATTGAGTTATAGTTGTTATATTGTGCATTTTGAGCTTTTAGCTCACCTTGATTTGTTTTTATTCTAATTTCACTTTGGGAATTCAACATAACAACTTCTATCATGTGGAAATTTGAAACTTTTGACTTCTTAGTCCCCGTTTGATATAATCATTTTGTTTTTTGTTTTTGATTTTTGAAAGTTAAGTCTATTTACTCTGTATTTTTTGCAATGATTTGCATCTTTTTAAGTACAATAATTGAATTTTTAGCAAAATTTCAAAAACAAAAGCAAGTTTTTAAAAACTATTTTTTAAATCTTTAAATTTTGGCTTCGTTTTTTAAACCATCAACAAAAAAAATATAAATTTGGAGAAGTAAGTAATGTCTATAGGCTTAATTTTCAGAATAAAAAACTAAAAACGAAATGGTTACCAAACATGACCTTCATTTTTTGTTTTTGAAAATTAAGCCTATAGACACTACTTATACCTTTACATTTTTTCTTTTGTTATCTACTTTTTACCAATGGTTTAAAAAACCAAGCTAAAATTTGAAAACTAAAAAAAATAGCCTTTAAAAACTTATTTTTATTTTTGAAATTTGGCTAAAAATTCAACCATTGTAATTAAGAATGAAGCAAATCATTATAAAAAATGAGAAAGAAATAAACTTAATTTTCAAAAACCAAAAACAAAAAAAAAATACTTATCGAACACGAACTTAGCGTGTCAACATATATTTCATCTTTATTAATAATATACCATGAATTTTGTCTTGTTAAACCTTTAAAACTCATATATCATGCAGTATTTTACCCTCCAAATAAGGGAGGGTTGTTGAGATAACCAACTTTTGCCTATTTTTGCAATTATGTGATACTTTCTTGTAATTGGTGTCTAATGTAATTATTACTATCATATGATTTTTTTAGTTCTGGCTGAATAGTATTGGACAATCTTCTAATTAATTAATAATACATTGAGTAATATTTAAGTTAGGTATCTCATATAAATTTAACATTAATGATTTTATCACACAATAAAAACAAATGGTGATGTTATTATTACTTGTATAGTACGTATTTTTTGCTATTCTAGTCGACGTGAAATTTAAAGTGTATTTGGATTTACTTTTCAAGAAAATTACATTGGGAGAAAAAGTTTATTTATTTATTTATTATTATTTTGTTTGGAATGTTTTGAAGGATGAATGGAGAGTTGAAATGCCATCTTTCCAATTGCTTTTGGTCAAGGTCAGCCCGGTAGCTGACGTAAGATTAAATTGTAGAAGCTGTAGCTCTACTCAAGATTACCCTATTCATATTCCTCACCATGTCTCCAAATTTATTGACCTTCAATTGGTATAACCTTCTTATTTTTCTCATTAATTATACAAATAATTACTCTTACATTACTTTACCCTACGTTACATTACATTTTATTTTACCCTTCAATTTTGAAATTTCTTATCTTATGGAAAATACTCTTCAACTTTGAAATTGTTCTTAAAACTATCTTTTCCATTTAAAATGAATTATAGAAATTAATGTACTCTATAATATTTGTAACTAAGATCGTTCATTACCATTTATTTCATCTAAAAAATCATCGTTGAAATAATTTACATAACCAATTTTGTTTACTCATCAATTGTCACGTCAATTTATATTTTAAAAACTATCACATCAATTTATGTGAATCTTATTGTAAAAAATGTCATGTATGTCTTTCAAGTTTACCTCGCTTAAAAAAAATTTGAAAAAAAAAAAACTTTTCAATGGATTTTTTTTTTTAACAAATTTCAAAACTCAACGGTAAAAATGAAATGTTCTCAACTTCGAAATCAGAGGTTCAATTCTTTTACCCCGCGTATTGCTAAAAAAAAAGGTAAAAATGAAACTTTTCAAAGTTTACGGGCATAATTGAAACTTATCTCAAAGTTTACAAACTTATTTAACAATAGTTATTGTATTTTAAAAATGTTGATGGAAATCTTTAACAAAAGTAAGTTATACACTTATTTTGAAGGGTTGTTTTTAAATATAGAAAATAAACTAAAATATTTATAAATATAGCAAAACTTTAGTGTATATTTACGATAGACTACTATATGTGTGCAAATAGACATAGATAGTATTGCTTTATATCGTAGATAGACTGTGATATTTTGTTATTACTTGCAAATATTTTCGAGAGTTTTGTAATTTAAAATAATTTTTATATTTGGGGAAGAATGATAGTTATATATTTGTATAAAATGATGAACAGATGAGATGGGAGGTGAAGGGATTGGGCACAGATTTCAAACCACAAAAGTTCACAATCAATGTAAATGGAGCTTTGTATGCTGAAAGAACAGAATCAAAAAGTGTTCTCACAAATAATTTACTTCTCAATCTTCACAATTTTGCGGGTTATTTTAAACAATAATGTTATTTTTAAAAAAAATTCGAAAAATAGGGTGCTTTAGAAACTAATGACAAAAGTAGGGTGGTTTAGAAAATAATTTGTAAATTGGGGTGGTGAAATCGTGTACCGGGTACACGATTTCAGTCAATTTTTTTCGTGGTCATTGTCATGTAAGTAAGTCGTGGACCGGGTCCACGAGTGTTGACCAAACTCGTGGACCGGGTCCACGATTTCGGCCGAAATCGTGGACCGGGTCCACGAGTTCGCCCATACTCGTGGACCGGGTCCACGATTTATGCCAAAATTATCATGCTACAATCGCGGGGAAGGAGGAACGAGCAGTTTACGCTTTAGTAGCTACCGTTTCAGCTCTAGTATTCACAGGCTTTCAAGGAATGGAATATTATCAAGCACCCTTCACTATTTCAGATAGTATTTATGGTTCGAGTTTTGATCAAAAAGACTTCTTACCCCCGTTCTTTTCTCATGATACGTCCAAAAACGTCCGGTTTTTTTCCCATGATAAATAAGTTAATTAATTAATTACCCACTTAAATGAAATTTTGCTTATTACTTGTGTTCATCAATTATTGTTTAGTTTCATTGATTCTTAATTTTTAAAAATGTAATGGAAAATCATTAATTCATTTAGTTAAAGATAAAAAGTTAATACAAATCAGAAAATTTAAAATACAAATCAAGTGCCACATGGTGGTCTTCTTCGCGCACGTTGTCCACGACGAGGCACAGGCACTTCAATTTGTTGTTGCTGGTGGATTACATCGTCGATATCCTGTTGGGTGACGACAGATGGAAATTCATGGTGTCCATAATATTCCTGTTGATGGCCAGAACCGGATGCAATGTCTGGTTGTAATATGGGAGGTTCCTGGTCATCGGGTTGCTCTGGAACACCTTCGTCACGTTGTCTCTGTCGTCTACGACGAATACGTTTTCGATCAGTATCAGCAACATTGAGCCTCCTTGTATGTTGAATGATTTCTTCAACATTTACCATGTTTTGCTCACACATTGAACTCAACTCTGGTAAATTGTGTTCTAAGGAGTAATTGTGCACATCGTGGACAAAATTATTCTGCACGATAAAAAAAAAATATAAGTATAAAAGAATATTCTTAGCATGTAATTGAAAAACACTACATAATAAGATGCTTACCATGCAGTAATAGTAGGCACCGTCAGGTGTAATAAATCTTCTTGTGATAGAGTCGTACCAGGACAAATAATCATTAGACACATCCGACTCGTTTATTATTTCTCCTTGTGCACAGCGGCCATGACGTGCACGCCAAAATGATATATACTCTGCATGAATTTGACGCCAGTTTTGGTCGTGTTTACCTCTTAAATCAATTTGGTGTAGTTGAGGGAGTGTATTACACAATGTCGGTACTGTTTGCCGCATACCGAATTGTCTCAACACTCGATCTGGTTGATGCCACTCTACGATGTGAAAGCATATAAGTGGGCTGACCGTCAACCAAATGTCTTGTCCATCATGACAGTAATCAGGCAACAACGACATAACGTGTGGTGTATATGGCGTCCAATTAATCTGAAACCATGTACAAGAATAATTAGAACCTAAAAACATATGTAATATTCAGTTATATGCAACATATTTATTATTACCTGATTTTTCATCAAACGGTCAAAAATTGAGCGATATACCAGCAACATGTTTGCTGATTGTTCAGATGCAGCTAATACACCGCTCCATCTATCACATGGATATAAAACAATTAAATACTTTGCTAATTGTATTGACAAAGAAATTAATATATACAGAAAGTAATACCTGGCACTGAGTGGACGTCCTATGAAATGTTCGGGAGGTTGTAGTTGGACTTGTGGTGCAACAATGCTAAATCGATCGTAGGCCCATACTTGAAGTAGTATCAGTGGGCCTGCTATATCCAAAGCTTGTGCATGACTGGCTCGACATAATTCTCTGTACAGCCATGCAAGACAAGCACCACCCCACGAATAATTACCAGCTTGCTCAAAACTGGCCAGTAGTGGGAGGAACATTAAGTGCACCAACGTGTTGGACTTGTCAGCAAACAGAAAGCCTCCGATAAGCTGCATAATATATGCTCGTGCATACCTCTGTATACTGACGTCATCGGCATCAGGAGACAATTCTGTAAACTGAGACGCTAACCACGGGAGACTTAACCTTGAGCCTTTTAAGTCAAGTGGTCGAACGCCTAAGAAATCTTCACAGATCTGTTTCCAATCATGCTGCAACGAACCAGTAACAGGTTCTCCGTCCACTGGTAGTCCAAATTGTACTGCAATGTCCTGCAGCGTAATGGTGCATTCCCCACCAGGCATATGAAATGTGTGGGTCTCCGGTCTCCAGCGCTCTACTAAAGCAGTAATGAGGTGCCAGTCCAACTGTATGAATCCAATTTGTGCAACCCCAATAAAACCGGCCTGTTGTAGATAAGGCACTATACGTTCATCGAACGGTATAGTATGCTGGGAAACTGCCTCTCTTCTCCGACAACATAGTACCACAGTGGATGCATTATCCCATATTGTCTGTGATCGGTGAGTGTTTTGAAGATATAGCTGAACAGGGTTAGATGGACCAGGATCCATATTCAACACTGTTAAATTAAACAAAATTCATTACAATGTTAAATAAACGAAATACATTACAATGTTAAATAAACCAAATTCATTGCAATGTTACAATGTTAAATAACAAATGAAATACATTACAATGTTAAATAACAAATGAAATACATTACAATGTTAAATAACAAATGAAATACATTACAATGTTAAATAAACGTAATACATTACAATGTTTAATAAACAAAATTCATTACAATGTTAAATAAACGAAATACATTGCTTGCTAAACTATGAATGACTCGAAGATGAAGCTCCTAAATTACGGAGTGGACAGGTACGCTTGTTATGCCCTGATCCCTTGCATATCCCACATCGAACTTTCGTGCCTGCCTCGCGCCAATCCATCTCATTATGAATTCGCGAAGTTTTGGGTCTACCATGCTCCCTTAATAAGTTTGCATTAGGATGCACTTCCGTAAATGATAACTCTGGCCAATAGTCAGGGTGCTGTATTGGATGGAAGCGACATTCATAGCATAACTTTAAATGAGACAATTTATAGTATTCATCAATCAGATGCACGTATGACAAACGCATGTAATTACAAATTGCAATTACATGAGAGCATGGAATCTTGAACGACTGCCACTTGTTACAAGAACAAGTCCCCTCTTTCAGGCACACTACTTGTATGTTTTGGCCTTTGTAGGGAGAAACCATACTGATGCCAGTTCGAACTTCAAAACTTTGTGTTTCCCTGTCAACTGACGTCACTGTATGTGCAGTTGCTCGTTTCTCCCACCTTTTAAGCTTTCTCATGGCATATTCTGTGTACATGTCCCCACGATCAAGTGCTTCACTTATTTCTTGTCTACGACGTTCAAAGTATAAGATTGTCCGATAAAATGTTAACCTAACAATCGATGTGATCGGTAACATTCTAGCTCCTTTAAATACCCCATTCAAACATTCAGCTGCATTGGTTGTCATCCACCCAAAGCGATACCCATTATCGTGTGATTGCGTCCATTTATTCAAATCTATATCAGAAAAATATTCAAGACACTCAGGGTTCAATTTCTTTAACTCTTTCATGTTTCGAATGAACTTACGTCTTTGGTGTTGATTTCCAGCCCTAAACACCAAATCTTTAAGTTGCTTTGATTTGTATTTGGAATTGAAATTACTCGCAACATGACGTAAACAATAACGATGACATGCTTTAGGTTCAGCCCAACCAATTTCCTCGTTGTTAATTGCTGCAATGATCCCTCTGTGTCTATCCGAAATTAAGCAAATCCCTTCTCGGTCAGTAACATACTCGCGCAATGCCCACAAAAACCATGACCAACTAGATGTATTTTCCCCTTCAACAATAGCAAATGCAAGAGGAAATATATGCCCATTCGAGTCAATAGACAAAGCAGTGAGCAATTTCCCTTTATACTTGCCGTAAAGATGGGTTCCATCTATTTGAATTAAAGGCCTACAGTACTTAAACCCTTCAATTGCAGGACCGAATGCCCAAAAAACACGACCAAATATAGTTTTACCAGGCACATCAGAAGGGAGAAAATGCCAATCTACTCGTGTACCAGGATTGTAGTGCACAGCAGCACTCAACCAGTACGGAAGTTCTGAATACGATTTCTCCCAATCACCGAAGACTGCAACCAAAGCTTTTTTCTTAGCTTCCCACACACGTCTGTATTTGACGTTATATCCGTACTGTTTTTTAAGTGCTTCTTGTAGTACCGCCACAGGCACACTAGGATCAGCTCTAACTAAATTTTGAATTTCAATACTCATGAAATTAGAATCAAGTTGTGCATTATCTTGTGCCAATTCTGTGTATAAACAACTATGGTTCTCTCCAAGTTTAGTAATTTCAAACATCCCATGGATTTTGCGCCGACATGCACGCAACCTCCACCTACAACCTTCATCCCATTGCTTGCATCGCACATACCAAATATCTTGGTTCGATTCTACCACAAATATTTGGTAGTGTTCAGTCACACAATATTTTTTTACTGCCATTTGTAGGTCTTCTTTCGTATCAAATAACATTCCTTTTTGTATTATACTAGAGTTATCTGTACATTTTTCCCTTTCCTCCAAGGTTGATCCTTGTTCACAAACTGAATCAGTAATTTCCCATTCTATCTGTGTAAATATCTCCGACTGAACCAACTCATTTTCATTTTCTATATTTCCTTCTTCTCCAAACAATTCATCAATTTCTACATCAATGTCACTATCCGCACAATTTCCAGCTTCAATAATAACTAAATCTTCTGGACGAAACGACATATTTAAATTCGTTTACAACTGTAAAGGTTAAAAAGAAAAATTAGTCCAAATCTACCCAAAATTATAAACTCGTGGACCCGGTCCACGAGTTTACTACCCAATATAACTAATTTTCCACCATATTATTTACCAATAATTATTCTTATAACAATAAACGCCGAATAATAATCAATACTAAAACCTTAATTTTTTAAATTTATTCATGCATGCAAAAGGGGTATTTTAAAGAAT
This sequence comes from Citrullus mucosospermus, assembly GCA_030954485.1. NCBI lineage: Eukaryota > Viridiplantae > Streptophyta > Magnoliopsida > Cucurbitales > Cucurbitaceae > Citrullus > Citrullus mucosospermus. The sequence goes on from CM062064.1 coordinate 28,217,571, forward strand.
AATGTTATTCTAAAAAAAAAATTCGAAAAATAGGGTATACATATTTAAATTTGTTCATTCATGCAAAACAAAACGTATACATATACAAATTTATTCATTCATGCAAAACAAAACGTATATAACTATTGCATATTTATAAGATAATTAGAAAGGAAAATGTATATGCATACGTATATGGCGGCGGCGGCGGTAGCAACGGTGGTACTGGCGGCGGCGGCAGTGGAGGCGGCGGCGGCGGCGGCGGCGGAACGAAAAGAAGAAGAAAATTGACAGCGACAATGACAAACGAGAACTGAAATAAGAGAAAGGAGAGAAAGGAGGAAAGAAATGAAGAGTGAAAGGAGAGATATGAGGAGAGAAATGAAGAATGAAAAGAGAGAAATGAAGATGGTGGAGGTGGAAATGAGAGGAAGGAGGTGGAAATGGGAGGCTGCCGGTCGGATTTTAAAGTGAGGAACTCGTGGACCCGGTCCACGATTACCGAAATCGTGGACCCCGTCCACGAGTTCGGTCAATGCATGCCTCTGCATGCAGAGGCATGCAGACTGCCGGTGTCAGCGATACCCTGGAAATCGTGGACCCGGTCCACGATTTTGTGAAATCGTGGACCGGGTCCACGATTTCACAACCCTATTCTTCAAAATTCTTTCTCCCCCACCCTATTTTTCCAAATTCTTTCTCCCCCACCCTATTTTTCGAATTCTTTTTTAAAAAACCATTATTTTAAAAAAAAATTCCAATTTTGCTGCCCCAACACCCCTTGATTTCTTTGCACAAGATCTTTTTCAACCTCTTGCAGAAAAGGTACTCACTTACTTTCTTTTTTCTCCATTAACCCTCACATTTTCCATAATTGCATTTCCCCCCTAGCTATAACTAGCATTTTGTGAGGATACAAAGAGAAAATAGAACAGGCCGGTAGATAGAATACATACGAATGTAGAAACTTTCAACTCATCTTTTCCAAAGTAGATTTAAGTCTCCATATTTAAAATCGATTTCACCATGTTTTTTTGTTTCTACATTAATTTTAAATGTATGCCAGCTCATTTTTCAAATTTCTCACTTCGATTATCATTTTGATTTTAAAAAAGTGAGTTTGTTTTCTCTCTATTTCTTACCATCAAATGATTTTTAACTTTCATAAGTAAAAGAGTTGAATTTTTAGTCAAATTGTAAAAACAAACACTATTTTTTAGTTTTCAAAACTTGGTTTAGTTTTTGGGATAGAATTATTTTTCTAATTTAAAATGTAGTATAATTATACAAAATAATAAAAAAAATCGAGACCTTTTAAACCTATTTGTAAATGGTCAGAGACTAAAAAGGTATATTTTGAAAACTTATGGACCAAGTACACTTATTCTTAAAAACTTAGGGGATAGAAAGGTACATTTTAAAAGCCTAGGGACCAAACACACTTATTTTTCAAAATTTGGAGACTAAAAAGGTAATTTCTCAAAAGAAAAAAATAGTTTAGAAAAATAAAATATAGATGTTATTTAATAATAAAAAATAATTATGTTAGCTAATTAAAAAAAAAAAAAGTGATGGCATTGACAAAAACAAAAAAAATTAAATGGTTACCAAACATGGCCTTAATTTTTCATTCTTTGTTTTTAAAAATTAAGCTAATAAACTTTTAATTTCAGCTCCAAATTTCTTTATTATGTTATCCACTTTCTATCAATATTTTTAAAAAGCAAATCAATTTTTTTTTAAATGTGATTTTTAGAAATTTGTTTTCGTTTTTAGAATTTTAACTATGAATTCAAATGTTTCTTAAACAAAAAGTGAAATCATGGCAATCATTATATTCACTAAACCCTTAAAAAAAATTCACATGTGAATCAATGTAGACCCTTCACCATAATTTTATTTTAAAACCAATAATTCATAAATTTTACACTTTTTAGAGTACAATTATTAACGTAATATTAGATAATAATCGATTTCATTAATAACACGAGTGGTTTTTCATATTTTCATCATTTGTCTATTTTTCTCTTCTTAGTTAGCAAGAATTACATTACAATTCTGATTGCTACTTTGACAGGATTGTAGGAGGAAGTGATTTTGAGTAGTAGGTATTAATTGAAATCAAGCAATAATAGTTCAGACACCTATGGGATAAATTTTAAACTTTAACAAATGTTAATATAATGATTATTTTTGGTATAGGGATTGAAGGGAATGATGGAGGAAACAATGAATGAATTTACAGAAAATTTGCTCTTGGATTACAGCAAATACAAGAAGGAGAAGCAAGAGAATGAAGTTCCAGCCAATTATGGCTAATTAGTGTGTCTCAAATCAACAACATCAAAATTACCAATTATATTATTTTAGAACATTACTTGAAAAGTATCAGTGAATTAAACAAAGTTTGAAATATTACCAAAATATATATATATATATATTTATTATAGGTAAAGTTTACTTGTTGTTTGATGGTTTTGATTAGATGATTTCTCTTAAGTCAACATGTCACATGAGACAAAGTGAGTCTATCTAAATGGTAAATGGCATAACTTTCTTCTTTGGAGATCAAAGGTTCAATCATTCATCCCCACAAGTTTGTAAAAAATAAAAAATAAAAAATAAAATAAAAAAGCATGTTGTGTGAAAAATCAACAACGAAAACAATTGAAAGAGAAGAGATTAGATTCTAGACTCATCCTCCCTTGAAAGAAATTGAGTTCTCGAAAACCTTTATTGAGAGAAAAGATTTCAGCTAACCCCTTCAAGTTCATCTAAATGGCATGTTTGAGAGTTATAATTTTGGAAAAGTTAAAATCACTTTTTTTATACTTAAAATCATTTCTTTAATATTAAATGAGGTAGGTTTTTAGAGATTGAAAATGAAATAAAGGAAGTAATAGAGTATGATGAAGGAGGTGATGAGATGTAACTAACGGTTTTCATAATATACAAATACTGACAATAAGAGCATTAGTTAACCTTTTTTTAAGGTTAATTGTATTAATACAACTTTTAAAAGTTTAAAGTTATTTTTGAAATGAAGAACTAACAATTTTTGTCTATATACTAACAGTAAGAGTATCTTTTTTTACTTTTTATTTTTGAAAGTTTAAATGTACTCTTGAAACAAATGAAAGTTCAAAGGTAATCTCAAAAGAAAATATTGTCTTTATTCAAAACTAACAATAAGAGTGTTTTTTTTTTTTTCATTTTCCTTTTTAAAAAAAATTTAAGGATATTATTGAAACTTTTGAAAGTTTAGAGTTGCTTTTGAAATAAAGTACAAAGTCTAGGAGGATTTCCTATAATTTAACCAAAAAAATTTATAAGCAAAACTATAGAAAATACCCTAGATTTTGTACTTTGTTTCAAAAACACCTTTAAACTTTCAAAAGTTCATTAATGCCCTTAATTTTTTTTTTTTTTTTAAAAAAAGTTTCAAAATGCCCTTACCATTATAACTTTGTTTAAAAAATATCCTTAACTTTAAAAGTTTCATTTATTCCCTTAAACTTCATTTTTAAAAAAATGTTGAAAACTGTCATTAACTATGAGTATATAGACAAAAACTATAAGTACCTCAATTGAAAAATATTGCTAAATTTTTAAAAGTTGTATTAATTTCTTTAACCATTAGACATAAGTTTGTTAGTATATGAATGGAAACTATTTATGTTGATGGTCTCACTTTTTCATTTCCTATCTTTCTCGTACTTCCTTTAGTAAACGTTATTCCGCTCCTCCTTCCTCTCTAGGTTGAGTAGTTGTAGCCCAAACATAGGTGTTTGTGTTTTCACCTCCTCCCATCTTTAGCTTGGATACTCATGACGGGAAAATAACAAAGAGATGGAAGAAGGGAGAAGCGGATAAAAGGTATGTGATTAGATCTTACAAATGATTGATTCCTTTGAAATCGTTGAGTTGGGGTCAAATAAACACATTTCCCAAACTTCATGAACCAATTTGAAAATGAGGCATGTATAGATATCTCTCTCTTTTTTTTTTTTTCATATCATTACTCTATAAATTTGGTGTAGTTACACAATATCTATCCATATACTATGGGTGCATTCGATAATTTTTTTTTTTTTAATTTTAAAATTAAGGGTATTGATGCTATTGAAAGTTTAACGATATTTTTTCATTTATGTCTATATACTAATAATAAAGATATTTTTTAATATTTATACATACTGTTTAAGGAAATTATAAAGCTATAATTTGATATAATGTACAATAGATTCCCCCCCCCCCCCCCCCCCCCCAACACAAATAGCCCAAAATGGTTTTTGTCCTACCTTTTGAAACTTTAGAAATTTGTCTTTCTTTCTTACAAAATTGTCAGCCCAAATTAAAAAAACTATAAAGCTATAATTTGATATAATCTACATACACAATATTCCATTTTGATAATTTCATTCGAATATAACTTAAGTTATATAAATATGCTTAGTGGCAAAAGGTCATGTGTCTACTAAAGACACATCCTTTGTGGCCATGAAATGCCACTACCAAATTGTCTTTTTATGGATATTGTAATACACACATTGGAGAGAAAATAAGAAAAAGGATTGGTGTTGAGAAATTTCATAAAATTCCACTTTCTTTATTTTAGTTTATTTTAAGTTTATTTAATTTAGTTGTTTTAATTACTTTTATATTATTTAATTATTTAATTATTTTAATATTATAATTCTCAGTTTTCGTGCTCCATTTTTCCGTCATTTTGCTCCTCAATTTTTCAACAAAAACCAATTTTAAAAAATATGACATTTATTTTTCTCCCAATTTTGGCTCATCCATTTGTGGGCCCTGTAATTCCAAAATTGTATGAGTCATTCCTTATTCAAATAATTAATAGAGCATTGACAAATTAGAAAACTCGATCAATTCGTTATCCAGCCAGCTGTCGTTTCAAGATCCCAAAGGGGACACAAACCGCGAAAACGACGCCGTATAACCACGGTTAATCTCACTACTAATCCTCATTTCGGGCTCCCCCTTCCTCTCGCAAAGATCCAAAGCACTTCCTTCCAAATCCACGAGATTTCACAATGCCGTACTACACCAGGGACGATGAAGCCGTCGACGACTTCGACGAGTACGATCCGACGCCTTACGGCGGCGGCTTCGACCTCTTTCTGACATATGGCCGTCCAATTCCACCCTCCGAAGAAACCTGCTACCCACACTCCGCTGGCAACGACGACGACATCGATTACGAGCGTCCCCAGTTCGAATCCTACGCCGAGCCCTCCGCTTACGGCGATGACGCCCTCCAGGCCGAGTACAGCAGCTACTCCCGCCCAAAGCCTCACTCCTATGGCGCTCCGCCTCCCTCTGTGGAACAAGAGTACGGATCTGGTGGCTATGAATCTGCCAGGCCCCAGCCGGCTTATGGCTTCCAGCCAAGTGGATCGGAGTACGGATCTGAAGGATATCGCCGCAAACCGGAATACGAGGAACAGGAGTACGGATCCGGTGGGTATAGGAGGAAACAGGAATCTGAGTCTTATGGATCTGAAGAGTACGGATCTGGTGGGTATGGGCAGAGACAGGAATCGGATTCTTACGGATCTGGAGTGTATGGACGAAGACAGGAATCGGATTCTTATGGATCTGGTGGGTACGGGCGGAGACAAGAAGAGGGGGACTCAGAGGGGTACCGGCGCCAATCGGAGTCTGAAGAGTACGGATCAGGGCGGAAACAGAGGTATGGGGAAGAAGAGTATGAGAGTTCTGGGTATAGAAGGGAGGAATATGAGAGGCCGAGTTATGGGGACGAGGAGCCGAGGAGGCCGAGCTATGGGCGGTCGGAGGAAGAGGATTACCGGAAGCCGAGCTATGAGAGGCGCGATGAAGATGAGGAGCGTCGGTATGGGTATGGGGAAGAAGGATATGGGCGGAAGAAATACGTAAGTTAACTCAATTTTCAATGGAAGAAATGATGAGACTGAAGAATTTCTTGTATTGAATTTTGTGGATTTTGTGATTTGCAGGGTGGGGATTCCGACGAGGAGGAAAAGCAGGGCCGCCGCCACCACCACCGCCGGAACTATGATGATGAGTGAGTGTGGTGAATGGATTGATCGGCGTTCTGAAATTGGTACTAAATAAAAGGTTGGGACGCCCATTGGTTGGTTGTTTCTGATGCATTCATCCAACTTTGTTGTGTTAATGTTTGTTTCTTTCTTTGATCCACTGTTTTGAATGCTTTTGTGGTGTTTCTGTTTTATGCTTTTGGGACATAACTAGACTACACCAATCTACTTCTATATACTTCAATCAAGTTTATTATGATGTTTGGTTATATGCTATTTGTGTGGTTTCTGTTTTATGCTGTTGAAAGTCTATTACAAAATTTGAAATGGAAGAAAGGAACAGAAATAGCAAGGAAATACAAGCTGTTCGTCGTAATACAAACAAGTTAGTAATGAAAATCCAAGAGTGGAAAGACAACACCATAGAAAAGCCTTGAGCCTAACTAGTTCCAACTGACCAATTCAATGGGGTTGTTTGTTTTCAAAACCATCCTCCTTCCATCCAAATTAAAAGGTGGCTGTAGCTATTTTTATTATGAAGAGCTCCAATGTCTTTTTGTTCAATGTACCTTATTTATTTATTCATTTATTTATTTATTTATTATTACTTCTTTTTTAGTGTGTGTTAATCTTCTCCTAATTTGAATGATTAGGTCCAAGTTTTATGGCCTTTTTTAAGATTTTCACTTTCTCTTTCATATTTTGGCACATTTATTTTCAATTCTTCTGGCCTCCTTTTCTAATTATTTAATTTTTATTTTTTAAAATTAGGATTATAAACACTATTTGCATCCACTTTTTACAAATGTTTTCAAACATTAAAAGTGAAATATAAAACTAACAAAAGGAAAACTAAACTATCAATTTGTACCCTAAGCTTTATGGGTTAATTGTAATAATTTATATACACCCCCAATTATGCTTTGTTTCAAAAAAAACCTCGTGAGAAACCTTTAAATGTATTCATTAGACTATTAAACTTTCATAAATATATCAATTTAGACTCTAAGATAGAATTTCTTTTGAAAATCGTCCACTTTGTTAAACGAGCATTTGAAGAAGTGTACATCGATTTGAAAATTAATACTTGGATAATTCTCAAAGGTAATAATTGTAATGAAGGGTTTAATTTGATTGACTTATGAAAAATTAAGAATTTAATTGACTCAAATTATAAATTTCACATAATATTGATCTAATGAAATCCGGTAGGGGGTCTAAATTGATTCACTTGTGAAAGTAAGTTTAAGTATTTAATTAATACAATTCTCAAAGACTAGGAGTATAAATTGATATTTGTCCAAATAAATCTCTTTTTAAAAACTTGCTTTATTTTTAGAATTTGATTAAGAATTCAAATGTTTCTTCAAGAAATGTGAAACCCATATTATGAAATTTAGGAGAAAGCGTAAGCATAAATTTCGATCCTCATCCCGCAATTGTTGTACTAAAAAAAACTATAATAAAAATTTTAGCTAAGTAAATAATAAAAGTTAAGAAAAAACGTACGTTTAGTGTCGAGTTTTGGGTTTGATTGCGTTCATTAGTTATCAAATGTGCATTTTACCTCTTAAACTTAATTTTTAATAAGTAGCACACTTGATTAGGTGTGGATCTAGAATTTTTATCCAGAAGACTTAGTTTCGCAAAAATCTTAAAATGTCGAAAAGTTTAAATTACTTTTTATCTAGGGAGACTTAGTTTAAATTCAAAGCTTGCCAAAATATTAAAATGTCAGAAAATTTAAAATACAAAATTAGTTGTTGAATTTTTAATATTGTGTCTTATTGATCATTGGACTTTTAAAATATCTATTAGGGCTTTAAACTTTTAATTTTAGGTCTAGTACATTCTTGACATATACAATTTTTTTAAAAGCTTTAATTGATCTATTAAAGATAAAATTGAATTTATGTCCAATAAAATTTAAATTTTCAATTTTGAGAAATGAGGGATGGTTTGGTAAAGCATGTACTCCCACTACTCATGAAGTTTTTTTTTTTTTTTTTTTTTTTTTTTTTTTTTTTTTTTTTTTTTTTTTTTTTTTGGTTACATGATACCTTTATAGGGAAATTGTTTTAAACGATAAAACTGCTGAAAATATTTACAAATATAGCAAAATTTTACTTTATATCCGTGATAAACCAAAATAGACATCTATTGGTGCCTATCCGTAAATTTTTTCTATATTTGTAAATATCTTAGTTCATTTTGCTATATTTGAAAACAGTCATATTCTATATGTGATTGTTCGACGAGATGTTCAAAAAAATTTAATTCATACAATTTGAACTTTGTATTTGTATTAATTTCAATATTGTGAGTATAATTGGTAATATTTTATCCTTTAATTATTTCTCTCGAAAAGTAAACTTTAATCCGTGGGCTTGTTAATCTTCTTGAATGATCGGCCATTGGATTTGTTGATTAGTTTGGAGTGGCATTTGGCTTGATGATCTATTTGGATCAGCCTTCGATTTGTGGATCTACTTGGATCGAACTTCGACTTGTTGATCTACTTGGATCAGCCTCTGGCTTGTTGATCGACTTCTGGCTTGGATTGACCTTTGGAGTTTCTGACTTCAAGAGCTCCAGAGAAAGTCTTATGATCTTCCGAAAGTCTTCTAAGCTTTAGTCTTTAGATCTTCAGGAGAGCTACACTCCTTAGAACTTTAGTATCTTGAAAAGTTTCAAGAGGTTTGTATTCTTCAGAGCTTTAATCTTCAAAACTTGTGAGCTTGAGAGCTTTGATTTTCATACTTTAGAGTTTGGGGAAGTTGTGTTCTTCAGATCTTTTGAGTCTTAACCTTTGAATCTTCAAAGCTTTGAAGCTTCAATCTTTAGAGCTTCAATTATCTTGAGAGGAGTTATATTCTTCAAATCTTTAAGTTGTAAACTTGAGATCGATCAGAGCTTTAGAGTATTAAAAGCTTAAAAGCTTCATTTCTCAGATCTTCAGAGCTTGAGCACTTCGTTGTTAATTCTTCCAACCTCCCGAAAATGAAAGGGGGCAAGACCTATATTTATAGAGGATTTCCATGGGCTTAGGCTTAATTGCTTTTGAGCTTGGGCTAAAGTCGGACTTTGGACCCACTGTTTTCTTTGGCCCAAAATTTCACAATGGCCTTCAATTGAGTTGGACTTGGGACCAAACGACTTTAATTACTCGATCCCATCCAATTTGTAATTTTCACGAAAGACTCGGATTTTGTTGTAATGGCATGGCGACTCGTGATTAGTTGAAATTTCTCATTCAATCATCACATGCCAATTAATTGAAAATTGATGTAATTAACCAATAACAAAATAATATCATTCATACAATTTTGATTCACCTATGTTTGCTTTTTATTTTCAATATTATCATTAAAGATTATTTTAAAACATCGAAAGCTTGCTTATATGACTCAAAATGAAATGAAATAGAAAATTCAAAAACTAAAAACCAGTATGAAGGTAGGAGAGAATAAGACTTGCCAATATCTAGTAATGGTTTCAAATATGCTATAAGACATTTATTTGCATATACAATTTTCTTAAGTAGACAAAAACCTTCAAGCAGGAGATGGGTTGACACTCGACAATACATACATTCACAAGGATGAGAAAATTGGAACTCCTGGTAACGTGGCTCCAGAATCAACTATGAAAATGTTGCCCGAAACGTATCTAGAAGAGTCGTGTAACAAATATCGAAGAAGCGTTGTTAATGCTGGATCAGACGTTCCGTACGTTTTTAAAGGGACCGTTTTCAATGCTACATTCTTAAGCCAATCCTTTTGCATCAAATTCTTTGTAATCTCGGATTTAAAAATTCCAGGACATATGGAATTTACTCTGATATTGTATGCTCCTAATTCAAGGGCCATAACCTATCGCCACAAGTAAACTTTTCAAAGCTAAACAATTTTAACAAAAAGAATAAAATATTATAACATGGATCATACATGCTAGCACAATGCTAAGCTCAAAGCAAATCACACAGATGATGAATTGGTTGTCAAAATCTGAAGTAGAAAGATCGATAAGCTTACTAAGTTTCAAGTTGTATTTGTATAGTAAAAGAGACATTGCCTACGAAGTACAAACACTTTGATTTGGCTAGTGTGTACATGTCTAACACGTATCCGATACTTATTTGACAAGTGTCATACATTTGTGAGTGCAATAGATGTGTTAAGACACTAGTTGTACAAAGTTAAAGTGGGTCAAACCTAAATGGACACATATACGACCTAAAAAAAAAAAAAATCGAAATACATCAAACTAAAATTTTAAGCATATATATGCATAAAATCATTGACTTTGAATTTCCTTCTTACATAAAAATAATATATATTTTTGATAAACGTACCGTGTCCTAGATATTTTTTATAAAAAAATAATGTGTCATTATGTCTGTGTTGTGTTGTATCTGTGTCTTATACTCATACCTGTGCTTATTGGGAAGGACATTGCTATTCAAACTCACCTCTCTTAAGCAAACACTTATTTCAGCAAACCACAAAACTAAATGAATACTACTATACAAACTCATACCTTCTTAGCTACATGCAAACATTCATACTTTTCCAAGATTCAACTTACACAAACTCAAGTTTATCAGAAGTATGAATCAAACATGGACTCAATATCTAGCAAAAACAAATGAATACAAAAATACATCACCTTCGTCAAAGTGTTTAAGGCGGCCTTTGAAGCAGCATAGGCAAAGCCTCCAGGAAGATGGCCTCTATTAAGACCACTAATTGAAGAAATGTTGATAATGGATCCACTTCGATTGGTATCACGCATGTGATTGCACACATACTTTGATACCAACCAAGATCCTTTCAGGTTTGTTCCCATAACTTCATCCCATTCATCTTCAGACAGTTCCAATGGAGACTTCACAGCCCCTGATATACAGAGAAATCTAACAAGGCATCACATTCAGAAATCATTCCCTTCTTGAAGATCAAGTGAAAATCAACCGATTTGATAGATGTTTTGGACCAAAATGTCATTTTGTTGAAGAGAAATGAAAACTAGGATAGAGTTTAGGATGAAGAGAGCATATGGAGAAACTTCTTCTATCGAGTGCTTTGGCATGTGCTCAATTGGAGCTTTCTTACTTACTGGGTAGAAAAACTCCTCTATTTATAGGTGTAAAAAGAACTCTAGAGTTTCCCTGTTAATGAACTTGTAAATAGTGTCTCTCTAGAATATTATGGACTTTACATATTCTTAGAACCCTTACCTACTCCAATTGGCCCGGTGTTACGAAATAAGGTTTTATAACCTTTTCAAACATTTTCTAATATTTCATTTCTTCTTTCTCTCTCACCTCTCCTCCTATTTCTCCCTCTAAATCACCTTCCCTCTCTTCTTGTCTTGTCTTCTTTCTTTGTATTTCATCTCCAAAAGGCAGCAACAACAACGCTCCTTCCTTTTATTTCACCTCTGACGACAGCAACCACGACGACGAACTAAGTTTTTTATTCTCCTTGGTCACACGCGACGGTCGATGACAGGAAGCAGAGTTTTTTCCAGACACCAAACAAACAAGTGTAGAGGACAAGAGCAAGATAATGACTAAGAACCAAAGCAAGAACCAGAGCAAAAGCTACCAAGTGAGCTAGAACTAAATCATATCAAAAAAAGAAAAAAAAAATAATCTTAAAAGAAGGCTTAATGACGCCAAGAAAAGGATAGAAAACCTGGTTTTGAAAAAGCGGATAAATTTTTTCATTTTTCCAAAAATTTGTACAAAAATAGATTGATTGGGGATTCTGATCAATATCAACTGACAATTCCAATTCCAACTGAAGAACATTACCTCCGACCTAAATTTCGTGAAGAAAACAAGTTCGAACAACAAATTTTACCTCTCAAACCAGCGTTGTTTACCAAAGCGTCGATGAAGCCGAAGGAATCCCAGGCATTTCTGACGGCGTTCTTGATGATCGTACCATCGGCTCTGAGATCAAGCTCCAAAGCTACAGCTCGAGGGGTGGCCGTCCGAAAGGAGGAACCGGAAGAAGCGAGCTGATTAATTTCTTGGCAGAGAGATTGGAGTCTATCTGTACGGCGTGCGGCGGCGATTATGTTGCATCCAGCCCCAGCAAGATCGAGACAGAACTCGCGGCCGAGCCCCGACGAGGCTCCGGTGACCATCACCACTTTGCCGTTCAAGTCGTTCCATGGTTCAAGCTGAGGAGAATCTTGCTGGAGCACCATTAGTTCCGATCCGATCAAAGGAAGTTAGGATTGCAGAAGAACAGAGAGGAGGGGAAAAAGATATTCCGTTAAGGCCGTTTGGTTTCCTTTAAAAACTTTTATAGTTGTCTCCAATAAGATTCTTTTATCTAATCTTAGCCAACAAAAATTTATTTTAAATTACTAGTTTAATAATTGTTCTTTAGAGTAACTTGATTTTAAATATATTTAAGATATTGTAGTCAATCAACAAATTCAGTAGAATAAGTAACGGCACTCACTGAATGGGTTTTGATTTGTAAAATTGAATTAAGTATATAACTTAATGAAATATTATTGAGTTAATCTAGTTAAATAATTAATTGGATTGGTTTTTGTAAATTAATATCAATTATGTTTAATTAAATAACTATATTCAAATTTTTAAAAAATTAGAAGTGAAATTTTACCTACAATTTTTGGCGCCAATGTCTATTAATTAATTAAAAATAATTATAAAATGAAATTTTAAAAATTAATTTTGATAGTGATGAAAAAGAGTAGAACTTAATCAATTATAATTATTTCAACTCTTTTAAATTAATTAATAAACATCATAATTACTATTTGTATGGGCTCATTTTATAGGTTAATGAATTAGGAAATTGGATAAAATAGCAAGATTTAAGGTTTAGTTTAGAGATTTGGCAAATTCTAAATTCAATAAGAATTTTAGCAAATCGGATGACCCAATTTTCCTTATTTTGGTTCTATAATGTAACTAATCTTCATTTGCACATACGATGTATTTGTAATATTAAGTTGCAAATTTTTAAAATTTTTAACTATCAATTTTCGTGATTCATGATTAAAACAGAACATCGTATTCTTTTTAAACAACAAATTTGTAGATGATCTAAATTATATATTTTTCCTGATAATCAATAAGCGTCGCAGCTTATGTTTCTTCTTTAAGCATAAGAAGGTATCAAATTTTACTTTTTATTGTGTTTTTCTTCTCAATTTATTGTTAATACTATACTATGACTCTACAACAAATCAGGCTTCTATTTTGATCGTAGATGATGAAAATTCTCATTATCATGATTTATTAGTTTTTGACGCATATATTACATCAAATTCATCCTTTCAAAATTCAACAATTCGTGGAATATATTAATATTAAGCTTTTCCAATCTAGAAATGAAAATATATTTGGTTTAACCATGTGTTGGAATGGTTACAACAAATCAAATATTATTAGCATTGTTGAAGATAAGAATATATTATGACTAAGGACATTTTTATTGAATCTCCCAAAATGACTTGTATTTGGTGGTTGACATGTACCTACTAGGTCCTTGATTTATGCAAATACATTATATTTGGATATTAATACATCACAAAATTGTCCATTTGACATTTCCATCAAAGAAGATTTCTTTCTAAGGGAAAGTTTGTACTAAAGAAAGCAATTTACGTGTTTGCTCTTAAAAAAATCTTTAAACTTACTATCCCTAGATCAAACCGTAAATCATTTGACATTCATGGTAAAGACTCATCATGTAGTTAGTATCTATGTGCATTTATATATAGGAAAGGTGAGGCATTGAAGGTAATTGTAATTGTATCGACTAATATCATATTTAAACCATTCTCAAATGCCAAATTAGAACTCTTAACATTTTTGCCAACACGTTTTATGTACATGAACCTCCTTCCCCACATTTTAAATTTGCTCTCTATTGGTTCCTTAAAATGCCCACATACATTGTAATTGCTTTTAATATTAGCATATCACTTGTTATAATCATATTTAAACTAATTCCTAATTTTCCTCATTCAAATCCACCCTCTTCTCATCCTCTCATCCTTCGCAAGCATTCTCCGTTGTTTTGCTATGTTTACAATTTTGAAACATTTTTGCCATTTTTCCAAATAAAAGTTTAAAATTTGCTATTTCTCTCTTCAGCCCTTAAGAATTCAATCTATAGCAAGCTTCTAATAATTCAAATCGATACAAATCTTTTTTGAGTTGATGATTAAGTAGGTCACAATAATCTCAAAAGGCACGCACATCTTGATACAAGTCATGCGTTAGTTCTGTATCAATACTTTTGACTATGAAAAATCAAACACTACAAAAGCCAAAGAAGAAAAGTTAAGATAGAACTAAATAAGAGGATTGAGGAACACGTTTATAAAACAAAATGTGCAAGTGTAAATGGACTAATCCCTATCCAATTTCATCTCCAACTGAATTCAAAAAAAATAAATAATAATAATAATGATGATGATGGCAATCTACTAAAATTAGCAAGTTTAAAATTCATTCTTGTAAATACATACCAAATTCATGCTATCGAGAGAAATTTCTGAACCTGATTTTAACTTTCAAAAAATGTCTTTTTGCTATATCATTATGTGTAAAGGTAAAAGAGAAATTAATGGCCAATTCGATTATGATTAAAAAGAAAAATTCATGGCTAGGCCTAAGATATTCAGAAAAAGACATTTTAACCTCGATGAATTTGTTATGGAAAATAACAACAACAATGTCTAGGGATCATTTTCTGTTCCTGAGGGGAAGGGGATAATAATAAGGGTGGTTACCATACAAATGAAGAAGGTTCCATTTCAATCGAATCGACATCATTAACAATACAATGAGAATTGGCAAATCAAAATTCAATTGATACACCAACACTCAAGACCAAAGCAAGATGATATCTAAATAAAGAAAGAGAGAGGGCATAATTATCTGTGTTCAGCTTTAAATGACATCAAGGGCCTGCAGAATATCAGCCTTCAAATCCTCAAAGTCTTCAATTCCAATGCTGAAACGCACCAAATTGTCTTTTATCCCATACTTAAGCCTCTCTGTTTGGTTAAGATCCCTATTCCATTTCCATCACCCAAAAATTTAAATACTTCAAACATCAACATAAACCATATATAAATGAAAGACTCTTCAACTAAATAAAGGTGTCAAACGTCAAGAATTGGAAATTTACCAGTATGACATTATTGCTGGCTGGTCTATGATACTTTCACACCCACCAAATGATGGAGCAATGTACGGAATTTTTAATGAGTCAATGAATTTTGCAGTAGCCGTTATATCGCCATCAACCTGCACCAGATTGAAGAAAATGATGTACCAAACATGGTGGAGGTAAGGGTAAAAGACTTAAACCCTTCAAATGAAGAGACGTTTTTCTAACCTCAAAACTAACTACGCCCCCGAAACCAGTCATCTGCCTTTTGGCAAGATTATGTTCAGGATGACTTGGCAGTCCAGGGTAGTAAACACATTTGATCTGCAGACAGTAAGAGTAACAATTTTGTCACATCTTATAATGTAAATGAATTTGCAAGCAGACAATCGTATCCAGTTGACATATAAATGGGCCATTGGTTAATATTTTCCACATGAACATGAGACAGATACTCTACTTCAGGGCTGCAGGCTTACGCCTCGGGATCTATAATTACATTTATTTACACTCTTGCCATTAGATGCCTCAAAGCTTCAGTAGTGAAACTTACATTTGTCCTTTGCACTACCTTCGGTCTATAATTTGGTAGTAAATTAAACGTATGAAACCATATTTAGTTGTATTTTCCTTGTAACTCAAACACTGCATTGCAGCTGGATAAATTAAATGGCATACCTTAGGATGAGCCTCTAAAAGCTTTGCCATCTTCAGACCTGAGGAATTCTGCTGCTGAACACGAAGATGCAACGTCTTCATGCCTCGTATAATTAAGTAAGCAGCATTCTGTAGGATGAAGAAATAGCATTTATTAGACAGTTAAGACTTGGAGCAAAAAATGGTTGAAATGAGGGCCAAAAACCAATGGAGCATTCAGTCATCAATAAGCATTACTCCACAATCAGTGAAAGATGCACTAATTAAAAAGCATAAGAGAATGACTCACCGGATTTAAGGCACCACCTATCACATGATGAAGATTCCGAATCTCAGAAACCAGTTTCAGAGAACCACTCACACAACCAGCAAGGACCTAAAAGACAGTGCTTGGTAAATTCCTTCTTTTTAAGAAATATTGCACATAAAACTTCGAATTGATTAAAAATTTAACTTCAAATTACTTAAGTAATAAAAACAAAACAAAACAAAACAAAAAAGAATCACATGCTTACATCGTTGTGGCCCCCAATATATTTGGTTGCGGAGTGAAGAACAAGGTCAGCCCCAAGTGAAAGTGCCTTCTGGTTCAATGGTGTGGCAAATGTACCATCAATACACACCAGTGCTCCATGTCGATGACACATCTCTGAAACAAGTTTAATATCAACGCATCTCAGAAATGGATTTGTTGGGGATTCAGTGAAGAAAAGAGAAACCTGCATGGAAGGAGGATACAGGTAACATCAACTTCCACTAATAAGACCAAACACAGCATTTTAAAAACCTTGAAAAGAAGAAAGTTAGGTAGATGGTCACACATTGTTCCCTTTCAGAGCTACTTCAAGGGCGTTCATATCTGCAGGATCAATGGTGGTAGCCTGCATTCCAAGTTCTAGATATTAGTTACCAAGTCAGCAATTAACACAAATTTTGAATGCACAAATAAACAACTTATGCATCCATCTATGGTTTTTGCACGAGAAAAACAAGTCACAAAACTCCTGTTGTTTTTTTATTTAATTTTGGCATTTAATTTTATTTATTTACTGTATTTGAAATTTGAACAGTAATTCTGAATTAACATAACTAGAACATAAAAAAGAAAAATGGCTAAAAGAATAGAGCTTTCCAACCACCTAGTAGTTCTACCACAAACCATGAGGCACCAGCTTACAAACAAACCCATACAATTAGAAAAATTTATCAACAATAATAAAAATTCAGATCTTCTATAATCACTGGAAATGAACAAGAGGAGGACTGTTAACAGGAGCTATCACATTAAACGGAAACTACAATCTTTAGATCTGCATCTCTATCAAACTAATTTGTTTGCCCTATTTTCTTTAAATATTAAAGAAGAAAGCTCAATAAAACACAATTTCTCATATTTCCATTTTTCAATAATTCTATTTCCATGCCAAAAACTATATATATAATACGGATGATGGAAGTAAAAAGGTAAAAACTAAGAAACTGTTTGGAATACTTATCTACATGCTTAATAACACTTTTTTGTACTCTAGAAAACGCACTTTAGCACTAAGAAAGTCATTCCAAACCGGCCCCACCGGACTAAATAGACTTGCCTCCAATGAGCCAAAGCTGCTTACTCTATTATTCGAACCTAAAGGTAAGTTTGTTTGTACCCAATTCACAATTTTGTCTGGGGTGGGCAATTTACTTTCTTTTCTTCCATTGTCAATTACTCTCTTTTTAGGCTTCGATACTATAAATATATATACGGGAAAACAAAAGGCTATATTTCCCAACAAGACTTGATCGAGTTGACACAAAATCATCGAAGAAGACAGAAAAAATGTAAAAAGAGACTAGAGTTAGCGTAATAATGAATTATATCACCAAAAAGAAGATAAACAAAGTAAACAGAATCAAGTGAAAGATATAATACCGTGATTCCCATTTTGGGAAGCATGGTCTCGATAAAAATTCTCGTCTTCCTGTAGCAATCTGTGGTCGTCACGATATGCCCTCCAGCTGGAACCAACGCCAGCAACATCATCGTGCTAGCACACATCCCTGAGGCCACAATCAGGGTAGATTCAGCCCCTTCTAAAGCACTGGTCCAAAACCAAAATAACTTCAACACTCAATTCTTTTTGCCCCAAAACATGGCCACATGGTAAGGATTACAAAAGAAACCAACAACTAGTTCAGAACCAAAACCTTATCTTCTCCTCCGCAACAATTGTCGTTGGATTTCCATAGCGCCCATACTCGAAACTCACAGCGCGCTTCTCCTGCCATGGACCCAATATGTAGTAAAGAGTAAGAAAGAAGATCCAAATGTTTTTCGATAGTGTTTTTCTTTCAGTTTTGATGTATGTTTGAGGATAAAAAAAAACTCGTAGACTAGGAAGAAAATGATAGATAGCGCTATAAGTTGAAGTCAGCCGTTTAGAATCAATATAGAATGCAAGTAAGTACCTTGAAATCAATGAGATCAGCAGTTTTCTTAAAGAAATAAGCGGAAGTATTAACCACCGGCGTAGTAATAGCGTCGTCAGCTCTACCACGACCAAATCTTTCGCCTGAAATCCGCACCGAAATAGTCGATTACATATTGCCAAAAATCAAAAGAAGATTCCTAAAAGCGATTAAAGAAAGAATCAAAGACGAAGTCAAACTTCATACTGAAACCTACCAGCGTGGATTGCAACACTCCCATCGGAATCAAAGACAGAGGTTCTGGAATCAACTAAACCCTTCTCCTCTACCTTCAAACTCTCATTACCAACGCAACCTTCCAGCGCTACCGCATCAGAGGCGGTAGGCACTGCGGCAGCGGCAGCGGTGTCAACGGCATTAGCCGCCGCCGCCGCCGCCGCCGAGGAAGAAGGAGGGGAGTTGTTCGACCACGAAGCCGCAACAACCTGCGCAACACCAATATTGCTACAGTTTCTACGCGCTTTGTTACTGAGTTGCCTGACGAAATTCGGTGGAAACTTAAAAATCGGGAAAGAAGACAAGCCGTGAGACGCCACCGTTCCCTTCACCGATTTGGCTTCGTGAGCGAATCGGCCATAGCTGTTCCCTCGATGAGCAGCTGCAACAGCAAGAACGGGATCGGAGCGGCACTCGAATGTAGGGGCGAGGAGTCTGGCGTGAGAAGAAACAGCCATGGCGGAAGAGAAAACGATGAAAGAGATCGGAGACGGTGGTGGTTCGGATCGGAAAAGAGAAGTTGGAAATGGCTTTTTGTGTGTGGACTGTGGCTTCGGAAAATAAAGAGTCGAGTTTAATACGGCGGGCTGTGGTTGTCGTTTTGTGAGTTATTTTGTTGTGGTTTATATTTAACCGGTGTTAGTTGGTGCCAGCTAACTATGGTTAGCTTTTTTAAGGGTTGGATTTTTGTTGCCATTCCACTAGAACCAGACCTTCACGCGGCACGGTTCAACCCTCGTTGGGGCCCTTGAGTATGACGTGGCTTCTTCTTTTATACCAATATTTTCCTTTCTCACCTCTTTTTAGTTCAAAAGTGATTTTAAAATAATCAAAACCATTTTCAATTTTAATCACAATTTAAGTAGTTTAAATTTAATAAATATAAATGTTGTATTTTTTATTTTTTTAAATATACCAAATTGCTGTTTCAAAAATATTGAGTTGGCTTATATTGAGACTCCAAAAACTCCTTAATTTATTAAATTATCTATATAGCTCTTTGAATATATATATTCTTAGTATAACATATTTTGCAAGAGGTAAGATTCAACCTCTAATTTCAAAACAAAGAAATACAAGTCAATTACTTATTCGATTTTACCGGTGGTTGAAATAATCTTCCAAACAAAATACAATTTTCTTTTATTACTTAATCTTTCACTACAATTAATCAAATGTTGTATATGTCATATTACGAAAATAAAGAAACTCATTGCATGGACTAATAATATTCTTAATTTTACACGGTTTAACTGGCTTAATGAGTTCGATGTATGTATCTATACAAGTTAGAAAACCACTTATCCAATTCAAAGTGAATTGTGTAGTGGTAGAAAATCAATTGAAGGACTCAATCTTATGAATGTTTTACATTATGATTTGTTCTAATTTTTAACAAAAAGAGTAAAGGCCGTATATAAACGTAACCATCGTTATAGAATGAAAATGAAACATGAACAATAAACTTCCAAAAATGGAGAAAGAAAATTTGTTGATAGAAGTCTTACTCCAAGCAAGAGAGAGAGAGAGAAAACAACAAGCATGGCATCTAATAAATCCTTAGATTTATAATTTTGTATTCACTGAGTTCCTAAATTTTAAACATGTTCAATAGATCCTAAAATTTTTAATTTTGTATTTATAGGTTCCAAACTTTTCAATTATGCATGTAATAGGCACTTGTCTTATTTACCAATTTAAAAGGTTCATGCTATATTTGATTTAAAATTGGGAGTACAAAGCTCTATTAGACATAAACTATAAAGTTTAGAGATCTATTATAAATTTTTTTGGAGTCTACAGACTGAGTAAACACAAATGAAAAGTTTAAGGACCTCATAGATACATTTCAAAGTTTATGGACTTTTGAGACACAAACTATAAAACTTAAGGACTAACAATACATGTTTGAGATTGATTTTGAAATGATTAATATCACTTATGTCATATTGAAAATCCCTATGAAAAAACACACTCAAATTCAATCCAATATTTAATTTTAACTTTTAAACATAATTTTTTAAATTATTAAATTTAATTTTAAATGATTAAGACTTAGTTTGGGGTTGTTGTAACTTTTAAAATGATTGATGGAAGTTGCATTGTTAAAAAAATCAGTTGGAGAATGAAGTAAATTAGTGTTTAAGTAAATCTAAATTTTAAACTTAAAAAAGTTGATTATAGTATTTGGTAAATAATGCTAGATTGTTATGATTAACATTAATGACTAAATAAATCCATAGTAAAAAATTTTATGGTTTTTTTATAATTTATATTTTAAAATATTTATTTAAAATATGTGTTTTATAATATATATAGATACACATATATACTTTCAACTTTAATTTATATTTTGTTATCTTTATGTTATTTTTTGATGTCATTTCTTTAAGTATAAAATTATTTGTTAAAGAAAGATAGGAGAAACATGTGCATTATTATTAAAAGTATATTTTTAAAAGTCGATAGTAATGTTAATCGATTTGAAAATTTAGGATATTGAGGTTGGTTTTGTTTGGAATATATTAAATATACAAAATTAATTTTAATTTATAAAAATAAAATTGAAATTTAAAATTTGGTTGGGAAGTAATGGTTGATTCTACCCTAATCTATTTTTAAAAGTCAGTATGAAATAGATTTGAAAAACATTGAAAATGAACATGTAATTAAGAAAGTGATTTAAACAAAGTTTTTCTCAATCAATCTTAACACAAAACCTTAAGAAAAGGTGTATGTGTTCTAGGTTTCTTTAATCGTCCATTTAGACCCACTTGGAACATGTGGTTAAAAGGAACCCTACAAACTTTTAACATAATTTATTAGAAGTGGCCAAAACAAATAGTTAAAAATGGTAGGTGCCCAATAATGTCAAATGTTGTGCAAATTTCGCTATTTTCGAAATCCACTAGATTTGTATACTTTGTCCTTTTCCTCCTTAATTTCAAATTTTATTCAATTTTTTCTCTTAATTTCAATTTTAAAAATTGTGCTTTTAATAATAATAATAATAGGACAAATTTTTAAATGACAAAATTGCTAAAACTATTTTCAATTAATAGTAAAATACACAATTTATCTGCGATACACCATGATATACTACCTGACACAGATAGTAGTCTATCGTGACACAGATAATAGTCTATTGTGAACTATCATAGATAGACAGTAAATTTTTTTCTATATTTATAAATATTTTGATTCTTGTTGCTATATTTAAAAATATTCAAGTATTAATACATCTTTGGTTAACTAGTAAGGTACTATTGGTATTTTCATTCCTACAAATAGTAAGATTAATTTTGACTAAAAAAAATTAAGAATATTAATGAAAATTTGGAAGGTTGAAGAATATTTTTGCAATTTTCTATAATTGAGCCAAGAAAATAACCCAAACTAAATAAAGATGGGATAATTTTTCTCCCCATATTATCCTTTTCATTATTCTTTTACGAATAAAAAATTGTGTATTTTCATTTGACAAATAAAGAAACTAGAAATTGGCAGTAATAAGATATGTGTTTATTGCTATAATAAAATGATTTGGAAAGTTCATTCTCTTTCGTGTCCATTCCACTTTCCCACCCACGTTCTCTAATAAATGATTTGGAAACTCCATTATCTTTTATATCATATTTAATTAACTTAAAAATTCTAAGATAATTTTGAGAAGATAACAGTTTTTACAAACATTTGAAATGTACTAATAAAATACGAATGGTCCAAACATACTATAATGAATTAAAACTTTTAGTTATAATTTCAATCATTTATGTTCGTGTTCTAGCTAGTTAGCGAAGTCTCCACTTTTACATAAATATCGATGAAAATATCGATAAAATATAGAGTCGATAGATATTTCTAAAGAAATTATAAAAATAAAAGATAACTAAATTAATGTTGTATATTATATTTTTAAAAATGTTAAAATATTTGTTATTTATATTATATTTATATTAATGACATTTTGCTGCTTATTTTTTTTCATGTTTAATGAATTTTTTTTATGATATAATGAAAATGTTGATTCATCCTTAATGTCGATGTCAAATCATAATAAAAATATCAAGATGTTGATCAAAATTTAATACAAGGGTTTTGGTTAATTAGTTTTGTTTTCGGAATTGGTATATGAATTTGATTCTTATTTCAATTCTTATAGTAATGAGTTTTTGCCCATTTTTTTCATGTTTATTTTCAATGAAATTGAAAAACTATGTTTATTGGTGTCTATGTTGGTGCAACGCTTAGTGGCTGATAAATTTAAATTTAAATAAAATTACAAAACTAAAACAAGAGAAGTGAAAATAAAATTACAAAACTAGGATGTGTTATAAACTCAAATATATGTATTATATGGTTAGTTTAGTAGTAATTGACACGTACTCTCATTCGGTTAAAGTCGAGGTAATTCAAATCTTCATATTCTATTAATTGTACTAAAAAAAACTTAAACATGCATTTTATTACACAACACAATTAAATTACCAACTTAATCAAACATAATCGAAAGAATTAAATTATCAATTTATAGGTTCAAATCTATATATTCTCTTTTTTCTTTTTTAATATAATATTGACATGCTCAACAAGTATAGATTTGTATTATTGACTTTGAGGTCAAGAGTTTGATTCTCTCACCCCACAAATTATAGAAAATTAAAAATAAAAAACAAAACAAAGGATCATAATTTACTCAATTAAGGCACATGATACTATTTCAAATGAGATTTAATTTATTTATGAATTGTGTGTAATGATAGAAACCATCACCTCTTTTTCTTATTCTATCGAATCTTTTAAACACAAAGCTCCCCTTATCTTCTGCATCATTGTTTAAATTTTCTTCAATAATAACGCCTTTTTTGCCTAAGATTTGACAATAATTTCTCAAAAAAAAAATCCCAATTAATATACTTTTTTTTTTCTTCACTTTCAAAGGCTCGAAAAGAAAACAACAAAAACGTGTGCAAGGAAAAAAAAAAAAAAAAAAAAAAAACTAAAAGAAATCAAACTGAACTTGATTGTTAGAGGATATGAGTAATGTATTGGGTAATTTAAAACTTTATTGTAAAAAGATAAATTTCACAAGTTTCACATGTAATGATTGGTTCAATGTATATGGTTTACATATATATTATTTTTGGATAATCATTGAATCAAGGTTTTTTCTTGGTAATTATATTTTGGGATGGCAGTTGCCCCATAGATCATCGTTGATACAAACATATTATATTGTAGTAAAATTAATATAAATATCCAAGAGGTTTTAATTATGTCCTAAATCTTTAAAAAGTTCAAATTTAATTTTTCTATATAAAAATACCTTTAGGGAGTTACGTTTCTTGTTTTCATTAGAATAAGATGAAAATTAATGCAAAGACTAATGAATAAAAATTAGAATACATATATATGTGTTATCATTTCAACTTCCTCCATGTAAATAATTGATGTGTAAAAACTTTTTTTAAGTAAATAATTTTAACAATGTCTTTTAGATGAAGTGGATAGTAACAATAATTTTAATCTTCCATGTATTATAAATAATATCACCTATATCTTTTAAATTTTTTTCATCAAATTGTTACATCAACTTATTGATCATTCAATTTTTTTTTTTTTTTTTTTTTTACCAATTATGAAGTTCGAAGGGTATTTTAATTTTAAGGTAATTGCATTGGATAACATTTTTACGAATAATAATTAAGTGTATAGCAACATCTTTAAAAAATTACAAATATAGCAAAAATTTATCAATAATAGACCCTATCACTGATAGACCTTGATATTAATATGATCTATCACTAATAGACTTTGAAAACAAAATCTAAATTTTGCTGTTTGCAAAAATTTTTTGCATTGTGCTAATATCTGCAAATATTTTGAACCTAATTGCATTATATGTGCAACTGCCCTTAATTTTATGGAACAAAACTTCTAAGTTTAAGGGTAAAAATAAAACTATCAAATCTAAGGACTAAGTATTTTGTAGAATTTAACTAAAAATTGTATATAGAAAGTTGAGAGATTTATTTATAAATTTTTATGACTAATTTGTTAACTCTAACTAACTTCATTGGCAAAGATAGCATAGCTCAATTGACATGTAATATGTGTTAACAACTAGGAGGTATGTGGTTCAAATCTTCATCCCTATTATATTTTTTTAAAAAGAAAAAAATCAAATGTGTGCCTCGATTGAAATATACCTTCTTGACTTTAAAAAATGGTAATAGCAATAAATAGTACTTCTAGGGCTAAAAATTAAGTTTATAGCAACATTTTTAAAGAATTGTAGATATAATGAAATCTATTAGTGAAAGACCCTATATGCTGATAGTATCATTTGTATTGTGTTATATGTGTTAATATTTTGACTTGATTGCTATATTTGCAACCAACCTTTTTAAAAAATAAGGTCGATAGTATAAATTTTATGTAATCAACTAACTAAGCTCATTTTGGCCATAAACTTGCTTCTAAAATTGATTGTTTGATCTATTTATTTAATTATTTTTATTCAAATTAAAATAATATTTATGACATAAAATTAATATTATTCATATTAAAATTTTAAAAAATGTTTTGTTGAGATTTTAATAAAAAAAATTAAGATTCTACGAGTTTATTTTTTAAATTGATTAATGTTCTAATAATGTTTTTTTTAAATATGATTTTTTAAAAAAAATTAAAAACTAAAAAAAAAATTGTTTTATAGTTTAATTTTTAGTTCAATCCAATGAGCTACATTTTGACAAAGAATAATTATGACAAACTATCCTCCAAAAAAAAACTATGATGAACTAAAAAATTTAAGTTTTGTTTTGTAATTATTTGGTTTTGATCTTTGGTTTTTGAAAAATTAAGTGTATTTCCTCTTTATGTTTTTACAGATTTACAATGGTTTGCATATTTATTAAGTAAAATACTTGAATTCATAGCTAAATTTAGCTTGAGTTTTTTAAAACATTGGTAAAAATTAGATAACAAAACAAAAAATTGATTTAGAAGTGGAAGGAGTGTTTATAAGCTTAATTTTCAAAAACTAAATCTTGACAACCAAATGGTAACCAAGTGATGCCTTAAATAATTCACGTTTGTTGTTTTAGAAAATTATTGTTTCTCTTTCTATGTATTTTTTTTTTAAAAAAAATCAATATTTAAAAATACTAAAAAATTTCATTGTCACCCAGAAAAACTATCTAATCTTGTGTAAATCAATTGAAATTAGTTAAAATAAACCTCACTTAACTGACATATAGATGTATTAGTAATAGGAAAAATTTGTTATTTAAAACTCTCTATCTCTGTTATACTAAAAACACAATTTAGATTAACTTAGACGACTATGTTATTCTTTTTTTACGTAAAAAGAAAAAAAATCGACCAATTGACTTAATTGGCTATTGTGACAAAATTGACAAAAATATGCATCCACCAATTAAACATTTAAACTAGCTGAAATAATATTTATCATATTGTCAAAAAAAAAAGTATTTCATAGAATTTGTTGTATTATTTATTCATTGGTTTTACCTTTCTATTTCAATTTCAATACACAATTTATTTTTATTCAAATCTTTCCATAGTACTGTTTGCAATACATTAGAAGTTATAAATAATTAAGTATATAAAACTATAATAATAATGTAAATGACAAACAAACAAAAACACACCACGTAATTAGCACAACTGAATTAGCATAAGACTTTTGATCTAGAAGTTCAAAGGTTTATTTCTAAAACATTATTTTAAAAAAAAACACACAACATAGATTATTTAAAAGATTATTTAAGAATACATTAACTAAATATATATATATATATATATATATATATATATATATATATGCAGGTCACCCTTTTTTTCTTCAAGTTGCTTAGATATAAAAATAAGACAAAACAAATGTAGCAAAATATAATTACAACTTGACCATAGTTTGATCCATCACATCATTGAATTCAGAGATAGAAGGGGAAATAGACTGATTTGTTTGTCATTTTCATCATTTATAAATTACTCACTTTGCCGTTAAGTAAAATAGTCTAAATTTTTATAGAAAAAAAAATATTATACTTTAGCCTAAACAAGTTTTAAAAAAAAATTAGCATAATTCAACTAAAATTTATATTATTAATCTCGTAGTTAAATGTTCAATTCTCTCAAATAAATAATAATCTATTCATTGTTCAAATTTGATCATAGCTAAAACACATGATTTTAACAGGTAAAATAATATGATTATTTGAAGTTAAATAAGTTCTAACATTTTAGATCAACTCGTTTTTAATTAATCTAGTTTTTCTTTTGAATTGAAATGTATACTACATTTTTTTAAAAAAATATTTCTTCTTGTTTCTTTGGTCAATTTTAGTAGGAATATTTTCAAATATAGCAAAATAAAACAACTTGTTTACAAATATAGCAAGATATCTTTATCTAACAATGATAAATGACAGTAATTTATCGATGTTTGTTAATTTCTATCAATGATAGACAATAACGTTTTATTATATTTAAAAATATTTATAACGATTTTGTTATTTAAAACCATTATCTATTTTAGTTGCGATTTTGTTTATTGCATTTATTAAATAAGTCGTTTTCTTATTTCAATTATTCTGTTTATTTTATTTTATTTTATTTTAACCCATTTTAGCTAGCTTAAGTAAAATTAAAATTTTTTTTTCCTAGTGAGAGATATTTTGGCCTTTATTGCCTAATGTGTTCTGAGGATGTGCACCTTTCAAGGCACCCAAAAGGCAATACTTCCATTTTAATTAATACAAATGTTTTTAAGGCATGAAAAAAAGTCAAGTTTCCCTTTCAACTTTGAGTATAAATAAATGGGGAAAATAAATTATGAAGTTAAAAGGCTCTAGTTTTCAATTCTTATTTGTTAGAACTTGGAAAAAAAAAATTGAAAAATTTTAATTCTTAAAAAATTTATATCATCATTAATAATTTTTCGTAACTCTGGTGTGACATTTAATTTTGAATTTTCATTGGATCTCTTCCCTCCTAAATAGTTGGTTGCACTACCATTAAAAATAATAATAATAATAATAATAATAATAATTACTGTTTTTTAAATTAAAATATCAGACTTTCCATATACGATGAAAAGAAAAGATTTCCCAAAAGTATATTCCTGATGCTCTGCACATGGCCATGGGTACGTTAACTTTATGAATTATATTTCTTTGAATTGTAAAATGTAATTTAAATATTTCTTTTACCTCTCCACAAGTGGGAAGAGGTCATAGTAAAACAACTTTGGCTCCTCTTTCTAGGACTTTTTCCTCCTAGAGGAGCAAGGATGTTCCCATTATTACACAACCGGAACAATTCAAACTATTCAACCATAACAATAACGATTGAGTTGGGTTCATTTTTATTTTTTTTATTTTTTGGATTGGGTTAGGTTGAGTTTCGGATTGCAATTTTAAAAAATTCGAATTGACTAAATCTAACCTGAATTTTTAATATTAATATTAAAAAATATATATATTAGTTTAAGTTAGTGTTAAAGAACTATTCTCTACTTTTTTCTTGGATCAATGTATTTTATACTCTCTTTATCTTGGATCAATTATATGCCAATGTGTTTTACTTAAAAAAATAGAAAAGGAAAAATAAAATCTAACCCAACCCAAATTGTAAGGCTTGGGTACCCTATTCGAGTTATTCGGGTAGCCAACTTGATCAACCCGAATTTTTTGGTTGATCCAAAAAAATGTTTCCAATCCAGTCCGTGTACACCTGTACGAGGGGTTCTTTCATTTACCTATATTGTCTTTCAACTTGGTGTTTAGTGGTTGGGTTATCTTTTCTATTTTTATGAATTTTAGTTTTTTTTTTATTTTATTTTTAAAAAAGTGGTCTTAGTTGAGAAGGGGATGAAATGATTTAGAAGTTTGTGTGAGAGAAATAGTAGGTTTAGTCTAAAATTATTTAATTAGAGAATTAAGTAGTGTGGAGAGTTATTTAAATATGTGTTTAGGGCCCCGTAGAATTGTTTAGTCGAGAGTTATTAAATCTCTATTTATTGTTTAAACTTATTTAATCTGAGTGGCTGAATTTATGTTATTTTTTTCTCCATGGTTTTGTTTGTTATGCAATTTGAGCTATGTTGTAATTTCTTTCCTACATTTAGTTTATATAAAGTTGTTCTTGTTAATCTTAAAATTCAGAAATCAAGTTATACAATTTTATAAATATTTTACCATTTCGTATAAGTACTCAGTTTAAGTTTATTAAGAGTATGTTGAGGTAATTTTCATTTTCTTAAACTAGTTAATCTCATTAAGTTATTTTTGAAATGTGAATCTTAATTAATAAATGATAGGAAAAAAATAACAAATTGAGTTTTTTTTTTTTAATTTTTTTAATTCAGTTATCTTTCAAATAATTATAAATCAATTTGACATGAAATAGCTGTTGAAGGAGAAAATTTTGATCAATCACAAAATTGATATGTCATTTTTACAAAATTACAATAATTGAATTTGGGACCAATTAAAAGTTGATATGTGCCCAAAATTGAAATTGATGACATAATTGACAAATTCTGATGACATCACCTATTTTTGTCTTAACCATTGGATTAAATAAAATAATTTGGTCCAATTTGATATTATTATTTGGACTAAAATCCAATTGAGTCTTAAAATAGACTTGATTTGGCCCACAGGCCAATGAAGGCCCCAATCCAATTTGTTGGGCCCAAGAGCGAGGTCTATGTACCAACTAAGCCCAAGCCCACAAAGCCCACATGAGAACTCCCCGTAGAGAATTCTCCGTACCATCAGAAGACTCCTAACTCTGGAAGCTAAACCAGACTTTAAGATTGAAGTTATTTGGAACACATACATTCTTCCAACACTCCAACTACAATAAAATCCATGTACTCCACTTCCATACATCAAATATACGCATTCAAATCTTCTTCAACTTAAGTTCAACTTTACGAAACAAGTTTCTTAGGAAATTTTGTGCGAACAATATCAAAACAATGAAAAAAAATTAGAAATTTTGGTTACAAATAAGATGTTGAGTTTTTTTTAGGATAATACTTTGAGTTGTTTTTCTTTTTCTTTCTTTTCTTAATTTTAATTTAAAGCAAGTAAATTTAGAATGAAAGGGGAAAAAAATTACAGATTGAGGTAATTGTCAATAATATGTTCTAATTATTTTCTTTTCTAACAATTGTATATAAATTTGACATGATATAAAAGAATAAAAAAATAGAAAATTAGAAATTGACGTTATGAATATGTTGAGCTGATTGTGGTATTTTTTTAATTATCTTTCAAATTCTATTTTAAAGTAAGTAAATTTGGAATGAAAGAAAAAAAAAAATGGAGATAAAGGTTTTATTTTAGAAAAATTATCTTAAATGGCAAAATTGCTGAAAATATTTATAAATAAAGTAAAATTTTACTGTTTATCTGCGATCTACGGTGTATTTTGCTATTAATTTTAAATATTTTTTGTTCCTTTTGTTATATTTGAAAAGAGCCATTTAATTTAAGGAAAATTATTTTAAATGACAGAACTATTGAAAATATTTACAAACAATAACAAAATATGTCTATCGGCGACAGACTACAATAGATTGTATCTATCATGATACAGATAGACACAAATAGTAGTTTATCGCAGTTTATCACATATAGACAATAAAATTTCACTATATTTGTAAATATTTTTTTTTAATTTATTTTTCTATATTTGAAAATAACCCTTAATTTAATTTCTATTCAAATAATTTAAAATATAGTAAGTGAATTTGACATTTAAAAAAAAAAAAAAAAACTAGAAATTGGAGTTATGAATAATTTGTTGTGTTGAGTTTCGTGTTTTAATCATCTTTTCAAAGTTTAACTTAAAGTAAGTAATTTGAAGAAAAAAAAACAAAAAAAAAATCCCTCCATTGGAACTCTCCTCCTAAGGTGTTATTCTAGTTCAGTGTATTTTGGCACTTGCAAAAGCAGAGAAATAAAGTAAAAACTTTTCATTTTTAACCAATAACGCTCTATATTAAATTTCACTTGGATCTTATGTTTATATAAATGTTATAATTTCTGTATTCTATTCAATCTTCTGCTTAAAAAAATAATATACAAATTTTTTAATAAATTCATTAAATTTCAATAATATGTTTTGGGTGAATTCGAACCTGACGAAATTGGCTAAAAGTAAAAAAAAAAATATGGAAGATAAGTATAAGTTAAGATGGATTTATCTAATTAGATATAATCCTAATTTATTAGGATTAGGAAAGATCCATCTCATTCTTCTTATAAATACATCCTTATGACTCCATATGAGGTAACTTCAACTAGAATTGAAACTTGATTCTCATCTAGGATTTAAGAACTTCTAAATTCTTCTTTATTATTTTGTTCTCTTGCTGACTTAAGCATCGGAGGTTCTGTAGCAACATAGTAGACACCATATTGATGTTTTCTTTCCTTGCGTTGCAGGTCGTCTTTCTTCTCCAAAATAATAAATTTACCATTGAAGTCACGTGCATGTTAAGTGAGTTTCCTTGTTCAGATTTTGCCATCAACAATATAAAATTTTATTTAATTTTAAATTTGATTAATACACAAATTAACGTGAGAATAACATTCTCAACACTCATAAATTTTAACAAAAATATTTGCTTAGTTTCCTTTAACAGTTTGTCAAATTTATCGTAGCATATGAAAATATTTTTTTTAACGATGTTTTAAACAAAAATTTATTAGATAAAAAAGTGCAGCATTTTTTATCGTTTAAGGTTAAAATTATAATACTTACCTAAGTTGAAAATTGATGAAAACAAAAGCTTTAGAGTAAAATTTAATATAACTTAACAAATATAGGTTGAAAATTGATTTTTATTAAAAAGATGTGCGAGAAAGAAATGTGCATATATTAAATAAAGGTTAGCCAACATCATCAGCATTATAATCCCATAGTAATTGTTAAACTCCAATTGTATATTATTTTAGTCTTATAAAAAGAAAATAACGATAGCAAATATAACAATTAAGTCTAAAATATTTGCAGATATAACACTGTGTAACATAATTTATAAATATAAAATATTTTAGATCCAGCTCTCAGAGTCTATCTTTGACAGGTCATATCGTCAATAGGAGTCTATTAGCGATAAAATCTATTACTAATAGATTTTTCTATATTTGCAGTTATTTAAAAATGTTACTATACACTTAATTATTAACTCTAAAAGTGTAACCCATTGTGATTACCCTAAAAAGAAAATCATAAGTTTACAATCTTTTTGGTCGGCCCAACTTTTACCTACCAAATTCTTATGTATACAAATCTTTCAATTCTAAAATTACTTGATGGGGGCAAATTAGTGGAAAATTAACTCTAAGAGATCTTTTAAGTATCGAACATAGTTTAATTAATATAAAATATATATATCATTGACCAAAAGGTTACAGGTTCGAATCATTCAATTTGAATGATCAAAGTTTGAATCTTCAACTCTACACATATAATTGATAATACAAAAGGGTAACCTTTGTCCTTCATTCTTTTTTTGCACTTAGACCATTTGTAGTGAGTGATGGAAACCCATTCATATTATTTTTTATTTTTCTTTCATATATGTATAAGGGTATGTTATTGTCTATTTTGATGATAGATCTTCATAATTTTACATTTGGAATCAATCCTAGTACTAAAGAAGATATTGTCCCTCACTAACATACCCAATTGTTCCTTTTGTCTAGTCAATGTGAAATACTCTGGTCACATTTCCAACATTCTTAATTTCTTCAAACAAATTAGTATTATCACCAAGTCTCTGCTCAAATACTTATCTATCTATCTAACTCTTATCTTGGCTAACTACTTTTAACACAGCACATCATCTATCCAATATAGAGCTCAACCTTTGCATCAGCTCAACTACGGATCACAACAATGACTACATCCTTATAAAGCTCACTACTCCTAATTTGTTTGACACTTGGAGTTTCTACCAAATATCGCTAAGTTAGAGGCATGACTCTAATACTAATTGATAAAGATAATAGATCCTCAAGATATATTTCCACAATGGTATGATATTGTGCACTTTTTTGAAAATAAGCCCTCATGACTTTATTTTTGAAACCACCCAAAAAGTTTCATATGTACCCATAAATATTTTATCTCTTAGTAAAATATCTTATCTTATATTCTCTATTTATCTAACCAATGTGAGACTTCATACACATTTTCAATAT
The DNA here is from genome assembly GCA_030954485.1 of Citrullus mucosospermus. Classification (NCBI taxonomy): domain Eukaryota; kingdom Viridiplantae; phylum Streptophyta; class Magnoliopsida; order Cucurbitales; family Cucurbitaceae; genus Citrullus; species Citrullus mucosospermus. Next base: position 28,250,364 of record CM062064.1, read on the forward strand.
GTTTAGTGACGTTCACTTGAGTGTATGAAAGAAATCAATGAAGTCGCTTACCTTTTCTCTAAAAATGAATGTAAAACAAAAGTGGTGATGCGTTGTTTTTAGGGCAAGACTACAATATAGAAAACAAATATCTTTTGTTAGCTAAAGAATTCTCCATCGCCATCAATAATGCTAGTGTCAACTATCTCAAAAGTTCAACGATTTCATTTTAGTTGAGAGCTATTATGAACATCAACTTATATGCATTTATTTATTTATTATTTTTTTTTTAAACCATCAACAACGTTAATATTGACATTTTCAGGCGTCATTTAAATTTTAGACTCTTTGTTATCATTTTTCAATCGTTAAAGTAGGGTTATGAAACAATATAAACTTCAGCCAAAATCACATTTTTATAAATAATATTTGATATATTTGCTTCAGAAAATAAGAATTAAAGCTATTTCAGAAAATATACACAAAAAGAATGAAAATCATTAAAAAAAAAAAAAAAAAAAAAAAAAAAAAAAAAAAAAAAAAGGTTTTCATATATGCTATTGAAAGCCAGCAGAAACCTACAATGACAAATTCGATTTATATGATTAAGATATATATATAGAATCTATTGCTTACGCAGTTGAGAGAACATAAATGATAATAAAAGCACACTTTTTTAGATGTCACATTAACTTTTTACCCACACTCATTAATTAAAAGACCGATACTTGCATATAATACACATAAATTATAATATTAAACGTTGTGGGAAAGAAGATTTTCACAAAAAAAAAAAAAAAAAAAAAAAAAAAACAACAAAACGACGACAAAACAAAACAACAAAATATTAATGAAATCAAAATAAATATGTGTGTGGGAATCAATGTGAAATTTTCTCTATAGACAAATTGGTTTAATTTGAAAAGTTGTAGAAAAAAAATATATTTCATTTTAGGATATTAAACACACTAATTGTGATTCAAACAATTTATACGAAGAATATTATTAATCACATTGCAATGAGAAAAATTACTTTTAAGAATTGTTTTTAAGAATGTTTGAGAATAATATATCTAAAAAAATATTATAAAATTTGGCCAAATATTATTTTTAGTTTTGTAGTTAATTATCTAATTTGACTTTCGTCTAAAAAGTGTATATTTTAATAGGTAAATATAGATAGTAACAAGTGTTGTAGTTTTTAAGTTACATATAATTTTTATTTTATATATATATTTAACCCCTCGAAAAGAAGATTAACTTGGAGTTTGAGGATTTTAGGGAGAAAAAAATATTGAGTTTGAGGATCTCAAGGGAAAAAAAGATTATTTATTGAAGTTCTCTTTCAGTCAACTGTTCACTTAGTCAGGTGCAAAAAACACAGTAGAATCACGCAAGACACGCAGCTAGTGTACTTCCTGCCAATGAAGAAAGATAGAAAAGCGACATGGTTGGTTCAGATTTGACTGTTTGCAGCATGGAAATGGATTATCCAAAAACTCCCTGAAAGCTTAAGGAGGCTTTGGATAGTGTCATTAAACTCAAATGTAAATGATAGATTACAATTTTTTTTCGTCATTTTATTGTAACAAATAAAACTTATAATCAACATCCATATTTCATTAAATCTACCAAAATATTTTACTAATGGTAAAAAGTAAAAACTATACAAATACTTCTTTCAAAATATACAAACACACAAATACTTAATTAAATTGATGTGACATATATTTGTAAAAAAAAAAAAAAAAATTGATGCAAAATATATCAATAATTGATTTGGTTAAATAATGGTTTTGCACATGTTATTCTTATTATTTCTCTACCCAAATTATGAACTATGGTTGAATAATTCACTTATACAAATTAACATTTTTTTTTGTTACAATAAGTATGGAAACAAAATTACAAACCTTTAACTTCAAAGGACAAAATATATGTCAATAGTCATTAAAGCTATGTTATATATGTGTGGAGAAAATTAAGGAGAATAGAATGTAAATAAAAATAAAATTGAGGTATATATAACTAAAAATTCACCACTTGATGTCAAAGCGAACAAATTAAGACAAACTCACCAAATAATTGGAACACATGAAACAATTTGGAGATTGTACTTAAAAAAAACAATTTGGATAGAGAAATTGACTAATAACCAAGCATAATTAATTGTAAGATCAAACTTTCACACATTAATTAGTAAAATAATAATTTTCTGTCATAACTTAGGTATAAAGATTAGATCTCATATCTCTCAAAAAAAGAAAAATAGAACAAAAAAAAAAAAAAAAATCTCATAATTATTTTTTGAGTCATTTTCTTTCTCCATCTTAAATAAAAACTCACTTCCCATCAGGATGTTTCGAAAATAAGAAAAATCATCTGAATCTCAAGAATTCGCCAAGAATGGTGTCCGGCCAGCAATAACTCTTGCTTTCGGCGCCGCCGCTTCCCGACGACTGCATATCATCGGCAACGCCTCTCTGTCCCGTAGACGACGTTGTTGGAGACTCCACATCGCCTTCATTGCAAAGAATAATAGAAAGGAAAAAAAAAAAAAAAGTAAAGATTTTTATAAATTTTTTAATTTCAGATTTTGTCCATTTTTATGATTTTTTTTTTCTTTTTTTACTCAACCTGAGGAACCAAATCGGTTTTGATTGAATGATGGAATTGGTTGAAACTTAGATTGACGAGCCAGTCTTTCTTCAGCTTCGAGCCGAGCTGTTTCCCATTGAGCCATGTGACTGAGGGTGGAATTGATATTATCTTTAGACTTAGTTTCTTCATTGTTGTTCTTCATTGGTTTGTGAGTGATTGGATCCATCCCCATTTGTATCAATTTTTTTTTGAGATGAGTGTTCCAGTAGTTTTTTATCTCGTTGTCCGTTCTCTTATGCAAATGGGATGCTATGGCAGACCACCTAAAACACCGGCAACAACATCAAAATTAAATTCTTTTTTAAGTTCAATTATAATATGTTTAATCTATAATTTTGAAAGTTTATGTCAATTTATGTCTAAATTTTTAAACTTTCGATCTTGATACATTCAAAATGTTTAAAAATTAACTAATCAGTTAAATATATGTTTAAATTTTATGTCTAATAAAAAATATTAAACTTTTAATTTTATATTTAGTTAAATATATGAATTACAAAATATTTAAAAGTTTATAGACTAAAATTTGTGATTTTTTTTGAATGTTCATAAAACCAAATAGACACAAGATTAAACGCATAGACCTGTTTCCAAGGAGGGCATGAAGTTGAATGATTGCCTGCTCTTCCTGCGAACTAAACTTTCCTCTTTTGATATCGGGTCGGAGATAATTTGTCCACCGTAGTCTACAACTCTTTCCACATCTTTCAAGACCTTTTTTTTTTTTTTATTTAAACAACGAAAAAAAAAACTAACATTTTCCTTAGGGAAAAAATATAATATATTGTAAATTCTGTATTTACATTTCTGTATTGTATTTGTCAAAAACTTAAAAGTAGCGTACCGGCCTTAGGCGGCAAGGCGCGCCAGCTTCCATGGCCGTGCTGCTGAATGTAAGCTAAGAGTTTGTGGTCTTCTTCAGGCGTCCATGGCCCTTTCTTCAACCCCGAGCTGTCGCAGTAAGGAGACCTTCCCATTTGAATATCACAATTGTTTGAAGCTTTTTCTTTTTTATACATGTCAGCCTTAGGAGGTAGGCTTGGGAAATGGAGTAATTTTCTTTTTTAATCTGCTGCTTGTTTTCATACATATTTTAATTTTTTGGTTTTCTGAATTTTCTTCTATGCACACTTTTTTGTTTGGTAATTATGTACCCTCTATTATTGAAGATTTTAAATTATTATGATTGTGATGTATAACCAAAGTTTGAAATGTCGATTTGATATCACAAAGTCGTTGTCAAATGTAGATGAAAATATTAATAAAATACATATATTATGTGCATGTCATGCTGTGGAATTTACTGAGTGAATTTATTTTAATATATTCTTTAAATATGTGTGAGTTAAAAGTTTTAATTAGTATCTTTACGTATTATGCATATGCGGATGGGAAAAGTTTCATACATATCCTGAAATTTGGGTGTGTGTCAATTTAATGAGAAATTATTGGGAGAGGCTAAGAAAAGAGAGGAATTAAGATTAAACATTTTGAAGTAAATTTTAAAATTGGGAAAAGAAAAATGATTTGTGGTGTTAGATTGATTTTGAATTAGAAGAAAACAAAAATCATTTAGGAATTAAGAATTGTTCAGTTTGAGAGTTTTCTACATTGAAATTGACATAGTTATACAAAATTAATATTTGTTTCACAATTTTTAACACCTTATCTCAAGAAGGTGAATTTTCTCCTTTACCCTCTTTATTGTTTTCTGTTTTTCATTTTATATCTATAATTTCATTTTAAATATAGTAACTAACTCATTAATTAAGTTATATTCATTTAACAAAATTAATATAAATATTTATTTTAATAAATCAATAATAATCTATTAAAATATTTACTTTTTACATAAATTTATTAAATGAACGCAATTAATTAACTAACCACATCTTAAATATTAGTTAAATTTAGTTAGTAAAAAAAATCATTTTTCAACAATAATAATTGATTACTTATAATAATTAATTAATTTAATTCTTAATTCATTATCAACGTACAATCACTATTTATTATTTATAATTGGTTAAAAACATATCATATTTGTATCTCATATGTTCACTTTTTATATAATATATTATTTATTAAAATAAATCTTCTTGTATTATTTAATGAGAAATTATTATAAATATAAAAAATATCAAACTATTTACATAAAAAAAATTTCACTATCTATTAGTGAAAGACCGCAATAGAAGTCTATCGCGGTCTATCACTCAAGCGATAAAAGTCTATCGAAGTCTATCACTAATAGTGAAATTTTTCTATATTTTCAAATAGTTTGGCTCATTTTGTTAAAACTGAAAAAAAAAAACCCTTATTTAATTATAACTAAAATTACTAATGTTGAACTTAATTAATTTTTATCAATCTATTGATTTATATTTATTGTTTAATTAATTAAACTATTACAATTATATAAGATTGTCATGCTTAATTTCATAAATTAAATACAAGCATAATTTTTGTTTATAAAATTCTAATAGCATTTCCCATCCACAACCAAACACAACCATCTTTGATTAATTTCCAAACATTTTATTCCCAAGCATCTATGAAATCTTAAATCAAACAGCTCCTTCAGTGTGTGTTTGAAATGATTTTTTCAAGTGATTAATTTAAAAAATAAGTTATTTTGAAAAAAAATTTAAATGTTTGGCAACCACCCAAAATGAATTTTGAAAAAATGAGTTTACAAAATAAGTTGGTTTAGAATAAACACTTGAAACCAACTTTTAAGAAAATGAATTTTGGGTGTTTATTGGTTAATTTATCCCTAATTCGTATGAGAAACTTTGGCCAACTTCGGCCACCACTTTTGATGACCACTGGCCACCACCTCCAACAATTACCGCCAGCCAAACCTCTAGCCACCATCATTAGTGACTTCCTTCAGCCATCATATCTGGTGATTGTTGCCGGCCAACCTCCAGCAACTGCTTTCGATCTCTAGCCACCATCTTCGACAACCAGTACTGGCCAACTTTCCATAGTCATTAGCAAAAAATTTCTTTATAGTACATTTGAGATTAATAAAAATATTTTTATTAAATAACAAACCAAACAATTGAATATAATTACGAAAGACAAGGGTGTTTTTTGTATTTTTGTTTTTAAGAAATGTTTAAATAAAATAAATTTTTAAAAAACATTTTTTTCCAAGTCATTTTTCATATGTCATTTCATCGAATAGTACATCTCTTATCAGATTCACTATAATGGAAGAATATGTATTTAACTCCTTTTTTTTGGAAAAAAGAAAATAAAATTGTGACAGAATGTATTTAACTCCTTTTCCTATTGAAGTTCTGTCTTTCTGGGAAAGGAATGAGAGAATAAGCTATCGACCCAACCAAAAATTTTGAAGTGATCAACTACCCTTTTCTTACTCCATTCTTTAAAGAAATAATAAATAAATTTAGTTAGGGCAAATAGGAGCCTAGCTAGTTATTAATTATAACTCAAAAGTTTTATATAATAATATATATATATATTGAAAAGCATGTAATTCTATAAAATAATAGTTGAAGATATATATATGAAAAGCTTGCATAATGATTATTATATTCAATAGTTAAATTAGTTATCTCTTCTTCTCCTTTTTTAAATTGGATGTTCAAATCTTCACTCCTGTTTATTCTAACTAATATATGAAAAATTGGAACCGGCTTAGTGGATATGAAAAAGATTTGCAATGCATTTACCAAACTGATTGATCTATTTGTCCTAAACTAGAGGTTGAGATCTAGAGGTCTCCACTCTATTATAAAAACAATTTCATTATAAAAAACGTTGAAAACATTATGAATTCCTTAATTATTAATATTATATTTTTTGGATTTTTTTCTTTTTAAATATCTAATCTAATTTTCACGATATTTATTAAGAATCTAAAATGAAAAATGATTATAAAATTAGCTTTGAATCTACATCTATGTTTAACTAAACATATATGAAACGGAGATTTATTGGCAATTTGGTAATATTCTTGTTTCTGCTTAATTGTTTCCTATTTCTTGATTCTAAGGGAGGGACTACATTTGATAATTGTTCTTTTTTTTTCTTTTATTTATTTATTTATTTATTTCGTATTTGTTAAAAAATAAAAAGCATGTTTCATAAACATTTATTGTCTTTTGTTCAATAAAATTATGCATTAAAATTTTGAAAAATGTTAAATGAAAATTAGTTTGTAAACTTAAAAATTCAAAGTTTTATTTATTTATTATGCACTTTACAATTAACAAATAAAAAATAGGAGCCCAGTGTCTTGAGCATTAGTTTATTTGTTTTCCTTTTGAGTGACGTTTCGCCAGTTTTCATATGCAAGGCTGGCAGACTAGTTTTTGCTTAGAATGTACTATAGGGGACCTCTACTAGTTGACCAAGTATTGTTGTACTCTTTGCAAACAAGCTTCCTTGCAATTGTCAGTCCTCAATGCTTTATTGTATGATGTTTTCAAAGCTTTCCCTCTCTCCCGTTTTATAAAACCATTTTCTCTCGAAACGTGAGTAGAGGCTACATCATACCCCGAGTTTGCCCGCGACCCACGGTTTTTGTACGGCTGACTTGCTCGCCGGGTTAGAGCAGTGCCACATAATCACCTGTCCCGTATCCGAAAGTAAGCGATTGTGACACCCAGCCCTCACGGTGTGACCCTAGTCGCAGTTCTCAGCGTTGGGGCATCGGCATAGTGGTCGCGCCGCAGTGTCTTAGTCGTCGCGCCGCAGCATTCCGGTCGTCGTCTCGTTGCCTTGCCTCAGGCGCTTGCCGACGCATCAATCACCTTCGACGCATCATCAACCCTCGACGCATAGTTAGCCACGACCCATCATCAGTCCGCGTCGCCGCGTCGCCTGTCCTCTCCGCGATGCATCATCAGTCCGCGTCGCCGCATCGCCTGCCCTCTCCGCGACGCATCGCAGCCTTCCTAGCACGTTGCCGCATCGTAAGAAAGTCGCCGCCTCGTGGACACACTCAGTATCGCTAGTAACGCTCAATGTCGCTTCTGTTTCACTCCCGTAGGTAAGGGATTTACTACCGGGTTTTAGTAATGTATACTGCCTAATGGTGTGGTTGGTTATGGAAATGACATATTGAACCTCTGTTTTGAATTCTGTTGCTATAATTGCCCACGCATGCTAAGTAGTTGTATTGTAAGTTAGCTCTTATGCTTATGTGTTGTGACTCTGGAATCTCAGCATTAGATTGACTATGCCATGATACGTCTTAGGTTGCCTCATTGTCGTGTCCCGTACCCTCACTGTATTATGCTACGAAGGGTGTCCCTCGGGATCACCACCTATGCTCATGTTACGATTAAAGTTAATGCGTACCCTCGGGGCGCTTCCTATGCTTATGCTTATGCCGGGTACGCGGGTGCGCACGACAATGAAGGGGTAACAGTTAGACCCTATAGTGGGTCTCTTACTGAGTATATCTTACTCACCCTTTTTTGATGTTTTTCTTTCCAAGTAAGGAGTATGGAGGCCCAGCGCATGGCCGAGGAAATTCGTGATCATGCCATGGGACCGTTACACTGCTTCCGCACTTGAGTCTAGGGTAGTTGCACTTGCACGCATGAACCTTTTGTTTAACTATGCTGGTTATATCGTTTTGTTTTGAAATTTTGCCTAATGTTGTAAGGGGTATCCCGCCAAAGGATTTTTCTCTTTTTCATGTTGGTTAAATAAACTTTGGTCAGTTTGGCCATTTTATAAGCAAAGTTGCATTTGTTTAAATTCGGATGATGTCATGTTTCCTTTTTCACCATATTTATGTAAATGTTCATGTATGTTGTAGCGACAAGTTAGGTATTAAGGAGTAAGGTCGTTACAATTTTTTTTTAAAAAAAAAGTTAGAAATAGGGGGAAAAAGGAAAGAAAGAAACAGGAAACTTGATTTTGTTCTTTCAAAATTTTTTTTTTTGCTCAATTCTAAAAAGATATTGGTGAAACATGAGGGAAAAAAATCATATACAAAAAACATATTATCATACTCAATATCTACCACACAAACAGGCTCCAAAAGTAAATCTAAGCATAGAACTATATTAGTTTAATTTTAAGCCCAATAATATAAATGTTTATATGCTATATCTTCTAGTTTCTTTTTTTTAGAATTAGACATATGAATATGTTGGATACCTATTTTCATTTCTTGTTTTTTTTTTTTTTTTTTTTTTGAAAAACTTAGTAACATAAACATGTTTCATAATTTTTTTTTTCTAATTTCTCATATTTTCCCTTATTTTTCTTTAAATATTAAAACAAGGTTAAATGCATATTTAATGAACAAGCTTTATATATTGCAAAACTCTAATTAATTCTAAATATACTAAAAGTTAAAGGAAAATTTCAAAATTAAAAAGTAAAGTAATATATACATGGGAAAATTAAAAATTAAAAATTAAATATAAATATTGGAAAATTTAAATTTAAAATATATACATAGAAATTAAAATAAAGTTACATCACCGGCCACTCGCCTATTCAAAATTAGGAGATGAGAAACGCTGACGATTGTGCTGCTCCACCAACAACCAACAAGACAAATGCCATAAATCTTGAATTCAATTCCAATTTTAAGAATTTTTCACATTTTGAAAACAAAAAAGGGGATAGATTATCCAATAAATCTGTTTTATCAAAATATGAAATAAGAATAGAAAATACAAAACGAGAATTTATCAAACAAATCCTACAATTCTTCCATAATTTTTTCCATAATTTTTTAGTAGACAATTCAGATTTTGTTGTATGTTTTCAAATTCATTAAATTTAACAAACATATATTTAGTAGACAATCTAAATTATGCTTCTAAAAAGTATTTTTAGATTTTGTGATCTATAGTATAAACTCAATTCATTTTTAAAAGAATGTTATGTGTATTATGTAATGTATTATATATTATATAATATAACAAAATAATAATTATATAATTTTTTTTAATATTATTCATATTCATAAATAAATTAATAATAATTTATTATTAAGTAAATACTAGTGGGTAACTACAACTAGTTTTATAATTTATAAATATATAATGTCAAACCCATTTTAAACCGCTGTTAAATTAGAATTTAATTTCTGAATTTGATCCAAATAAATATCTATAACTATGAAATACAACTAAATTTTCATTGGATCTCTTATTTTAAAATTTTTGTTTTTAAATTCTGTGCCAAACAAATCTTTCTGATATCTGGTTGTACCGACCCAGAATTTAGAATTCACAAACCAAATATAGTTATTTAAACTTAGATTTTAAAGCAATACATTATACGAACAAAAATGAAAGGTCGAAAGCAATAAAGAAACCTGGCCATTTACCTCATGGAAAAAAAAAAAAAAATCTAAACAGTTATCCAAATTTATAATTAGTTTGTAATTGTTGTGAGTATGAAATAAAAATTAAAAAGTAAAAAAATAAGCAAAATCTACTAAACATATTTTAGTTGTCATGTTTCATCATTACGGTATATCAAACTAGCTAATGGTTAATTTTGCTTAGAAATTAATCCATTTCTAACCCATAGAAATTGATTTCAAACTACAGACCAATTACAAATCAAAATTCAAACTTCAAATATGTCACCATATGAATTAATTTAAATAACAATACTTAGATGCATCTTGATGCACTCATTTTTATGCATCTAACCTGCATCACAGTTCAGACACATAAAAAATGAATTAAAATATTTCAATAATGAAGTTAGAAGAATTTTTCATGTGTTAAATTAAGATCGGACAATTTGGGATGGGATGCACAAAGATAGATGCTCAATTTATATATAAGGATTTTCAACCATTTTTAGTTTTGGCAAATCAGAAACTAAACAAAAAAATTAAGATCAAAATTTTGATACTAAAAGTGTGTTTCACCTTTCTTTTTATTATTATTTTGACAATATAGACCGAGTTGGAGCTCTAACTTCAATTTGATAACTCTATAACATTTGGGTGTCAAAAGGATATTAAATCCTTTATAGGTGGCCACCATGTATTGAATCTATGACCTTTTAGTCCAATTAAGGTCTTCCTATTTACTACTAAGTCAACCCACAATGGTTAATGGTGCAATATTATCTTGGATAGATTTTTTTTTTTTTTTAATTACTTGATCCCTTATTTACTAGGGCTTTCTACACATATAACCTAGTTAAATAGGCTTAATTACAAAATTACCATAAATTTCCCATTTTTTTAATGATTAGCCCAATGAGATGAAATATTACACAAAAATATGGTTCAAATGTTCATATCATCTTCCAGGAATTTTAGAATTTGGAAAAATAATGATAAGAAAGAAAAATAGAAATAAGAAAAGACACAAATGTAAAAGAAAATATACCATATTCAAGCACATTAAATGGTTATTTCCAAAATCATTTTATTTTTTTAAAATCAAATCTTTGAAAAAATATACCATATGCACATGCATTAAATGATTTTTTTCCAAAGCTCGCATATGAAAGTTACGTGGGTTATAATACATAGAATATATGAGGTTTATTTGTACATTTTGTTTTTAATTTTAAATATATATGAGTTTATTTCAAATAATCTTATGATGTCATTTATCCATATAATATACATATGTATATATGACAAAATATGTGGAATATATATCTCAATTTTAAATATATACATGTGTATACACAAAGTATGTGGAATATATATATATATATATATATTAGTATAAAAGTGACTAGAATTAAAATGTACCGTATATTATATAATAACCTTACATTTGTATTTGTTATAAGTACATTTGGAATTAACCTCATATATATTTGAAATGACATTGTATATATTTAAAATAAACTTCGTATATATTGATAAAAAATGAAACACAAATAAAAATATTTGTAACCATAATTTTGTATCAAATACAATCCACTAAAATTAGAGATTCTAAATTTTAAGTCAAAATTCGAAACCTATAAAAAGAAAAATTGTAATTAATTCGAAAAAATATTCTTAAAAAACAAACCTCCTAAAATCAATATCCAAAATTTGTGAAAAAAAATTGGACCAATTTGTAAAGATGGGAAAAAAAAAATCCTTTATAAACAAAAACTAATTTTCAATTATAAAATAATATAAAAATTAAATATGAGAAAGTATGTACCTATCTTATTCCTTAATTTTAGGAATATATATCATATTAGTTAATAAATAAAATAAAAAAATTATTAAATAACAACTTAAATTTAATGACAATATATAGTGTAATTAATGTTTATTCCAGAAATAAAATTTCTAAATAATTAATATTAAATTCAGATTGAATTTTTTAAATATTTTAATTATAAAATAATAAAAAATTAAATATACGAAAATGTTCTAAAATGTTAATATTGTCCTAAAATTATGCAGAAATCTAACTTTGGAATATAATCAAAATTTAGGAGGTTTAAAAAATATCAATTGTAAAGTAGGTCAAATTTCCTTTTTTTTTTTTTTTTTCATTTTACTATTTCAACATTCAATTTACCGTAAAATGAGATAGACCATACTTCAAACCAAATTGATAACCCTTCCCTAACACCTTATGCTCTCTCTTCTCTCTTAAAAAAAAGTTGCATTTTTGTTTTTGTTATCTTTTAGTATAAAAGAGAATTAAATGAAAGTAATAATGAGAATAAAAAGGGAGCAATGTAACTTTCTCAATTATGTTGATCGTGAAGTGGGGATGATTTAACTTTTATTTTAAAAAAGGTTTTTGCAATCGAAAAAGTAATTATATGAAAATCTTTAATCACTTGGACTATTTGGCATAATTAATTTTAAAATTTCCTTTAAATTTTAGCCTTTCTTTTAAAAAATTTGGTGGATGGAGTTTTTTTTTTTTTTTTTTTCTTCTTAAGAAGTGGTTAAGATATCTTGTTTTATTCTAGACTCTTTCTCCTCGGTCTTTGAAGAGGAGGGTTGTGGTTGTGATTAGCTACTTGAATGAATTTCTTTCTTCTTAAAAAAAAACGAGTAGCTAACCACAACCACAACCCTGTTGAGCGAAACGAAGGCGGTGGCGAGGGGAAGTGACGTGGTGAGGGTGGAGGAATTGGAGCTTCTAGTGGTTGATTTGAAGAGAGAAGATGGAGATTGGAGGAGAGAGGACGATAAAGAAGAGAGAGGTGAGAGAAGTGAGAACAATTTTTAAAAATATATTTTTTTTCAAAGTCATTCTATCACCTCATATATTTAATTAATTTTATATTTAAATTTAATAAATTTATTAATGGAGGGACCTTTTTAACCTATTTTTTAAAATTAGGGACTAAAAAATTAAAATGGCCAATTTGAAATATTAAGGACTCAATACATCTATTCTTAAAAACTTAAGGACCAAAAAATTATTTTTTTCATAAATATTAGTAATTTAAACATTTTATCTACTCAAATAATTTCAAGGCTTTCACTACTACAAATTTGGATTTTGTTGATGGCAAAAAAAAAAAAAAAAAAATCAAGAAAAACATATTTTGATGGCCAAAAAACAATAAGAAAGCCCATAACAAGAAAGTCTGACCATCAAGAAAGGTCGTTTTCTTGATGGCCAAAAAACATCAACCTAACCTATTTTGATGGTTGACCATCAAGATAGGTTAGGTTGATGTTTTTTGCTCATCAAGTATTGGAGCTTGACAATCAAGAATGATAGTTTTCTTGATGGCAAAAAAATGTCAACACAAACCCTATCTTGATGATCATGACCATCAAGATAAGTTAGGTTGATGTTTTTTCCCATCAAGTATTGGAGCTTGACCATTAAGAATGATAGTTTTCTTGATGACCACAAAATGTCAACAAAAACCCTATCTTGATGGTCATGGTCATAAAGATAGGTTAGGTTGATGTTTTTTGGCCATTAAGTATTGGAGTCTAACCATCAAGATAGATACTTTTGTTGATACTTTTTGAACGTCAAAGTAGATTAATATTGATATTTTTTGTCCATCAAGTATTTGTAAATAACTATCAAGAAAATCCTTTTTATTGACGTTTTTTGGCTATCAAGATAAATGTATTACGGTGTGTTTTTATTGACGTTTTTTGGTGGTCAAGAATCAACATTTCTTGACGTTTTTTGGCCGTCAACTATAACAATTTGAGGAGAAAAAAAAAAAAAAGAAGATCCGGGTCATTGTGACACCCCACAAGCAACCTGTAATCAACTCCAATACTGTTTTATACCTGTTTTATACCTGCAATTTGCATTTACTCCAAACAACTTACATACAATTTTACACATCTCCTGCAAGCCACCAACTACACAACTCCAATTTTTCACTTACATTACTCCATCCGAATCATATAATTACACCAACTACATAACTCCAAAATTTCAATCACAATATCTAAATTGACAGCATCATCATCTCATTGAAACATCATAACAATATAATAAATTAAGTAATTTTTATTAATCAACTAATAAAATATGGAAAAAGAAAAGTTTGATACTTGATAGGCTATACATTTAGGTGCCCACTAACTACCCACCCACCCACCAAACATATTAGATATCCTACATTTCTGAATGCCTCAGATTTGCAAGATCAAACAATTACGAGGAACAGTTAAACACAAGTTAATTTCTTTTAAATAAAATAAAATAAAATAAAAATGGACAGCAAAAACTAATGTTACATGCATGTCTTTTGTGGAGTTGTTAAAACAAACGTCCTGGGTACTGGTAATTAAAGTAACTTCTTCTTGTAAGGAGTAGCCCACTGTCCTGGTTTGAGTAATGGTCATTATAGATACTGTATTTGGTCCGATTTATTATTATTATTATTATTATTTTTATAACATATATTTTAGTTTAGTTTTTTTTATATAAAATAAATGGATTTAAAAAAAAAATTGATTTTTCCTTAAGTTTTTTGAAACTTTTAAAAAGATGTAAAAAATAATAATAATAATAAAATAAAATAATATATATATATACTAAAATTGAAAAAGATAAATTTTCTTCCCTTTTTTCCATTCTTACTCTTTTCCCCATTTCTTCCATTTTCTTCCTCTTCTTCCCCATTTTATTTTCTTTTCATTATTTCATTCATTTATTTTATTTATTGTTTATTTATTACTTATTATTATTATTTTTTATTCCTCCATTTGATTTTTTCTTCTTCCTCCATTTCCTCTTCTCCCTCCATCTTCCCTAACATATCTCTAACTCCAAACTCTCCCTATAAATTGATGGAGATTTTAAGGAGAAAGGGGAGGAAAGAAAATGAAAGAAAATTAGAGTGACAAGTTAAAAGAAATACATAGTGGGAGGAGAAGAAGAAAGTTGTGAAGAGAAGAAGAAAGTTTGTGAGGTTAAAAAAAAGGACGTTGACAATCAGAAGTAGAGACATTGAAAAGAGGGAGTAGAGGAAATAGAAAGTAAGAATATAAGTTCAATATTCAAGGCAAGAAGCAGTAAGCTCTGATGAGTATCACTACAACAAATTTGACATTCAATGACTCTTGTACAGTGCCAAAAATAAAGGAGAAAGTGAAAAAAGAGTCATTAAATCCAAAATCACGCGTTTTTGGCGGGAAAAAACGGAGATTTTCGGATTTGTTGGAATTGATGACTGTTTTTTTGTGTCATTAATTAATGACTAAAAAAAACAGTCATTAAATGTAAGAAAATGAAAAATACGGTTTTGGCGGGAAAAGACGTGAATTTTCGGATTTTTTTTTACTATTTTGACTTTTTTTTTTGTGTCACCAAATTGTGACTACAATTAACCGTCATTAAAAAGTGACAAATTTTAATAGTCATTAATATTTTTTAATATTTCAAATTTTGAGAAAAGGAGGGAAGTTAAAATTTGTGGGTAAAAATTAATTAAATCTCACATTTTTACCCACAAACACATTTCCCCCCTTTTTTTACTTTCCCTCCTCTCACTTTCCCTCTTTTTTTCTTTTTCATTTTACTTTTATTTTTACATAAAACAAATAACTTGAACATTTTAATTTAAAATAACTTCTAATTTATTAGTTTTAATTATTAATTAGTCTTATTTAGGTTTACCTTGAAAATTTTGAAAAAAACTAGAGGGAAATTGAAATTTAAGTGAGGTGCCAACTTTCCCATTTCTTTTTATTTGACAATTTCCACTTGGAGAATAAAAGGAGAAAGGAAAAAGACTTGTAGTGGTAGCCCTAATTTATTTCCTCTCTTCTCTCCCCTTCACGAAACCCATGTTTGGCCTCTATGTTTCTTTTTCGGTGACCATCAGTTAGGAGCAACGACCATGAACAACAACGCCGAGAAGTAGCAACCATGAACAACGATGGCGCAAACGGACTAGATCCAGGGACTAAATTGTTACTCCTATGAAAATTTATGGACTAAAAGTGATTTTTTTAATCTTAATTATAAATTAGAAAAATATTAATAGCGGTCAATAAATTTTTAATCTTATTCATTCTCTAAAAATCGAGAAACAAAGCTAAACCTTCAACGTCCGTCGTCGATCTCTGCAACGCCGCCTTAATGGGAGTTATTTCGAGCTTTAAGGGTAAAAATTTAATTTTTGGTATTTAAGATAATCCAATCTAAATTAAGTATTTAAGATTTTGAAATTGGATTTATTTTAGTCGATGTGATTTTATTTGAATTGAAAGAGATTTAGGAATTAGAAATCCAATTTAGGAAAAATTGGGAAGACTGCTGTGTATTTAAAAGTTTATTGTGTATTTGGGAGGAGTAATTTTATTTTAGGAGGTTTATGGAGGAAAAAGAAAAAGAAAATGAATAATTATATTTGATAAGGAAGTAGGGTTTTTTTATTTATTTATATATAATAATTATTTAAAGAAGGAAAACCAAGAGTTTATTTGTTTCTCTTCTTCTTCTTCTTCATCGTGTAGCAGCCGGCACTTTTCTTCTTCTTCATCGTGTAGCAGCCGGAGCCGTGTAGCAGCCGGAGCCCTGTAGCAGCCGCAACCCAGTCGCCGACGCTCCCTTCGCTGGTCGTCCACCGCCGAACAGTAGACGCACGGCCTCTTCGAAAAGCTGCCGCCAACCGGACTGTTGGGTCCGCTCGCCGCCTCACCGTCAGGTCGCCGCACTGTTGGGTACGCACGACCTCTTTCTCTAACTTTATTCTCATATCAAGATACTGATTGGTCGGTACTTACTGCTATTATGTTTCCTTTTATTTGATATTCTATTTTGAAAGAATTATTTTTCTATGTAGAATTTGCACTTTGCTTCTCAGAGAAGTGTTTTTTTTTTTTATGTGAATTTTTTAGTTTCACTTTATTTTTCTCTGTTTCGGAAGTTATCCATTTATTTTCTTTGGATGGTTCAATTTTTTTCTCTTTTATACGACATTTTTTGGTTCTATTGTTTTGGTACATTGTATGGATTTTTCAAATTTTGCCCACTTTTTCTGTGTTCTCTATTTTATTGATTTTTTTTGGCAATTGGTTGTTCTTGCACTGTGAATGATTCAATTTTTTTTCGCCTTCTCTCTGTGTTGTGCGACATTTTTATTCTTCTAGTTTAGTTTTGGTTGGTTCTACTATTATCTTGGTACATTGTTGTTTTATTTAATATTGTTTTTTTCGCCGCTGTTCAGTGAGGTTTGGTGTTTGGGAGTTTTTTTTTTTTTTTTTTGGGTGTTGGTGTTGGGTTCTTGCACAGTCCCTTGTGTTTGTTATCATGCGTTGATTCAAGATCATTTTTGGTTCGTCTCTTGTCATTGATGTTGCTTGTTGTGGCTATAGGTAAGAGTTTTGGGTGGAACTTTTGTATTTCCTTTGTTAGGTTCTTTTTCCCACTAAATTTTGGTTCACATCTTGTTTACCTATGATGTTGTGGTGTAGATTTGTAAGTTTTGAGTAGATTACATATATTGTTTAGCAAGATTGAGGTCATTTGTTGACGTTTCGAATTGTCACTACTGAGGTGTAGATTTGTAAAAATTTTACTATTTACTATTCAAATTGGTGTGACAGATATAGTTTGTGACATTGGAATAGTTCATATGGAATTTATTGCTTTAGGAGTTAATAGTGTTCTCACTCTCTAAATATAGTTTCAAACTAAATTTTGACTTTAAGAGCATGTTTTTATTGCTTTTGGAGTCTTCCAAGTAACTACGGAGCACTTTGGAACGTTAGGTAAATATTATTCTAGTCAAAATATTCGGCACTTGTAGATAACAAGATTCTAGGCCATTCATGTGGTGAAGAGATGGATGAGACTATGAGTGAATGGTTTGCTTTATCATTGGAAGCTACTAATAATGTTTTATACATTTTTGCGTGGTTGTTATTGATAATTCTTTATATACTTTGGATATGATGTTGATACTAATTCATGTGGTGAAAGATGGATGAGATTGACATTTTTTGGCTGTCAATGAAGGTCAAAATTGTAGTAGTGTCGAACATTTTAGATTTTGGGTAATTTTTTTTCTTTCTAATAAGTGTGTGACTAACGAAATTTCACTCATAGGTGCAGAAGATACAACTTCTCTTATTTGAGGTCCGAAATCGTCTCACCCTCGACGCTCTACTCTCATCACCGCTCGCCTCACCCACGCCATCACCAAGGTATCAAGTTATTCCTTCTTTTTCTTGCGTTAAATCTGAAGGTGGTATAAATAAAGTTGGCTTGCTGGAGTGATTGTTTTTAAATAGGAATTTGTTAGAGCAGTATGTTGCTAGGGGAGAATTCTTCGGCACTTTTTGTCTTTGTTTTGAGCTGAGAAGCCATGCTTAGGTGTCCTTTTACAAACTTTGAGATACGAACTGTGCATGTACCCAATTCTCATTTCTTTTTAATCGGTTCTGCATATCGAAAGCATGCTACCTAGCTAAGTAAACTTGTGTCCTTTGTGGAATAGTATGTATGTCGATTTGTATGCACTTTGTAAGACGAGCTGAGGTTGGAACTATCACTTCGGCACTTTTTGTCTTTGTTTTGAGCTGAGAAGCCATGCTTAGGTGTCCTTTTAGAAACTTTTAGATACGAACTGTGCATGTACCCAATTCTCATTTCTTTTTAATCGGTTCTGCATATCGAAAGCATGCTACCTAGCTGAGTAAACTTCTTTAATTAGATTGCCATTTATAACTTTCTATGATAGAAATGGCATTGACGACTGTAGATGGACTTGATAGAAGTTATTGTCTAATATTATGATCTTATCATCAGGTTTCTTTTTGGGGGGAGGGGAAATTAACAAGTTCTTAATTTCCTAGTATTATGTGATGGACAAATCATGGATGGTCAAAAGTAGATTATCTAGAGAATACGAGGTTGGAGTTGAAACTTTCATTGAATTTGGTTTGCGTCATGGCAATGGTTCCAATTCCATTCGATGCCCATGCTTAAAATGTGGAAATCGTATATCTAAGGATGTTTCGATAGTTAGGGATCATTTATATGTCAATAGAATTGATCAAAGTTATAAGTTATGGTTTTGGCATAAGGAAGATTTAGCCACACACAATGTTAACAACAATTCTCATCCTGTGTTAAATGAAAACTATGAGGATGAGTACGATTTGTTTAACGTAATTGACATGGTTCAAACTGCTCATGATCAACTTCCTGGTGCACCAAATATCTTTGACACTATGTTTGACGATGCTAAAAAGCCATTATACCCGGGATGTAAAAGATTTACGAAGTTGTCAGCACTTGTCAGATTGTATAACCTAAAGGTTAGATTTGGATGGAACTTCTTGTTTGTTGGCGATCGGATCTAAAAATAATGTAGTCGGAGCGGGGACTATATTTGACTATGACGTTAATAGTGATAATGTGAAGGTTTCACTTGACGTAGTTGTTCATGGTGATTGTTCTGTCCCAATACCAGTAAAGGGAGAAGAAAATTTGTTGTCTCAAGAAGTAGGCTCACACTTGCTATGGCCACGGGATCTTGTGATAATTGATAATGAAAAGGTAACCTTTTCCATCCTTGTTGGTTTTTATTCTATATAAGTAATTTATTTTCATGTTACACTATTTGTTGATAGGAGGAGGGAAAAAATTCAAATAAATGTTTAGGAGTTCTATCAATGACTCCCATTCAAAGTTCGCCGGTTGCTTTACGCTGTTTACTCCGTGAACTTGAATACATTGGATCATCAATTCAAATCACTGTACCGATGGAAGTATTTGGAATCCACCGCAAGTGCTGTATTTTGGTTGAGGTTTTACGAGATTTTTGTCATATGCGCCCTATATGCACTCCTTGTATTGATGCGTATATGATGTAAGTAATCTTACTATATCATGGTTTAGTATTAAAATATACATATTCAGTACTGTATAAAGTTTTATTGATATTACAGGTACTTATACAAACTAATGGAGAAATCAAAGACTTTGAGTTTGTATAAGTTTTTAGATGCTGGTTCCATCTCAATCTCAACCAACAAAGAATCTCGAGCTCAATTGTTGTCCTCGAGAATGGCAGGATTGGATAATCAACTTCTCATCTTCCCTTACAATTCTGGGTATGTTGTATAAAATGCATTATACTATATTTTGAGCACTGTATATGATTTTTTGTGATTCTTTAAATTTGTAGGAATCATTGGACTTTGATCATTATTGATCATTCGAAAAGTAGCATATTTTGGATGGACCCTTTAAAAAATCGACTCGACCAAGATATCATCAGTGTGATAGGCATGTACGTATGTTATAGCATTTCACAACTTTAACTAGTATGAATACATAAAGAGACATGTTACATTTAAAGCCATTTGTAGGGCTTGCAAGATTGTTGACCCTAAGAAGAAAAAACTTAGTTGGAAATCAATTAAGGTATGCTATTTTGTACATAACATAGTTTATCCAATAAACATGTACAAAATTGACTTAACATGTGTTTTGCATTTCATACAAACAGTGCCCTAAGCAATCTGGTGTGGTGGAATGCGGATATTATATCATGCGATACATGCGTGAGATAATATTATCAGGAACCACATCAATTTTAGATATAGTACATATTACAAATTCATACAAATTGAAGTTACGTATTCAGTGCTTCGAGTTTATTTCGCCTTCTTTGTTTATAGATGAAAGGTGCGCCACGTACATACTCACAAGATGACATTGACGTGGTACGAATTGAGTGGGCAGAGTATGTGGGATCGCACATGTTCTTCGCATAGGTTTTGTGGCAGTAATAGTTGTTGGAGTCTGGAGAAGACAGAACTTTTTTTTGTGGATGGAGTACTTATATTTTGTTGCTCAATATAGAATTGAATGCATTTGCGAAATATCTTTTGTGGAGTTGAAGCATGAATTAAACTGGTATGGGTATGATTGTTAAATGTCCGTTTTTTTGGAGGTATTGTAGAATTCTGGTGTGTTTGATCTGTTATATAACTCCATCACTAGTTTTATATTAACATTTATATTTTTTGTTTTGAAAAGGTTGGCATGACACATGATATTGTCTATGGTTGGGTAACATCACAAGTGATTTTTTGCCATTGAATCAGAGAAAAAACTTTCAAAATGATTGTTAGCAAAAAGGTAAAATGAGGGTAATGGAAGTGTTATGGTTTTGTTGGATTTGTATTATGTTGATCTTGTTATTAAACTTTATAATTTTGGTTGACTCTTACTCTTCTATATTTATCTTATTTGTAGTTCGTATTTCAATATTTTGAGAACAATGTTATGTGGAAGAAGTAGGTCGGAGGAAGAAGTTTTGAAGTTGCAGTCTTTTTTGGTGTTTAAGAGGTATATATCACATAACCTACAATTATTCGTTTATTTCAATTAGTTTATATTGTCAAGACCTCAGTTCAAATATTGGCTCACATTACTAGATTTAGATAGGCTTAATTTCTTCTTATAGTTATTAGAATTCTTTCGAAATAGTTATTGGCATCGATTGACACTGGATTTGTCTATGTTGTGGAAAATTCCCTAATAGTTATTACAATTGGTTGAAAATAGTTATTGACATTGATTGACGTTGAAAGTGTCTATGTTGTGGATTTGTCTATGTTCACTTGTTGCTCCTCCTCCTCCTCCTCCTCCTTAGCCAAGCAATCAATTCAATTAACCCTTATTCTTTCTAGTAGAGTAGTGTATAAGTTAAGATTGGAGGTTATTCATGTTATTAAAGTTAAAAAGTGAGATTATAATGTGATATAGTATATATTTATGTGGCTATATTGTGATTCTATGCATAATTTTTGTTTGAAAGTGTTCATCGAAGCTTACTTGTATTGAGTCAAATTCTAAAATGAATGTTTTTTTTTCATAGGGTTCCTGGACAATGCCATTGGAGCAAGGAAGCCCACCAACCAAGATATTTAAATAGGTGTTGTATATATATTTTTTGGTATTATACCAACACTTAGTTGTAAGTACTGAATTTGTAAATGATGTACCTAGAGTTTGATTACTAGCTAGCTTCCTTGTATTAACAATTGGAACTATATTATTATATATGAAAGCTACTTTTTATGTTCGTGTACACATTTTGTGTTGAAACTGAAGGAAACACAGGTGTAATAACATGTATGAAACACAGGTGTAATAACGTATATCGTGGTAATGGTTTCTATGATATATGGCAAAAGTCATGGTATGAAATTAAATGACCTTAAAAAAATGTCATAGTTAATGTATTATTGACATTTTAAATGTGTCATTATTTGTTTTGCGATGACAGAAGTATAATGTCAACGTAACTCTTTATTTGACAGAAAAAAGTCAACATTTTGATTTTTTAATGACGGTATAAAATTGTCATAAAAACCGTTTCCATGACTTATAATAAATGTCAATATATTTATTGTTGACTGTGCCTACAAGTCATGAAACTATCAACGATGACTGATTTCTCATGTGTCATCTATACACTTTAGATGATGGGCGATTAAATGACTAAAAAAAAGAGTCAAGAAATGTGGTAATGACTGTTTTTTAGAGTCATAGAAGCCTATTTTTGTTGTAGTGTATTCACCTCGAGCTACCACCGACGATTCCGGCGAACTCCTTGTGCAACGCACAACGGATATCCATCACAAATCAAACGCCCTGCAGCAAACCATGACGACTGCACGCAGCGTTAACTCCAGCGGAGATCCAACCTTCTGCTTGCAACGATTATGACAATGAAGATTGGAACGACGGTGACTCCGACAAAGCTCTAAACACCCATTGCAGCTTGCATGGTGGAACAAGAAGAAAAAGTGAAAGAAGATAGTTAGAAGTTGAAGGAGGAGAAAAGGAAGAGAAGAATGATGGGAACAAGGAAAGAAAGGGAGAGAAAGTAAAATTGGTAAAGTAATGGCCCACCACTTATTCATTTAATTTATTTATTCACTTATTCTTCACTATTTCTTTTCATTATTTTAAAACCCAATATGATATTACTTAATTAACTTTAATTATAATTTCCTATACCAATCTTATATTGGTCGTAGTTAAAAAAAAAAATCTAAATTGGGTTTAGTTATAATATTTAGGTGGAATTTCAATTTAGTTTTAATTAGGTTTTAGAAAAAGTTTTTAATCTAATTTTCTAATTTAAAATTTCTAAATAAATTGAATTTGACTTTTAGTTTCAATTAGTTTTCATACAAGTTTCCCAAATTTCATTTTAATTTCAATTGGAAATACTAAAAGAAATTCCAATATCAAAATAGTTTTGAGCCCTTCAATTTGATTTTAAATGAATTTTGCATATCTTTAGTTTTTTTTATAAAAAAAATCTCAATTTCAACTTTAATTTGAAATTGTCATAGATTTTTAATTTGGTTTTAATTCACATTTGTCAATTTAATTTTAATTTCTTTTTCAAGTTTCATTTCCAAATATTCCAAATTTGTTTTAATTTGAATTCTCCAAATAAAAAAGATTTTTTTTTATGATTTTAAACTCAATTTTAATTTAAAGTTTTCAAATGAATATCAATTTCATTCAAATTTGAATGTTTTTAAAGGAAATTTCAATTTGATTTTCACCTTGATTTACAAAGTGAATTTAAATCTCCTTTTGAAGGGCTTACACCACCCATAAGGATTGATTCATATTTTACTTCTAAAATATGAGTTGAGATCTACATGAGACATTCCTTTAATTATCGTGCTAATCCTATGACGAAGTTGAGATTGTCAAGAGTTAAATGCACTCTCTAATTTGAAAATTCAAATATCAACATGATAATAAATTAACAGACGTTTGTCTACTCACAAAATGCTACTCTACTTTATTCTTAAAGTTAGAATGTGATTTAGTGAGACATTATCTAAACTTATTTTTTACATTTAATTGTTAATTAAATATTCCTCTTTTAAATTGACCTTTTAAAATAGAATAAATTTTGTCAATGGATTTTAAATAAAATTGACTATAAGCAATAGTTTTGTCTAGGCTGGGGCACTTAAGTTGACCGTAAGGGAACACCTCTACCTGGGAACTGTCTAATTAGTCATATTTTATTTAATTTTAGTTTTTAATAAAATAAACATTTTTTTTTCCTTTCAAATAAAGACCATCTTTAATAAAATGAATTGGATAACAAAAATAAAATGTTTTAAAATGGGTGTTGTAGTTTTGTCTAGGCTGGGGCACTTAAGTTGACAGTAAGGGAACACCTCTACCTGGGAACTGTCTAATTAGTCATATTTTATTTAATTTTAGTTTTTAATAAAATAAACATTTTTTTCCTTTCAAATAAAGACCATCTTTAATAAAATGAATTGGATAACAAAAATAAAATGTTTTAAAATGGGTGTTGTAGGGTGTTAACACCTTCCCTACACTCAACGACCCCTGAGCCTAACTTTGGTAAAGAAAATTAACTTTTTTTCCTTTAAAATAGGTGACCAATCACAGCCACAATGATTGGTGGCGACTCTAAACCTTTTACCTTAAAAGAGATCCATGGGAAAGGACATCGACCGCTCCACGTCTTTATTTGTAAGAAAAAACCCTAATAAATACAACAAATCATTTTGTGATTTTTGTTTTATAAAACTTTGATACTCTGTGCATTGGAGGTCTTTTTGTAAAGTTTAAAATATAACTTAGTTACAAAAATTTTAAAATACAATTTATGTATTAGAGAGGCTAAATAAAACCAATTAAATAGATTAACTCTGGGGGAAATTATTTTAAATGATAAAACTGTTAAAAATATTTACAAATAATAACAAAATATCATATTCTCTCTGCGATAGACTGCGATAAATAGTAAAATTTTGCTATATTTGTAAATATTTTGGTTAACTTTTCTACATTTGAAAGTTTTATAAGTATTAAGTAATTAATTATTTTTCTATGTATTTAAATCTTATCAATTGTGGAAGAAAATAAAGAAGATTGACATTGATAGATTGTAGTCTATCACTGTCTATTAAGGATAGACAATAGTAGAAGTCTATCACTCTCTAACCTTATTACAGATAAAGAAAACTCTGTTGTAGTCTTTCTTATTTCAAATTTCATAATATTAGATGTTAGATGTTTTTGCTTGCTTGTTATATTATTAATGATAAATAGTAGGATAGACAATGATAGATAGTACTCTATCAGTATCTATCACAGTGATAATGTTTGTTGATATTTTGTTTTATATCTGACATATTGTTTTAATATAATTTTTATATAGGTGGAATATGAGCTAATAATGTATGACCAGCAAAAGAATCTGAGGATAACCGTGTATCTAAATTTAGATATACTACAACTGATAAAAAAGAAATTAGATGAAAAAACTTTAGGTAGTTTTAGGAATGGTCTTTTTGACCACTTTCTTGATATTAAAATGTCCAGAGCACCTACTCAGTTCCTAAACTACCTGATTAGAAAGATAGATAGACTTATAGATAAACTTACAGAGCGAGAGCAAGAAAGAGAGCGGGAGCAAGAGTGAGAGAGCAAGAGAGAGAGCGAGAGAGATAAGAGTGATTGTGGGTTAGGAAAGGAAGTGAGAGCGAGAGAAGACGAAGATGAAGAAGCCAATGAAGAAGACGAAGACGAAAAAGACGAGTGGACTTGAAACACCGATTGATGAAGACAAAGAAGCCAATGAAGAAGAAGATGCCAATTAAACGAGGAAGTAATCATTCGGATTTCACGCGCGAAGTTCAAATGATGAGTGTAGATTGAAATTCAAAAAAAAAAAATGGAGGAAAAGTGTGTGTCCTATCCTCAATTTTTTTTTTCTATTTTTGTAAATAATTTTTCTTTTTTTTTATATTTGAAAAGATCCCATAAATTTCGGCTTATAATAAATGAAACTACAGTTTATTCTCACAATAGAAATTAAACTAAAAATATGTCGCATGCATCACATGTGTACTAAAAGAGGAGTAGTTAAATAAATTCACATACTATTTTTACTTGAAAGTTAAATAATAAATGTAATTCTAAAGAGTAAAATTAGTACTTAAAAAAAGAGAGACTATTCTCAATCAATTTAATACTTTTAAAAAACACTTACATCTTTTAATTAATAAACTAATTTAAAAAATTATTATTAAATTAGTTACATTAAAATTGTATGCAAATAAGCGATAATATATTAACAATTAAATAATAATATATTATAACAACATATAAAAGTAATCTTAATTAATAAAATGATATTTTATCTAACTTATAAAAAAAATAGATATTTTGATTATTTAAAAAAAAAAAAAAAGAGTAAATTAACACACATGGTAAATACTGTTACTTCATAAAATTACACACAGTTGACTTATTGTCTTGTTGTGAACATAGATATTTTCTTTTCTATACTTAGATGCAAAATTTCACGTGTAAGATTCCAGTTGTCTTTTCTTAAAAGAAAAATGAAAAAAAAAAAAAAAAAAAAAAAAAAAAAAAAAAAAAAAAAAAGCAGCTATGAATTAATAATTGAACGCTTTACGTTTTCCTTTGTAAGCTAGAGGTAGAAGTAATCTGTACTGCATTATTATCTCTCCACAATTACTAGCTCCCAACACAGAGAGAAGGGGAGACCCCAAAGTTGATGCCAATAACAACGTCGATGTTGATGTCACAGCCGATACCTAATAACTACGTTAATATTGGCCGCCGTCGCCCAATAATAACATCATGTTGTGCAGCTTCTTCGATTCCACAACGCCCACCTTATATCCCAAATCACATTCCAGACGCTTCCTACATTCGCGTTTTTGACACTACACTCCGTGATGGTGAGCAATCCGCAGGTGTAGCCCTGACGTCAAAGCAGAAGCTCCACATTGCCCGTGAGCTTGTGAAGCTCCGTGTCGACGCAATCGAGGCAGGGTTCCCGGCAGCCTCACAGCAGGACTTGGAGGCTGTGAAGATAGTTGCGAAAGAGGTGGGGAATATGGTCGACGAGGAGGGGTACGTGCCCGTGATTTGTGGTTTCTCGAGGTGTATCGAGAGCGACGTTCGAGCTGCATGGGAGGCTGTCAAGTACGCTAAGAGACCAAGAATACATATGTTTATTGCAACAAGTGAAATTCATTTGAAGCATAAGCTTAGAAAGACAAGAGGGGAAGTGGTTGAAATTGCTAGGAATATGGTGAGGTTTGCACGAAGTTTGGGTTTTCAAGATGTTGAGTTTAGCCCTGAGGATGCTGGCAGGTAATTTCATCTTAATCTCTTCTTTAAATAAATAATAATAATAATAAAGTAATGAAATATAGTTCAAATGCATATACTATCAACTTCAACACCACCAGAAATTCAATTTTCAAATAAAAAAAAAAAAAAAAGAAACAAATTACTAATGAGTTAGCGTTAGTAATTACTACAACATAAAAATCTTTTATGACACTTTTTTTTCTCCTCCGCATCGTTTCGATTTGCATCTTGTATTATGGAAACTTCTTTTTCTTGTGTTGCGTGTGAGAAAATGAGAGAGGAAATCTTTTTTCGATTTTCAAGGGAAGAAAAATACCATTTTAACATTTCTAAGACTTTTTTCATGTTTGTTTAATTTAAATAAATAAAAACAAACTAATTTAATTAATTTATTTTTTTAAAAAAAAAAAAGAAAATAGAAAAATAGAAGGGACAAAAATTTCTCTATAAAAAAAGATAGTATTTAAAAATTTGTTTAATTTTTTTTTAAAATTCAAACTCTTTTATTTAAAAAAAAGATAAAAATCATTATACAAAAAAATAGACTTAATTTTTAAAAACAAAAATCAAATTGAACAAAATACTTATTAAATAGAATCCCAATATCCAAATATGGATTTTTGTCATTTGGTTTCCATTTCACTTGACTGTTGTCTAGCTGTTCTTTTCTTGTCTTTTTTCAATTATTTAAGGCTCGTACAATAATGTTTCCATTTTATGTTTATAGGAAAGAAAAATGTATATAGTAAAATTTAGATTCAGTTTAGGAGTCTATCGGTAATAGACTATATCGCTAATTGAAGTCTATCAAGATAGAGTCTATCATTAGGATTATCACTAATAAATAATTAAAAATGTTGTTTGCACTTAATTATTAATACTAAGAATGCTACCCATTGCAATTAACCTCGAAAGAAATAACCATATGTGTTTTATATATGATCATACAAGTTGTCCTATGAGAACAGTTCAAGTGTACATAAGCTGACACGAGTAACTCACCAATATAATATATATATATATATAAACTAAAACACATATATCTAAGTAATTATGTGGTGTGGTATCAGGTCAGATAAAGATTTCCTTTATGAAATTCTTGGTGAAGTCATAAGAGCTGGGGCAACTACACTCAACATAACAGATACAGTGGGTTACACTGTGCCATTTGAATACGAGAAGTTAATTGCTGACATAAAATCTAATACTCCTGGCACTGATCATGTCATCATTTCAACACATTGCCAAAATGATCTTGGACTAGCCACTGCTAACACAATAGCTGTAAGTATATACTTATATGTTTTTTTTTCTTTTTTCGCCAAACACCTAATAATATATTTGTTTCTTTAATTTAAACTCAAGTTTTGAAAATTTAAAAGAAAAAAAAATAGTTTCTAGAAAATTGTTTCTATTTTTAAAATTTGGTTAATAATCCAAATTTTTGCTTCAAAAAGATCAAAATTATGACAAAGAAACTGCAAGATATTATCAAAATTAGTTTGTACTAAACTCTCGAGCTTCCTTCTAGCTCTCTTTGTACCTCCTTTCTTCTATCAATGCAGTCTTTTGATCTTGGGGTATGATAAAAGTGCTAAAGGGGTGCAATTTAGTTGAGATGTCCGAGTGTACCTCCTAATTTCTCTTGCCTTGTGAATATTTTTTTTAAAAAAACCCTAAGTTTTGAAAGAAAAAAATTAGTATTTTAGAAAATTTCTATTTTTAAAATTTGGTTAAGAATTTAAATATTTGGAGAGATGAAAACTATATAAAAAAATTGTGAGAGAACAAATACAGTTTTCTAAAATAAAAAATAAAAAGTCAAATGATTATTAGAAAGATCGAAAAATATTATTAAACTGAACTTGAGAAACATATTTAATGGACATGATTAGGCTACAACCATTCGAGTTAATATATACTATTAGATATAATCATAATTCTAATTATTTATATTATCAAATTAGTTTGCATCCCAAATTATTATGAAAGATCAAGGGATAAGATATTATCAAAATTAATTTGCATCTTCAATTATTAAGTTATTTTATTTTTAGCCAAATCTTCAATTATTAAATTATTTTTATTTTTAGAATTTGAAAAAAAAAATTCAAAAGTTTATTTCAAAAAGATAAAAATTATGAGAAAGAAAATAGGAGAAAACAAACATAATTTTTTTAAATAAAAAATAAAAAACAATTAAATAATTATCAACAAAAGTTATTATCAAAACGGAGCTTGTGAAGCATATTTTATGGACATGTTGAGACTACAATCATTGGAAATTTGGAATATATTATGTTAGATATGACATAATTCTAACTATGTATATTATCAAAATTCGTTTGCATCTCAAATTATTATGAAAGATCAAAGGATAATATATTATCAAAATAAGTTTGCATTATCTTAAATTATTATGAAACACCTGATATATTAGTTTTTCTTTAATTTAAACCCAAGTTTTGAAAAATAAAAATAAAAATAAAAAACTAGTTTCTAGAAATTATTTCTATTTTCAAAATTTGGCTAAAAATTCAAATATTTACTTTAAAAAAATAAAAATTATGACAAATAAATTATTAGAGAATGCATACAATTTTTTAAAATAAAATAGTTGTAAAAAAGAGCGAAAATTGTTATCAATTGAAGCTAGAAAAGCATGTTTCAAACTAGTGTTTTTAGAAAGTTATTTCTATTTTCTAAATTTGGCTAAGAATTCAAATATTTGTCTTAAAAAGATGAAAATTATGACAAAGAAATTATGAGAAAATATATACAATTTTTTAAAATTTAAAATTAAAAATTAAATAGTTGTCGAAAAGAGAAAATTTGTCATCTAATGAAGCTTGAAAAAACCATGTTTTATGCACATGATAAGGCTACCATCATTGGAATATATACTTCTTAAATAATTAGAATTAGTTTATCTCTAGTACTACTATTTTTATAGCAAATTTAATATACTATTTCCATTTATTCTTTGCCATAAAAAAATATTAGAGGAGATTCATAATATTCGAGATTCATAAATTAAAATAATATATCAAGTCAAAATAGAATTAGAAAAGGTATATATTAAAATAGTGCTGAAATTATTTTCAAAATATATATACATTTTTTTTAAAAAAAAAATGATGGCCGGATCTTGCTCCAAATTTCAAGGAAATCATGTTTGATTTTCATCTCATTTTTCCCTTTTTAGGGGGTATGTGGTGGTGCAAGGCAAGTTGAGGTCACAATAAATGGTATAGGTGAGAGGGCTGGAAATGCTTCGCTAGAGGAGGTAATTTATTGATGTATATATAATCTTACGATGTTTGGTTTGAAAATAGTTATAAATGTTACAAAATTTTATTTTGTATTTGTGATAAACTACGATATACTCATTCTATCTTAGTTTATCACGGTTTATCATATATATAGAAAATAAAATTTTGCTATATTTGTAACTATTTTTAATAATTTTATTATTTAAAACAATTTTTCTATAATCTTTGTATTTTTTTTTCTAATTATTATTTAATAATTTAAATTTGATGGTAAAAACATTAATGATATTAAACTTTGCAACCCACAATGTCCACCAATCAAGTTCACATTTAGGCATGTTTGATAATGTACATGATTTCTATTTCTAGTTTCTAGATTTTTTTTTTTTAAAAAAAAGAATTTTAAAAGTAGTCACTTTTGAAAAATTATAAAAAGTAATTTATCATGTTTGTTTTTTTTTTCCTTAAACGGAAACAAACAAAGATTAAGGTTTTTATTTGATTTAGTGGTGAGTCCCTTACTCATTAAAATCTCAAGTAAGAGGTCCAAACTCTAATGTCTAGATTGATAGTATAAATTTTATGACAATTAAATTATGCTAATTTTGACCTTTTTAAAATTTAAATTGTGCAATAAGTTTACTTTAATATTTTCAACCACAACATTTACCTAACAAATTAGTAAGTTGGATATGAGTTGTCATCATTTAAGACAAAAGATACAAAAGATCTTGAGTGAAAGAAAACATTGCTTATTAAAATATGGCAACATTTGAAGGATATAGAAACAATTTTATAATTCTTGTTAATTTTGCATCGAGTTTGGTTTCTATAAAATAATGTAAGCTTTTGATAATTTCTTTTCAATGTGTTTGGATGCATATGATGTATTTTTCCATTACATAATGAAATCATATTTACACTGTAAAAAGAGAAAAAAAAAACCAAAAGAAAAAGGCAAAAAAAAAAAACAGATATCAAAGATGTTTTTATTTTTGTTTTTTTAAGAAACATAAATAGTTACGAAACATATTCTTCTTTATGATTTTTAAAAAAGAAGAAACCAGAAACCTAAATATTATCTATCGGACCCTAATTAATATCTACCATACATGCAGGTGGGATGTACTCTTATATCTTATGATCTAAAGTCCAAAAATTAACTAAAAGAAAACAAAATTTGTATAATTAAAAAAAAAAAAATTATGCCTACCTTAACCATTGATCAAAATTAGTTCATATCAGCTTCAAATTGAAGGTGAGATAGGTATACATTTGCTCTCTATCTCAAACTCTCAAAATGACCTATACACACTCACACTAACCTCTTATGGTGATCAATAACAACAATCATATCTAATATCAAATACAACTTAGAGCATCTTTTGGTTAAACTATATCTATCCTTTAATTTTCTAAGTTTATCTAAGTTGTAAAACTCGATAAACCATCAACTTTTGATATGGTAATAGATATCTTTATCCACGTATGTATATTTTTTTAATTGAATCTAAATTGTTTAACACGAAATAGAACAAGTTTAGAGGAAAAAGTATTACATTTGAGTGAATACAGGAGTTTTGATATATCTTCAGGTGGTAATGACCCTACAATGTCGTGGAGATAATGTGTTTGGAGGTCTTTACACTGGAATTAATTCAAAACATATCTTTTCGGCTAGCAAGATGGTAATTCTCATCATTTTAATTACGAAAATAGTTTATTAAAAATTTTTTTACTTTTCTTAATTTTGTTTTAGCTATATATGAATTGAGTGTTAATTATTAATTTGGTCAGGTGGAAGAGTACAGTGGGTTGAATGTACAGCCGCACAAGGCTATTGTTGGAGCTAATGCTTTTGCTCATCAAAGTGGCATCCATCAGGTTGAATTGAAGTATTTATATACAAAATTTATATTTTATTACACTTTTCTTTTATATGGTTGTATCTCCTATCTCCTAGTTTGAATCATCAACCATTTTTGGAGACTTCAAATTCTATTTATTTCTAATTATAGATCAGTAAATCATCCAAATATTGAATATTATTTAGGACATATCAAATACAAATTTAGAAGTTCAAACATTTACTTGACATTTTAAAATAATATATATAGACGTTAGACATAAAAGTCACAAGTTGAAGACCTATATTAGATATTAATTAAGGTTTATAGACTCATTACACACTGTAGCAAAGGTTTAGAGTTTAAATTTATGAATTTAATTTGTGGATATGTGAGTTTTGATGCTTAAATATGAATTTTGGTACAAACAGGATGGGATGCTTAAGCACAAAGGTACTTACGAAATCATCCATCCCGAAGAAATTGGGTATGAACGATCCAATAATGCTGGTATTGTTCTAGGAAAGCTTAGGTATGCCCTCTTTCTTTACTACTTAGTTTAGTTTAATTTGTTGTGATTTGTTTTATTTCATGGGGAAATTATTTATTAGGTTTCGTCTTACCATCTTAATTTGTATTTTATCTTTTATTTTTTAAATTTATGTTTGTTTTCTCTCAAATTTCTTACTATAAAAAAATATTTGAATTAATTCTTAGTCAAAATCTAAAAACAAAAATAAGTTTTTTTAAATGAAAATTATCTTAAAGGACAAAATTGCTGAAAATATTTACAATTAATAACAAAATACACCGTCTACCTGCTATACACCGTGATAAACTATGAAATTTTGCTATATTTGTAAATATTTTTTTTTGTTCCTTTTACTATATTTGAAAAGAGCCATTTTTGAAACTATTTTTTTAATTTTCAAAACTTGGGTTGATTTTTTAAAATATTGGTAGTAGTAATTTATGGGTGAAAATAGAATTTTAAAAGCTTAATTTAAAAAAATAAAATAAAATAAAATACAAAATAGTTACCAAGTCCCGCTAGAGGTTAAGCACGAGTTTGGAAAATAAATTAAGCAACATCATGGATATATAATTTTTAAAAGTACATGGAAATTAAGCACACACCATGTATATGTTTTCAAAAATATCTCGCGTTAAACACTAAATTTTTATGAAATTACCGTTTAACATAAAATATTTATATTTTAATAATATTATAAAAAATATCAATTTATACACTTAAAATTTTCGAGATTGTATCAATTAAAATCTTAAATTATTAATTGTATTAATTTAAGCTTTAAACTTTTGTAAGTGTGTATCAATGTTTACCCTCTCTGTTACGTTTTATATGGAAAAACATTTTGTGACACGTCTAATTTTATCAATTAAACTCATAAATTTTCATAAGAAAATTAATTTAGACTATCAATTAAGATTATTTTTTTTAAATTGTCTATTTTAATAATCTAGCATTCGAAGAAGTTTACAAATGTATAAGAATTTGTTGGATGGACGATTTTCATAAGTAATCTCAATAAATGGTTTAAATTGATTCACTTACGACTGTTGATCGAAATAAAAATTATAAATTTCACATGATATTATTCAAACAAAATTGAAAGAAACTTACAAATTGATATACTTGCAAAAGTTTAAAGTTTAAATTGATACAGTTATTACCCCAAAATTGCATCATTTAGAAGTATTTTGGCTTGAGAGAAACAATTTAGGAGAGGTGAGAGGTCTTGGAGGCTTTTGGTAATATGATTTTGTGTAACCATCAACTAGCTAGTCAAATTCATTTTGTCATTGTTATTATTATTATTTTTTTGGTTGAGTTTTGAATTCGGTCCCTATGATTTGGAAGAAATTGGAATTTAGTCTCTATAATTTTAGAAGCTAGAATTTACTCTTATATGGTTTAGAAAAAATTAGAATTTAGTCCCTATAATTTAGCAAAAGTTAGAATTCAATCCTTATATTAGGAACTATTTAGGAAAGTTTAAGAATAAATTCTAATTTTAAACTATAGTTAGGGACTAAACTCTAACTTTTTAACAGACCATGAAGACTAAATTTATAATTTATTATTTTTTTTTTCAAGGAAAGCAACCTTTGACATTTTCTTATGTTTATTTATTTCACCAAATTTCTCAGTGGACGTCATGCTCTTAAGAGTCATCTTCAAGAGGTAAATTGGGATCTCTCTTCTACATATTATGATTTTTTCATTGACATTAATTTCTATCTCATACTTTGAAATTGATAGTATATTTTCATGTCAATTGAGCTATATTTATGTTGGATAATATTGATCGTTGTTTTTTCAGCTTGGTTGTGAAATTGACAACGACAAGCTCGACAATGTATTTTGGCGTTTCAAAGCAATAGCGGGAAGGAAAAAGGTACTTTAATTTGCAAATATAATCAGCTTATACCAATTGGGATTCTACTTCAACTTATTATCAACTGAAGAACACATAAATTACAATTCATCCATAAAGATTTTCAGACTTTAATTTTTACATTTCAGGAAGTTACAGATGCAGATCTTCTAGCATTGGTATCTGAAGTTTCTAAGAAAGTTGGCATTAAAGTGGCTGAAAAACAAACATCATCTGCATGAAATTTTTGGATTAAGTTTTGTAGTATTCGAATGTTGCTTTTCCATTTTTTTTTTCCTGCTGCTTTGCTTTCGGTAGTGTGGTCTTGATACTACCATCTCGGTTCTTTTGGCTCTATTTCTCTACTAATTTATTTAGTTTGCCTTAAATGAGATATTAATTCTAACTATGATCGTGGAAGTTATGGTGGGTTGTATGTTCTAAAATCTCGTAAACTAGTAGGAATGTACTTTTGATGCTTGAGATTTGTATTAATAAGTTTTAAAATAGACCCTTAGTAAATTTTAGTATATTATATTTTTAATTATATAGTATTATTATATATTATTTTGAATATTAAAAAGTGAGGAACGAAGAAGAAAGATAAATAAATAATAAATAAAATAAAAAATAAAATCCACGGCAGACCACCTCCGATTTATTTATTTTTATAAAGTATGATATTATTTAAAGAAAAATCGGTGGCATTCAAAACTAAGAAAAATTATTTTAAATGATAAAACTGCTGAAAATATTTACAATTAATTGCAAAATATCACGGTCTATCGCGATAGACCACGATAGACTATTATCTGTTTCACGATAGACTACTATTTATGTTTATAGTGACATAGATAATAGTTTATCATGATCTATCGCAAATAGGTTATGAAATTTTATTATATTTATAAATATTTTGGTTCATTTTGCTATATTTGAAAAGAGTAAAAAAAAAACTAATTGATTAGAAAATTTAGGATATAAAATTTGGTTTATGTGAGAAAAATATTGAATATATAAAATTAATTTTAATTTATAGATAATAAAATTGAAAAATTTTACGTAGATTCTACTATAATATATTTTCAAAAGTTTGTAGGAAATAGAATTTAATATTAGTGAGAATATGATATATGTGATTAAGAAAGTTTTTCTAGCAAATTTATAAATAACCAATTTTACCAAATATTTTGTTAAGATTTTCATGTAATCACTCTCGAAAGCAATCTTAAATATAGTTCAACTTACAACCTAAGTAGTAATTGGTAGTCAACGCAAGTGTAGGTAAAATTTGTTGAAATAATTAAATATAAGTGCACTATTGCAAAATGGGGCACAAACGAAAAATATATAGGCTATCAAAGGGGTATAAAGAATCAACTACATCCTAGCAATTTCGTCAGACCATGATGTTAGAGCAACGTCCCAATGCTTTTTTTGTAGCATTTGAATGTTAGCTTTTGACTTTTTTTTATTTATTTATTTTTTTTTTTTTGGTAGTGCGGTATTAATATTATCCTTTCAGTTGTTTTGACTCTATTTCTCTTCTGATTTTTTTTTAGTTCTCCACTTTTGTCTAATCAACTCTATTTTCTCAAAGCGTAAAAGCTATCAAGAGATAGATAAAATATGACACTCTCTTAGATAAGCCATTAGTATAAAACTATGATCATTCGATTTATAATAGAAAGTATGTCTCAAAACTTCTTAAATTAAAATTTATTATTTATAAATAACTTTGATTAATTCTATTTGTGAAAACGTTTCTTTGAAAAAATTTAAATATGAGTACTAAGTATCTTTTAATAATTTTGATTAAAATTCATGAACTAAAGGTGGGTAAATTAATATATAATTATCTATTATTTACTAAAACATCCCAAATTTTTAGACCAAATACCATTAACCTTTTGTACAATCCAAACATTAGTTAACAAACCTAGACTTAAAAACCTTAGGCTTAACAACAAACCAACTAATAGCCGTTTAAATTGATAGAACCGTTAAGTAATTTATTTAATTTTTAGGAAAGAATCAATCACCCCCAATCTTTTCAATTTGTTTCCATTTTTATCTCATTTTTAATTCATTAAATTACACGTCAAATTTATATTAATATTACAATTTTAATTTTTTTAGTACAACCAATGGTAGGATAAGCGATCAAACCTCTAACCTTTAGGGAAAGGTCATGTGAATGATCTTGTTGTCTGTTGAGCTCTACGCTCACCTTGATTGTAATTTTAACTTAAACTAAAGAAAAAAATATTACAAAATTTGCAAACTTGAACATAATTTAACTGGTTTAGCACATATACTCTTGAGTTGGGAGGTTAGATGCTTTGATTCTCTTAATCACAAGTTGTTGAATTAAAAAAAAAATGCATTGCAAAAATTAAATAAAGTGTATACATTTTAGGGCCCATTTGGATTGTCTAGGAAAAAAATATTTTTAATTCATTTTCATTTAAATACTTTTGATTAGGAAAAAAAGTCAAATTGCAAAAAACCACCCATGAAGTATGGTGGTAGTTGCAATTACACCCTCAAACTTTCAATTGTAAAAATTGGGCCCCTAAACTTCTACAAGTGTTAAATTTGGATTCTCAAGCTTACAACAATTTTAGAAATTAGACCCACAAATGATGAAAATTGAACCCTCAAACTTATATAAATCTTACATTTTATGCAATTATGAAACTTTGAAGGTCCAATTTGACCAAATTTTAATTTTTGACTACTTTTGAGGGCTCAATTTTTGAATTTGAAAAATTAAGGGTATAATTTCAACTACCACTATGCTTTAGGGGTGGATTTTGTAATTTGTCAAAAAAAAAAAAAAACACAGTTTAAAATAAAAACACTCATGCATTTGAAAATTCATTTTTCAAAAGTGATTTTATATACAAGTTTGTTAGGGTTATTATATATTAAAAGTGTTTCTATTAATGTTAAATTACTATAACGACTATAAAATACTATGAACAAAGGTCGTTGACAACGACAATGACACTAGAGGTGGGTGCAGGAATTCGCAAAGGTAGTCACTAGAGGTGGCTGGTGGCCAAGTAGGTTATCGGTGGTGATTGCTAGAGGTGGTTGTCAGATGGCAGTGATACTGGTACCCACAACAACACATTAAAAATAAGGTAGAAGACTATTGAGAGCATTTTGATAATTTTAAAAATTATACACATTAGAAAAAGGTTAACCATTAAACATTCAAAAATCATTTTTCATATACTCATTTTTTTAAAAAAATTATTTTGAGTGATTGTTAAATATTCATATTTTTTTCCAAAATGACTTACTTGTCAAGCCTAAACAATTCAAAAGTTAAACTAAACTCATGCTTAATAATTAACAAAGTTTCTTTTATTATTCATTTTCTTTACCTCCGGTTCTCACTCGCCTACCCGATACAATGGGATTGAGCAAAACGCACATAAAATCGGCTAAACCCTACCAACGCCATTGAAGAGTGTAATTTTCACATCTAAAACCCTTCGCCATCCGCCATGGCTGCAGCTCTCTCCAGAACTCCAAGACGCCTGTTCCTCCCCTCCAGACTCCATTCTTTCACATATTCAACTACTCCACCGCTTCAACCAAACTCCGATTCCCCTTTCCCTTCATTTCGTGCTGCTAAATCCGCCATTTTGTCTCAATCAGATCCCGAAAAGCTTGCCCAATCCTTTATCCAAGCTTCCAACCTTCCCGCCTTCCGCCGCTACCGCCCAATCTACCACCATTCCATCCGCAAACTCGCCCGTGCTCAACGCTTCGACCTCATCGATGGCATCATTCAATCCCACCACAAATCCCCCTCCGCCATTTCTGAAGGCTTCTGGATCCGCCTCATCATGCTCTACTCTAGCGCCGGCATGGTCGATCAAGCGCTCCGCACTCTTGATCAGGTAATCCTTCACAAACCCTGCGATCTGTCAGAGAAATCGCTCTCTGCTGTTCTCTCTGTTTATCTCGACAATTCCATGCCCGAGAAGGTCCATGAGATGTTCAGATCCATTCCGGATAGGATTGGTGTTACTCCGACGGTGGTTTCCTACAATCTGGTATTGAAGGCTTTTGTTCAGCAAAACGATCTTCAATCGGCTCGGAATTGGATCGATGAGTTATACAAGGATGATGCTAAAGTCGTCCCTAACATTGACTCCTACAATATTTTGCTAGGAGCGTACTGGAACAATGAAGATCCGGTCGGATTTGATGGGATTGTCAAGGAAATTTCAAAGAGAGGTTTGGAATTCAATTTGGCTACTTACAATTACAGGATTTTGAGGCTGTGCAAGAACAAGGAGTGTGCTCGGGCCAAGAAAATGCTGGATGAGATGGTTTCAAAGGGTGTGAAACCCAATTCTCGTAGCTATGATGCAATCATCCATGGGTACTGCAATGTTGGGGATATTGAATCGGCTATGAAAGTTCTGAAGAGTATGCTGGAGGATGGCTATGTTTCTCCCACTTCCCGAAGCTATTATAGTTTGCTTCGAAGCATGGTTAAGGAGGGGGAGTTTGATTTGGCGTTGGAGACATGTAGAGAGATCATAAAGAGGAGATGGGTTCCTCCATTTGAGGCAATGGAGGTCCTGGTTCGTGGGTTGGTGGATATGTCGAGGGTTGAAGAGGCAAAAGAGGTTGTTGAGAAGATGAAGAAGAGGCTCAAAGGGCCTGCTGTGGATTCATGGGGAAAAATTGAAGCTGCTCTTTCTCTGTAGACTGAATATTGGGTTGGGATTACAGAGAGATCTGTGAGACTTTGATGTGTTTGTCACTGGTTACATAACATCCACGCACATACTTGATTTTGATATGTTTTGTAGGTTATGTAGCGTGGAAAAGTTAGCGAACAAGCGACCCATAGCCATTGGATTTAGATTTAGATTTAAATAACCATTAGTTATAGACTCGAAATGGGTTTGACGCAATACTACCATTTCGTGACATGGCTTCGTTTTATACGACAGTCATTTGGAAGATTTGAGATGTGTTGGTGATTATTTTTATGAAAGCCAGGCAACTGGATGGTGATTGAAGTTTTCTATTTAACAAGAAGAAGAGCATCAAATTCTCACTTATATCTGGCTTTGTTGCTGCACCACCCGTCTATCATACTGGTATGGAGGTTGCTACTTGTTTGCTCTTCTTCTGCCTGTTTTTCCTCTGTTTTAAATGAAAGGAATGATGAGTTTTACATTACTACTGCCATTTTCTTCCTTGGACACCATGAGTTTGATATAGAAGTTAGAACCAAGAATTGAGTCTATTAAATCACTTGGGTTCATCTAAAAACAATCTAGCAATTAGAGGATATCTATTTTATAAATGTAGTGAGGTATCTTTTGTATGTGTGAGATTCTCAACTTGATCCTTCGAGATGATACTTATTTGGGTTCGCCATTTTTTAACCATCGAAAGCCCTTTAGAGTTTCATCTTCTATCTTATAAACATCGTGAAACCTTTTAATTTTTCCACTTTAATAAGAGGGAATAGGAATAGGTAGAAAGATTACTGTATGGATCGGCTCCAAGAATGTAGCATTCTAGTAACTTATTGGGTGTAGATTCATTCAAAATATGTCAATAATTTATCTCTAGCAGCTACACTGGCGGTTTATGTGCTGATTCTTGATCTTTGGAAATAGGAACGAATGGAGTGATGCGTGTTTTCCATTACTTATTTTAAGCGGAAAAACAAAACAGGAAGGATAATCCATTTTCCTTTGGTTTTTAATCAGACTATTTTTGCTATGTTTGATATAATACTCCATTTTCATATTTTAGATTAGTTTTTTTTATTTTAATTCGTCATGGCGTGAGAGCTACCCCCCGGGAGAAGTGCAAGAAAAGAAAAAACTATGACATCAACGACACCATTTCACTCAATTTCGTTTTAACATTGCTTTTGAGAAATAGCGAATTATTTGAAGGTTAATTTAAATTTAATTAGTATATTTTTTAATTTTTAATAAATCTTTAAAATAATTTAATTTTTCAAAATTAGTTTTTTTTAATCAAAATTAGTTATATAATCATAATAATTTTTGGCAAGAAAATATAATTTGTTATTTATTTTGAAAATGCTAATAGATAATATTTTTTTAAAGTAATCAACAACCATTTTACAATGGCAATTTGGATTGTTATCTGTTGAAGGTATCATTGCACCATTTCAAGTTTTAACTTCCACCAAATATTTTAAAATATTTCTAATGGTTATAGTTTTGAGAAGTTTATGAAATGTCAAAGTTAATATTGCAACTCTTGTAAGAATAAAGTTATTTTTGAAATAAATGACAAATTTTTAAATTAGTCAAACATTTGAAAAGTTAGCGGGCATAACTCAACTGTACTTAACATATACGCTTTCCCTTGAGGTATTTTTATTTATAATTAATTAGTTGAGTTAAGCTTCACGCATCGTGGAAGCAATTCTAATCATCATGAAAGTCCAAAAATTAAAATAATGTTAAAGTACCATTTGGTTCACACACTTTGCGTATCCATTTTATTATGGTGCACGTGCTTTCAAATGTCTAATTTTAGTTCATGTACTTTCGATAACTTTAAGATATGTTTTTTTGTTTTTTTTGTTTTTGTTTTTTGTTTTTTGTTTTTTTTAATTTATCTTTAAAATAGTTTCTATGAAGAGTTGATTTGTAAAAAGAAAAAAAAGAAAAACTCCTAGCATTGCCTGCATAAATTCAAAAGATTATATTTCCGCAACATCTATTCTTACATGTAAAGTAATGTTTTTATTTAACCAATTTCCGTAAAATTGAATTTCATATGATTAAATTTAAAACTTATGACAAATTGTAAAAATTATCCCAAAGTATGATGGTTGTTGTGATGACACCTTTAAACTAAAAATGGTTGTAGAAATTGGAACTACAATAATAAAAATTGAACTCTCAAATTTATACCATTGTTAAAATTTCAACAATCATGTAAATTTGAGAGTTGGAGAAGATAATTACAACTTATTTTTACAGTTTGCCCTAAAATTTATTAAAAGTACATCGGGTAGATTACAGAAACAAAAGTGGAAGCGATGACTAAAATGGA
Source organism: Citrullus mucosospermus (assembly GCA_030954485.1). NCBI lineage: Eukaryota > Viridiplantae > Streptophyta > Magnoliopsida > Cucurbitales > Cucurbitaceae > Citrullus > Citrullus mucosospermus. The sequence goes on from CM062064.1 coordinate 28,292,201, forward strand.
AATAGGACCAAAATGCTATTATTATTATTATTATTTAAAAAAAAAAAAAAAAAAGTTTTGATTTCATTGTGACGAACCCGGTTCACCCCATCAAAGCGAGGGACTGAGAAAAAGCAGTGAAGATTGAAGAAGCATAGACGAACCAAAAATTCGAAAGTCTCCAACGCAACGCAACTCAGGTAACCCTATCACTCGTCTCTTCTCCATTTTCCTCGTACCTGTATTTGCTTCGAGATCCATTCTCTCCACTACCCTATGATTCAATTTTCATGCCTTCTTTCTTTATCTTTATTCATCGCTCCATGATTTCTGTTACCTCTACTTTTCCTATCGAAATCTATATTCTTGCAACCCCATCGCGAGGATTTATGCTGTCTATATTAGGTTCTTTCTGAAATTTTGATTTACTACGTACACTTTCTCTTTGTCTAAACTGGCGAATCTTTTGTGCAGGTCTTAACTTTGATTTCATGAAAATTGGTAAATAATGGCTAGCTATGCGGGTAAAGGAGCCCCCTCAAATGGGTCTATCTACATCTGCAACCTGCCTTATGGGACAGATGAGAATATGCTTGCTGAATATTTTGGGACAATTGGGGTATTAAAGGTTGGGAAATTTGCTTGCTCGTTTCTATGTGTATTTGCCTTTTGTTGTATTAGTACTAGTCTATCTCAAGATGCTTTACTTTCATTTTTTAATAGCTATTGCACTTTTCTTTTTGTCGTTTGTTTAATCTTCAAAGAGAGACAAGCGAACAGGTAGACCAAAGATTTGGTTGTATCGTGATAAATCAACGAATGAGCCTAAAGGAGATGCTACTGTAACATATGAGGATCCACATGCAGCATTAGCGGCTGTTGAATGGTTTAACAATAAGGATTTTCATGGTAGTATTATTGAAGTTCATATAGCAGAGTCCAAAAGTAAGGATGATCTTTCATTTAATGTGGGGGTGGATCCAATTGTTGCTGCTGGTGATGATCTTGGTTTTGAGGAAAATGCTGCCGCTATGAACGGGGGCGGTGGAAGGGGGAGAGGTCGTGGTGATGCTCCAGGGAAAGCATGGCAACAAGAGGGAGATTGGCTGTGTCCAAATACAAGGTCTGTGATGTGATATTGGTGAGCAGCTCCTTCTTGCTTCTTTCAATTAATCAATCTCGGTTGTCTTCTAGCTTTTTCACTTATTGTTGTTTAAATGGGTTCTCATGCTTTATCCTACTGGCAGTTGTTCCAATGTTAATTTTGCATTCCGTGGTGTGTGCAATCGATGTGGAAGTGCTCGACCTTCTGGTGCTGCTGGTAGTGGTGCAGGCTCTATAGGTCGTGGCAGGGGCCGTGGCACTAGCAACCAGGACTCTGGAGGCAATAGTCGGCAAGTTGGTGGCCCTACTGGGCTCTTTGGTCCAAATGATTGGCCTTGTCCAATGTAAATATAATTTTCTTTTACTTATATGCCACCAGCATATTCTACTCTGCCTTAGGTTTACTCTTGTAGGAATGTATTACTTTTGCATTTCCTTTTCAGTAATGTCATCAATTGGTATGTTATGAATTAGAGTCAAATTTTGTAAAACCTACTAAATTCATTGATTTTTTTTTTCAGTGAAAATATACAGATCAAAGTGGATAATATTTAGTTAGAACCTAGAAGATAAAAGCCCATTCAAATAGAGAAGTAGAAGAAGATAGTATGGTTTGTTATCAAACGACAGGAAGTTCTCTCTCCAATAATTGATTCCCCATATCTTTGTATCCAGTCTTTGCTGCTGGTTTATCATATGGAATAGAATAAGCATTAAAGAGGATGACGCTGACACATTTGATTTCATGAAGTTTTTGCATTATATTTTTACTTTATTGTGTATTTGGGTGTTTTTTGTTTTTTAATATTTTTAAATATCATGGGAATTGTAAGGATGCATCTCTGGAGAAGGATCCGAAGGAGCAATGGCAATGTTAGTTTGAAGTTTTGGGAGAAATGTTCTCTTGTATGGTTATTTGTTTCTAGATACTCACTCTGGGGTTGGATAATACTGCTTGCTTGTGTAACTGGTTCTTCCTCGTGCTTTATGTTTCAGGTGTGGTAACATTAATTGGGCAAAGCGTACAAAATGCAATATTTGTAACACAAACAAACCTGGTCATAATGAGGGTGGCGTGAGGTATAACATTAACTTTTTTTTTTTTTGGTTACATTTTTTCTTTGAAAAGCATATGATCTTATTTTCTGTTGACGTTGCTTGCAGTTTTGTTTTTTATTCTTTTTTAAAATCTAAATTTTTAGTTTAAGGCGGCAACTTTTGACTTTTGATAGTAAATGCACTTAGGTATTTCTGTAGGGAAATGTCACCTTTTATTTGAGTAAGATGTGCTCTAGACTTTCTAACAAATTGACGTGAAATTGACTTTTGAGATTGACTTTTGAGATTGACTCCCCAGATCAATCAGTTCAATTTAAAGGAAATTTATGATATATATGCAGTATTGTGAACTTTAACTTTTTGGTTTATCTGAAACACTAGTTTAGAAAATGGAAATCCAGACCTGTTGTGCCTTGAATGAAAAAGATAATGGGAATCCAGACATTACTTGGCCTTCTAACATTTTTTGTCTTGAAAATATGAGATTTTTACCAATTTTACTTGACCTTTAACATTTTTTTGTCTTAAAAATATGAAATTTTTACTCGAATATGAACATAGCTCAATTGATTAGAGCATGCTCTCGACTAGGAGGTTAGAGTTTTGCATCCTCCCACCCCTCAGTGTTACTACTTCGATAAACTTTCTCTTTGATTGTGGTCTTTTTTATCATACTTAAAGGGAATAGACAAGTGTTTTGATCATACAAACGAAATGATTTGTAGACTAGCTCGGGAGTGATTTTGAAATGGTTAAAATCACTTAGGGTAATGCTCTATTTGGGAATAGTCATTATTCAAAATCATTTTGAAACATGCTTTTAAGGATTTAAAAGCAATTTTAATAGTATGAAAGTCGTATTTAAAAGTGTAGAATCAAACATTAGATTGATTTTGACTGACATTTTAGAAAAATGGTTTTAACAATTTCAAAGTCATTTTGAAATATGCCCTAATGCCTACCATGACCTCACTGGAATAGATCTGTTCATTAGGTTGTTCAATTGTGTTATTGAGTTGTCTAATAATAATAGCCTACTACAAAATCTTCTATGATTGAACAGAGGAGGGCGTGGTGGAGGTTACAAAGAACTTGATGAAGAAGAGTTGGAGGAGACTAAACGACGGCGACGAGAAGCTGAAGAAGTAAGATGGTGGACCATTATTTTGAGGAAAACAGTTTTCTGATTGTGATTTGACGATCTTTTAATTATTGTATCAGGATGATGGTGAGATGTATGATGAGTTTGGAAACCTTAAGAAGAAGTTTCGTGCCAAATCCCAGCAAATGGAAGCTGGTCGGATACTACCAGGTGCTGGGAGGGCTGGATGGGAAGTTGAGGAACTAGGTACGAGTCTGTCCACTAACACCATGCAGTTGACCTTGAAATTATTTTGTGAATTCTGCTTGTGCATGTCTGTTAAATAAGCTTGCAATCTCATAGGAGAATTTTGCACCCGAGGTGGCTGGTTAAGATATACTCCGTCTCTCTCTGAGTGACACTACTCGGAGATTGATTGTTCAGATCTTTGAGGGGTGTTTGGGCTAAAGAGTTGGAGAGTAGGAAGTTGGAAAGTGTGGAGTTGTGAATTCCACTCCTTGTTTGGCCCAAGGAGTTTATGGGTTCTCCTACTAAAAAACATCAATTTTATATATTATTAATTTCTTGCACGTGGGAGTTTACAACTCCACTCCTTATCCCAAATCCTTATCCCAAATGTGCAGTCTGAGTGAGTTTAACAAGGTTTTTTTTTTTTGTCTCCAAAGTTTGGGCCTTTGGGGCACGTGCGGGCTTTAAAAAAATTTCTGGTAAAACATTTTCTGTTATGTTTGAGAAGTTAAAAGGAAATTAAAAAGAAGGAAGCATAATGGAGAAATAAGCTGTGTTGAATTTATTATGTTGCGATTGGCAGGAACAAACCCTTATCCCAAATACTATGATGATCGTACTGATTATCCTGAAAAATGATTAGTTTGAAATAAAGCTACCTAATTACATGTTTTGTAAACTTCTTCCAGGTGTAGTTGAGAAAGATAGGAGGGAGAGGAGTAGAGACCGAGGAAGGGAATGGGATGACCGAGACAGGGACCGAGACAGCAGCAGAACTAGAGAAAGAGAAAGCAGGGAAAGACATCGGAGTCGAAGTAGGGAGCGGGATAGGGGAAGAGATCGTGATCGAGATTACGAGTACGAGCGAGACAGAGAGTATGGGAGGGACAAGGACCATCGGAACAGGCACCGATATTGAGAACGAGTGGGGGTTTGTCTATGAATTGGTAACCGGTGGGGATATAATTTTGTGGGAGAGGGGGAATGGTCGAAACATTTGGTTTAAAAAAAAAACAATATGGTAGAACCTCGTGGGTCTTATTTTTTCTGAAAGATATTCTATTTAGTGATGTGATACATCTTTTTGTTACTTGAAGAATTTTATCAGATTACGAATTGAATTTGCAAAGCGATTGGACTTGTTTGGCTGGCCTTTCACCACACCAATTCCAAATTTGGAGGTTTGAGTTCCTCTGTTTTCACTGCCTTTTGCAATCCTATAAACTTCACAGTTCAGGTTTATAACTTTAAAACTAAGAACAAAATCGCCTATAATGCACAGCAACGAAGGATGGATAATTCAGAATTTGTGATCAAAGTATGCCTACCTACCTTCAATGAACAAATGGGTGTTCAAAGCCTTCTTGGTTAAGTTACAAAAGCTTTGAATGTTCCAACACACCTTGTTAAAGTGCAAAGAAAGTACTATATTGTTAGGAGATACACTTTAAGCGTAAACAAAGTCTTATGTTGGTTAAACAAGAGAGAGTCATAATATATAAGTAAAAGTAAAATCATGAGAGTTTATGTCTAAAGTAGATCTATTATAGAGATAGGTGTAAATGTTCCTTAAGGAATAGAAAGTAAAGTGAGTTGTATTCAAATGAAAATACAAAATAACCAAAAGTACTATGAAAATCAACTAATTAAAAAATGGCCGAAGATGCTATGGTGTACTTTTGGTTTTGATTAATTTTGGTCTTTATATTTTCATCTTTTGTTCATTTTGGTTATTATATTTTAAAATTGTCCATTTTGGTTATTGTATTTTTAACTTTGATTCATTTTGGTTTTTATACTTTGAAAAAGTGCCTATTTTAGTCTTTTCATTTTTATTTTTCTTTCATTTTTAAGCATTTTTAAGGAATCAACATGGTCACCTTGAAAGTTCAATGACTAAAATGAACAAAAATTGAAAATATAAGGACTAAAATAAACATTTTGAAAGCAGAAAGACTAAAATGAACCAAAAGCAAAATACATGGACCAAAGTAATATTTAAGGGTAATTGTTATGGTCAGTACTTTTAAGACTAATAATTAAGTGTATAACATCATTTTTAAAGAATTGCAAATATAGCAAAATCTATCAATGATATATTTTAACAATAGACTATATCGTCGATAAATTTCTTTCAATGATATAGTCTATCATTGAAAGATTTCGAGAGTTAAATGTAAGTGTCTGCATATCATAATGTATCTACTAATACTTTGGACTAACTATATTTGGAACAACCCTGTTAATTAAACTTATGTTTTACTATAATCCCACTTTACAGATATTTTAAAAGTGGCATTAAGTATTCAGGCCAAACTCGCTCTAAAATCGGCAATAAGTGAGGGGACAAAGATGAATCGGTTCGGATCGCTTCAAATTCAGACCGAACCGAATCCCGAGCCGCTCATGTTAAGCCGAATAAATACCGGCCCAAGCCCAAGTGTAAATTGGAAAAGCGCCAACCCTAACCCTAAATTTCCCACCCTTCCTCTCGTTTCCTATCGCCGGTGTCTGTCGTGGTCTGCAGCTGCACGTCCGCAACCGGCTCTATATTTTCTACGAGCAGATTCTAGCTTCGAACCTCATCGAAAATGCGTCCAATCTTGATGAAAGGCCATGAACGGCCATTAACTTTCCTCAAGTACAATAGGGATGGCGATCTTCTTTTCTCCTGCGCCAAGGATCACAACCCCACCGTCTGGTACGCCGACAACGGCGAGCGATTGGGAACTTATCGTGGTCATAATGGTGCCGTTTGGTGCTGTGATGTCTCCAGTATGTTTTACCTTCTTATTTTTACCTTGTGTTTATTTGGATTGGCTAATTGAGTAAGCTGAGACTGAATTTGTGTCCGATTCTACTTTAATTTCAGGAGATTCTATGCGTCTTATCACTGGAAGTGCGGATCAGACGGCAAAATTGTGGAATGTACAAACTGGGCAGCAACTCTTCTCCTTCAATTTCGATTCACCTGCTAGGGCAGTTGATTTCTCTGTCGGTGATAAGCTTGCGGTGATTACCACTGATCCTTTCATGGAGTTGCCTTCTGCTATTCATGTTAAACGCATTGCCAGAGACCCCTCGGAACGTAAGCTATGTTTTTCTTTCTTTCTTTCTTTCTTTTTTTTGGTAGTTTTTTGATTATTTAATAAGCGTCAATATTTGGTTCTTATACACTGTGGTGTTATTCTTTGAATATGAATTCCATTCAGTTGAAGGTACTTTTTTCCTTCCTTTTAGTTATCATTTTAGTACTTCGTCTCATTATTTTGAATTATTGATCGTGCACTTGAGTCGTATAATGCATGTTTCAAGGAATTTGATGGAATAAATTCTGTTTGCTTAATCATGAATAATCTTTCAGCATTGTTCTTTTGAAGCACACAAATATTGATTGTGAACGAGAATCTTGTTGTAGCTAACTTGAAAACTGTTTTATTGCCAAGTAATATGACTTTCATATATAATTGCTTGTCTTCAACATGCATATTTACATGCAATAAACTTACAATAGCTTTGAGGAAAAAAGCAATTTTCTCAGTCGTAGAATGATCCTAAGTCCCAGGAACATCTAGATCATATAATTTGTGTTAGATTACTGTATGACTTGTATGTGCTTTATTGGTTTGGATGCTTGTTCTCCCCTATAACAATTAATGGGCTCACGCTACTATAAGCTGGTTTTGAAAGAAATGCTTCAGTGGATATTGCTAAATTCAAGAATTTTGTGATTAAAATGAATATTTATTTATGGCTTTAAGTGATTTACATATGCTCATTGAAGTGTTTGTGGTATGCTGCAGAGACTGGTGAATCTGTGCTTGTTCTTAAGGGTCCCCAGGGAAGAATCAATAGAGCTGTTTGGGGGCCTCTAAATAAGACCATTATAAGTGCAGGAGAAGATGCTGTTATTCGCATTTGGGATTCTGAGGTAATGTTTATCCTATTGGGTGCTTATCGAATAGTATAATAATTTATTATGACTACTATTCTCTTATAAAAGTATAAGAACATTCTGTATGTATTTTATTGGATGCTGGACTAGATCTTTCATATTTGAACCGTTTTTTAGTTTTTAACTATAAGTTCATAACTATGCAGTGTATTCATTTAAAAAGAACTGTGCAATATTACATACATCTTCAACATTTCGTCATTACAATTAAAACTATGATCTGGGTAGATTTATTTCGTTTAAACTATAATGGGACATTAAGTGGAACTAATCTTTATCGTTCCCAAATCTTTGACCCGGAAGCTGGTTCTAATGTGGAAATCTTTCCATCTCTTACATGGGAACCTATGTTTGTAAGGCAAGCCAAATTCCCTTTTCAAAAATGCTGTTTGCTCATTTGCTGAGGAATGCCCTCTTTCTACCTTTGCAACTCCTAGAAAGTCTTCTTATGGAATTTGATAGTGAAAAGAATTTCCCGAAAGCTTGATAGGTGGATTAGAAACTCTTTTGTGAGAGAGGTAGAGGTAGATTCACCCTCATAAAATCTTTCATCTGATACCCCTTCGCCTTTTACATGTGCTATTTAGAAGATAGTCTTGCTTCTCACGGGGTCTAAGCATTATGTGTGGTATTGCTCTCCCATGAGTAATGCTTTTTGATCGATTTATGAATGAGACTATCTATTTCATCCCATAAAATCAAAATGTACGTAAAGTGAAGGATTCCAGACCCATTAGTGTGGTAACTAATTTATATAAGGGATACTTGTATGGTCTTTGCAGAATGGTTGGGGGGAGTGTCCTCTGACGCTATTTATGAATGTTGAGGGGCGGGCTTTCTTTGTTGGGAGATAGATTCTGGATGTGGTTTTCCTTGGCCAATGAGGCGATTGGGGAGCTAGCAGGAGGGATTAGATTGTTTTCAAACTAAACTTCCTAGGTTGGTTCTATCCTTGAGATGATAGGAGTTCTTTCATGGAATGATATCCATGGAGGGGGGAGGTTGTGTCTAATATGAGTGACTAGGGCGGGTGGGTTAGGCATTGGGAACTTGGACAAATGATGTTGTCCTCCCAGCTAAGTCGCTTATTCTAACCATAACCCCAGCAACTTGTCTTTGAAGTTTTCATTTGGACTTGTCTATTATGCTCTCCACCTAAAGAAGTTGCACTTCAGACTTCATTAATTGAGTGTATGAATAAAGTTGAAACATGGATCAAGTGTCAAGAATGTGTAATAAAAGAACAAGAATATTTAATACAGTATATGTAAGAGGTAAGGTTTAATATATATTTTTGGAATTACGTATCTATGTTGCATTTAGATAGACGTTGAGGTAAGGGCCAACAAACATTTCCCTACTGTCTACACTCTTATTTGCTGCTAAGATTATCATCTTTGAACTATAATCAAGATGTGCCGTTGCTGAATTTAAATATTTAACTTTTTGTTTATTGATTTTGTGACTTCTATAACTTCTTTTATGTTTCTTGGTGAATCTAACTTATTCTCCACTTGATGTTTAACTGAACTACAGACAGGTAAACTTTTGAAAGAATCAGACAAGGAGACAGGCCATAAGAAAACAATAACTTCCCTTATGAAATCTTCTGATGGTTCACATTTTATTACTGGTTCTTTGGATAAGTCTGCAAAGGTACCATACAGATCTCTTATTCTCACCCTCATTCGACACACACACACACATCTGGTTGATAGATTAGACTTTTGGTGGTTTAATATACATTATTTTTAATTTCAGCTGTGGGACACTAGAACATTGACGCTTATCAAGACGTATGTGACGGAACGGCCAGTCAATGCAGTTACAATGTCTCCACTTCTTGATCATGTATGTATACGTGAGCGTGAGCTGCCGAAGCAGCATTTCTAGAGTTCTGTTTCTGAGACATATTTGTTTTATGCTTGATTGTTCGATATGTTGTCAAATGTCTTGACCCAGATTTTTTTTTTTTGACTTTCAGGTGGTGCTTGGTGGTGGTCAGGATGCTTCGGCTGTGACAACAACTGATCATCGTGCAGGAAAGTTTGAAGCTAAATTTTTTGACAAGGTTTGATCTTCTGTTGCAGTCTTCTTGTGACCAATAGAGTTAGAGTCAGTTCGGTTGTATGATATTTCTCTTTTGTCTGATAGATCCTTCAAGAAGAGATTGGAGGCGTGAAAGGGCATTTTGGACCCATCAATGCTCTGGCTTTCAATCCCGATGGAAAGAGGTATGGTGTGACTAACCAACCAGTGCATTGATTGGCTAAATATTTTACAGTGATTGATATGCTCATTATGGATTTGGTTTTCTTTTAGTTTTTCAAGTGGAGGTGAAGATGGTTATGTAAGACTGCATCATTTTGACCCCGATTACTTCAACATCAAGATTTAAATTTGCTGAGCGGGAAGGGATACTATTTTTTTGCGTTTCGGGATGCAGTTGTGTGTGGGGGCCTTGGTGACGAAATTTGCACAGCCATGTATTAATGATAGGCTTTATTTATTGTAGTCAAGAACCTTGCCTCTTAGATTTTTTACATCATGGTGATTAATTCAAATATCTTGTGGAATGATATCCGTATTTTGTGTGACGAGAGGCAGAGTCTTAGAGCAAACGTGCTACATGTGGAATTCGATTGCAGCTATAGTTAGCACCTTCAGTTCGTTTTAAATTATAGCTAATCCCCTAGAAGAGGTTCATACAAAATGCACTTGCTTTGGCTGGAGACATGCAAGATTTGTAATGATCAGAATAATTTTTTGCCTTATTGCTGTTTAAGTGCCTTACCATCAAAATCAAAGTCGAGATTTTGAATGTTGCTGGAAGATTACTTGGGTTATTGGCCTTAAATTTGGTTAGACGAGTATTTTACTATTTTATCGAGTGATTTAGATAAAAACAAAATAATGTATTTATTGGATTTTGTACAAAATTACCCAAAAAGTATTATTACCAAAAAAAACTACTAATGTCACCGTTGAATCCGCTTGTAAACTCAGCCTAACTTGTGAGTAGCAACGTTGTAGAGAAATTCTATAGTGTTATGAGATATGACTTTATACCTTTATTTATGGGCCATTTAATTAATGTATGTTTGGGAGTGATTTTTAAGTTATTAAGATTACTTGTCATTTTTAGGGTAACTTTAAAATATGATTTTAATTACTCAAAATTACTAGGTTTCTCTGCAAAAACTGTCATAGATTAGTTTTGTTGGGCAGAATATCACTGTTAACTGTCCTAAGAATCTTGATTTTTGGTTTAGGTGTACCTTAGCCTTCCATAAAATCTGTTTGATTACTTCCTAAATTTCCCCTTGTGAAGATTCCATAGTGCAAGTACTTTCCCCTCGTTATCCTTGCTAAGATTGGTTGTTTACCAATTTTCCAACTTCACTTGACAAACATAGTTTTACTGCGATGGTTTCATGTCCAATGATTTTTTTTTTTTTTTGGCCTCTTTTCTTGTGTCATGGACCGCTATTCAAATCTTGCAAATATACACCTTACTTTTTTGTGGCTCAACAATACAAATCTCAAAGTTGATTGAGAGTATGTTTGCATTCACTTGAAAAAAAAAATATTTTGAAAAATTCATTTCTATTTAAATACTTTTAATTAAAATTAAAAATACTTATGTGTTTGACAATTCTTTGTCAAAATGTACATACAAGCTTGCTTGGTTTGTTAGATTGTAAAAGTCTTTGTTAATTTCAAATTACCATAAAAGACAACTAGAAAATATAATTAATTAAAAATTTGAAATAATAGTTGCCATTGAGGTTAGGTGGTAGTGGTTGCCAGAGGAGGTGGTCGGTGGTGGTAGCCAGCGGAGTTGGGCACTGGTGGTGGTGGTCAAAAATAGTCGGAGGTGGCTGATGGAGGGCTGTCGAAGCAATGACAACCCAGTGGAAGAGAAGTAAAAGGTTATTGAGGATATTTTAGCAATTTTAAAAATTATATAAATTAAACACATAAAATTGCTTTTGAATGTTGGTTATAAATAGAGTTGTTTAAGTGACACAGATCGGACAAGCATGGGCAAGGACATCGACTTGGGCACTTTGCGTTAAAAAATCTCCCAGCAATGCAGTTGCATGAATAGTTTTGAGCTATGCGGTTCTAATTTTTCTTTCGTTTTTTTCTTTGTTCCTTATGTTTTCTTTGTTGTGCTGGGGTGGGTTTGTTCTGGTTTCTCTTTCTCCATCATTTGGGGATGTTAAAGCATTAACCTAACCAAATTTATCGTAGTCCCAGTCTAAGATAATTCGTAGTCACCGACGTCTTTGAAAAACTATAAAAACTTAAAAAAATAAAATAAAATGAAGTCACCACTAATCTTTACCAAAATAAAATAAATAATTTTTTTAATAATAAAAAAAAATTATCTTCAAAAATTAGAGTAGAGTTCAAGAGTAGATTGTGTATGAAAAAAGTGTTAGCATCCCACAACACAAGTTTAGAAAATAGTGACCAAATTTTAAATCTTGAATTAAAAATATTCTTTAAAAAAGATTAAAACAATTATGTCTTATTTATCGCATAAAATAAGTAGATAACTCATCTATCGATTAAACTATATTAGAATTTAGGAAAAATTTCACCTTCAACTTTTGAGAAAATATTACAATTTTTCAAATAATCTGTCATAAGATAGTCTTTTAATATAGGATAATCCGTTATAGGATAGTCTTTTAATATAAGATTTTTTTTACAAAAAAAATTTAATTAAATTCATTTTATCTTGGGTACAAAATCTCGAACTCCCAAAAATTATGAATCCTCACCTTAAGAATCTAAAAAATCGGACTCCCAATTATTTCTAGATTTCATAATAAATTTTTTTAAGAAAAACATAATTGAAAATAAATTTGGTCTGTTTTCAAATATAGCAAAATGAGATAAACTATTTAAAAATATAGAAAATTTTCATTATCCATTAACGATAGACTTCTATCACTTGACAGTAAAAAAATTTTATTTGTAAATAGTTTGATATTTTTTTTTATTTATAATAATTTTTCTAACAAATTTTTAAGAAAAAAGAAAAAGCAAAAAAAAAAAAAAGAGCAAATTTTGGAAATTTTAATATAAAATTGAAAGTGTTGAAAGCATTAGAGAAATATTTAAAAAAAAAAAGAAAAAAAAACATCAATTTAATATGTAAATTTACATTGGGAAAATATGCAATTTAATAATACATTTAAGCAATAAACAAATACTTATAAGGATATTAAAATTTTAATGAAGAGCCTTTTTTTACTTTTCCTTGCCTTAAAGTTTTAATATAGTGTTAAATGCGATAATTAAGCCAAAAATAAATATCCAAATAAATGATATAAATTATTGGTTGATTTGAAGACATTATGAGAGTCAAATTTTTTAATGTCACATTTCTTTTTTCATATAACATGCCTTAATAACATTATATATTTATAACACTTTTAAAAATAGATTATATATTGATATTACTTTATAATTTAACTTTAATTTTAAATACAAGACAATCAATTAAAATTTTAAATAATTCTTGAAATTTTTACTGGTAACATAAATTTATGTTTAACTAATTCCACTCTATCATTTTTTACTATTAAAAAAAAAAAAACAAATTAATGGTTATTGTGATTATTTTTTTTTTAAATGGTATAAAAAAAAATGTCTCATCTCTAAATTTTCAAGATGAGAATAGTTCAACGATTACATATATGCATTTCATCTCGAATGCACACTAGAAATTACTTCTGATAGCTAGTTTATTTAAAGAGTTGTTTGATATTGGTGATATCTCTAATAATATCTCTTTAACTAGTTGAATGTGTGTTTCGTCACCATTTATTTATTTATTTGGCATTTTTGATGTACACGCAAACTTTAATAATCACATTAATCAAGGAAATTGTGGGGTTGAAAGTTTAAAGATCTTAACTTTCTTCCTAGTTTGAATTTGGTAGGAGTTATTTATAATTCAAACTAGATAAATAAATAGTATTCAATGCTTTGTTTTTTTTTCTTCTAAATTGTTTTCAAATATAAAAAAATAAACCAAAATATTTATAAATATAACAAAATTTCACTATCAATTTCTATGCTTGTCTATCATGACATATATAGTAGTCTATCGTTGTCTAGCGTGATCTATCCCAAATAAACTATGATATGTTTTTGCTATTATTTATAAATATTTTTTAACAGTTTTGTCATTTAAAATAATTAATCTTTTTTTTTTCAATTATATGTTTTTAATCAAATGTTTATATAATCGTTGAAGACCAGATTTGAAATTAGAAATTAAAATGAGGAGAGATTCAAACCTACTATGTTACTATTTTGAGTTAGTTCAGTTAGAATGCATTTCTTAATTTGATAAACTTGTTTAGGAAAATAAAGATAACTAAACAAGGGAATTAGAACATAAATCTTGGAATGTTACACTTTTAATTCTGTGTAATTTTTAGTTAGTTTTTATGTTTCAAACTATTACATAATATGTTTGTGTTTTGGATTTAATTTCTATTTGATGCAGAAGCTTCCTAATTTTATATGTATTTGTCTTGAGCTTTCATTAATACTCATTTAGTGTTAAATTTTCTATTATTAATTTAAAACAATTAAATTATTTTTCAAATTTTTGGATCCTATTAAAATTCATTGAAAACCTTAACAACTATTTGAAAGGGTTGTATTAAAAAATAGGAAAATGAGTAAAACTATTTATAAAAATTCTATTGCTGAGTGATAGAAAGAGCGATAGAAGTCTATCGCCGAAATTTTTCTACATTTGTAAATAGTTTGATATTTTTTCCATTTATGACATTTTTTAAATTTTAAATTGATTAATTAAAAATTAATACCAAGAATGGAAGCAAGCATTAAGTTTTTCAAAAAAAGAAAAAAGAAAAAAAGGCCGGATGAGGTAGAAGTAAAAAAATCTAAAAATCTTCGAATAAAAACTAAATTCAAAACTAACATTTTAAAACTTAAGAACCAAATAATATATACGCACAAGTCTTAAATTTATAGAAACAACATTTTTGTTGATGGATGATTGAAAATTCGTTGAAGTTGCATATATACTAAAAACTTAGTATTTAAATTAGCTAAATTAATTAGTTGAACAAGTCTTAAATTATATATACACACACGAGGGGTAGAAAATAGTTTAATCTTGAGCTAGCTCTTACTAATTTACACATTAAAAGAACTAAGAAAATGGCGAAGCCTTCTACAAGAGAATGGACGAAGATTGACAAAGGAATGGCTTCTTTTTATTTCTTTCTTCATGTGCTTTGTATTTTTGCCCCATTTTATTTCGATTGGAGTGCATTTTGGGTTGCTTTTGCATTACATCACATTACAGGTCTTTTCGGCATTAGTGTTTCGTATCATAGAAATCTATCACATCGAAGTTTTAACCTTCCCAAGTTCTTGGAATACTTGTTAGCTTATTGTGGAGTTCATGCGCTGCAGGTTTGATGTCTACCAACTTATCCTTTTGCTATTATAGTTAATACTTTATATTATTACGGTTGGATAGCTTGGCATATGAAAATATATATTTATTATCTGACGAAATCATTCATTTCTTTTTTTTTTTTACGGTTTTTAGGGTGATCCAATCGGTTGGGTAAGTACACACAGGAGTCATCATCAGTTTGTTGATACTGAAAGGGATCCACACAGCCCTATTCAAGGATTCTTGTTTAGTTATATGACTTGGACGTTTGATTCAAATTCTTATGCTAAAAAAGTTTGTTCAGATAAGTCTTTGAATGATTTTGAAGAGATTGGTGAAAACAATTTTCTATGTGTGAGGAAGTATGGGAGAGCAAATAATGTTGGTGACTTGGAGAAGCAAACTTTCTATAGATTTATCCACAAAACCTATCTTCTTCATCCAATTATCCTTGCAATCCTACTTTTTCATGTTGGAGGAATTCCTTTTCTCATATGGGGAATGGTAATATCTCTCACTTCTCTTTAGTTTCTTTTCAATTATTATTTTTTCTAAAAAGATATATATTTTTTAGTCCAATTTAATTTTTATTTGGTCTACAAATTTCAAAATGTTATACTTTTATCTTTAAATTTTGAGTGTTTATTTCAATTTGGTCTCTATAACTTCAAGATTTACACTTTTAATCATGATTTTTCACGAAATACTTATACTTTCAATTCTTGTGTTAATATCTATTAATTAATCTAGAAAGTTAACTTAATTCTAAGTAATTTAGTTTTCACTAATTTTCCAATTAAAACTAATTACAAATTTTAGCATCATAATTACTTTTAATTAATTAACTAGAAATTAATGTCAAATACCAAAATGAGCATTAGAAAAAAAACTTGAGGATAAAAATATAAAATATTGAAATGTATAACCAAATCAAATGAAGCTAAACTCAATACTCAAAGGTAAAAATATGACATTTTGAATCCTTAAGAACCAAATAGAAATTATACTCAAAATTAAGGGGTAGCAATGTAAGGTTTTGAAGCATAAAGACTAAATAAAAACTAAATTTAAACCTAGAGACCAAAATAGTTTTTTTTTCTCTTACTTTTTTAGTACAACACATAAGTGTGGAAGTTTTGAATCTTCAATCTCAAAAGAATTTGTATATATCAATTATTATTGAATTATCTTCACTTTGATAATAATTTATTAACCATGAAAAAGTTTACATTATTTTACTTAGGTTAAAATCATTTGAGTAAATTTTAAAAAGAAAATCAAAATTTAATCAAATAATACCCCTTTCTCATCATAAATTTGTTTTTCTTTTTCTTTTTTCTTTTTCTTTTTTAAAAAGGATATCTAAATATGTTTAATTTACAATTTAAAAAAAAAAGAAAAAAAAAAGAAAAAAAAGAAAAAACCCGAACATAAAGTATATATCTTTGTAGGTCGAATATCCAAAACCCTGAGCTCGAAAAAGATAGATTTATTATTGAGATTATTTTCTTTTAAGTAAAATAAGGGTGAGGGATACACTATGTTGGTTGAGTTATGCTCGATTTTCAAAAATATTAATAATCAAATCGAGTATGACATATGATATACTCCTTTTCATGCAGGGTGTGAGGATTGTAACGATCCAACACTTAACATTTATGGTAAACTCAGTATGTCATACATGGGGAAAACAACCATGGAAAACTAACAATTTATCTACAAACAATTGGTAAGTGCAAATCTTCAATGTCAAACCAAAGATAATTCCAATTTTTTGTTGCATTTTATAATACATTTTAGGGTAAATTGCACAAACCACCCTTGAAGTATATATGGCGGTAGCTGCAATTACAACCTCAAACTTTCAATTATAACAATTAAGTTCTAAAATTGGACTCTTAAATTTATAATAGTTATAGAAATTGGAACTCAAATGATAAAAATTGAATCCTCCAACTTATAACATTGTTACAATGTTTATAATAATGTAAGTTTGAGAGTGGAATCGTAATATTTGTATAATGTTTGATGTTATTGTTAATTGGAATTTAGGTTGGTGGGTTTGTTTGCATTTGGTGAAGGGTGGCATAATAACCACCATGCCTTCGAGTATTCGGCTAGGTTTGGTCTAGAATGGTGGCAGATTGACTTTGGTTGGTACGTGATTATGTTCCTTGAAGCAATTGGAGTGGCCACTAATGTCAAACAGCCTTCCCAAACCCACAAGCAAAGACTCGCTATGTACTAACCAAAATGCCCCGTCGGTGTGTCTATATACACACACACACACATAATAGATATTTCTAATATATATATTTAAATTTAGGAAGTGTTGGACCCATTTACAATCATATAATAAAAAAGTTGATTTGGCCTTGTGTCATTATTGGACCAGTGATTTTTTTCTTCCCGAAATAGTTTTTTTTTTCTTCTTTTTTTTTAAGGGTTCTTCCCGAAATAGTTGAACCAATGAATTTATTAAAAAATCAACATGCCAACTCAAATTTAAAACTTTTATTATTATGCTTTATTATAATATATTATATAATGTTGGGATTTAAATATAAATTCGTAAAATTAAGAAAATAAATTAAATATTTTATAGGTTGATGTGTGAGGCTCAATTTTAATATATTGAATCGAGTTAGCTCAACTGGCATAATATTTGCACTATCAATCTCAATGTCATAAGTCTGATTCCTCTGTCCCACTTATTTAAATTAAAAAAAATTATATATGATCGAACTCATACTAAAAATGGCAAAAATTTTTATTGGTTCTCACCTAAATCAAGCTAGGGTATCTCTAGTTCGACAAGGTACGGGGTTTAAGTAAAAGATTCTTTTTATAATTTTTTAAAAATATATAATATATTATAAATAATATTACATATATACATATATATAACAAATAACGTTATGATAAAATTTACATTAAAATATCATATTTAGGAAGTTGCAATCTTGAGGTAAGTTTTGAAATCTTCAAAGCTTCGTATTTAAAGCTGTAGCATCACCTTGTCAATGCTTCCAACCCCCCAAAATGAAGGGGTAAGACTTCTATTTAGAGAGGTTTCTTATGAGTCTTATATGGGCAGCCCGAAATTCCAAAATGGGCTTGAATTGTGTTAGGTTTGGATCCAAGCAACTTCAATTATTCAACTCGATCCAATTTTGTAATTTCCACAAGGACTTTTGTTGTGATGACGCAACAAAATTTGGTTCGCCGAAATTTCTTATTCAACCATTGGTTTTATTTTAGTTTCAATATTTATCTATTTAATTTTCCTTTCTTATACAACTAATTGAAATAATTTTTATAGGTATTTCTATCAACTATATTTATTAAAGAAATAAACTACTAAAATTTTTAAAAAGAATAAAGTACTTAATTAATAAATACTACAAGATGATGTAAATTTAATTATATTAAACCAATGAATAATTACCTAAAGATTAGTATTCGGTGTCCGAGCATAAACGACTTAAAACGTTACTATGCACAAAAACTTCATCAAAACAAAAACACAATTTTCTAGATGTTCTCAAATATTTTTATAGACTAAGGTTGTTTTCAAATACGAAAAAATGAACCAAAATAATTATAAATACACGACTATCTACGTGTATGTAGTTACACATCATTACTTCCATTTACATAGGGTGTGAGATTCATATATAAAAAACAATAAAAATAAAATAAAATAGTGTCCATACATACCCAAATTGAGCGATATAAAAAATTATTGTTTTACATAAAACTCAAAGCTCTTTAAAAGAAAAATAAACAACAGAATTATGACACAATTTGAGAATTCAAAAGATGTATTATCATTATCCATTCTTATACATAATTTTGTGTAATATTTTGTTGTGAAACAAATATTAGTTCAAATTTGATAAAATTTATGTGTTTTTGGGAAAAAAAAAACTAAAATTATTTTTCCTATTTTATAAATTAAGCCATAAAAGAATAAAGATTCTTTTTTTTTTTTTTTTCTGTCTAAAAGTATTCATAAAACTATAGATTTACGCACGTGTTATGTGATGGGCTAATGTCCAAAGAAAGGAATTAGAATTCAGTTATAATAGGAAGCAGAGACAGAGAGAGAGAGAGAGTTCTTATTGTGCCGCCAAAAGCAACGGTAATGGAAGTTGCTCTCAAATTGCTTCCACGTTCCATAACCATTAACCCCAAAAGCTTCCAATTTTTTGTGTTTTGCCCTACAATGGCGGCCATTTTTCCTCCAAATTTGGGGCTGAGAAGTTCCGCCCCAAACTCTCTCTTCTTCCTCCTACATATCTTTCCCTTCTTAATTTTACCTCACGCTTCCTGTCTTGCCCTAATATGGACGTCATCTTCACCTCCCGGCCTCCTTGAATTCCACCTCTATTTTCTTTCCAAGCTTTTCTAGGGTACTCCAAATCTCTCATTTTGCAGGCTCTTTACGGAATTGGGTGCCCTAGAAGAACTGTCTGCTCTTCCTTTTCATCTGAGGAGCTTTATCATCTATCATTCCTGGTAATCACTTCCTCTTCTTTTCATCTTTTTCTTACCTCTGCTTTGCTTGGATTTTGTAATGTAATTCAGAACTCAACGCCGAAATTAATCAAAACGGTTGGTCAATCTTATGGTAAAAAGAAAATTGCAATTGTTTCAGTCTATTGGATTAAGGAAGATAAATCCCTTTTTCTCAAGTGGAGTTAGTTTTGTTCCATTGTTTGAGATCTTGTTGAATGAAGTGATTTAAATTCTCAATCACTTATTTCTCCCTCCTCCTCCAGAAGCTAAGTACAGCAGTTCAATTCGTCATTCTTCAACCGTAGAACCTGTAAATGTCACTTCATGAACGATTAATTATGGTGAAATTATTGAAATTAATTTGTCATTTTCTTATAGGTAGCTTACCATCTATGAGGAGGAGCCTGTCATAGTGGTCAAATGGGGATTAAATTTTCAAAGCCAAATCAGGGGAAGGTGGATAACCTTAGTCTGCAACACCACCTGATCAATTATCTCTCGAAAAGCTTTTACATCCGGAACTTGGTATCCAAGCAAAGGAGGCGCATGCTTGTTGCTGGCTATGATCTTGACATGTCATACATCACTGATCATGTACTAGCAATGTCATTCCCTGCAGAACGTATGCGCGCAATGTATCGTAATCCCCTATGGCAGGTTAAGTCCGTACTGGACATGAGGCATCAAGGACATTACAAGGTATCATTGTGCCTGCTTTATTATAAATCATTCAATCTATCGTATCTTTCCACTTGATCTTCCCATAATTTAGATGTCGTCTAGGCTCTTATTTTGCTACCTTTAGGAAGTTAATACTTCTATACACAACCATTTTGCAAGGAAACAGATCATCACCGAAAAATTTCATGTCAAAATTGCAGTTTGTAATGTGAACATATCCTAATGGAATTTTAGATAGCAGGAATTTATATAAAGATTCATGAGGATGATTTTTCCTCTAACGGTCCTTGTGATTACTATACTTTTAAGAGCTTATCACTTCCTGTAGAATTATAGCATTTGTCGTCAAATTTTATTTCTCTAACTATTCCTAGTTTGTGCCATGTAAAATCAACATGACTCATGTGCATCTTGATATTTCTTTTGGGACAACACAGATCTATAATCTCTGTATTGAAGAATCATATGATCCATCACATTTTCATGGGCGGGTGGAGTCGTTTCCTTTCGATGATAATCATGTTCCACCTCTACAGATGATCAAAATCTTCTGTGAAAATGTCTCTTCATGGCTATCGTCCCACCCAAAGAATATTGCGGTTATACATTGCATGGTAATTGTGACCTCCTGGACAAGTCTAAAATGGTTGTTCTACTGGAATTTCCCCAACCCTTACAATATTTTTAATTTCTCCTAACCCATTTCAATGTTATACATTGCATGGTAATTTAGTATTTCTAGTATAATCAAAATATTTTGTCAGTTGAAATAGTTCGAATTTTGAAGGAAGAATTTGCTTCTTTGCATAAAAATAATGTATCTGATGTCTTTGCTCAATCCAAAGAAACTAAGCCCTTATCATGAGACATGTAACACTTTGGCGTACTTTTTCCCTTTAGCTGAAGGATTAGATGGGTGTATGATAATCAAATTTTACCAATAATCAGCTCGGATGCAACAAGTCTATCCTCTCAGACTCTCAGTTTCAGGCTGAAAGAGGTCGTCTTTTTGCTGCTATTTTTCTGTTGATTTCTTCCAATGCTTAAAAATGGTGTTTACAGGGTTAATTTCTTTTTCCATTAATGAGCATAAGATCTTAATTAGTTTACGTTGATTCCTACTTCTAGAAAAGGGTCATCAGATATATTTACTTTAGTATTTTGTGTATGCCTGTATGGTTTCCACCACATAGCTAACATACTATTGATTGAAAGTCAGGGGAAGAGTGTGACTGTTGTTTAAAATTACTCTGGAACAAGAAATCTAAGAAAAACATTTTCACCTCTTTAACGTACTTATTTTTTTGCTAACTCCTTTTTTAGATTCAAATTACTTGTAACTACTGTTCAGGCTGGAAAAGGTCGAACAGGATTGATGGTCTGTGCCTACTTGGTTTACTGTGGCATGTCAGCGGAGGATGCACTTCAGCTGTATGCTCAGAGGCGGACGACCAATAACGAAGGAGTAAGTAATGTTAGGTGCTAGAGTTTAATGGTAGTGTGACATTAGTAGATGAATGGATTTAGTAGCATAAAACTTTTGATTTGAAAAATCAGGTTCTTTTGTTATTAATATTGGACTACAATCTAAATTTAGCATTCTTAGACAGAGTGAGAGGTAAAACATTGACCTTGCCTTGTGCTAAATTATATTGAACCCAAGAACTGAAGTTGTTGGACTATGAGTTTGATTTCATTACATTCTTAACATTGTTACCTAGTTTTGAGCTTAAATTCCAGTTATTTTTCATGATATTTAACACATGGACTATTGATATGAACTAGAACAAATGTCATCAGACTCATCATATAATATGATCTCAACAAGATTAGGAAAAGAAGTTATGAATTAAATCTATGTAGGCAGATAAGTATATCTGTCTGGCGTCAGTTAAATAAAAGGAAGAAAGGAGAAGTTGAGTAAATCAAGGTATACTGTGAAGATTAAAAGTTCGGTTGACAAAAGGGAGAATTGAAGCTATGTTATGAAACAGTCTAGCTCAATGAGCAATTTGTTATGTAGGTTTCTCTTCATATCTTTTCCAAAGTATTTATTTGTAAATTTAATATAAAATCTTGAGTGTGGTGCTTGGTCAATCAGATTAAGTTTGCTTCTAATGCTAACAGGTATCAATTCCAAGCCAACGACGGTACGTGGGCTACTGGTCAAAGTGCCTTTCCTTTCCCAAGGGAATTTATAATGGACCACCTGAGGTGAAGTTGCCCGAACCATGTAGGAGAGAGTTGCAGAGAATTCGTCTTTATGACACAGTTAACACTGAATCAATTTTCTTTGTGGTCTCAGAATTGCAGGAGGTAATTTAAGTCTATTTGAATTACTTCTCACACCCTCCTTCACAAATTTATAACATCATCTCTCCATTGCTTTTGTTTCAATCTTTAATTTACTAATTTAATGAAGGGAACAAGTGATTATATTATCCTCTGTTTTATGTACATTAAGACTTTTTCATTAATGTTTGTAGGTTCCTTCTCAACTATATCGTCCATCTATGGAACTTACCAGGAATTGTTGCAGACAATTTAAGAGAGGATATGAGAGGAGTAACAGTCCTTGTTATTTTCTATCTTTTGTTGAAGGCGAAAATGAAGGGAACAAGTCCGAAGTAGAGCCCCATCTTATTGTTCAAATGGATACCGAGTGTTCCGCACTATACCACAAAACCTGCCTTGACTACAATTTCGAGAAGCCTCTACCAGTAAGCAACAAGAAGGCTGCTTTTTTCTATCATTACGCTTAACAATCATTTGAATATTCGTCAGTTCTTGCCCACAATGTACAAAAAATTTGAGAAAAACTGATGTCCTACATCTGGTACTACTTTTGTTTTGGAACCAATTCAGCCGGCCTCTGTCAAAAAGTAAAATAAAGTAAAACCACTAGGTCTTGCTGGGAACACATTGATTGATATACTAAGGGCAAGTTTGGTAAGACTTTTAGAAGAGTGAAATTTGATTTTAGCTTACTAAAATTACTTTTTCCAAATTTTTATAGCGTTAATTTTGTGACTTAAAACGCACTTTAAAATCCTTTTAGAGGAAGCCCTTGATCTCTCAATAAAAAATCATGTTCATCCAGAACTACTTCTTTGATAAGTAATCTGAAACTCACACTAGAAGTTATTTGTATACTTTGAATTTTGTTTGTCCTTTATTTTGAAAAGCTATGTAATTTGACTGAACAGCTAACTGGAGATGTTCGCATCATATTCTACGCAAAGATGTTTGGAGGGCGTCTCTTCTATGCTTGCTTCAACACAGCCTTCATTAAAAACAGCTTGCTACAGGTACATTGACAATGATTTTCTACTACTTCTAAATCCTTGCTCTGCATTGAGAACTATCATCTTCTAAAACATGGTTGTAAATCTGTCTTAGAAGGCTTCAACTTGCACTAGATGCTGTGATAGCATTCTCCCATTTTAAGCTTACTTAGAGAAAAAGAACTAGATTAAGTTACCATTTCAATTCTTATGGTTTATACTTGGTTTCAATTTAATCCCACTATTAAATCTCTTGAAATTTACATGATTTTACCAAATGTTGGTAGTTTCCTTATGTGATAAAGAATGCATCACATGTTTTTGGAGCAAAGAAACGCAATAAGCTAGCGTTCAAAGAAAATGTACCACATAAGGGAACTGCTAACGTTTATTCAATCAATAGAAGCTATGAGGGGTTTAACTAAGCCACGTTGATAATATTGAAATTAATGAAACTATAAGAACCAAGCTGAAACCAAACACTACAACACATGCTAGATGGTAAATTTCACCAAACACACTGATGGATAGCTGAGCAAACTTTACCCTATGTTGAGGCAAAATGAGACTTTTTTATTCTCACCCTTTAATTTGATGCTTATTGCAGCTAAGGTTGCAGGATTTGGACAAAGTTGGGAAAAAGGGAAGGTCACTTTGTGGTCCTTCCTTCTGCTTGGAGTTGGTATTTGGTCCTGCCAATGCAAAACACTCGTTTTCGAATTCATCCGATGACGAAGATCCTCAAAATGATTTCTCTTAAAATCTCAAAATGTAGAATAATTCTTCTTCTTCTTCTTCTTTCTTCTTTCTTCCAGGGAGAGAATAGTTTTAAACACATTATCTCCTGTAATCAAATCATCTTTTCAGAGAGCAAACAGCCCTTGTGAAAACCATTTGTATTTATTGGACTTTCTGTTGGTGGAAGGATAGGAGGAATAAACACAAATTTTGTATTTTAGAGTATAAGATTTTGCTGGGAAAAAAAGGTCCCCCCCCCCCCCCCCCCCCAAAAAAAAGAAAAAAAAAAAAAAAAGAAAAAAAGAAAGAAAGAACGAAATGTCAATTTTGTATATACTTCAAAGTGACCACAATTCAATTCTTATCAACTTGCTCTTATACCTATTTGAAGTGAGTTGAAGCAATTCTGGGACTTTCAATGGGGAAAAAAGAACAGTCGAGTGTTTATTCTTTTAAATATTTTAAATACACATTTTATATATATATATATATATATATCACTAAAAATAAATTATTTTAAATGACAAAACTGTTGGAAATATTTTCAAATATAGCAAAATATCACTTTCTATCAATTATCATAGTGACGATATTTTGTTATATTTGTAAGTAAACTTATTTTTTAAAAATAAAAAAAATGAAAAATAGTGTAAAACCAATCGGAGAAAAAAGAAAATAATTTTGAGCTTATTATTCAAAGAAAAGAACAAGGTTATTAGGTTGAAATAGCTCCTAATTTTATTTTCTTAAAAAAAAATGGTCCCTCGGAAAAAATTAGTAATTTTACCCAATGTGATGTGAGTAGACCCTCTCACCATTTTATTATATATATATATATACATTTTAAATTTTTCAAAACAGTTTTCTTTTCAAATCCTACGAATAAGGAAAGTTTCTTAAAAAATAAAGATATGAAAATTGTTGCCCTGATAGATGAAATTTGTATATTTGATAAACACAATATTATATATTTTAAAATTTTCTAGAAATAAACCGAGATATATTTGATAAGTGCATAAATAGGATAATTTGTACATTGTATCATCTTAAATATTAAACAATATATGTTATGTATATTTACATTTTTTAGTATATTTATAAACACGCCAAAATATAAATCATGGTATATACCATGTATATTTATAATTTCAAGTATATAACAGTATATTCGACATATATTGAAGATCTCAATGGACAAGTGATCAATTAAAATAAACAAAATCTCCTAAAATAAAAAATAAATAAATAAATAAAATATTAATTTGAAATATCCTACTTTAAATGAATATCAACCGAAATAAATAAATAACAAAAAAAGTCAAATTTTGAAAATGATGTTAATACAGAAAGAATTAAATATTTCAAAAATTCATCGATGCGCCAAATCGAGCATAGCTCAATTGGCATAGTACTTATACTATCAACCTTGTGAGGTTTGATTCCCCATCTCCATGTTTTTAATCTAATTTGATATATATATATATATATATATATATATATAGATTACGAAATTAAAAGATGGAGAATTTACCAAAGAGTTAAAAATGTCTGAAGATGTTGAAATCTAGTAATGAAATTTTACTATTGTAGGACATTTGTGAAATATTAATTATATAGTAAACTAATTCCCATAGGTAGAAGTCTATAAGAATTGATACATTGATAATTTTCAAATATAATCCTAGTAAAGGTTTTAATTTGATTCACTTATAAAATTTTAGAAGTTTAATTAAAAAATTAAATGTCTCACATGCAAGGATGAAAATATACATATGTCAATATATCTCATATCAATATTAAATATCTATGGATATCTCCAACATCTTTTATTAATGTTTGTAAAACATTAAAATGTCATCTATTTAGTCCAATATGGATAAGAATACTAAAAACTTAGTTTGGGAGTAAAAAAAATTTTATTATTAATCTAAATAAATTTTATCAAATTTATGATTTACATGAATATCCGTTGATATCGATATTTTTGTTGATATCCGTCGACATATCCATAAATTGAGATGTCGATACCGATATCAACATCAATATTTTAATCCTTATTCATGCTATCTTTTAAACTTAATCTACAAGAATGATAAAATTGTGAAAGTTTAAGATTTACATTGATATAATTATTAATCTAGATTTAAATTGATACAACCTGAAATGTTTTTCCTTTCTCAACACAATTAATAAATTTCATATTTATGGTAAATTAACCTAAAACGAAAAATATATTGTCTAAAAGAAACGAAAGATATATAATTTTTGTATACGTTTCTTCCTCAGAAAATTTATATCATAACTCATATGTTTAGTGTTTAAACTGACCTCTCCACTTCTTTGCTCCTCCGTCGCTCTCCCTCAATATCGCCGCCGCCGCCGCCGTGGAGCGCCTGCCAGATTTGAGAACCCGACAGGCGACAGTGAGTTTCATTTTTATTATCGCTTTATGCTTCCGCCTTCCCATTCTCCTTCACTTAGCCATTAATCAATTGACAGAGGAGATAATTTCGGTGCAAAGTGTAGCATATCTTGCCTTTTCATGGTTAAAATCCACTTTTTTTTTTTGCCAATCTCAGCCAGTTAATTGATTTATTATGTTAATGTAATAGCGACTTCTTTCCGGTAATTAATATCAAGTGTCGTAGAAGAGTGTTATTCACCATCGTAAAGTTCTCTGTTCTCACCTATCTGAATGTCGGACAGCAATTTTAGTTTCCATGATAGAGTTATGCCAATTAAATTATTGTTGAAAAACTGTTTTCAATGGAGGATGTCACGAACGGGAATCTATTTGCTTCGAATTGCTTGATTTTTTCTTGCTGGATCATATTTCATGAAACTCATCCGACCAATTTAAACAGATAATCCCTTTTAAGCTTTGCAAACTTCTACATTTTCTCAAACATTTTTAATATCATTGATTTAGGGTGCTTTTAAAAAGGAAAATTGAAATCTTAGTTTTGGAACCTCTTGAAGTCTGAAGCTCTAGGAATGGATCCCAAGCACACAGGAGAGATTTTGAAGTAAGTTCTTTTCAATGAACTTTGTTTTGTAATCCCTTTAGTATCTTTGGATCTTGGATGCTGATCAGTGATCATTAACTTCTGATTTTGTGGTGCAGGCATTTGGAGAAGCAGGATGAGTTTCTTATGGATGCTTATAGATCAATGTCCCATGAACTACATAAGCTTCAGGTTTTTTTTTTTCCTCTGGATTTCTAATTTATTTGATGAACTTGTTTTAATGAGTTAATATTATTTTATCTGAGTTCATTCTAATGCAAATGTTTGAGCTGTATTACACCTTTCTAAGGTTTTACCTTATAGAAAAATTTGGAAGAAATCTGACATATTGATACATATATGATTCTATAACCCTTGTCTTTACGTTTTTACCTGACTGGCATCCGTGAATATTTCATTCAGTTAGAGACTGTATTTCATTTGACTTTCATTTTTTAAGTTCTAAACCCTCTAGACCTCTAACTTGTGTTGTTTACATTGCTGAATATAGTTCTTTTAGAAACTAAAATTAAAATGTTGGTTCAGTTTTTTGAGTGTTACCAACTTACTAGTATTTCATCGATTTTGATATGCTTTTTTATGACGATTTTGTACTATCAAGAAAGAGACTGGGAGGGAGGTTGCCAAACAACATTTAAGTGTGCTTAGTTTCAAATGTAATTAATTAGGTTTACAAGATGAAGTATTTTCTTTTTGGATCATTGAAGTAAGTTACCGTTGTTTGCATTTCACCTTAGTACATTGTTATTGCTAGTGTATAAAAAAGAAGAGTAACCGGTATTCACATATGCAGATGAGTCTTCATTTCATGCAGTTGAAAATTCAAAATCAATGTGATATTGTTTTATTGTATTAGTCTGTAATATCAACTCTTGAGATGAAACTTTGCTTTCTGATACAACTCCTGGAATTTTGGGCTACTATTGGAATTCTAATATTTTCAGGTAGAAGAAGAAATGCTCATGCGCAAGTTTTATGAAATAATGTCAGCTCATGGTCTAACAAAGAAGGTAGTAATATCCAAATCGCACAATTAATTTTTGGATTTTTTTTTTTAATTTTTTTTTTTTTTTATGTGCTCAAAGTGCTCAAATGCTTAATAAATTAATTATTGAAGACCACAATGGACATTGTGAAACATAAAAGATACTAAAGCACAATCAGGACAGTATGATAACAACCTATGCATCACTCAGCCTTAACTAGGATTGAACTCATCTTTTAATTTAAACAGTCACAAAAAGGTATATAGAGTGTAGGAAACATATAGATTATCCACGATAATTGTCAAGTTGACGAGAGATATGTTCACTGGTACTTTGATTAAAGGGAAAGAAAGGAACTATGTGTTAATACTGTAAAATACTTTTTGTGGAATATGTGGCTTGAAATGAATAATAAACTATTCAATGATAGTTCTAAGGATTGAGGAATGAGGAGAGGTGCTTACCAATCTAATTTTAGTTGTTCTCGCTCAAATAGTAGTAGTAGTTGGAGGTGTTTCTTCTTTAATGAGTTAGGGTGTGACTTTGACTTGTATTCCTGTTTTTGGTATGGTTCTTGTGGCAGAGGTGTTTGGGCTGTATTTTGTTTGGTTCAAGCTTTTTAAATTTTCATTGGAGTTTTTTTCCCCTAAAAAATAAACTAGAATTAAACTCATCTAAAGTTGAAGCAGCCTCAAGAAAGTATTAATCATGTAGATCTTGTGAGAATACTAGTTAGGGGTATGTGAGTAAGATTAGTATAATATTAGTAAGGGCATAGTGATAAATTAGCTAGGGGTGTCTTGATTATAAATAGAGGGTGTTAGGGTCCTTAGAGGTGGGGATCATTTTAGTGGGAGTTTCTTTAGGAAATGTAAAAATGTATCCAATAGTGAAGCTTTTTATGGACTTTCTCAATAAGGGCTCCAAAATGGAATGGTTTTTGGTTTACCCCAAAGTTGGAGGTCAGGATAAGCAACTGGTCCAGAACCTTAATTGCAACCCACCATAGGTGTCGATTTGTCCAATTCTCCATCTATTAAGTTGACCCCCGATAACTCACTTTTCCTAAGATTAGTACTTAGACCAGAAGCTTTCTCAAATAATGAGATGAAAGGTTGGAGATTCTTGATTACTACTGATTCAAAGGAGGAGAAGACGAAGGTAATATTTGCAAACGTGAGTGATTTATGCCAAATGAAGATTTATCAACATTTATGGATTTTGTAAATCCTCTCAAAGCTCCATAGTTCAACATCCTAGTTAGACAATCTACAACCAAAATGAAAATGAAGGGAGATGGTGGGTCACTTTGCCTGAGGCCCCTTGTGGGGATGATCTTGCCTGGGCCCATTAATAATAATAATAATAGAGGAGTTGGCGCTTGAAATACAACCATGAATCCGCTCCTTTTATCGATCTCTTCCAGATGAGACAAATATAGGTCTCATTGAGGGCTGCATTGTCTAATTTGAGTGTCCCATTTGAGGAATTCAGTGGTGAATCCATCCGGTCATGGAGATCTGCTAAAACCCAACAAGTTAACTGTTACTAGGATTTCTCCTCCTTCTAAAGAGTTTGCTGCCAATCTAGATTTGTGGGGATGAAGCAGGGGTCTTTATTCTTCGTGTAGATCAGGGTAGAATTCCAAAAATTCTTTTTCAATGTCTTAGGCGTTTAGAAGGCCTAAACCTTCTCTTGATAGTGAAACTCTTCCTCTTACGAGCTTCTAAAATGTCATGATATAATTTGATATTTTCGTCCCCTTCTTAATTTGAGTTCTTTCTGATCTTTGTTCCACTATGATGCTACTGCTTTCCTCCGACGAATCTTTGGACTTGAGCTACCCTGTGAGAGATGCCTTCTGGACCTGATTGTCAAATTTGTTGGTTTTTTATAGGGATGGTATTAGGATATTATTAGGATATTAAAGGTATATTAGTAATTAGTTAGGGAGGTGGTTATTATATTTGGTTGTAAAAAATACAAGCCTTCAATGGAGGTTTTGAATAAAGAAAAAAACAGAAAAAAACTTCAAATATTATGATAAAACTTTTTAAATTTGGTTTGGGAGTATTTTTTATAATTTGACAATATTTTTATAATTATTGTTTCCTAAACTATTGTTGTTGAATTTAGATTAAACAAGATTAGTTGCAATTGAAATCATATAAAAAAACGTTAGCCATGAACTCATAATAAAATAGATATCATATATCAATACAGAGCTATTATGTCTACTGTAATCACTATGGCTAAATCACAACAATTTAGTACTATTTTACCAAATACTATAATCTATTTCATGTTTAAGATTGAAACTTATCAAACTCTAATTTACTTTATGTTAGAGCTGATTTTTCTTAAATTACACTTGCTAGCAAGTATTATAGAAGTTTAAGCAATATCAAACTAAGCCCAACACCCTCCTTATAACTATTCTAACTTTGAGGTAAGTTACCAACCAATTATTTAATCTCCCCTAATGACATTCTTAGTAATATGCTCTACCTATTGTCCTTTTCCACTTGTTTAATTTGTTTAAAAAAATGTAATTTGTTTGTGCTTTGCAGAGTGAAGATGATCGTAATAGTTCTGGCAGCGTTAGGAATGGCGATAACAACCTCTAATACTGACACTAAATTGAACTAAAAGGTAAAATTACCACAGCCACTCGGTCCACTGGCAAGGGAAAGTCTCAATGTTCTCAATGTGACTCGCATGATTTTTCATTTTTTTTCCATTGTATAAATGAAATATTTTGTTCAAATATAGAAAATAAACGGGAAAAGATTACTTATTTAAGTCATAAATTATTATAACATACATCAGTAATAGTAAACCAAATATGCATATTGATACGATAATAATGACTAGATAGTGTTGGATATCAAAAAATGAAACTGAACTAAAATAATTTATTGATAAAAAATGTTTGGTCGAGTTTGTAATTCAATAATATGATGATGCTCTTGAGAGTATTAAACTAACATTAATATAATGGCGGTATTTCTCCCAACTCATTTTATCTTCATAAATTTTTTTATTTTTTTATTTTTTATTTTTTATAATTTGAAGTATACATGTGAGTATCAACAATCAATTCTTAGGATATCAATACAATGATACATTTCATCAAACCATGTCTCATTCAAACAAGGATGCTTTGAAGAATGAAGATTGCGTAGAGGTTCTGGTTTTTTAGTTTTGTTGGGTGTGTATATTTCAATATATTAGAAATTGTTGATCTTCACTATTAGTACTACAATCATTTGAATGACTATAGTTACTATTGTTATAGATATTGTCCTTGTTCATATTCACGCTTTAACTCATTTACTGCATATTTAAATGAGGACATCTTCGGATGAAAGATCTCTCTCTCCACTTGTCCTATATTCATGATTGAAATCTTGTACGACATGTGTGAATTGCAATTCTCTGATGAGGGGCTAAGTCCATATTCTCCTCTGCCTCCACCATTATCATAATCGTCACGGTCACTCGCATTGTTATCATCATCATTATTGCTTTGATCATATGGACTTGACCATACTTGTGCTTTCTACCGTTAAGTTGTAGTGTTTTACATTCAAGTTTTGTGTAAAGTAGTCCCTTGAATAAAATAACAGTTATAGTGTGTGAGAATATGATTTTAGTTACTATTGTCATTATTTACGAACCCATTAGTTACATGATTAAAATAATAGTCTTCATCAGATTATATGGTTACTAGTACTTTTGGATATGGATTACCTTGAGCGTCATTGATGTATCTTCACTTGGGTTAGTCTTAATCTCAAGCAAATCTAAGTAGGGAATACTTAAATTATTTGCCTCAACTTCCCTCTTAGTTTTATCTTCATATCATATAGTAGTAGAAAGCCAATTGTTATGATAAGAAGGCATACTCTAATTTTTTTCACAAGTTGCTGAGGTAGTAATTTGTGGCTAAATATTTGACAAATAGTTTGTTCCATTATCCACCATCTACCTGTAAAGTAAGCATGTATAGATATACAATAAAATATCATAAGACAAGATTATAAAGGACAAGTAATTCTTAATTAACATGTGAAGTTCACGATATTACTTGAAACTATTCTACTCTGAGAAATGAGAGAGAAATGATGAAATAGATCTTAATATCAATATCGATAGTTCAAAGTTACTACAGCTATATTGATAGATAATTCAACATAAAGTGATAGAAATTTTGTGAGATTCTAAAATGAAACTTTAATAATAGCTTATTCAAGCCATAAACTATTATTTTAAGCATATATTAATGCACTAAAAAAAGCATATACATGTGCCAAAACAGCGGTAATTGACCAAACTTTTTCATTTTAGAGATGGGAGATTAGATTCTATTCTTTTATCTCCACTATACTAAAAAAAAAGCATATATATATTAATAATTTAGGGTCAAGGTTGGTAGATTATGGTAAAATCTTATATATTCTGCTCCTTCCACCCTCAAATCTTATAACTCAGTTGTTTATTTTTTCTTTTTCTTTTTTTCACTTTTTCGAGTGAGAATGCAAAAATTTTAACCTCCCAACATTGGAGAGGACGAAAAAAACATAACTGCTAAGTTAAACTCATAAATGATCAAATCAAATGTGTCTTTCTCTAAACATATATCTCATTCCATGTCATAATTTCATCATTCTTACTTTTGGACCATCTCTTAGATATTGCTTTCCTGATAAGTTACAAATCTTTTATTTTCAAATATTACAACTTACAAGGTTAGGCAGCCTAAGCACTGAATATTGCCCAAAGAAAATAATATTAATGCTCAAATATAAATATCTTCAGAATATATTTCGTTCCCAAACCATAAGATAACAAGCAATTAAGTTATTTCTCATCTTTAATCAATCAATCAACATTTCTCCGCTTGTGGGTTGGATGGTTGCCTTGCTGCTCTGCATTGCAACTCCTCCTCCATCCAGTTGCTTCTTCAGTTCTTGTGACCTGATAAATTCTTCAATTCTTGCTTTCAATTCTTCGTTCGGTATTAGCATGTCAGAAGTCAGATGAGACCGGTTGAATGGGTCAGTCTGTAAATCATGTAAAGTTTAGCAAAGAAAACCGAATACTTTGTTACGATAGAGTGATGTTACTTGAAGGAAATGCAAGTCTTACGCTATCGCTGAGGAGATGTCTTTGAATGACGGGTCTGTCAACTGTGATCCTTGAAGAAGGTAAGATCACAGGGTCCTTCATCAAAGTGTACTGCATAAGAAGAAAGATAAAGCTTTAACTGGTTTATCCGCAGCGTAGGTATCGGTTTCATTTTTCTTAAGCTTCAAATAGTCTGTCTGATCAAAACCATTAATTCTTGAGGCACACATCCAAAGCTTCTTTTGCTCAGTGATCATGCATAATTGAAATGGATAAATCGGAAACCCGAAAGAGCGATTGAGATCCACGACTTAAACATACAATGAGTGGATCAAAACGTACTTGGATTGGGTCGAGGAATTCGTCTGGTATATCTCCCAGAGTAGCTTCAGCATCCATGGCCTCAGAAGCTGCATCCTTGGCTTTGTTACCAAGATCAGTAAACTCGCGTATTATCCTACCATCTTCTCCAATTCGTCCAAGTACAACTGCTGCAGCATTGAACAACTGGAGAAACCTCCAAAATTCAGGCAGAGAAAGATGCATAATGCTAATACACATTTCTTTATTAAAAAGGAAAAAGAATTGTTGATAGATGCAATCGAGTTTACATATATGCTAGGAGTTTCTTTTTTTATTTCAGTTCAATGGAATTATCTTCCGAAGGGTTTGTCACAAAATAAGCATAAATATATCACCTGCTCGTTGTACGATCGGCCATCCTTTGAAATGGCAGCTGGGAAAATATTCTCCGAATCACCTCGTGCCAGATGAACATATATGTGAACGATCTTCAAAACCAAACAAAAAATGTCAGAAACCGCTTGTACAACCCAAATATTAACAATAACTACCAAAACTTCCTTTCCAAGTCACCAAAATATATCTGCGCTATTTGTAGGGAAGCATTTCATATTACAAATTATCTCATCGAGCTTAAACAAGGATAACTATGATTAAAAATCAAAATACACATCATAGGGCATCGACTCTCTATTTCTCATGCTTCAAACTCTGCATTTGGCCTAATAATCAAGAGAGTGAATATGAAGAATATGGGCACATGAACTTATATTCCCACTTAAGATGAGATTAAAATAGCTAAACCTAGCTGTGATATTAGATTCAATATAAATTTAAATACTTCTTCCCCACATGATTACATGAACAATTATGCTTCTACTCCCTCAAGTACAGACACAAATTACAAGACAACATTCAAATCTACTTAAGCTAATGTCACATTAGAAGATGGAATAACCAACTTACCTATGATAATAGAAACTAGAATCTAATTTTTACATACCTGCTTAAGCAACTCTTTCGGACGGAATTCATACTTTTCAGGGTCTTTCAGACTAAGAGATCTTCGCTGAGGACCAACAAGTTGCAGGAGAAAATAATTAAGCATGCTGGCCACCCTTTCAACCTGTAAGCAAATATTGGAAGGCATGATAACCAAATGTGATAGATTAAAGAGGAAAATGTAGTGAAAACACAAAGAAAGCATGCTCTGTGGGCACAGAGGGAGAGTACCATCTCTGGAAGTAGGAAAGGAGCCGTGATCTGCTCAGAAGTAAATGCCAGCATACTCACGTCCTCATTTGCTAATTTCATATCAATTCGGATGATCTGAGAATATCGAATAATGTTGGATCAACCAGATACTCAAAATTCAAGATCAATATCAAGGCTTTGAGAGTAATTTACAACAGATCACAAGGTGCATTCAAAGAAGGGTCATCAAACCAACATTTTCTTGGGAGTGAAACAGCCGAGTTCTCTCCTGCCTCTCTTGAGCAGGTCGCCGTTCCCATTCTGCGGTATTTGACATTTCGGCTTCAAGCTCTTTAAGTTCAAGAATCTTATTAAGACTTTCATCAAGAAGATATATGCTATCATTGATTAGGAAGTTCAAGAAATTCAAGTAAACACCCTTCTCCTCTTCCTTGGCAATCTGGAATGGCAAATTAAGGGAAATAACATGTAGATAGAGCCATAATGCCAATCAACAGAAAATTACACGGAGGAACAGGAAGAACTTTTACCATTCTCCAAGCATTGCGATGACTAGGAACCTGCCAAAGGTATTCGAGAAGTTCGGCAATGTTATGACGGATGTTGAACTTGTCATAAAACTGCACCAAGAGTAAAGAAGACCAGTTAGCAAGCAACGTTGAGAATTTCCAACTCCTCAACATTGGAACAGGTGTAGCAATCAATAACTCAAAATCTCAATTTGAGACGATAAAGTGTAGGTATCATAGTCTTAAAAAAATATTGATAACACATAGCCTTGAAATAATATGCAGCACTTTTCCTAGGCTAATTTTAAGATCTTGAACAAGAGGGGTAGTTTATTTTTTTCTTTTTTAATGTTAAGTCATTTTTGTTATTGCATCATATCCATTCTAATATCCTGCAGGATCAGCTTTGAACTTGATAAAAGCATAAATCATTTCAAGCATTCATAGAATAATTACTGCAAGGTTAATAGGGCAAGCCGAGGTCTCTCTGTAAACAGACCAATTGCCTTCACCTTCTACATTTAAGTTAAGCAGTTCGACCATGCTGTACCTGTGTATGTGAACCAGTGAACTCAATGTCTACATAGAGCTTTAAGAGATTCCTAACAAGATACTCAAGCGATAGTTGGTGGCCTTCAAATAATGTTGCTGTAACGGATGAACCACTGCACGTAAACAAGAACCACATACTCAACTTCAAAATGAGTATGGAAAAAATATAAAATGATCGATGTATGTACATATCAAATATGTAAAATCACCCTCTACGAGGAATCCAGCAGTTCAGAACTTCAACCATCTTTGCTCTTAAGTAGGGATTTCTGATATATTCCGGACTTGCCATAAACATAATAATGAAGTTCATAAAATCATCCTGTCAAAATGAAAACAAAATATCAAAATTTTCCTCACAGCAGCATAGATGCTTCACATTTAAAGATATGAAAGAATCAGTTAGGATCAGTTAGAGTTACCAAATTGATACCATCCAAAGCTTTTGGAATCCGAGAAGCAAATATAAGCAATTCCATTGCATCTTCCACAAAATGTTCTGGCATGGATGCAAATTCCATTGGGCAAGTTGATGGAAGAGGCATTTTAAATCCACCAACCAAACCAACTAACCAGACGACCATTAATCGATAGAAAGTAAGAGCTTGCTGGATTAGTGACCCATCCTATAAAGGGGACAAAAATAACCACCATTGTTGGTAACACTCAGTTACAAACATAGGGTCAACTGATATAGCCAAAAAACAACCACAATGAAGTTCATAAAGGATAGAATCATTGCTCTCAAGTTTCTCATTCAATTCAAGATCGCAAATGATCTCAACTAACATCGAATGTTTTGCAACAAGAACAAAGATACATTTTTTGGTGAAAATACTATCAAGATGGTGAAGGAAACCGCAGATGTGTTCAATGAGAATTTCCAGTAGATGAGGAAGGGTGAGGATATGAATCAGATAGACAAGGTTGAACTTGTAGCATCAATTCAATTCACTGATTGCAATCAAACCATTGGATCAAAAAAATGCGAATGAAGATCTCAGAATCTCAAAAATCATAAATTACAAAAATAAATAAAGAATAAACAAATGAAAGAATAAAAGCTTCTGAGATAAAAAATGGTGATTCAACACTGTAATTATTGTTGATCTCTTACTGCCCATGAGAGGCTTCAAACTTGAGCATTCTTGTAATTTTTTTGTTTTTGATAACTGAGAGTAAGAGCTTTGCTCTCCTATGCTCAGGGGCACTTGCGCTTGGCCCAAGGCCCAAACTAGGGAGACATCAAGATTGTTTGGTATTAAGCTCACCAAAAGCTTTGAACCTGGGACCTCACCTCTAAGCTAGTATGACCAAGAGACCCCAAGCCCTTGCCACCAGAGCCACCCCTCATTCTTGTGATTTGTGAGACTTTTTTTGGGTGGATATTGGTTTTTATAATCGCATTGGATGCTTTTCAGCGGGATTTTGTCATTTTATTGCTAGATGGGAGGTTTTTACATACTTGATTTTGAAACTTGATCGGAGAATTTCATGGTTCAGCTTGGGCATTATTTTGACTTGATTGATTCAGCATTTTTTGATAGTTTGCATGATTTATTGGTTGGTTCTTGAGCAATTTTCTATTTTAGTTTCCAACACTAATCTTACCACTAATTCGAGTCTAAAGTTAAATGAAATATAAAATTTAGAGTTTGATTTGATTTACTAGCCAAGTATAGGGTAAATATGTAATTTAATTTTTCCAAAATTCAATAATGCAACATTCAATAGTACAATTCAAAGAAAAGGGTGAGACAGAAATATACCCTTAGTATTTGAGCTTCATAACAAAGCTTTTCCTGTGAGTACAACTCTATTTCCTTCTCAAGGCGAGCTATATCCATTTCAAGCTGTGGGGCGGGCCCTTGTCCCTGCATGGCTTTGAGCGTGGACAATGTATCTTCACACCTAGATATATCCTGGACAAAAATTTAACTGAATTGAGAAGGTCCATCAAATAGGAAAAATGAAACACAAAAATATAGAATGAATATAAATTCTTAACCAAAAAAATCAGAAACTTGTATGTGGCGTTTCATTTATCCACCAATGCATGATTTAATAGCTACCTGTACTAAATGCTTGAAGTCTGAAAATGCTTTTAACAAGCCCAAATTCAGCACCCTTGCAGTCATAAAGAAGCACTCGCATATGAAAGGGTACCTACTTTTATCATTACTCGATCTTGCTTTTGCAGTAGAAGATCCAATAGTAGCATTACTGCCTGAACTGGAAGCTTCTTGAGATTGTAGCAGGCGACTTTCATTGTCGCTGAACTGCCCGGAGTTATCAGTTCTCAACTGAGTACCATTATTAATCCACTCGGTAACTTCTTCCGATGAAGCATGTAGAGCAGTTAATCCTCTGACAGTTGCATTACCACATTTAAGAGAAGTTGTACTAGGTCAATTAGAACAACAAGCTCAGCAAGAAAACAAAATCCTCTTACCTCAATTCCAAGCGGTTACTATAACATACATATTTTGGATCAATCTTATCCCTTTTGGTCAAGTTTGCATCTAGAAATGGCTCACAGAGACGTAGCATGATGGCACTGAGATTAACGAACATGCCCGAACTTGCACAGGAGAGAGGATCAACCTTCAAACCAAAAAAAAATAAAAAAATACATTGCATAGATTGTTAGAAGTTGTACCATTCATCAACATCTAGCCATAGTCACTAACAAGACAGATAAACATAAAAATACAACAAAAAAAAAAAAAAAAAAAAAAAAAAAACAACCTTTGAGCTTGAATCTAAATCATTCTTTTGAAATCAAAACATTGAATATGGCTACAAGTTGGACAACAACCAAACTCGTGATGTACAGTTGACACCATTAAACTCATATAAAAGTACCTGTATATGAGCCCTGGATGAGTTTCTATTTATCACCTCTGCAAGATACTCAAGAACATTTTCACGGGTCTCTGTGTTCTTAAGAAGGGAGAGAAGAACTTCTGCAAGGCCATCATATAAGTTATTCATGACTGTCTTAATTGTAGTGAATGAAGATAGTAAATCAGCTGGTCTACGAGTTGATGCTTCTGAAAAGCACTGCTGCCTGAAGTTCCGAACAAGACATTCACTAGTCAGAACAGGATCAATGTACACAAAGAAAGAAAACCTCAAAGCACATTAATAAACACTCACCCAACATCAGGTTGGCTCTTAAAAATGGCATGGTCAGGCAGAGCACTGACATGGAAGAAAGGCCCCAAAATGCTTGTCATCTCAATGACACGCCCATTTGAATATTTACCAGTGGGAATCCACCAAGGATGATTCACAAGAGATTTAGCACCAACAGGAAAACTGACCAGAAACCTAAGTGCTCTTAAGGGCTGCTGGAAGTTCCCAAGAGCAGAAACTTTAAGAACACTACCCCTTAAATCCTCATACAACCCCTTCAAGATGGGGTCTGATGTATCAAAATCGGAATCACGGAGAAACTCCTCCAGAAAACCCGGAGGGCACTGAAAAGCTCCACCAACACTGGTACTAGCCCCAAATCCATCGACGGAGCTACCAACCTCAGAGAAAATCAAAGGAAGCAAAGGGGAAGTATTGGAGTTAGTACCTAAATCGGCACCCGAAAACAATTCAGGATTCCCTAAATGAATCCTACAATACGAAATCGTCAACTTCTTTGCTTGCTTGAGGGAAATTTCAATATGAGAGCGCAAAGTCTTATCCTTCATGGAAGCGATTTTCTTAGTCTCGTCATGAGCTCGACGGTAGCAGCCGATTAGGTACTGAAAAGGGGGTTCGGCGGAGGGGAAATTTCCGGAAAGACGATCGATTATGATGCGCTCCATTACATCTCTTGAAATCCTCAATTGTTTGCCCTCGCTAAGGAGTTCGGCAGCGGTTTGCTCGAGATAGACGATTCTGGAATCGGAATCGGAAGAATCAGTGAGAGAAATGAGGAAGACTTTGCGAAGGATAATGTCTTCGACCTCCTCCGGTGACCTTTGGGGTTTTGAGGTCGCCATTAGAGTTGAGAACAAGGAAGAAGAAGGAGATCAAAGGACTGAACTTTTTTGTGTCAATGCCAAAGAGAAGGGAAGAAATGGTATATGTTTTGTTTTGCCTACACACTAAGGAATGAAAGAACCTCTCCGCTTTCAAATTTATCTCAATTATCATTATTCTATTCTCAAAATCTAATCTTATATTAACTAAATCTACCTTATTTTAACTAAAACAATTTGGTTTAATTATAACTTTACTCTCCCAATTCTCTCTACTTAGTATTTCTCAAATTTTAAAAATAATTTTACTTTATCTTTTAGATGTTTCTAAATTTTTTATTTTGCATAGATTCTCGATTTGTATCTAAAAGATTCTATTTGACATTTTTAGAAAATTAACTTATCTACTGTAAACCTACATTTGAAATTTGAGAGTTCCATTATACCTAGATTTTTTTTATTTTTTTATTTAATTTGTATCTAATACATTAGTTATTTAATAATTGTTTTAAA
The DNA here is from genome assembly GCA_030954485.1 of Citrullus mucosospermus. NCBI lineage: Eukaryota > Viridiplantae > Streptophyta > Magnoliopsida > Cucurbitales > Cucurbitaceae > Citrullus > Citrullus mucosospermus. Next base: position 28,332,528 of record CM062064.1, read on the forward strand.
TTTTGCTTATATGATTCGATCAAAGATATATAAAAGTGAAAGTTTAGGAATATCACCTCATTTAAAATCAAGTTAAAATAATTAGGTTTAAATACTACTTTGGTCTTCTACTTTTGGCTTAAATTCATCCTGGTCTTTGTACTTTAGAATGTTCACTTCGGTTCCTATAATTTTAACTTTAGTTCATTTTAGTCTTCGTACTTTCAAAATGTTCATTTTGGCCATTGTATTTTCAACCTTTGTTCATTTTAGTCCTTGAATGTTATAAAAGTGACCATTTTAAAAATGATTTAGAAACGAGAATGAAGGACCAAAATGTACTTTTTGACATTACAAGTACCAATATGAACATTTTAAAAGTATAGTAACTAAAATGAAAAAATATTTTAAAAATATAGTGACTAAAATGAACTAAAATAATAACTCCTGTTTTAAACAAAAGATTTTAAGTCAATTTTGATTTTAAATAAATCCACATGAAATTTAAAATCAATTATGATTTTAAATCTCGTTTTTTTCTCAAATAATTCTATCTCAAGTTATTTATTTATTTTTTTGTAATTCTTCCTTCAGTATTATTCGATTCCTACGACAATTCGGGCATGGTCCAATGATTGAACCATGGTATCCACTTTTAGTTTTTTTTTTTAACCATATTTTTAAAAATACTTTCATTCTAAATTTATAATCTCATTCATCCTCAGTGTTACAAATGGTATCACATCGGCTAAAAAAACAACTCATTCAAAAAATATAAAATCAATAAAGTAACTACCAAATGAGAACCAAATATAAATAAAATTGAATAGATTTTCAAGAGTTCCATTCTTTCTCTCAATTTTGAAATGTGTTTAAAAATTATAATGGGCAACAAAAAAAAATGTTTGTAAAATTTTTAAAAATTGCAAATATATATATATATATATATATATATATATATATTATATCTTGTTCTATATATATATTATATCTTGTTCTTTTTATTATTTCAATTTTACTTTTTGTGTAACGGGTATATTAGTCAACTGATATACTTTATCCAACATTTTAATCGTGCCATGATGAAATTTGTTTTTGTTTTTTGTTTTGTTGTGATATGGACTCATTCCATCTAATTAAATCCCGGCAAGCATTTTTTTTGTTTTTTTTTTTTTAGGATGTCCCTAAAAACATGTGAATCTCCACAACCTACCATCCCAAAAAACTTCAGGATCAATGTGGTTTTTAGAGTAAGAGATTACTCTTAAATCCACCTCAGGTTTCCAGAGCAAGCAAAGACCTTTTGATCCTAGGCTTTTAACCGTTAAACATCCCAAAAAACTTCCTAGATCTTTTGATTTTCTTTGTTATACAAAAAGACAATCAAAGAACTTTGATTTGAATTAGATCAGAGCAACCAGAATGCCCTGGAATTGGCCAAACCCCAGGCATTCCAACAAATGATTTTCATGGCTCTCAACAAAGTTGCTTAGCAAACTTCGCCGATGAGGTGTTCGAGATAATTCTGGTGGAAGGTAAGGAGGATTTCCGTTTTCTTTTCAAACAAGTATGAGTATCCATTGCTTGGGAAGCCTTGTCCACAACTAATCTCGCTCTTCTTTTCCACTTTCTTAAATTGATCACAGGAGAGGTCTTAGATCCAATCACCTCAGGAGGGGAATTCTTTATTATGGATAAATGCAAAATCAGGCCCGAGCTCTTTTTGAATCTTTGATGAACCACCCTCAACAAGTCCAAGATTTAGATCGAGATCAGAATTAAGCCTCTGGTTTAGTTGGTTTTCCCTCTCCCCTATTCGAATAGCCTTACCATCAGATTTCGTAAATTTAGGGGATTCGCCCACCCTTTCACTAGATGAACAATTTCCTGATCTGTCAACGGGAGAATCAAAGGGTGACTTCTCTTTCTTATCGCTTTGAGGAGAAGGATTATTTTTCCTTCTTGGATTTATCCCTTGGAACTGGATTGCCTTCACAGTTCAATGTAACCGAATTGCAGTCCTTAATAACGTGTCCAATTCTTCCACCCATAACAAAAGTATTTGACATTAATCCAAACACTTTCTTGATCGCTACTCGGTCTAATCCAGATTCCTTTTCTTAGAGGTTTAGAAATGTCCACAAGAATTTTCATTCTTAGGTTCTCTCCCCACCAAAAGTCATCTTGATCACAATCAACTTCTAAGAAACAACCTAGGGCATCCCCTATTCTTCTTGACATTAATTTGTTCCGGAACCTAAGGGAAATATCCATCAGTTTAACCCAAAACGCCACTTTATTGAATTGAAGATACACCCTAATTCAGAATCAAACAACACAACTCGATCTCTAGACACTGCAGCACAAAGCTGATTCCCTTGGGAGCGAGGTTCTTAGAGGAATCTTGATATTCCAAGATCCTATTTGAATTTTTTAGATAGGAACCAACCATGGTATTTTCATTGTGTATAATTAAACATATTTTCTCATTCTAAAAAAGATTTTCAAAAAAAAGAAAAAAATAGAAAAAAAAAAACATATTTTCTCTTTCCTTTTTCCATTTTTTCTCTCCTCAGTAGCAGCACCAAGCTTGCTTTCTCTTTCTTATAAAACCCTATTTCACTTCACGCTCCCTCCCATTACCGGCCACTGCACCCCGTCCCGCCGGTCGCCGCACTCCCATCATCCCTGTCGCAGTCTGAGCGGCTGCCGCAGTTCGTTGCAATCTCAGCTGCCGCAGCGTCAGCCTTACGACGAACTCGCCGCCGCTCCCCTCTCACACTCTCTCGCCTAACCACGTAAGCAGAGTTACTTATCTCTGTTGTTTTTTCTTTTCTTATTGGAAACAGAAACTATGGTTCAGCCCCGAACCCACGCATTGGTGAGACGGCTCATTTTTCAGAACCCTAAGGTTTTGATTTTTGAGTTTTTTGTTTGGTTTTGTTTTGTTTCGTCAATTCATGTTGATTAATTCTGTTCACCCACAAAGAAGAAACTCAAGAGAAGCATTTTGTTTTGTTTTTGATTTCTTGATTTCTTCATCATCCAATGTTCAACCAATCTAAACGAAAACATAAAACTAAAAATGTATACACCACAAATAAAAGGAAGTTTGAATCAATAAATTAGAAGGAACCCAAAAAAAAAAAAAAAAAACAAAAAAGAAAAGAATCACTAAATTTAAAGAAAAAAGAGTTTATGAAGACGAAGGAACCAAAAAAGAAAACTGACCAACTATTCGCAACTATCTTTACCATTTTTTCTTGTCAACATGGTAATCTTAAATATCAAATATCCTCATTTTCAGGCACCTTAGATTTTGAGTATCGGAGATTCTTTGTAAACCAAGATGGACAAGGTGAAAATAGAAGAGGTACAATCAACCTCTAAGAAGCAACGGGTAGCCACTCACACTCACATTAAAGGCCTTGGTCTTGAGGTATCTTACTCGTACTTTGCTCTGCATGGTGTATAACCATTGTTATTTGGTCTAAAACTACTTTAAAACCAATAAAAATTGTTATTTCCCCCCTGCCATGTTTTAATGTGTATGATATACTGCATATACTTATGAAATTTTTGTATTAACTTTCCTCTCTCGTTGTCTTTTATAAAAAAATTGTCTTCTGTCATTCACCTTAGGCCTCAGGAAAGGCATTGCCACTAGCTTCAGGTTTTGTGGGTCAATCAGAAGCCAGAGAAGCAGCAGGGCTAGTTGTCGATATGATACGACAGAAGAAAATGGCTGGCCGAGCACTTCTTCTAGCTGGACCTCCTGGTACTGGAAAGACTGCGCTTGCACTTGGAATATCACAGGAGCTAGGAAGCAAGGTCCTTCTGATTCCTCTTCTATCCCCACACCTAGAAAGGCACCAAGAATTTATTTAGTGTTGCTTATAAGGTTAGCAGCCTTTTGTTTAGAAAATATGCTTACTTTATTATCATGGACAGGTTCCCTTTTGTCCAATGGTTGGGTCTGAAGTATACTCATCTGAAGTGAAGAAAACTGAGGTTTTGATGGAAAATTTCCGACGGTCTATTGGTCTACGTATCAAGGAAAATAAAGAGGTCTATGAGGGAGAGGTAAGTGCTCAGTGCCTACAGCATATGAATCTTCAAATGTTGTTGGACAGCTACTACGATTTTTTTCATTGTGTAGTGGTGTTGACATGATGTATTTTTCCCAGGTGACTGAACTTTCACCAGAAGAAACAGAGAGCGTCACTGGTGGCTATGGCAAAAGCATAAGCCATGTTATTATTGGTTTAAAGACTATTAAAGGAACAAAGCAACTAAAATTGGATCCGACCATCTATGATGCCTTAATTAAAGAGAAGGTGTCATTTTCTGACCTATCATTTCTTTAAAATCTTCCAACTTTTTTTTGCCATTTTACCAACGACCAATCTTGGTTATAACGAAGCATCTTTAGGCAAAGTAAAATTGAGGTTTGATCTTATTGTAATGGCGGGAGTGGATGTGCACATTCTGCAGGTAGCTGTTGGTGATGTTATATATATAGAAGCAAATAGTGGAGCTGTGAAAAGGGTGGGTAGAAGTGATGCTTTTGCTACGGAGTTTGATCTTGAAGCTGAAGAATATGTTCCACTTCCTAAAGGGGAGGTTCACAAACGCAAAGAAATAGTTCAGGTTGTCTCCCTGTGAAGTACCGTTATTGTGCTCCGTTTCCTCAATATCTTATAATTTTATGCATTCCTAAATCTTCAGTTTGCTAGCTTAAGAGAAAACCTACTTAAAAGGCATGCTTTCCTTAATATAGATTCTGGCTTTCTTATTTTAACATATATAGCTACTTTTATCATATTAATGGAAACTATTAAGTTGTAGCATGCACATTTAAAACCACACGTAAAATATAGTTTTTCGTTTTGGTTGGTTAGTTATTTGTTATGATTTTGTAAAATCTCATTTGTTTGATGATATTACTTTGTTGACTTTGTATATATGCCCTTAATTGACTCACACAACTTCATCTTGTACTAAGCTGCAAGAAGCTTATGCACTAGAATGCTTTGCTTCATTAAGAACTGTGGGTGTAGCATATCTGATTCAAGTGATTGGAATGTGCATCCATTGTATGTGTGTTTTTAATAGCAGAATCAAGTTTTTGAATCTTTCTGGCATAACATTCTGAAATTTGGGGATCCGTAGACTGTTGATACTTTTGTCTACATTCCAATTTGTTAGCAATCTTATTGCCTACTTTTGTTCCTTGATTCTGGTCTTCTGGACACCTTTTGCATTTATTGGTACAGCTGACAGTCCTTGTATTAATTTATTGCATTTTCCTTTTGTACCTGACAGGATGTGACTCTACATGATCTAGATGCTGCCAATGCACGGCCTCAAGGTGGGCAGGATATACTATCTCTAATGGGTCAGATGATGAAGCCAAGGAAAACAGAAATCACAGACAAGTTGCGGCAAGAAATAAATAAGGTAGTTCTTTCTGTTTGAAAGGATATATATATATATATATATATATATTTAATACATTCTTGGTGATTTCCTGAATTGTGGACTGTATTATCATATTTGATTGGGGAATGTGAGTTCTTAATTGTTTTCATTTATTTTGTTTTGCATGTTTTTAATATTAACCTAAGACCTGTATTGTTTCCATATTTCATATTTTACACGAGAACATACTAACAAAACTGTTCTAACTTTCATATTATTTTCAATAGTACTGGAGGGTTTGCTTTTCTGTACTTCATTTTTTCTCAATGAAAATTGATCTTAAAAAAAAGGTTAAGTACTGGAGGGTTTATTCTATTTTGGTAAGGAACTTTTAAACACAAGAAATAGAAGTATAATTCTTTGGGGTTTATTTTAATGACAGGTGGTTAACCGATATATCGATGAAGGTATAGCAGAGCTAGTCCCGGGAGTTCTATTCATTGATGAGGTTATTTCTCCACTTCCAGCTCTTTCATCATTCTCTGTACTCAACTTTTAGCTTGTTTATGAGGTAAGTAAAATTTGCAGGTGCATATGCTGGATATGGAGTGTTTTTCGTACTTAAATCGAGCTTTAGAGAGCTCACTCTCGCCAATAGTGATCTTTGCTACAAACAGAGGAATCTGCAATGTGCGGTAGGAAGTCCTGCCCCTAGTTGATTCTGTCTTTCAAGTTCATTCTTGCACCTTTTCATGCCATGAATGTTTCCTCCATCTTTATGCATGTAATTCATATTCAACGTCTCAGGGTTGATGTTTTTCCTAATTAACGATAGGTTGCTTCTGTAAACTTTCATCATTGCTATATCCTACTTTGAATAATGATCTGAAATAATTTATTTTGAACAAATAAAATAACTATCTGAAATAAAGTTTGAGACTTTCAAAGAACATCTTTCACTGAGTAGAAATTGGAAGCAGCTGTTATCTTAAACAAAAACATGGCATCTTTTCACCCGTAAAAAAATTATTGCTGAATAAATGCTTCATTTAAAATTCTTTTTTTCAGAGGGACTGATATGAATAGTCCTCATGGAATACCTGTTGACTTGTTGGACCGATTGGTGATCATCCGAACTCAAACTTATGGCCCTGCTGAGATGATTCAGGTCAATTTGCTTTCTTTTGTGGAAATTTAAATCTTATGCTGTGTATAAAGGTAATTTGATCATACCACTGACGATGCTGTCACTACTGATGCTTTGTGAAGATATTAGCCATTCGGGCACAGGTGGAAGAGTTGGTTGTAGATGAAGAAAGTTTAGCTTTCCTTGGGGAGATGGGCCAAAGAACATCGTTAAGGTACCATAACGTTAGATTTGTGTGTTTGGGATGCTTTTAAAATAAATAATTTTGATTGAGGTAATTTGATCATACGCATTTTAGTAAAAAGTGTAGTAACATCCCTTGTAAGTGCTTCCTTGAAGTTCACATAGGCCAAAAGAACTCTACAACACTTGATTGATTGTTTTTGTTTTTTTGTTTTTCCCTTAAAAGCATTTACAAACTACTGAAAATAATGATTTTGAATGATTGAAGTTCACATGGATCAAAAGGACTCTACAACACTTGATTGTTTGTTTGTTTGTTGTTTTTCCCCCCTAAAAGCATTTATAAACTACTGAAAATAATGATTTTGAGTGGGAGGTAAGTAATTTTTAGAATCACAAAAGTGCTTAGGATAATGCCAATATCAGTTGCGAACATATAACCTTAATAAGGCTGAAATCTTTTGGTTGATCTGTAGACATGCGGTTCAATTGCTCTCGCCTGCTAGCGTTGTGGCGAAAATGAATGGACGAGACAGCATATGCAAGGTATTTATAAAGTTTGGCAGATTCTCGGATCTTAGTTGAATTTTAGTCGAATGTGACACTAAGGGGATGTTTCGATTGACGCTTTAAATTTGAGCTCCTTTTGTTGGCACTAAGTTTTGATTTGCTTCCAATTCACAGGGAGATCTTGAAGAAGTTTGCGCTCTTTATCTGGATGCCAAGTCATCGGCAAGGCTTCTTCAAGAGCAGCAAGAAAAATACATTTCTTGATTTTTTTTCCAAGTGCTCCATTTTTAACCGTTTCCCACCAAGAGGTTTTTATCTGAGGTAATTAAGATGGAGAAGAGAGGGATAAGGATTGTTTAATGGTAATTTTTTTTTATCCGCTAATCTTTAGTTGTAAAATTTTGACTATGAGAGATGTATGGATTACTTGGTAATTTAATGTCTATAGTAAGAGTAAACATTCTGTAGTGTAGAATGTAGATGCAGATTCTCTCATATTGATTGATATTGTAAAAACGTCAGTCTACCACCTGAAATGAAAATTTGTCTTCATGTTCTATTTATATTTGGCAAAATTATGCCAAATATTCCTAAATTTTGTACTGTGTCAAAGAGATACCCCTTGAATTTTCGAAAGTTAAAAATACCCTTAAATTTTCAAAATGAGTTCAAAAATATCCTTACTGTTAGTTTTGGATGGAAATCGTTAATATTTTGTGTAAAAAATACTTTTGAACTTATGTAAATCCATTGGAAAATAAAAAATATGCATGCTAGATGAAATGGTTGTTGCTATCTGTTACAATAACGAATCATTGGTTTAAGTGAATAACTAAATAAATTGGATAGACCCCTCTCTTCGTCTTAGGTCGACAGATCTTCCCCGTTGAAAGATAGTTTCAAAAATACTCTTAAATTTGCTAATTTTTTTTAAAAAAATATCATTACTGTTATATGAACAAAGACCAAAGACTGTTAATGTGGTCTTCTCTATTTTTCCTCTTTTCTTTCCTCTTCTTCAATATTCTCATGCTCCCCTTTTTTAACGGTTAGACATTTGTTAATCTAAAAATAAATAAATAAAATTTCTCACTTCAATTATGTATGTGGACCCGAATAAGAAGAAAGAGAGTAATGAAAGTACTAAGAGATTTTAGTACGTAAATGTTTTAATAAGGTTGTATGTTAGTAGTCTGAGTGTGCTAATAATCGAATACATTCAGAGGAGATTTTTTATTTTGGAATTTTGTGAGATTTTGTCAGAATGTTTTAACTTAAAATTTTGATTTTGATTTTTATTGTTGAGAAAATTGGTGTAAGAATTGAACAAATATATGAAAAAAATGAAGATATCTATATAATTTGTTTTAAATTGAAATTGATTGCAATACTAACAGTAAGAGTATTTTTAAACGTTTTTTTTTTTTGCAACAAGGTATTAATGGTGTCTATTCATAATACCAATGACGAGGGTGTTTTTGAAATTTTTTAAAATTTAAAGGTGTTTTTAAAATTCTTGAAAGTTTAAGGGTATTTTTGAAATAAAACTTTAATGGTTTCAATCCAAAACTAAATGATATGGACATTGTATTTTTTAAACTTTTGAAATTTTTGAGTATTTTTGATGCAAAGGGCAAAGTCCGTAGACATTTTTTATAATTTAACCTTTGTATTTTCATTGCTTTTGATTTTTATTTTAACCAAAATGTAAGAATGAATTAATTTACTGTCAGGTTGAGAATCTCTATCCCATAAAGCGATATTATCAATTCATTTTTTTATTTTTTTTTATTTTGTAGACTGAACAATCTTTTTTTTTTTATTAAAACTATTTAAAAAAAAATCTTCTTATTAATTCCTTTAGTTTCTTGCCAATGTTATCTCATATGTAAAGGAGACTTATAGCTTATCTATTACTTTACTATTATTTTTCTCTTAATTACACCACTCACTACATCTAAACTTCTTTATAAAATTTTAATTTTTGTTTAACGTGTTAAATATTTAATTATTAATTTGTCAACTAAAATTTTTGTACTCGATAACATATACAAATAAGATTAGCTTATGTTATATTAATAACTTACTCTAAATAAATAAATTAAATTAATAACAAATTATTTTAATCCTTTTTAGTGAACAATTTTATTTTAGTTAGTAATTATTTTTTATATTACATGGTATTAAATATCATAACAATAAACTTTAATAACATAAATATGAATCAATCTTAGGGTCTGTCTTTAAAAGTCGATTTCTATGAAATGAATATCTGAACATCCTACACCTGTCCCATTTCATTTTCATTTTCCATCACCGCAAAATAACAAAAATTCTTTATGGAGACACTAGTATTCGTTTAGTTTTTTTTTTTAATTTATTTTTTATTTTTATTTTTAATCTATCTAATGAAATAAAATGAAGATACACCTTAGTATTAGTAGTGATTGAATTTATTCTATGGTTCCACATGAGAAACCTGTACAGAAGAAGGCAATCAGTACTCGAGTTACCAAAATAGAATCACATTAAAAAAGATAAAAACAATGATACATCAACAAATTTTATGATTTCTTTAAACTTTTTCCAGAAATATCCATTTATATCAAACATTGTGTCGATATTTCTATGGTGTTTTCAAAAAATTGAGATACTCTCTTTTTAAGGCTAGGAGACTTAAGTTCAATAAGGCCTTCAAATGCCCAATTCTCTCTTTGATGAGAAAGAAAGAGCTGATGCTGAACAACTAAGGTAACGTTTTCTCCAAGTCAGATACAAAACTACAATAACATTACACAGCCACATGAATTGATGCTTAAGCTTTTGTCACAGAAAGCAGGCTGATAAACTGCTTTGAAATTGTACTCTTGCAATTTAATCAAACTTTGAAGGGGGGATGCTTCTGTGTGTTTCTGTTTCTCATAAACATTTCCCAGACACATCAAGAGGCCAAATTCTTGCCATTCTAGAGCAAGACCTGTGTTTCTGTTTCTCATAAACAATTCCCAGACACACCAAGAGGCCAAATTCTTGACATTCTAGAGCAAGACCTCGGTACCAGAGATTGTGGAACCCTTCCGCTTTGCAAGCTCGTTCGCAATGCAGATTGCATTCTTGCTATGCCTTAGAGAGAACTCAGCGAGTAGAATTTGTCTTTCTTCTGATGTGAGATCTCCGTGACAGCCCTGGAAAGTTTGATAAAGAATACAATCCATCAATTGTACGAGGGAAGTAGCATATATCTAGTTTTGACATCCTCCGTATCGATGAAAATACTAGCTCAGCATACATCCCAACGCCGAGAGACAATGACGATTCTCCCTTATTGAGGTATCCAGGCAATAAAATTCGACACAAATCCCTTATGGCATAATGAATCCAAGTATCAAAAATGTTTTTTTTTTTAGTTACCAGTCGAGAAGTGCGGTCGCAAACAGCATGGTGCATGAGGATACCAGCAGCAACTGATACGTTGAAGGAATCTACCATTCCGTTCATAGGAATACTGCAATGCAGATCTGATAGCTCCAGGGCTTCATCACTTATTCCCCTGAAGACAGAAGAAATCTTAACATCAGATACCAACATAAATTGTGAAGGCTAAACTAGCTACAAGAATCATTTCTCCTGATTCGGACATCATTCATGTGTCGAAACTTGCCAACTGAAGCTTGAGATAATTGTAGATTTCAGAGAATTGTTGGATAACGGAAGTGTAGGCCAGTCTTTTAAACGTGGATTCAGTTTTGATTTCCTAAATTTAACTGATATCTCCCAACTTAGAGTGGTTTTAAAAAAGTGCATCAATTAACAAAGAGATAACAACTGTTGCAATCATCCCCATAACTTAAAGTGCTCTAAACTTGCTCATACTCCATATTACTGGAGCAAGAAGATAATTACCTACTTTCATTCCCCACCACAATTGCAGTTGGACACGACCAATCCATATCATAGACAGAAACCTACAACAGGACAATCACAACTCAGCTGTGAGGACAAGCTTAAAAAAGTTTAGAACATAATAAAAATGGACAGAAGTGCAGATATGACTTCAATGTCAAGCTACTTCATGGGACAGTATTGTGAAAAAGGGGAAGTGCAAAATCGATCAATACCGCATTTGTTCCAAGATGCGTAGAGACTATTCTATAACCACGAGATTTCAGAATTTTAAAACATTCTGGGGTGGAGTTCCAAAGTTCAATGTCCAACCATTTCTCTGCTCCCATGCTAACATGACGATTCTCTCTATACCTGTACCGAATTGCAGTGATTTCAGACGAGGAAAGATGAGAAAAAAAAATGACTCACAAAAGAAAATGTAAGAAATGGAAACTTTAGTCATTCATAGTAAGTTGAATGAACCCATTAAATAGAAGTAGCTCTTTCCACATAGGCAATATATGTCACCTCACCCCTGTTGCACCCTAATTTATCAAAGCATCATCTCATTCAGGTTAAGCATGAGAATACAAGCACTGGTTAAAGTTTCATGTCCAAGACAAATAGCACTTACTGTTATGAAATGGCGAGATAATGATAGCAAATGAAGGAAAAAAAACATATGAACATATAGATTTCACATGGAAAATCAACATGAAAAGAAACGTTGTGCAATGGAAAATAATACGTTATAATCGATATTTGGTATACAGTTTCCAATTATTATATACATAAAAAAATATAATATATACATGCAACTATGCAAGAGATGCATATTTGCAGGAAGAAAACAATCCATTCCATTGCTCAATTTGTGTCATACTGTGACCCATATCTATCAATTACCAATGAAAATCAAACGTATTTGATCAATTTAACCTTCTAACCATATGAAATCAGCAATGGCATTCGACTAATTGATTGAATTCAAGTGACACATTGAATAATTGAACAACAAAGTAAAAGCACCAAGAATAGTAATGAAATTCCGCCAGCATAATGAAAAATTAAAAACAAAGCAGCTGCCAAATTCCATAATCAAACAATGTTCCCAAAAGAAATAAAAAACAATGCATTTGAAAACAACTTCACCTCCACGGTTGTTGCACCTTTTAGAAGCGTCGCAAGAGACCACATGAACCGACTGAAATCCAAGTGCATCGGCAGATCGAAACGCCGCTGAGACGTTGCCGAAATCGCTCAATCCCTCCACCACCAAGCAAACCGAGTAGCTCCTGTTCCTTACCACGTTCTTGAACCGCTCTTTCCTCGAGTCCAATATGAGAGGATCCAAGGCCTCCAAAATCTCACCACTATTCAACCAAGAACTTCCACAGCTAAACTTATCCAGGTAGGGAAACCACCGCCCTTTACGTGGATATTCAGCTCCATCTAACTCAATCGGCTTCCGCTCCATTTTCATCAACCTGGCAACGTCATCGGAGTGCGTGAGAAGGTGCTCCACCGTGTCTTGTGTATGAATCTCGGGCGGTTCTAGGTCACCCACAGTATTATCTACTTCTATTGAAGATGTTGCGGCCGAAATTGAAGCAAAACATCTTGTAGAAACTGCGTTAGGGCTGTTTCCTGAGACTATATAGCAATAAAAACAGAAGGAAAATAAAAAACAGACTTATAAAAGGAATATAAAGATTTGAATGGCCTGCAAGAGAAAGAGAGAGAGGGAGAGAGAGAGAGAGGACAGTACGTCGGTTAGTGACGATGGTGAAGAACGGAGAGGAGGAAGAAAGAGGTAGAGAGGGGAGAGAAACAGAAGGAAAGATTCGTTGAGGTCTTCGGGGACTGCAGCTTTCCAGTAGAATAAGAGAAGAACGGGCTACAATTCTGCAAGACGCCATGGCTGTGCGTTGAAGAACTTCGATGGCTCAGACAGGAACTAGAAAGAAAAGATATACAAACTTAAAAAATAAATACTTTTCAAAAATTTATTTTTATTTAAACATTTTTTTTATAAGAAATGTTTAAAATAAAGAAATTAATGACTTTTAAATTCCATTTTCCTAGTTTCCAAACACTTAGTATTTTTAAGTCATTTGGAAAACTTTAAGCTCAATTCTTGACATTTGGGTAGTATAATTGACTTAGTTTATTAAGGCAAAACTTAAGCAACATGTTGTGTAATATGTCTTGGACTACATCAAGCAACATGTCTTGTGTTGTGAAGATTCCACTAGGAGATTTTTTCTTTATTTGTTGGAGCGTGTAGTGCAAATTTACTGTTTGCTGTCCTATTTTCGCCGAGAATATTTTCTTTTTCTTTTCTTGAAAATCTTCTCAGAGGTGAGCCAATTGTGGTCATGTTTATTTTTAGAATTAACCCATTTGAATAAAAAGAAGGGGTGTTTTAAGAATTTTAGAAATTGTTTAAACCTTAACCATTATGCATTGTTAGTAAACTATGTTACAAATGTAAATCATTTAGGAAGTAACAAAGAATTTGGGATGAGTAATTCCTGTTGTATTGAGAGAATCTTATTCAAATCTTGAGTACATGTAGAAGTAAGAGAAGCTCAAACTTAGAAAGAATCTAAGTTAAAACTTAAAAGTAGGCTTTATAAATACTATAAGTAACATTACACCAAACTGATTACCAATCTCCAAATATTTGTATCCTTGCTATTATTATGTATTTTGTTTCAGATACGATTTGAAATTTAAAATTTACTCAAAGTTTTCATCAACGTACTTGGAACAACTTAAAATTTACTTAATTAAGAACGGTCCAATTGCAATTAAAGTTGAGGTTCACTTCCCATAATTTTCATCAACATGCTTGGAACAAAGAACAATCGTATGCTTGGACGATAAGAACAATCATAAGTTTAATTGTTGGACGAATTAAAATTAAAGAACAATACATTAAAATACTAGTAAAATGAACATATATTAAAAATTGAAGGGCAAAGAAGATAAGGGTTCTCCCATATATATATATATATATATATATATATATATTAAGATAAGATTTAATGAGAAAAAGTATGTGTTTAAGAATTGAGGATCATATGTTAGGTTTCAAAACATATTTGAATGGCTTCTCATGAGTTCAGGACCTTAATATGTGCTAAGCATAGGTAAGAGGGCAATAAATTAAAAAGGAACCAGACATATAATCCTAAAATAAAAACTATATATAAAATGATTTCAGACTATACTTTAAACCAACAGACTAATCTGCCAGTTGATACATCCCTGAAGTATACCATAACTTTTTAGATGGAAAAAAAAAACACATTACTTCAATGCAACTTCTTTAACTAAGAATTCTTTGAAATGACATCAAAAGATATTCCATTCTCTTGGAGTCTTTGTTGGAGATCAGTTGGTCCAAACACAATACCTGGAGTTAGAACTCCTCCTTTTGGCAGAGCCTCACGTTTGCTTAGAACAATCAATGCACATTGAACAAGGATTATTGGAGTCGTTACATACCCGACCTCAGGCCCCATCACTCTCGTCACGATTTCCATATCAGGTTTTACATTCCCCTCACCATTGCTGCTGCTAAAACCATGGCCAACAAACCACATTTTGAACGAGGCACTATTTACCTCGTCTTCCGAAGGACCCTTCTTCCTGAACCACCCGAGACTAAAAACTGAAGGGAATGTCAAAAGAAGCCACCTTCCTAGTGAAGTTTTACCCAACAGCCCTATGAACATGGCCACTGCGATGATTCGCAGAATGCCAATTAATGACTTTGAGCCAATTTTTACTCCAAAGTGAGCTGGCTTCACCGACGACCAAAACGTTTTTCTCTGTTCGATCTCGTCAGCGCTCTCATTAACACCAGGAAGACCTTGGGGGTTTTCAGCAAGAGTGGAGAGTGTTCTCCGAACTACAGTGGAATCAGCTGATGGTAATCTTACTGCCCAAAGGCCTATCTCCTTCTTGTGTTCGATAGTAGATCCTTTAGAAGGAGGAGGACCAGGAATCTAAGAGAAGTAAATTCACAACACAGAGTGTGGAGGTTCAATTTCAACTCAAGGACTTGATAAAAAAATGATCACAAATTACAAAGACTTCCCTCAGACGGATACTCAAAGCTGGAAAACATATAGTAAATTTATGCATAAAGTTTCACACAAGGCAATTAGAAACAAAACTGTAAGTTAGGAACTTATCAAACACATAATTAATAGTTTAAGGAATACATTTAACTGAAACAAAAGCAGTCACCTAAGCCTAAATGAGTCATTATCATAGAGTGAAATGAGCATATCCTTTAGTAGTTATTCAGAATCACTTTAAGAAATTATGGTAAACTCTAGATTAAAACTCTAGTAATCTAAGGCATGACACATTTACATTTAGCTGCCAATATATGATACTATAAATTTTGGGTGTGTTTGGATTACATTTTTATAAATTTTGGGTGTATTCGGATTACATTTTCAAGTGTTTAATTTAAAAAATAAATCATTTTGGAGAAATTTGGAGTGTTTGAAAACCAATCAAAATAGATTTTGAATTTTATTTAAAATTTTTTTTTTATCAAAAAAGTATAAATAAAAATTAGTTTTTTGAAAAACATTTTCTTTTAGGTAAATCTAAATGGGCTTCATCTAGCTACTTTGATAGTTAGAAGCACAATCGAAAAGGCTCAAAAAGATATATAGTGGAATAATGGTTAGAAATGGCTTTTTAAAACTGTTCATCAGCTGCCGATCAGTCCCTAAACATCCCCTAAACACTGAAGTTTTCAGAAACGTAAAATTGGGGGAACTTCCTCACCTTAGGCCGAGGTCTTCTGGGCCTCGAACGCCTCAATTGCAATAACTGGTCGGCATTAGCAACACCCAAAACAGCGGACTCAAAAGTCCCAACGTTCCCAACTATTTTTCTCTTCGATTCCAAGCTCACATACGCTTCGATCCGATTCGGCGCCGATTGTCCGACCCACTGCCTCGAATTGAACATCAAACCCAATTCAGCAGGAACCGAGTCGAACCCACAAGCCGAAACCACCAAAGCCCCACTCTGAACCCCCCTCTCATGATAATTAGCTTCCATTTTCTCCATGAACTCCGGCTCCCCACAAATGTCCAAGTAATCGCACCCTGTCTCCACGCACGCCGCAACCACTGGCTCGCCGTAGCGGCGGAAGGGTCCGACGCAGTTGAGAACGAGCTTGGTTTGGGTGCAGAGACGGTGGATGGATTGTGGGTCGGCGATATCGGCGATAAGGAGAGGAATCGGCGGCGGGGAGTGGGGATGAGCTGCCCATTGGAGGGTTTCGGTCAATTTGGTGGGGTTTCGACCGGCGAGAGCAAAAGATTTGAGAGGAAAAGATGGGTTGAGGAATTTGAGAGCTTCTCGAACAACGTACTTGCCAGTGAAACCAGTGGCGCCCAGGATTATGAGATCGTAAGGAGGGCCTTCCATTGATTAAGCTGCGAATTTTAGAAGATTTTGTGGGATCCCACTTTGAAGGCGGTGAACTCAGAACTATAGGCAGGGGAAAAGTTTAAAGAACTAAAATTTCCAATTTCTTGTTGGAATATCGTTATCATCTAAACTTACCTGCTGGTGTCATATCTACAGACCATCACGTGGCAAAATCTTATTGGACACACATTTTTTTATTATTTTTTCTTAAAAAAAAAAACTTGTTATGGTTTAAACTAAGGTTTGTAATATAAGATTTTATTTCAACTTTTAGGTTGTTTATTGCGCAGAGTTGAGTTTAGTTGACTTGTTAATAATGATAGGGAGAGTTAGATTATCTGTGTTTGGGGTGCAGAATTGGGGTTGAGTTGAGTTGGGGAGTTAGATTATTGTTTGGGGTGAGTTGAGTTGAGTTGGAATGTCTGTATTTGTTATGCGGAGGAGTTGAGTTGAGTTAGAAAGTCTACTTTTGGGTGCTGAGTTAGTTGAGTTTGGGTATAGCTGCAGATTTCTTAAACCAATTTATTATATATATACATATATTGTCGATTTTTTTTCTATTTTTTTCTGTTTGGTCATTATTTCTTATATATATATATATATTTTTGTCAATTTATTATACTCTTCGTTCCAGCCGAATCCTAACTGACCTAACATCTCTGATACTGCGTTGTATTGTTTCTTCAGACTCCTCACCTTGCACTCGATGGTGTTTTGATTAAGTGCGCACCCAGGCACCTTTTCATGCCGAATTCGCTCAAAGTGCTGCAAGTATCCAGGTCAGAACGTCCCATTATCAGACCTTCAACCAGTCTCTACCAAATAAAGTAGGGCTTCCACCAACTTAGCGTCCTCTACCTTAGACCATACGTGCTTCGTCCTCTTACTATTACCTGCCATTATACTACATGCATACGTTTGTTCAATGAAAAGATGCTATAAATTAAACACATACATAATTGAAGGATAAACTGTTGAAATTATATGTTCAAATTATATTTCTTCACACATAGTCTCGACACAACGTATTTTCACATCATACTTCGAATGTTACATAAGTAAATTGCGATCACACATAAAATAAACATAAGGCCTTCGCTATCTCTAGTCAGGCTCTCTGCCATTCAGTAAACATTTCGACCGCTAAGTCATCCCTGAACTTTGTCCATTCGTCTGATGATTCAACAAATTCAATAAGATCCCCATCAACTCCAACTGATGTAGAATTCTCGTAATCGGGCGCGTCAAGCATTTCACCGATTCCCATCTTCCTTGTGATCAAGTTGTGGATCAGGCAACATGCAGTTATTGTTCGACACTGGACTTGTATTGGGTAGAATGATTTTCCCCTTAGAATAGCCCACCGCCCCTTCAGCAACCCAAACGCTCGCTCGATAACGTTCCTCGTCGAAGAATGTTTCATGTTGAAAAATTCTCTTGCAGTTGTTGGTGCGTTCCCTGATCCACGCCATTCGGATAGATGGTATCGTTCCCCCTGTAGGGCGCCAAGAATCCTTCAGCGTTGGGTATCCAGCATCACATAGGTAATAGTATCTTGTACACGTTTCAAAATGTGATGCACATGTGTTGTGGCATGTACGCGTGTTTAGATAACGTATATGGATATTGTAATACCCTTTGGAACTCTCAATTCGTACAGTCGCGAAACCGCATCCCTAAGAACCCTTGAATCGACTGCAGACCCTTCCCACCCCAGCAAAACGAAGACAAACTCCCCATTTTGATCACACACTGTAAGAGCGTTTGTGGAGATTTCTCCCTTCCTCGTCCTATGTTGAAGTCGATCTACGGCACTAACATTCACTTTAATGTATGTACCGTCTAACGCACCTAGACAATTCTGTTTCTCTAAAGTGATCAGAATAAATCAAAAAAAAAAAAAAAAAACTATTGTTGCATACATGTGTATGACGTATTCATATCAAAAAATTGTGAGTATTTTCATGTACCTGAAACCACTTCCACCTTCTATCGATGCATGTGTTTGTGATCGGTTCTGGTTTTTTCAACAAAACAGTGTGAAGTTGTAAAACTGCCCTAAGAACTGCATTGAAATATCGAGAAATCCTCTCGCCAGATCTTGAAAAGTTCCTCCGTATCACTCGAGTCTTAACATTGTGTGCAAGAATGTGTAGGAATATCGCTACCATCTCTTTGATGTCCACACATCTTGTTGGTTCCAAACAACCAGTCGACCGTACCATATTACATAAAATCATAAAGGTACGTCTATCCATTTGGGTGCTTCACGACATGCCAAGTCACTCTTGTAAATGAGGCGGAAGAAGGTCAACTGCCGGTTGTCTCTCTATCCTTTGGTAGTTGTTCAACAATGTGGTTAGTGTTATGAACAACTGTATTTGAGAGTTCGAAATAATTGTCACGATCGAAAAAAGTTCTTTAACGGTATCCATCTTTACAGTGAATGAGATACACAACTTGTTCCTGAAAGGGTAAGGTATTTTTTGGATTAAGTTTCATGATATGCTTCACGGTATTTTATTTGAGACCATACAAGCATAGAGTTAATATAGACCATGGTAAGCCTTAAACTTTCTTTCCTAGTGATATGGTTAAGGGTATTTTACCAAAATTTTATGGTGAGTTAAACCTTTTTAAGGGATTAATGGGGTTTTGTTATGTTTTTTATCCTTCTCAATTTCTCCCGCTCCATCTCTATCTCTCTCGCTCTCTCTATCTCACTCTATCTCTCACTCTCTCTCTATATCTCTCGCTCTCTCGCTATCCCTCTCGCTCTCTCTAACTCTCTCTATCTCCACCTCTCAATTTCTCCCGCTCCATCTCTATCTCTCTCGCTCTCTCTATTTCGCTCTATCTCTCGCTCTCTCTCTATATCTCTTGCTCTCTCACTATCCCTCTCGCTCTCTCTAACTCTCTCTATCTCCCACTCCATCTCTATCTCTCTCGCTATCTCTATCTCACTTTATCTCTCGCTCTCTCGCTATCCCTCTTGCTATCTCTAACTCTCTCTCTCTCCACCTCTCAATTTCTCCCGCTCCATCTCTATCTCTCTCGCTCTCTCTATCTCACTCTATCTCTCGCTCTCTCGCTATCCCTCTCGCTCTCTCTAACTCTCTCTATCTCCACCTCTCAATTTCTCCTGCTCCATCTCTATCTCTCTCGCTCTCTCTATCTCACTCTATCTCCCGCTCTCCCTCTATATATCTCGCTCTCTCGCTATCCCTCTCGCTCTCTCTCTCTCAAACCCTCCATCTCTATCTATCTATCTATCTATCTATCTCAATCTCCCTAGCTCTCGCTCTCTCTCTCTCTATATCTCTCGCTCTCTCTCTCAAACAATCCATCTCTATCTCTCTACCTCAATCTCCTTCGCTCATTCTCAATCTCTCTATCTCTCATGTTCTATGTAGGTCTCTCTACCTCCATCTCTCTATCTCTCCCGCTCTATCTCTATCTCCCTCACTCTCGCTCTATACCTATTTAAAATGTGGGACAATTCAATTGTCCTAAGTTTTTTTTTGCCATATGGATTAGAGGTTTTTTCTTTTTTTTTTTTAAACGTAGATTATCTTATAGACGAATTGTATTGTCGCACACCTAATGCTTAATTATAACTTTACACCTAATTCTTAATTCAACTTTTCACAAATTTTTTTTTTGTTGAAACGATGTATGTAGAAAGGACTCGCATTTTTTACAAATTTTAAAAACGTGAACTAATTGCATGAATATTTATATCTTACAAAAATTTTATATCTTGCAAAAATTAAACGTTAGTTATCAAAATGTTACGATCACGGCAAGTACAATTTCGAAAATAACTTTAATATTTGATGGAGTTTACTATTTGATTGAGTTTGTGAAACAATGGTGAGAATATTGAAACCAAAATAACAATAACATTTAATGGAAAAAGACTTGAATATATAATTACATAAAAATAATGTTTCATCCCCACTTGATTAATAATAATTAATTGCCAACAATAGCATTAACAAATAATATATTACCAAAACATTAAAAAAAAACAATGATAAAAATAAAACAGAAAGGAACAAGTCCCCAATAGTAGTAGTCCAATACATTGATCACTAATCAACTAATTTTATTATTAAAAAAAAACTGTAGATACTCCGAACGTCAAAATAACGAACCTCAAACTAATTACTAATGGGTTGCCTAATTAGTTTGGGACCTACAAGAAACCAAAGGAAATGTTAGCAACGAATATGAATAAATTAAACTATAGTAAACTAACGAATAACAAACACGGACGTACCTTTTTTTAAGGTTCAAAATCCGCGATCGAAGTGTTAGACAAAACGTATGGAGGAGGCCGGAGGTCTTATCTGATAAGAGTAAAAAGACCGTTAGTAAAACATTTTACTAACTATAAAATTAAAGAACGAAGCGTAACTTACGTAGGAAACCCCTTGTTTTCTTATGGACCCTTGCATTATTTAAAATAAAATTAGATGTTGGAAGTGGAATGTAGAAAAAGAAATATCAAAAGAAGAACTTACCAACACAATCTCAAATCAGAGAGAGTGGAGAAGCATGAAAAATATGAGGGGATGTTCTGTATAAATAGAAGGGGGGATGTGGTTGGTGGAAAGGGTTGAGTTCATTTAAGTGGACCTAACCCCATTAATTATGACAGAAGTTAATATAGAATGTCAACTCAAGTTTAATTATAACAGAAGAGATAATTTGGTGGTTCAGCCAAAATTAAATGCAAATATGATAGAATATTGAATTGTATAGTGAGGGCCTCAGATACAAACATATCAAAAATAGATTGGTCATTGGAAGAAATCCAACTAAAACAATGAACCAAATCATCATATAAAATTTTTGTAAAACCAAAAAAGTAATGAACTAGAAAAAAACAATTATGTAATGTAACAAAAAAAAATTGTATTAAATTCAATATCAAATTTGAAATGAAAATTAGATTACAATGCACAAGGAAAACATTTTACAAATTCCAAACAGAAATCAGATTTTGCAAATTAAAAATTAAAGGCAAAGGTTAGTATAAGAAAAATTGATACAATCATCATCGATCCCTGAGGATAGAAAACAAACCTATCGAGATTGATTAATCCCTCCCCCCACCAAGCTCCAATAACAGCCCCTATCTTGAATTAGTTGCAAACCAAACATTCATGGGAAATCATAAAAAAAGGGCAAGGGAAAACACATGATTTATTATTGAAGCGACAAGAGGAGATCTAAAAAAAAAGTTCATATTAATCGGACGAACAAGAAGGGGATCAGGAAGGGGAAAGAATGGTGAAGAAATAAACATAGATCAGACATGTAAATAAAAGTGAAAAATAGATTGCAAACCCACAACAAACCACAGAGCATATATAATTTTTTTTAAAAAATCGTAGTGTAATCAAACATGAAAAAAAAGATCGAGAAGATATATAACCCACGACATAGATCTGGAAAAATAAATTACACATCAAATGGAAATCGAACATGGTCAGAATAGATAAATAAGATGTTTAAACCACAAACAATAGATGTGAAAAAAAATTGTAGGGTCATCACACATGCAAATAAAAGATCGAGAATAGATTTAACCCACGTATAATAGATCTGGGAAATAAAATTAAGAACATGGAACTAATAGATGAAGAACGAATTTAACCCACATAGCATGGATCAGAAAAAAAAATAGTAATCGAACAGAGAAGATATACAGTCGACAAGGCGTAGATCTAAAAAAAAAGGTAAGCATCGTAGGGTATTCGAACATGCGAAGAGAACAATAAGAAATGTAACCCACAGAGCATAAATCATAGATCGGGAAAGAAAACAAAAACATAAGGTAACCAAACATGCAAAGAAGAAACCAAGGAGATATACCGTTGATAAGGCATAAATCTAAAAAAAAAAAAGGTAAGCATAATGATATTCGAACATGCGAAGAAAAGAACACGAAAAAATGTAACCCAAAGAGCATATATATCGAGATAGAAAATAAAAAACATACGATAAGCGAACACACAGATAAGAAATCGAGAAGAGATTTAACGCATAGATTTAACATGCAAATAAGAGATCAAGCATAGATTTAACTAAGTTGCAAACCATAGATCTGAACCCTAGAGTAGAAAAAATGGCGAAATAAGAGGGAAGAAGAGAGAAACGGAAGTAGAAATCAGAGGAGGGAAGGGAGAAGAGAAACAAAGAAGCAAAAAGGAATCGAGGAATCGAAAGGCGAATGCAGACCTCGAAAGGAGACGCGTCAGGGTGGTGACAAGTGAAAAATTAATTATGGAAAGAGAGAATGCGAAAAGTCGAGCATACCACACAGAGAAATCAATGGGTAAATTGATCGATAAAATCGGTGGGTTTAAAAACCACCGTTTTTAATTACCCCTTAACAAAGAATATTTATTACCCACCCAACTCAACCCACTCTAAACCTCCCAAATAAACACCCCCTTATATATAATATCAAATTTTTGTTTTTAAATTTCTTTTTTGTACTTTTTTAGAATAAATTTATTTTATTTGTACAAGATTTAGAAATTATTTTAAATTTAGTAATTTGTTGTAACCATTATTTGGGGTGGGAACTTCAATGCCATTATAGTATAAATATTATGCTAATTGATATGCTTATTTTTATTTGAAAGTCCAAAGTATTATTATTTAGAAAATTTATAATACCCTTCATGTAGTTGAAATTTTTAAATTTTTTATGCCTAAGAAATAAAGAGTAAAGATCTAACTTAATTAATTAATGAATTAACATTAATTACTATTACTATTTAGGTAAAGGAAGGTAAGATAAGAGAAATTAAAAGTGATAGGAAACCGGAAAAAAAAAAAAAAAAAAAGTTAGCTAGACATACATCTGGATCTATTGATCAAAGATTCAAATATCTACTCTTACATATTATTGAATTTAAGAAAAAATTAAAAAAAGAAAAAAAAAGTAAAATGGAAGTTTGAAAAGTTTTTTTTGCAATAGATATATTTTGTCGAAACAACATATTAAATTTTGGTCGGCGTTTCCAAATGGAATCACTTTTGGAACTTGAGATTCTTGGAAATGACATCAAAAGATATGCCGTTCTGTTGGAGTCTTTGTTGGAGATTGGTTGGTCCAAACACAATACCTGGAGTTAGAACTCCTCCTTTTGGCAGAGCTTCACGTTGTGTTAGAATGATGAAAGCACATTGAATAAGGATTATTGAGGTGGTTACATATCCAGGCTCAGGCCCCATCACTCTCGTTACAATTTCCTTATTATATCCTCCTTCTTCTACGATTACTCCTTTATTTTCATTATCATCAATTAACTCAAACCCACGACCCACAAACCACATTTTGAATGAAGCATTTTGAACGTCATGTTCTGAAGGACCCCCCTTCTTGAACAATCCAAGGCTAAAAATTGAAGGGAAGGTTAAGAGAAGCCATCTTCCAAATGAGGTTTTAGCAAACATCCTTATCAGAATCCCAACTATGATGAACCGTCGGATTTGAAGGTAGGATTTAGAGCAAATTTTGACTCCAAAACGAGCTGGCTTCACTGACGACCAAAACTCGTTCCTTTGTTGGATATGTTGGGAAGTTTGGCTAAGAGCAGGAAGACCTTGGGGGTTTTTAGCTAAAGTGGAGAATGTTCTTCGAACCACAGTTGAATCAGCTGAGGGTAATCTTACACCCCAAATTCCTAAATCCTTTTGGTGTTCTATTAAAGGTCCTTTAGGAGGAGCAGGACTAGGAATCTGCAAATTCATCAACAATTTTAGAGCCTTGGACTTTGAAATTACAAAGGTGAAGCTACACACACGGGGTTGAAGAAGAAAATAAGTCATTAATAACAAGAACACACTTTTTCTTTTCGCCTTTTGGATTTCATTGTCAAACATCACAGTTAAAGAGGAGAGTGAGATTTCTTTAGTCTTTATTTATTATTTATTGAGAAAAATACATTTTTGGTTCATAGTTATTTATTTATTTTTATTTCTCATATTTAATATGGTAACTTAGAGCATATATGAGAGTGATTTTAGAATGACTGAAATCTCTTTCCTTTTCAAATCTTGATGTTTTGGCAACAATATCTAAAATCACAATTATTTCAAGTGATTACCGATCAAATTGGGAGGTAATTTTCAAGTGATTTTTGTTATGGGATTATGAGTGATTTTCTTTTTAGAAAGTCTATTAATTTACATTAAAGAACAAAATCTCCCACTAATATGGAACCAAATATTAACTTAATTTATAATATTTTACAAAAATAATTATAATCAAATAGTTTAGCTCAAAACACCTATTTTAAAAATCAATTCCAAACACGTCTTTAATTCATTGGAAATCATTTTGGGTCATTTGAGACACATATATTATCTCATATGAATATTAAACACCTAGTTCTTTGGTCTTAAATATTTGAAAACTTTACATATTTTTTATAATCATAATTTTCCTGGAGAAATTAAAAAAAAAAAAAAAAAGACTTATAAATTATAGCAAGCGAGTATTTTTTTTTTTTAATTTTCAAAACTTAATTTGAATTTTGAAAATATCTTAACAAAACTAGGAATTAAAATCACTCAAAAACAAAAAAATAGACTTATAAAAACACATAGGTATTTTTCTATTTTTCTTTCCATTTTAGTTAAATGACAATATCTTTTAGTTTACCAATATTTTTTTCCACAATCAAAACTGATTTTAAATACTTAAAACATGTTTAAGAGTTAGAAGGATGATACAAAGTTGAGAGAAATTATTGCTAACCATTGGGCGACGTCTACGGGGCCTAGAGCGTCTTAGTTGAACCAACTCGGCAGCATTAGCCACACCCAAAACAGCGGATTCAAAAGTCCCAAAATTGTAAGCCATTCCTTTATTGGACTCCAAACTCACATACGCCTCAACCCAATTCGGCACTGATTTCCCAACCCACTGCCTCAAATTGAAAATCAAACCCAATTCCGCCGGAACCGAATCAAACCCACATCCCGAAACCACCAAACTCCCACTCTCAACCGCCTTCTCATCATACTCTGCCTCCATTCTCTCCATGAACTCTGGCTCCCCACATATGTCCAAGTAATCGCACCCTGTTTCCACGCACGCCGCAACCACCGGCTCGCCGTAGCGGCGGAACGGCCCAACGCAGTTCAGAATGAGTTTGGTTTGGGTGCAGAGGTGGCGGATGGATTGGGGTTCGGCGACATCGGAGATAAGGAGCGGAACGGGCGGCGGGGGCAGGGGATGAGCGGCCCATTTGAGGGCTTCGGTCAGTTTGGCGTGGTTTCGACCGGCGAGAGCGAGAGATTTGAGAGGAGATGAAGGAGATGGGTTGAGGAATTTAAGAGCTTCTCGGACAACGTACTTACCTGTGAAACCAGAGGCTCCTAAGATTATGAGATCGTAGAGAGGGGTGGAGAGATCTTGTTGAGATCCTCCACTCATTGTGTTTTAGGAAGAGTTTGAAGATTGAAGTGATGATAGAGTTTGTAGGTAGATGGGGAAGCAATGGAGAAATGATGTATATAACTTGGCTTTCTTCACAAAATTTAGTTTGTTTAAATAGGGGCATTAAGAATAAGGATGGATTTTCAAAACTTTCACCTATTTGATTTCTTAGTTTTGTTGGTTGGGTTGAGTTTGTTTACCACGTTTGTTTTTATGTAACTATTTCATTATCTATTTATTTTTTTCTAAATTAAGTATATTTTCTCCACTTTTCTTGCAAACATGGTTTGCATGTTATAACAAAAGAAAATCAAGCAATTTAGAGATAGAAAAAATGACTATAGATTTATTATTATTTTTTAAGAAAAAAGAAGAAAAATTATCCAATGAGACCTAAATAAAACTAGTTTTTAAATTTTGTGTTTTTTGTTTATAAAATTTGGTGAAGATTTCAAATGTTTATTTGCTAAAGATGAAAACATAAACACAATTTTAAAAAATCAAAAATGAAATGGATTATCAAATGAGGAGGTTTTGAGTTTTTGAAAATTAAGTTTATAGATGTTGCTTTTACCCTCCTTTAAGTTTTTTTTTTCTATATATTTCTAGCCATGTTTCAAAAAATGAATTCGAATTTTGAAAATTGAAATAAGTGATTTTTGTTTTTAAAATTTAATTATGAATTTTGGTTTTTTTAAAAAATGTGAAAATTATAATACAAAATTTGATAGAAAACAAACATAATTTTATAAATTAAGCTCACAAACATTACTTACAATTTTGTTTCCTTATTTTTTTATTTAATTTCTAATAATATTTTCAAAATCAAAGTGAAGTTTTGAAAAAAAAAAACTATAAACATATTTCATAACTTAAATGTTTCATTCTACTAACATAAGAAAGAAGAAACCCACCCAAATGATTAATAGTAATAATAAGAAACAATCACAATACGTAGATTGGGTCAAGAATATAAACATTAACCCATTAAACTACACTCGAATATGCAAAAGGTTTGAATTTAGGCTAAACTCGTGGCAAACTAGAGAAATTCATCCTATAGAGTTTGAGTGACAACTCTAAAAAAATAACGTTCTATTTCAAAATTATTATTAAAAAAATCCAACCTAATACATACTATTTTAAAAAAAAAAATAAAACAATTCAATGATCACACCAAGCAAATACAATCACCCTTGCATTAGGAAGAAAAATAAAAATAGAGAGAAAATCAGAAGTTCAAAAAAGATGTTGATTTTCTATAAAGGAAGGTCCCGATTAGATACAAAAGAACTTGTATAGCTTTGAACTTAAGTTTAAATTGATGTTGGTCAAACCAATATAAATTTAATTTGTTTTTTTTTTCTATTAAATATATATTTTTTAAAAAAATTAATGCTTTTATATTTGATTCAATATATTAATTGCGATTAGTTAGATTATTTATATAATTAATGAACGAACAATTTTTTTTCTTTTGTGGGGTTGGGGGGAATGAATGAACGAATTAGAATCAAGAAGTTGAAAGTATTATTATTATTTTTAGAACATTAAAATTATATATATATATATTTAAAGAGAGTTAATATTGATTATTAGATGTAATTAATTAGAATTAATTAGGTCTTAAATAGTATTATTGAATGCTATCTAAATTAATAATAATAAATAAATAAATTATTTTAAATGACAAAATTGTTGAAAATATTTACAAATAATAGCAAAACATAGACAACGATATATCGTGATAACCTACTATCTGTGTCTATCATGACATAATCTATCGCGGTAAATGAAGTCTAGCTATATTTAACATATTTTGGTTCATTTTCCTATATTTGAAAACAACCCTAATAAATAATTAATATCGTTAAATAAAAAAAATTGCTCAATCACAAATTATCACATCCTTATTTTAAATTGATGATAAAGTTGCATATTGTTAATTTCGAGTTTAATTACAAATTGACTAATATCTTTGAGGCTTCATTTAATAATCATTAGGTATTGGTATTTGATTTTTGAAAATTAAGATTTTCTGTCAATTCCTTATAATCCTTTACATTTTTCTTAATTAAGAGAGTTGAATTATAAGCCAAATTCCAAAAACTACTTTTTTTTAGTTTTGAAAACATGTCTTTGTTTTTTTGAAACATTAACTAAATTACAAAACAGAAAATTCAGAAAGAGATAGAGAAAAGTATCGCAAAACAAACAAATATAAACAATTGATTTCAGGAATGAATAAAAAAAAAATACGAGCAATTAATTTCAAAAATAAATATTGCAATTAATTTTCGTTAATAAAATGTGATAAGGGAGAAAATCCAGTCCAAATTCAGAAGTTGGAGAATAGTTTCGCTTGTGATTTCTTAAATTAATGACAAAATTATAAATGATCATATTTAGGACCAATTAAAATTTGACACAAGTCCCAAAATTGGCGAATCCTCGTGACGCCATTAAGTCTTAACTGTAGGATTGAATAAAATAATTTGATTAATGGGCGTGTATTCTTTTTTTTTTCTTTTAAGATAAATGCAGGATTGAAACCACTCAAATAATTCTTTTGGTACTTTTCCAACCATATTGACAATAAGTTTTTTATTAGAATGCATACCTTAAATTTCGTGTGGATAGATACTTGGATAATGACCACCTGATCATGATAACGTTGTTATTATTGTAATGAGTAAGTATTTTATACGCATAGTCAAGTTGTGTTGTTTGAAAAAAAACCATATTACTTTATATATAATGTATATCTATCCTATCTAAAAAGGCCTATAGGAGAGAAATATTCGGTTTTCTTTTTTGCCCTTTTAGTGATTGATTATAGAGTTATTTTAAGTAATTTCACATTTCAATTATTAAATAAAAAAATCTATACTATCTAAAAAGGGTATTGGGGGAGAAACATTTGATTTTTTTTCACCGTGGTTTTAAGTAATTTCACATTTAAAGTAATAAATAAAAAAATTCTCCCTATTTTTATGTCTATCATTGTAAATAATATTTTCATATTATGATACATTATGTGTTCATTGTAGCTAATTGTAACTTCATTATAACTAAAGAGGGACTCCAAATAATGTTCATTACAGCTAAAGAGGGTTTCCCAAATAGTATTCATTGTAGGTAATTGTGAGTTAAAAATTGTCATATTTAACTATAATAATGAGGATCCAAACATGAGTGAGTTATAATAGTCCATTTCATTAAACTCAACTTGAGGCCCAAACGATCTCTAAGGGGACATTTGGCCCACTAATTTCATAAGTCGGTGTTAAATAACTCAATTTCACTAATTTCAATAGTGTTTACTATTGAAGTTTACACAATTGTCAAGCCACTTTATCTTCTTCTCTTTCTCTCTTTTAAGAAATCCATCTTCACAAACTTGCACTCCAAATACAATATCACTCCAAATACAATATTTCTAACTCTAACATGTTAACTCCAAACTTTACAACTCAACTCAACGGTCCAAACACCTCTAAGAACTTATTTAGATCATAGATATTGTTTCATGTCTGTGTTTTAAATGTATAGATATTAAACAATTCCAATTCCATATTTGGGATAATATAAATTAATTAGAATATTAACAATTAATAACAATTTTTTATATTAAATAGTTAAAGATAATGTATTCATTGAAATACCTTAAGTCTAAATAATATATTTATATTTAATAAAATTAATTAATATTAATAATTAATTGATATTAATTTTTAATTTATTAGATTCAGTTTCCAATTATAAAAATCCACGATAGGTTTTAAAATTACCTAAACAATAATATTTTTGATTTTGAAAAATTAAATATTAGAATATTAAATATTTATTTATCTAAAATTGCATATCAATATCTGTAAAACAAAATAGGTCATGTGAAAGTATATTTTCCCGGATTTAATATGGATTTGTTAAGACAATGTTTCAAATAAATAAATATTTGTACATATATATATATTTGCTACATTTGAAAATACATACGGTTGTAAAATTGAGGAGCAAAATGGGAGCACAAAATCATTATAATATTAAAATAATAAAATAATATAAAAATAATTAAAATAACTAAATTAAATAAAATAAATTTAAAATAAACTAAAATAAAGAAATTGAGATTTGATGGAAAATGAAAATTCAAAATTTACCAATATTTTCTTTTCAACGTGTGTTACAATATTCACAAAAACTTCTATTTATTAGCAATTTGACAAATAGATAACGAGACACTAAAGATGTGTTCACTGACCTTCAGCCACCAAGTAGATTTGTATTCAAATTTGTTCTAGTAATAATATATATATTTTACGAGAAGATAGCAAACAACTATAGAGGTATAAGCTGCAGAACTAGAGTTGTACTTTTTGACACCGACAAATCTACCTCATTTGTAGCTGTTCTTCAGTACTGAGAATGGCGAAGACGGCGACTCACACTCAACGCCACGATTCAAATTCTTAACTGTGGACGGCGGCGAATCTGCAACACAACCCACCAATCCAATTCCATTATCACCCACCATTTCACGTTCCTCTGTCATTTTTGGTCCTTTTTTCCTCCCTTCTTCGATTTTGTTTCAATGGAGGCAAAAGTTTTGAAAACCGCCCCTTCTCTTCACCCGGTTCGATTCCGTTCAGCGATTTCCCGATCGAAGTACGCTTTCGCCATCCAGAATCGAACGCCCGCAAGGTGTTCGACGTATTGTTCGAGTATGGTGAGATGCGGCTTTCGGTCTGTTCAAGCTTCTTCCGTTTCCACCCGGTATATATTTGACAACCCTTTTGAAGAATCTTGTTGTTTGTTTCTTTGGTCGTGGTTACTGGTTATTTTGGCTTCGTATTTGTTATGCTTTCCAAATTCTTGTGATGTTATGTTCAATTTGCTTACTTTTCATGAGATGCAAAAGCTCAACTTCTACAAAATCTCCCACTTTCATTGAATGGTAGATTTGCAACTTGGCGACATGGTAATTAGGGAAGGTTTCGTGATCTGGGGCAAAAGGTGCTCACTCTATCACGCATCCATTCCTCTTGTTTACGAGAAATTATTTGAGGAGGCCGCTACTCTGTTAGTTTTACACTGTTGGATGTATGAGGTCGAATTTGCAAATGTAGTTTGAATTTGTATCTTTTATCTTGTGATTATTAGGAAATGCAGATTTTTGGATTGACATCCAACAGCTAGTAAGAGAACATTGATAGAAGGCAGGAGTTTTAGGTTCCAGATGTTTTTTTAGACTAACACACGCCCATTCAACTCGTATTTGTACACCAATACATAGTCAATTTTTTGTGATTGTTTTAGGTTCTGAACTTGTATTTTCTTGGTTAAATAGCAAAATGTAGCCTCCAACCTTGATGATCGTGTTGATATAGTTATTTTTTTTTTTTTAAAAAAAAGAAAAGAAACAAGACTTTCCATTGATAAAATGGAAAGAGACTATGTTCAAAATACATAGAGGAAGAAAAGAAAAAGAACATCGATAGAACATTGATAGAGGAAAAATAAGCCTTCCAAAAATACATAAAATGTGAACAAAGTAGCCAAAAGGGTGCAATAGGATGAGATTCTGAAACAAGCCGACTTCAGACGAGCAAAACACATAAAACCATGAGAAAACTTCCAAAACATCAAGACCAAGGCCTTTCAAACCAAATTTGAAAGTACCAAGAACATGGCCTACAATACATAAACCCGAAAGAAAGAGTAATCTTCAAGCCACTTTGCACCAAGACCAATTTAACAACTTTTATATCTGCGAGAAAAGATTTAATGCTATACAAATGTGGTTGACCCCAAGATTGTGAGAAATCCAAGAAAATAATTCAAGTTATATTAGAAAATCTTTGCACGATCAAGCTAGATTTGGGTGAAATACTTCTTAATTGGTGCCCACAAATGTCAACCAGAGAAGAAAATTTGGATGGAATTTGAGATGGGGATAGAAGGGGAGCTTCCACCCTTGACTATGTCAGACTCTGATTAGCAACTTCTTCTACAATTATCAAAAGCCTCGACAAATAAAACCTTTGAAGAAAGCTCAGGAGCTCCTGTTTCTAGAGGAACTAGCTCAAATTCTTCACTACTAACGTCGACAATCGAATCCTTGTATGTATTTGAATCAGTACTTAAAATGCTGGTGTTTATATAGTTATTAAACTTTAAGAAGTTTAAACAACTTGCTGAACCTTGAATTTTGATTGTGCATAGTCCATTTTAACATAGAACAAACACCCTGTAAAAGGTTGCTTCAGAAGGTGCTATGTTTGTTTTCCATTTTATTTTTTTCAACCATCCATTTTCTTCTCCAATGTCATGAAAGATTAGTCATTTTCTCCAATAGGCATGTTATGTTATTATTTTATTCATTATAATTAATAACAGAGCTACATAGAATTACAATTCAAAGTTTGTGAAAATAT
The DNA here is from genome assembly GCA_030954485.1 of Citrullus mucosospermus. Taxonomy (NCBI): domain Eukaryota; kingdom Viridiplantae; phylum Streptophyta; class Magnoliopsida; order Cucurbitales; family Cucurbitaceae; genus Citrullus; species Citrullus mucosospermus. Next base: position 28,365,025 of record CM062064.1, read on the forward strand.
TTGAAACTTTTTAGACTCTTAGGACTCGAATTGCAATAATCAAAGTTAATCAACTAAACTTATGAATAAACTTATAATTTAATTGAAGTCCTGTTTTGAGAACTTTCTTGGCCAGTTATACAAGAGGAGTTTACTCAATTTTATGCTTATAAGTTATAGGCACAGCCAAAGTCCATCATTAGATAATTACTGTCATCATACATCTATTCATTCTCTTTTCCACTTGTCAAGAAATGTTCCGGAAGGTTCCAACTTCCAACGATACTTGTAGAAGAAAATGGTTTTAAATGGATGATCTCTGGTCCATATATGGTGTCTAGGATTACCTTGACTATAGAGATTCTTGCTGTATTTCTTTGACAAGCTAAAAAGTAATTTCTTGTTGCCTGAAGGATCTGAATCCCTTTTCCTTCTCCTATTCCTCGTCAATTAATTGTAAATGGATTGTTATAGATCACTAGCAATGAAGAAACGGGTGGACATGAGTGAGACCTTGACCCTCGAGAGTATAAGATTTTCATTAATCCGACAGGAAGATAGCATAATTTTTAGCCTTTTGGAGAGAGCACAGTATTGTTACAATGCCAACACGTATGACCGAGATGCTTTTGCTATGGATGGGTTTCATGGTTCTTTGGTAGAGTATATGGTCAAAGAAACTGAAAAACTTCATGCTCAGGTATGCAATACCGGAACTTTTGTAAAAATAAGATGTAAAATAATGAGAGGAAGGTTTCATTTTCATTCAGATTTTCCATTTAACAACAATCTATTTCATGTTAGGTGGGTAGATATAAAAGCCCCGATGAACATCCTTTCTTCCCTGATGACTTGCCCCGACCGCTATTGCCTCCACTACAATATCCTCGGGTAAAATTAAGGTTTCATTTGAAATGAAGACTCTTAGAATATTTCCTAACTAATCTACATGTCTCTCTAATCTCCTCAGTTACTTATGCTCTTGCTGGTTCAATAGCACACTTTGGCTATGTTGTCACAAAATGTAACTTATAATAAGTAGTTGTGTTCATTAATAGTTGCATTGGGCCATCCTATTTCAACAATTCTAACTTCTCAAGTTGAAATATTTGGAGTATCTGGACTTTTCTGCAATCATTTTCCCTATACACCTGGCTAATTGCCCATCCTTGTACGTTATATATGAGCATGCTTTAGGGCAGATTGGTTAAAGCAGATTTATTAATTTTGATCAATCAAAACCTAGAAGCCTCTCCAGGAAATATATGTTAATGACGCTTGGAGTAATGTCAATTTTGGGTCGGTTTTTGTAATTTGGTTTACAGTTATATTTCACTAAGATTAGCTTAAAAATTAAAAGTAAATCCAAGTATTTAACTAATAACATGTCATATAATTTATGAACAATGCGCTTGAAATCTGGCATGTGTAATGGTTCTGTTGCTTATTTTATTTAATTTTATTTATTTATTTTAATAAGTTTTTTAAAAATATATTATTATTATTATTATTTGTCAACTACTTCTTATGTGGCAAATAGGTACTACATCCAGTTGCAGACTTGATTAACATTAATCCCAAGGTATGGGACATGTACTTTAGAGATCTGATTCCGAGATTAGTCGAGGATGGAGATGATGGGAATTGTGGATCAAGTGCTGTTTGTGACACAATTTGTTTGCAGGTGTGCATTTCAATCAATATATTCCTTAAATCATTTTCTTGTTAAAGGAAATATTATGATATGAAAAAAAAAATGGACAAACAAGAAAGAAAAGATAGCTAGTGTCAGACCCTCAAATCTTGAGGATCCCAAGTTACCCCATGACTAAGGGATTGGGTCTAATTGTGTAAGAGGAGAATTGCACCACATGTGCTTAAGATCATGCCTGGAGGACTCTCACCCTAACTGCCCCTCCTTATCCAAATAACTAATAACTACTTTCTTCCTCTAATGGAATGCTCCTATGCTGACACGTGTCACCCTTGTGTAGAATGACTCTTTTTGTCCGCACCTCAAGTGTCGGCTTTAGGCTTGAGTTCTTGCCTTTCCACTCCACTTGTCATCATGCCCATGGTGTCCTCTATTGTGGCTGGTACTCGTGTAACTCCATCCTTCACCAGCCTTAAGAACCTTTTCCGTTTGCTTTGCTCTAGGAAAGTTCCCAGCCTCAACATGGAGTCATCATCCTCTTGGAGCTATCCTCTCGAGAGCATCATTTGTTTGCATCTTAGTATATGTACGTTCTTATCTTGGTATATGTAACTGCCTATGGCCACCTTGCCCGTCGTGCACCACTCTTAGGGGGCGTTTGGGGTGCTGAATTGGTTATTATAATCAGTGGTTATTATATTCTGTGAGTTCTAATAGTTTGTGTTTAGGGTGAAGACTATTTTAGTTTGGGTTATGATAGTTTGTGTTTGGGGCGTTGACTATTTTAATTTGAGTAGGAAATAGTAAAAACTGTAGCGTAACAAAGAGGGAAAGTGAGGATGAGCAGGAAATAATAAACACGGTAACAAAGAGAGATGTCAAATAGTATTACTGTAGATAGGTTATAAATAGTTGTAAACACAAATATTATATTTGGAGCTCCAAACATGGAGCGAACTATAATAGCCTACTCCACCAACTTCAAGTTGGGGGCCAAACACTCCCTTAATGCGTGCGTATGTGGTGTTAGTCACTATTGAGGTTTCCCTTGGCCTGGTGCCATGCCCTTAAGATGTAGTCCAGCACGGGCGTGCTTGTGCCTTCATGCTCGTACGTTGTCTGTGTCCATCCCAGCATGGGATGTGTATCTGTGCCCCCCTAGTGTGCCCAGATGCATTGTCTACCTACTTGAGCATTCCATGAGAGAAAGAAGGTGGTTAGTTATTAGTTGGTTGGATAAGGAGGGTAGGTTAGGGTGACATGTGTCCTTTATGCATGGGCTTAGGGACGTGGCCCTAAGTGTGCAAAAGTGGAAAGGAAGACAACTTTGTATTCTACTTGAGGCGAAAAGAAGTGTGTTCCTATTGCTCTTTGTTGAGCCATGTTACTTGTCTTCATATATATGTTAACTGCTGCTAAGCTGTTGAAGTTATCATAGTTACCTAAATTTACTTGCTACACTACTCAAACATTTGATTTTTCTCAAGGCATTGTTTCAAGTTTTTCTTTTATAAATGTGGTATTGTCCCTGCTTCAACATTCCACTTTTATGTGACCCCTCAAAGGGACCTCTCCATTTCAAAATCTACACTTCTTTTTCAGTGATCGAGTTGATGCTATTTTAGGCATTTCTTTTATGTACCACTTTAGTTGTTTGGTCTTGGTATGATTAGTTTAAGGTGCTTTGGATTCTCTTATTGGTTATTACAAATTCGAAAGTGCTTAAACCTCTCCTTTTTTTATCAGTATAGTTAACTGACTTGAAAATGGGAGTCTACGTCAAACATTGGAACCTCCCACCCTCTCCAGTCCCTTAATAACTATATTAAAAGAGAGAGTCCTCCTTTTCATCCAAGAGATTTACGTGGTATCAAGATTACTAAAAAAAGATCTATTAAAGTTAAAACTCCAATTATTTTATGGCTTAAATGTTACAAATTTAAGTGAACAGATATTCAACTTTCATGCACAAACTTATGCTTTTTTAGATGACAAGCTCCCTTGTAAGAATTGTACGAATGTATTTCTTACTTTGGCAGGCTTTATCAAAGAGAATCCATTATGGAAAATTCGTGGCGGAAGCCAAGTTTCAAGCCTCACCCGATGCGTACGAAGCAGCAATTAGAGCACAAGTAAACAAACTCAAACCAGATAAAAAAATCCCACATTTCTTATTTCTTCCCCCATGGATTTTCATTCAATAACTTTTTCCTTGTGAAATTTCAAAGGATAAGCAAAAACTGATGGATCTGCTGACATACCCGACGGTAGAGGAGGTCGTGAAAAGGCGAGTGGAGATGAAAGCAACGGTTTATGGTCAAGAAGTGACGACTGATGCAGACAGTGGTGAACTCCGAGCAGCTTACAAGATCAAACCAAGCGTGGTTGCTGATCTATATGGGGATTGGATCATGCCATTGACTAAGGAAGTTCAAGTTCAATATTTGTTAAGAAGATTGGACTGATGACCATATTAATCTCCAAAGTCATGCTGAAGCTGTTTTGGTCTATGAAATTGTTGACTTGTTTGTTGCAAATAATTTATTTTGTCACATGGTTTAGCAGCAGATTTATTAAATTATTTCAATGTCACGTACAAAGAATGGGTGAATTTAGAATGTTCATGGTGGTCACTTACCTAGAATTTAATATCTTACGAGTTTCCTTGACACCCAAATGTTGTAGGGTCAAGCGGGTTGTCTCGAAGAAAAGAATACCCTTTTGTACCCATTTTTCCCCTTTTGAAAATAAGGTAAACATTTCTAGCCCTTTGCTTTGCTTACATAGTCAATATTTCAAAAAAGAAAAGAAAAAAAATTTCTTGTATATATAGAGAAGAAAAGGAATGCTAGTCTGCAAGAAAGGAGTAGGGATTTCAAAAAAAAAAAAAAAAAAAAAAAAAAAAAAAAAAAAAAAAAAAAAAAAAAAAAATTGATACGGTGCGTGTGATACACTCTTTAATATATTTATTCTTTGATTTACTTTTACTTGACTTGAAGGGTGGATGGTTATCCTCAAACAACTTGAAGGGTGGAGTGTTTATCCTCAAACAATTTTGATTTATTGATTTAGTATGCTGAAACTTGACTTGTTGTTCTCGTATGCTTGATCTACCTTGTTAATCTTGTGCATTATATTGAAGTCCTGAAGTCTTTGATGCTTAAGATTTAGAGAAATTTTGAGTCTTCAAGGGTTGTTTAGTTCCTAGGTTCTTAGGGAGTTTTTAGATAGTTGAAAATTCTCTTTAGGTTCTTTTGGAGTTTTTGATTTGTGAACTCTCAAATGGAGAGAAACTCTTCTATCTATAGGGTTCCATGAGACAATGTAGGCTTGGCCTTAGATGGTCCTTGGTCTAATCAATAGGATTTTGAGCTAGTTGATCTTTTGGTCAAAAATGCCTATTTTTGGGCACAGTCAAAATTGGTTCTAAATATTATGACTTAATTAGACCAACTAGTTTATTTCAATTCAATTGTGGTGAAAAGACACAACATTATTGAGATTGTCAATTTTTGTCTTTAATTTCAATTTAGGACGCATGTTGGCTTCTAATTGTCCCAAATATAATTTTTTTTTATAATTTGTCACTAATTTGAGAAATGTCATTGACAAAATTTACATGAATAAGAAAAATTTCATTCATTTGCTTAGAATGAATAATACAAACCTTAGTTATGTTATTACCATGGTATTAAATTTTTATTGACACGTAAACATTTTCATTATATGCTTTTAAAAAAATCCATAAAACATAAAAAATAGGGTAATAGACACCGATAGACTAATATGATCTATCACTTTCTATTCACTAATACATGTCTATTAATGATAAACAATGACATTTTGTTATATTTGTAAATATTTTAGCTTATTTTTCTATATTAAAATAACCCTAAAAAGTAAGGAGCAAAATGATATAAATTTGAATACAATATAAGTAATAAATATTTTAATTGATATAAAAGTATAAAACACAAATATATTTTAAAAATTTTGTATCAATAGTAAAATCTATCGGTAATAGACTACATCACTGATAGACTCTTATTAGTTATATAGTCTATCGTTAATAGAATCGGATTGGATCTAAATTTTGTTATATTTGTAAATTCATTTGCACTATACTATAACGGTAAATACTTTGAGTTGTAAGGTCGAAATCTTGGCTTTTTCACTAAAGAAAAATAAATTGACATAAATGGGTATGAAGATTGAGTTACATGTTTCGATTAAAATAAAATAACCTAATTTTATAAGTTAGGACCATTGTTTCTCTTGGGACATAATAGTCTAAATTTTAAAAGGACTCATACATTGACAGCTAGATTATAGGTGAAGTTAGTAGTCTTCACTTTATTTCAAGGCCCACAACTCCCCCAAATATAAAAATGAGAGCCATCTCAGCCTTAAATTATGGAATCAAATCATCAATTATATACATATGGAGGGATTCTAAATTTTGACCAAAAATATATTGAATTATAGTTGAGATTGTAAATTCAATAATCTTGTTAACTTATTTATTTTTATAAATATTAAAATATAGTACCATATAGGGAGAAGGAAAGATTTTTAAAATTCTCAATTAAAATTTTTTTAATTATGACTTAATCCGTAGAGCTATGTTATATCAAGCATTAGATTATTTTTATTTAAAGTCGGCGAGAGTCAATAATATTGATATTCCGTCGCATATATATATATATATTTGGTTTAAATGAACACAGATGAATTAATATATATATATATATATATTTTTTGAAAGCACATTAGGTACGCATTTATTGTTTGCAATTTTAGATGAAACCATAATCCTTTTGCAACCTTATCTGCTTATGAATATTAAAAACATAATTATTACATGACATTATTCTATAATAAATAATGATGACATTTTTTTTAAAAAAATAATAATGACATTAATGTTGTAAAATTTAGGAGCAAAATGACGGAAAAACGGAACACGAAAACCGAAAATTATAATATTAAAATAATAAAATAATAAAATAATATAAAAGTAATTAAAACAACTAAATTAAATAAACTTAAAATAAACTAAAATAAAGAAATTGGAATTTTATGAAATTTCTCAACACTAATCCTTTTTCTTATTTTCTCTCCAATGTGTGTATTACAATATCCATAAAAAGTCTCTATTTATAGGCAATTTGGCAAGTAGGTAGTGGCATTTCATGGCCACAAAATATGTGTGTTTAGTAGACACATGGCCTTTTGCCACTAAGCATATTTATATAATGGACATCTAATTTTTTTTAATATTTATAATACTCCCCCTTAGATGTCCATTATATATATAAAATATGTCTCGTTAAAACCTTACTAGGAAAAAACCCAATAGGAAAAAAAATCTTAGTGAAGGAAAAAGAGTACATATTTTATATAATCTAATACTTCTAAAAGAATATAACACATTTGCTCCCCCTCATAGGAACATCATTTGAGATCTCTGAATCGCCGCATTCCAATGTTTTGCACCAATTTTTCAAAAGTTGCGGTTGGTAATGATTTTGTAAATAAATCTGCCAAGTTATCCTTCGAACAAATTTGTTGTACAGTGATGTCGCCATTTTCTTCAAGATCATGAGTGTAGAAAAGTTTTGGTGAAATATGCTTCGTTCTATCTCCTTTAATATATCCTCCTTTGATTTGGGCTATACATGCTATGTTGTCTTCGTATAATGTTGTTGGAGGATTTTTACTAGAAGACAAGCCACATGTTTCTCGAATGTGTTGAGTCATTGATCTTAGCCATACACATTCTCTACTAGCTTTCATGGATTGCAAGAATTTCAGCATGATTTGAGTAAGTAGCTGTTATGGTCTGTTTCACTGATCGCCAAGATATAGCAGTTCCTCCACAAGTGAATAAATAACCTGTTTGAGATCTAGCTTTACGTGGATCAGATAAATATCCAGAATCTGCATAACCAACTAAGTCAAAATTTGATTTATTTGAATAAAACAAACCCACATCAATCGTTCCTCGAAGATAACGGAGTATATGCTTAATTCCATTCCAATGTCTTTTTGTTGGAGAAGAACTATATCTAGCTAATAAATTTACTGAAAATGCAATATCTGGTCTTGTATTATTAGCAAGATACATAAGTGCACCAATTGCACTAAGATATGGTACTTCAGGACCAAGAAGTTCTTCATTATTATCTCGAGGTCGAAATACATCTTTCTTCACATCTAGTGAACGAACTTCCACTGGAATGTTTAATGGATGTGCTTTATCCATATAAAATCTTTTTAAAATTTTTCCTGTATAGGTTGACTGATGAACAAAAATCCCATCTGCTAAATGCTCAATTTGCAATCCAAGGCAAAATTTTGTTTTTCCGAGATCTTTCATCTCAAATTCTTTCTTAAGATATTCTATTGCCTTTGAAAGCTATTCAGGAGTTCCAATTATATTTAGGTCATCAACATATACAGATATAATAGCAAATCCTGATTGTGATTTCTTTATAAAAACACATGGACATATTGGATTATTTTGATATCCTTCTTTCAACAAATATCCACTCAGGTGATTATACCACATTCGTCCTGATTGTTTTAATCCATATAGTGATCTCTATAATTTTATTGAATATAGTTCTCGAGAACTTGCTTTATGTATTTCAGGTATCTTAAATCCTTCTGGGATTCTCATATAAATGTTATTATCAAGAGATCCATATAAATATGCTGTGACAACATCCATAAGATGCATGTCCAAATTTTCATACACAGTCAGACCAATTAAATATCTTAATGTAATTGCATCCACCACTGGAGAATATGTCTCCTCATAATCAATACCAGGTCTTTGGGAAAAACCTTGTGCAACTAATCTTGCTTTATATCTCGTGATCTCATTATTTTCATTTCTTTTTCTCACAAATACCCATTTGTATCCCACGGGTTTGACACCTTCTGGTGTCCGGATTACTGGTCCAAAAACTTGGCGTTTTGAAAGTGAGTTTAATTCTGCCTCGATTGCTTCTTTCCAGCAAAGCCAATCATTTCTATGTCGACATTCTTCAACAGATTTTGGTTCAGGATCTTCATTTTCAGATATAATATCAAGTGCAACATTATATGCAAAAATGTTATCAATAATTACATGAGTTCGGTTCCATCTTTTTCCTGTCATGACATAATTAATTGAAATTTCATTATTATCTTTAGGTATTTCACCTTCTTCACTAATTGTATTATTAGTCATGTCTAGGGTTTCTTCGTGGATATTTACATCTCCAACCAAGTCTTTTTTTATTATCGTTTATTTTTCTTTTTCGAGGATTTTTATCTTTGGAACCCACCGGTCTACCACGCTTCTGGCGTGTTCCAGATTCATTAGTGACAACTTGCTGTGTTGGGATATCAATTTTCGACGGAACATTTGCAACAGGTATATGCGATTTAGTTACTTTCTTTGCATCTATAAATGCATCTGGTAATTGATTTGCTATATTTTGCAAATGAATTATTTTCTGAACTTCAAGTTCACATTGATTTGTACGAGGATCTAAATGAGATAATAATGATGCATTCCATGCAATTTCCTTTTCCAACTTCTTAATTCCTCCCCCTAATGTTGGAAAATTTGTCTCATTAAAATGACAATGAGCAAATCGTGCAGTAAATACATCACCCGTCAAGGGTTCAAGATATTTAATAATTGATGGGGAATCATATCCAACGTAAATTCCTAACCTCCTTTGAGGACCCATCTTAGTACGTTGTAGTGGAGCAATTGGAACATATACTGCACATCCAAAAATTCTTAGATGGGAAATATTTGGCTCTTGACCATAAGCTAATTGTAATGGTGAGTATTTATGATAAGCTACTGTTCTAATGCGTGCAAGCGACGCAGCATGCAAAATAGCATGTCCCCATACAGATGTAGGAAGCTTAGCTCTCATCAGTAATGGTCTAGCAATTAATTGCAAACGTTTTATAAATGATTCTGCTAAACCATTTTGTGTATGAACATGAGCTACAGGATGTTCAATATGTATCTCAATTGACATACAATAATTATCGAAAGTTTGGGATGTAAATTCACCAGCATTATCAAGACGGATGGTCTTAATTGTATAATCAGAAAATTGTGCTCTTAACTTAATTATTTGAGCAAGTAATCTTGCAAATGCAAGGTTTCGACTTGATAATAAGGACACGTGTGACCATCTACTGGATGCGTCTATTAATACCATAAAGTATTTAAATGGTCCACTTGGTGGGTTAATGGGTCCACATATATCACCATGGATTCGTTCCAAAAATGTAGGTGATTCGGTTCCTACTTTAGCTGGTGATGGTCTAATTATTAATTTGCCTTGAGAGCAAGCATCACATAATAATTCACTAGATTGAAGAATCTTTTGGTTCTTTAATGGATGTCCATTTGAATTTTCAATGATTCTTCTCATCATTATAGATCCTGGATGACCCAACCGGTCATGCCAAATTGTAAATATATCTGAATTCATGAACTTCAGGTTCATTGTTGCATATGCTTCAATGACTCGTATATGAGTATAATATAATCTAGAAGATAAAGCAAACAACTTTTCCAATATACGTTTTTCATGTGAGACAGAAGATATGATATAAAGATATTCTATCTCATTTATCCTATCAGTCTCAATATGATAACCATTGCAACGTATATCTTTAAAACTTAATAGATTTCTCTTTGATTGACTAGAGAACAATGCATTGTTAATTGTAAATTTTGTTCCTCTAGCCAAAATAATATTTGCTTTTCCAAATCCTTCAATCAGGTTTCCAGAGCCTGATATTGTATTGACTTTTGCTTCCAGCATTGTCAATTTGGAAAAATATTTTTTATTTGTAAGTATTGTATGTGTAGTTGCACAGTCTGCTAGACATAGATCTTCATTCCTCATTTTTGAGTCACTCAATATATGAAAATTGTCCATGATTCTTCATTTAAACAAGATAATTACAATAAGAAAACAAAACTTGTAATACAAGGTTCAACTAAAAAAAAATGAAAGATAGATAAAACAATTCTACATATTCTCAAAATCAAAAGAAACATTTGCTGTGCCATCATTTGTGCTGACTTTCTCTTCAGGAGATTCAAAGAAGTCCGCCACATCCAAATTTGTCATATTGGATTGGTCAAATATATCATTATCCTGGTGTGCAAAATTTGCTTCCACATTTTTCTCTTTTTCCTTCAGGGAAGCTTGATAGAGATCAACTAGGTGTTTTGATGTACGGCAAACACGAGACCAGTGCCTAGTCAACCCGCATCGGAAGCATTTATGCTCATCATCTTTTGAATTTTTACCTTGTGGAGCTTTTCCTTTATGATCATCATTTCGGGTGGTTCTTTTGAAATTTGGATGATTAGAATGACCACCACGAAAATAATAACTATTTCTTCCTCTGCCACGGTCACGACCACGACCACGACCTCGACCACGATTATTAAAATTTACAGCATTCACTTCAGGGAATGGTGTTGTTCCAGTTGGTCGAGATTCATGGTTCTTCATTAATAGCTCATTATTTTGTTCAGCCACGAGAAGACATGAAATTAATTCAGAATATTGTTTAAAACCTTTCTCTCGATATTGCTGCTGCAGAGCATATTCGAGGCATGGAATGTAGAAAATGTCTTCTCCAACATATCCGCATCAGTAATTTTCTCTCCGCACAATAATAATTTTGAACTGATTTTAAATAACGCGGAGTTGTAATCACTTACTGATTTGAAATCTTGGAGCCTCAAATGCATCCATTCATAATGAGCTTTAGGAAGAATGACTGTTTTCTAATGATCATATCTCTATTTTAAATTCTTCCACAAGATACATGGATCTTTTATTGTTAAATATTCCATCTTCAATCCCTCGTGAAGATGATGGCGAAGGAAGATCATAGCTTTTGCTTTTTCCTGAATGGATGTTGCATTTTCTTCCTTAATTGTTTCTCCTAGGTTCATGGCATCGAGATGTATTTCAGCATCAAGCACCCATGACAAATAATTATTTCCATTGATGTCAAGGGCTGCAAATTCTATTTTTGTAAGATTTGCCATGATAACACTATCACAAAGAATTATATTTATATTAGCAATTTAATATATATATTAAACATGCAAAACAAAGTTTAATTTACTAATTATAATAAAGAGAAAATGTCATACCTTCAAAACCTACCTTCAACAGGAAAACGACAAGAGCTCGTGCTGATAACGTGTTGTAAAATTGAGGAGCAAAATGACGGAAAAACGGAGCACGAAAATCGAGAATTATAATATTAAAATAATTAAATAATATAAAAGTAATTAAAACAACTAAATTAAATAAATTTAAAATAAACTAAAATAAAGAAAGTGGAATTTTATGAAATTTCTCAACACCAATCCTTTTTCTTATTTTCTATCCAATGTGTGTATTACAATATCCATAAAAAGCCTCTATTTATAGGCAATTTGGCAAGTAGGTAGTGGCATTTCATGGCCACAAAGTATGTGTCTTTAGTAGACACATGGCCTTTTGCCACTAAGCATATTTATACAATGGACATCTAATTTTCTTTAATATTTATAATAATTAATTCGTTATTTATATTTCAAAATTTGGGATGAATCATGATGTTAGGCATCAAATATCAAAACTGATTTTTTTTTAAGTACAATCAAATATCAAAATGATCACAATCATTTTAGTTAAAAGAAAAATTAGATTTAATTTTTTTAATTATTTAATGTAACATAGCAATGTTTTTTTAAAGCCTACTAAAAGCATATCTCAGTACTTCAAATTTGAATCATATTTAATGCAATTGAACTTACACGCATTTTTATGCATACATGTTACAAAGGAGAAAAATATTTAAAAAAAGAAAAATCTCTTTTTAAAACTAAAAAATTTGACACATGACAACTTATGATTGAGTATTTGACTTAGTGAACTACACAAATTAAGTAGAGCCTGAAATGCATTCAAGTATATTTTCTCAAATTTAGTTCCTACTATATTTATTTAATTTTTAATTTTTAATTTTTTTTACTTTTCATCATTTTGATAGTTGTCATACTTTTTTTTTTTTTTTTTTTTTTTTTTTTTTTTTTTTTTTCACATACAAGAGATACAGTTACTTTTAATTATTGTGCATCTTATGCATTAGGTTAAGTTTTGGAGGGCTATTACATTTCATGTGCCTCTAACTTTGAAAAACTCTTAACATAGGAGATACAGTATTTAAATTCACAATATGTGTTTCAGAGGTGAAACTTTAACTGAACATTGAGATTAGATTCAAAGCTACCAAATTGCATTGAACTTATAAACTATATGAAACCAAATTTGCATATTAAATCAACTATAAGAGAAATCTTAGGCTAATTACCATTTTATTTTAATTACGTTACATTTTTATTTTTTTATTATATCCATGAGTGTTCGAGCCAATTTACGCAAACCTCAACTAATCTCACGGGATACCTCACCTAATCCTACAACATTTAGGTGTCAAGAAAACTTGAAGAATTTTAATTATTAAGTAGGTGACTACCGTAGATTGAACTCATGACCTTTTAGCCATTTGTTGTGACTCTATGTTTACTTTTGTACTACTTAGTCAACCCATAATGGTTAATTACGTTAACTCTTAAAACGACAATAATAGAGAAATTTGTATTATGAAAAAGAATATGATTCAATACGATATCGTTTGAAAATGAAAGAAAAAAAATAGAAATGAAAATATTATATTATGAAACTAAAAATAAAAATTCAATTTTTAAGATAAAAAATAAGAAAAATACCATTATTCCTAAAAAAAAGATGTTTTCAAATATAGGAATGAAACAAAATATTTACAAGTATAGCAAAATTTTACTGTTTATCTATCATAGATCGCGATAGACTATTATCTGTATCTATTCGTGTCCTAATAGACACAAATTGTAGTTTATTGCGATCTATTGCAGATAAATTGTGATATTTTAGTATTATTTGTAAATATTTTCAACAATTTTCTCATTTAAAATAATAGATTTTTTAAAAAATAAAAATAAATTTAAATAATTATTGTAATTTGATTTAGTTTTATTTCTTTTATGGGATCCAGGAGTAACTATATCCCATCTTTAGTTAGATTACTATAAATTATTTAAATTTGAGCAATTTGTTCTGAATTGGAATGTGGTTTCTATTTGTTTCATTTTGTAGCTAGACTATTCTGATCATCTTATAATCACTTAAGTTTTTGTATTATTAATTCCCTAAGTTATATATATATATATATATATATATATATATATATATATATATATATATATATATATATATATATATATATATATATATATATATATATATATATATAACTTTCTAAACTCACTCAATACATAAAACTTTTGAACGAAAAGAGTAGAAGATTAAGATTTTTTTTTTTTTTTTTGGTTAAGTTCAACAATACATAAAAGAAAAGGGATTTGAATTTCTAACCTTTTGGTTTATAGTTTATACTAGTTGATCTATGCTCTTATTGAAAATGTTTTTTTTTTAAATTTTTTAATACTAAAGTAACAATAATATAAAACTTGTTCGTATCCTCTATTCATTGCTTGTCACAGTAATAATAATTAAAAACTATGTTAGGTCCACAAAATAAATGAATATATCATTTTATGACGTGTAAAATTATGAATAGGAATATATATGTGTGAGTAAAAGGACTTTTGAATGAAAAGATAATAGAAATAATAAGGACAAATGGTAAAAGCCACCCCTAAAATATGGTGGTAGTTGCAATTATATCCTTAAACTTTCAATAGTAACAATTGGGTCTCTAAACTTCTAAGAGTGTTAAAATTGAGACCTCAAACTTACCATAATTGAAAAAATTGAACTCACAAATGATAAAAATTGAACCTAAAACTTATACAATTATGTAAGTTTGATTTGAGAGTCCAATTTTAACATTTGGATGAGGTTGATGGCTCAATTTTAAAATTTAGAAATTTAAAGGTATAATACTATTATATTTTAGGGGTGATTTTTTGTAATTTGTTCTAATAATAATAATAATAATAATAATAATAATAATAATAATAATAATAATAATAATACCTACCATAAGAGGATAAATGTCGTTGGAGCAGGTTTAAGAAAGAGGAAATCGGTTTCCTTTTTTGTTTTTTTTTGTTTTTTGTTTTTTTGAAAAATCATGAATGCATAATACCAAACATGAGCTGGCTGTCGCGAGAAAAATCCCAACTTTTGAACACAATTTGTTTAATTATCAATCCAAAAATTAAAAGAAAAAAGAAAGGCTGAGGTGTAATAATTTGTACTAACCCATAAGTTAAGTCGAATTAAAAAAATTAATGGAAGTTGTAGATCCATAAAGCAACCTCTTTTCGATCTTTATAAACCTTACTTCCCACCCCAGACCCTTCTAGACAACACTCAAATACAGGGCCAATGGAGATTCTGAGAAGAAGAGTCGACGGCGGTGTGCTTCTGGTGGCGGCCGCTCTGGTGGTACTGCTGGCGGCGGTACCGGAAGTATCAGCGACACGGTGGACTGTCGGTGGCAACATGGGTTGGACTACCAATGTGAACTACACTATCTGGGCTCAGGGAAAGCACTTCTATTATGATGACTGGCTCTGTAAGCATTTCTATCTATAGATCTGTGAGTGGTGTTTAAAGTTATAGCTGATTTTCAGATCTTATGTGGTTTTTTAAACTCAGTAGTTGGTTTTAGGGGAGATTTTGATTTTGGGGTTTTGTAGGATTTGTTGGGGGTTTCATACTTTTAACTTGAAGTTTTTAGTTCTGTTTGTTGCTGCTGAGAAAATTGGTGGAGGAATTTGTCAAATGTGGGGGAAAATGGAGTTTCTATATGAGTTGTTTTGAATTGATTGTTTCCCAACTCAAGATAACTTCTTATATATATATGTTTGTGGGTGTGGATGCTCAGACATGAGAGGTTTCTCTGTTTATTTGAGGTTCTTATATTACCATATGAATGTGGATGGGTTAGAAACTTAGGATTGTTTGTGTTGTTATTTTTCTGATTGTTCCATGGGTTAGGAACATATAAATACAATGCAGTGACATTCTTTCAGCATGTTTTGTTGTTTGTTAGAGAAATTTTCTTGGAGGTCTTCTAACTTAGTCCAAATATGCCTAATTTTGAAGTTTCTAGCAAATGAGTTTAACTAACAAAAGTAGGAAGATGGGAGTGTGTATTTGTGAATGGCTCTGGCTTGTCTGTAACCAGAAAAACACACACAGGGTTCTTCTCCGAATCAACCAAAAATTCTTTTGGTTTTTCGTTGATGAAGAATGTTTGTTTGTTTTCCAAAATCCGTTTAGAGCTTAGGTCGAAGTAGAGCTTAGCTCTGGCTTGTATGTAACCAGAAAAGCACACACAATGTTCTTCTCCGAATCAATGAAAAACTCTTTCGATTTTTCATCGATGGAGAATGTTTGTTTGTTTTCAAATGATCGAAGAGCGATTTTGGCTCACTTCTTTCCTCTTGTTGTGTATTAGTTTTTGTGTATGACAGGAACCAAATGAATGTGTTGGAGGTGAACAAGACAGACTATGAGAATTGCAATTCTGATCATCCACTCCACAATTTCACCACTGGAGCTGGAAGAGATGTGGTTCATTTGAATGTGACCAGGCCTTATTACTTCATAAGTGGCAAGGGCTTTTGCTATGGAGGCATGAAGCTCGCTATCCATGTCGAACACCTACCTCCCCCGCCCTCGGCCTCACACTTGAACGAAAAGAGCAGTGCTCTCAGATCTACCTACATTGGCCACACCCCATTTGTTTTAACTGCTGTTTTCGCCATTGCTGCTCTGTACGAAGCTTTAGCCCAGGTCTGGTAGAGACCAGTTTTATTGATTCATATTCAATAGAGTACATTTTTCTTCACCAAATTGTGGAAGGAAGATCAAGTTATTAATTCTCTTCTTTCTTTTTTTGAGGGTGTTGTGCCTCTTTTGTGTTATCTTTTGCTTTCTCTTTGATTTAGACTTCAATATTCAAATTAGATTTTTTTTTTTCCAATTTATTTTGAAATTTGGCAGTTTTCTTATTTGGTTGGTGGATATAAAAATTGTAGGGATTGGATTCTGATAACACTTTTAATTTATTTTGTCCACTTAAATGGGTTTTGTAAGCAACCAACAAACCATGTGAATATAAGATTCTTGTGTCCCATTTTTTCATTAAATAAATAGGAAAGCAATTCGGACACAAAGATCATACCTGTAATGTTGTTTGGGCCCATTTTCCAGCACATTAAATCTGGCTTTTACCAATTATATTAAACATATGTTGTTTAATGAGTATTCGATTTTTTATATTTTCTTGGTCGAGAATATATATGTGCAAACCAATTGATGAGTGAAATTAAGTGATTTAATTAAACATATTTAGAGAATATTTAGGTAGAAGGTATCTCGTAAGTTGGTTTGGTTTGATTTGGTTTGATTTGATTTAATTTGATTGAATAGGAGATTGAATTTGAATATTTATTTATTTTTGGTTTTTTCAACATTTTAAATATTTTGTTCTAGTGATGTATACTAATGGTTAATGAACAAAAGTATATACACTTTTAGGTTTTCATCAAATAAATTGTAATTTAGATGGTGGAAAAGTTTATAAACCAAAGTAAAATTATATTATGAAAAAATCCAAAAGCGAATACTATTCAAATTGATGTATAGATGTATTAAAGATCAAGAGGTTTATAATTCAAATATCTTATCTAATCTATTAAAATAAAAAGAAAAAAAATAAATATGATTTTGAAACATTTCAGCGTTGACCAACTTGGAAGGTGTGAAATCTCTCACAAAGGAGTAAATTTTGAAAACTTTGATAATGATCAAATCTAGGATTGATTTCTATATTAGTTTACTTTTTAAATTCAAACTATAATATTTTAAAATTTAAATTTCATTTTGATTCAAGAATTTCTACGATGTCACATTATTATTCAAAACTTTTAAAACTAACCATTTTAGTAATTATTTATTATTTATTATTTTGTCCATCATTGTTTAAATGAAATTTAGATATTCGTAGGTATTTAACGTGCCCTCACATGGGAGGGAAGTTACATTATCCAAATACTCTTAAAATTTGGGATAAGTCCTATATTTCAAGACTTTAATACTTCTCATTTTAACTCTTAAAATTTAAAATTATTTAAAAACTTTTTATGAAAATTAGCACAACAAATTGATGTTTAAAAATTGAAGCAAATATATGACATAATTTTTTACAATATTATTTATGTAAATTCACAATGCGTAAAGTTTGATTTTGTGAATAATATTTTAAATGATATTATTATTTGGTGGAGTACCATCAATTTATTATGTTCATTGCAACAAAAGGGATGTGTGAGGATATTTTTGAGATAATCTCAAAATTTAAGGATTAAAATGAAATTTTTGAAAATTAAAGAGTACAATAATTGAAATCTATGCAAAATCTTTGGGGGTATTTGCATAATTTAATGAAAAAGAAAAGAAAAAAGAAAAAGAAAAAGAAAGAGAATTTGTTGTATTGTGTAAGAAGGCAAGGTGGAATCAGAAGCTGAGCAGAGATAAAAAGAACAAAGGAAAACGCTTCTGACCAACACACTGTGAACCTCCTCCTCACATGGTGTTAAACACAAGCACAGCTTTTTCTTTTTTTCTTTTTTTCTTTTCTTTTTTTTTTTTTTTTTTTTGTCAAATTTTAATACATAAGTGTACACATATATTATGGTATTAAATTGTCGTTGACGTGGATGTGTCACTATTTTCACCGATATTTTTACATTTTTTTAAAACTTGATATTGACATTAGAAATGAATCATATTTTTATTATATATATATAAATTTTTAAATCCATTAAACATAAAATAACAACAGAATGTGGCTAGTTTGAGTAAATATAAATAATAAACAATAATTTGTTTAAAAGTGTCCTATTGTAAAAAAAAAAAATTATTTAAAAGTGTAAAATGTTTATTTATTTATATATGTTTTTCTTGAGTTTTCTTTTGTTGGTATAGTTTCTTTTGGAAATATCTATCGATACCGACATTTTCTCAATATTCTCCCAAACACATGTGCACACATAAACGTTTTTATTGTTGGAGAAAAACCTCACATTTCTACTGCGGGAATAAGCAGAAAAATAACAGAGAAATTAAAATAAAGCAATAAAGGCTGAAAACACACGAATTTACGTGGTAAACTCCAAACTCGGAATAATTCTCTCCCGATCCCAATTACAATATCACTATTTCAAAGATTATGACCATTTGCACCTTTTTTCCACTCTCAAACTAGAGAATACAAAAGGAATTTAATTAGATTTAACACACTAAGCTTAAAGTGTTTGTAATTGGGACTACTTGAAACTAAAGACACATTTTTTTATAGTAGTAGGAGCCCATCATTTTCTTCCATTTTTTCGATCTGGGACAATCTGCACTTATAATATTTTGTCAAAACCTAACATTTAAAAATATTGAAAAGTGTTACCATTTTTATCCACGGATAAATTTTTATTTAGAATCACTAATAAAACCATTATGATATGCATTCAATGGACACGATATAATATATGTGGGTAGATTTTTAGAGAAAAAAGAGTCGGAACTATTGTAAAATTGAGGAGGAAAATGACAAAAAACGGGAGCACGAAAACCGAAAAATTATAATATTAAAATAATAAAATAATATAAAAGTAATTAAAATAACTAAATTAAATAAAATAAACTAAAATAAAAAAGTGAGATTTTATGGAAAATGAAATTTCAAATTTCAGCAATATTTTTTCTCTCGAATGTGTGTATTATAATATACACCAAAAACCTCTATTTATAGGCAATTTTGGTAATGACATTTCATGACCATTAATAATGTGCCAGTAGGAAAAAACATGACCTTTAACCACTAAACACATTTATATAATAGATATCTAATTTATTCTAATATTCATTATAGATTTTTTTTTTTTTTTTTTTTGGGTTAAAAATTTGTGATACAACATGATAAGGTTATAGGTAAAATTGGATATTTTTCCAAAATAATTTTAGTAATCTAAAATCACTTAGAAAATATACACTTATATATGTGTTGAAATAGCCTGTGAAAAAAAAAAAATTAATGCGTTTAGAAAAAAGTAAATTAAATAAATATCTTCCAACACTCATTAATAAACATCGCTCAATATCGATCACAAAATAAATCTACAAAAATCACAAAATTTAATTGAAATCCAGCTTTAACATTCTGTTGTTTAAATTTCCATTCACTTTTTTTCTTTTTCTATTTTTAGAGAATGAATTTCTATCACTTTTGTAATAAATATATGTGTTTTATGATTTATCCAAACACCTTTTCTTTTAATGAATTTCAAACGAAAGTCTAGAACACACATCTCCTTTTAAAAGTTAGAATTTGAAAATTTTTCAACCTACTTTATAACTCCTCATTTAGTAATTATTTGTTTTTTTTAATTTAAAAAAAAATATATATTTTATTATTATTATTATTATTATTATTTTAATCATTGTTGTCATATTTTTAAAGTAAACATTTGAATTCTTAGCTAAATTCTAAAAACAAAAACAAATTTTTAGATACGTAGGCTTTATTTGATAACCATTTAATTTTTGAAAATTATGCTTATATAAATACTACTTTTTAACCTATTGAGTTTCTTTTTGGTTATGTACTTTTTAGTAGTGTTTTAAAAAACCAAGCTAAATTTTGAAAACTAAAAAATGTAGACACCATTCAGTAATCATTTGGTTTTTGAAAATTAAGCCTAAAAACACTTCTTCCACTTTTAACTTTCTCTTTTTACTATCTATTTTCTACCATCTTTTTTAAAAACTAAGCCAAAATTTTTAAAAACTGAAAAAATTAGTTTTTATTTTTGAAATTTGGTTAAGAATTCAACTCTTTTACTTAAAGGAAACGTGAAAACTATGTATGGTATGAAATTGAGAGGAAACAAACACAATTTTCAAAAATGAAAAACGAAAACCAAATGGTCATCAAATAAGTGGTAGTTTTTCAATTTTAAAACTTTTCTTTAAGGATGAGTGTTACTGCCAAAGTGAGCACAGCTCAATTGACATTTAAATGTATTAGCTAAGATTTATGCTATAAAAATTGTTATATTATCTAACTTTTAAAAATGTATAATAACTAAAATAAAATTGTATAATATTTATTTATTATATACTAAAAATTAATATTTAAAAAAATTATTAAAACTATATGATTTCACGTGTATTGTACTATTTCTTGACTAGTCCTAAGGAATGTGTTACAACTGAATTTTTTTTTTAAAAAAAAAAAATTAAATGATTATAAAAGGAAAAATTAAAAATTGGATAATATCTTTTGTTTCTAAAAGTAATAATAAATACAAGCGGGCGGTGGCCCCCACATGATTTGTTCTTGCGACGAAGGGCTTTAAAAAAAGCCAAATTCAAAGGTTCGCGTTGACCGCACTTTTTGTCAGAACTCCTAACAATTCTCTGATTACGAAGTCATGAAACAAAGTTTTACCATTTTCTTTTATAATTATGTTCATCAAAAATATTTAATTTTATAGTCAAAGACACTAAAAAGTAAATTTTTTTTTTTGATAATTTTTAAATTTTAGCTTAAATTTTGAAAACATTTAAAAAGTGGATAAAAGAAAAAAATATACCTAAAGTAGAATTAATGTTTATAAGTTTGATTTTTTAAAAAAATTATTTAGTAAATGGGACCTTATATTTTATTTTGGTAGCTTTTAATCTGAGCTAGTTCAATTAGCTAAAATATGTATTTTTGTAGATCAAGATGTTAGAAGTTCAAATCTTTCAACTCTTACGTACGGTTGAACAAGAAAAAAATCAAAATTGTGATCAATAAATTTTTAGAGTTTAAAACTTATTTGGTAACAAAAAAAAAAAAAAGTGTTTGATGCATACTTAATTATGTAACTAATAGCTTTTGGTTAATTAGACATTTCGAAATAGTTTATTAAATATAGAATTGAAATTTTTGCTAATAATTAAATTTGTAATTATATTTTAAAAAGATATTGTAATTAGACCAGAAATTAAATAGAGAAATTATTTTAAATGACAAAACTGTTAAAAATATTTATAAATAATAGCAAAATATCACAGTCTATCTATGATAGTCAATGATAGACTAATATTTGTATATATAGTATTCTATCGAAGTATATTGTAGATAACTAGTAAAATTTTGCTATATTTGAAAACAGTCCAATTAAATATTTAAATTTTTATTAAACACTTTAAAAATCCATAGACGATCCGATAGAAAATTAAAAGTTGGAAAACTTGTCCTACATTTTTCCTTTAAAAAATTATTTAAATTTATTAAACGTTACACAACTTTAAAATTATTATGTTACTATTGTGAGTTCATGCATGCAATTGCAAAGGTAGAGAAACAACAATCGAACTTATGTAATGATAATTTATGACTTAACTTTGTTTTGTTATATGTTTGAATTGACACTAGAGCTATTTCGACACACGTTTGAGGTAAACATAGTTGTCTTAACCGTTTAGGTTGTTTGGTAAATCTCATTATTTATTAATTTAGCTAAAATCACTTCTCAAATTCTTCTTACGTTCAAAATCACGCTCACACTAGCTTTTTAATTCAACTTCTTTGAAGATCTGTATTTTCTATTCACTTTTCAATTTTTAATAACAAATTTTTTTGTTCAACTTTTTTCAAATAATATTGATGGAAATAAAGTTTATTTTCAATTTAAAGCTTATAAAATTTTTAAATAATTATCCTACAGTAACTTCGATATAAAGTATCAATATATAATTGTAATAATATATTTACTTTAGTTATAGTTAAATCATAGCAGTCTCATATTAATTTCATCAAACACCTTAGTAGGCTTCTTTTAGTTTAAAATTAAAATTTACTAAACACTAATTTTACTTTATGTCACAACTAATTTTTCTCAAAACACTACTACCATCAATTATTTTGAAAGCTATTACACTTACAACAATTTCAAACTAAGTTTTAGTACAGGAAGTTGTGTAAAGTCTAAGAAGTTGTTTAGTCATGGAACCTACAATTTTAGGAATTCAATAAGTCATGAAATTGATATACTGTGGTTAGTCGTACGTGGAGCCGGTAGTTTAAAAACTTCCTTGAACCAAACAAAAAATGAAGTTAACAACTCCAATCTTCAATCTATAATCTATAGGCTATGTACTAAACCCTTACTCCTTGAATCAAACATGCCCTAAAAGTTAGATGAGAGTCATCAAACTCTTAACGTTTATATTTCCAAAGGTTTAAGAATAGTGGTGTTGCTTTGTTTGGACTGTGGCTTTTAAATACCACCTCGTTTTCGTTTATCTGCAGAACTCAAAAAAACACAACAATATATAATAAAAATATCTATAGAGAGAGAGAGAGATTGTTTGTTTGTTTGGGAAGAAAGAAAAGAAAAGAAAAGAGAGAAGAAAATGGGAATAGGAAGAGGAAGAGGAAGAGGAAGTAGTAGAATTATAAGGTTGGTAATGGGTTATTGTGGATGGTTAACGTTGTTGTTATTATTAGTGGTAACACTTGGAAAAGGAGAGCATCTTCATAAGGTGGGCAATTCACAAGGATGGACCCCTAATCTAAACTACACTCTTTGGTCTTCTTCTCACCATTTCCATCTTGGTGATTGGCTTTGTAAGTTTATCCATTCCTCTCTCTCTTTTTTTCTTTTCTTTTCTTTTTTTTTTTTTTTGTGTAAATTTTATCATAGTAGTCCTACAATTTTGTCCAAATAGTAATTAACCCCTAATTTGTCTCCCTATACTTCCTTAAAAAAAAAAAAAATGAGAGGTTGATATGATTACAATATAATTCTTATTGTTGTAGTTAAAGGGCGAGGATTTAAACTTCGGACAAGCTAAGTTTTGCCTATTAGGTGATTATAATATAAACATAATTTATGTTGGTCGTTAGTTTTTCTAGTTTTTTTTCACTTTATTTTCTTATATTTCGTTTTGTCTTTATTTTAAAGTTATACATTATTGATAACCATATTTTAAAATTTTAATAACTATTTAATTTTTGAAAATTAAGCTTAACGATTCAACATTAGTTCAACTTATAGAGTTTATTTTGTTTTGTTATCTACTTTTTGTGGATGATTTCAACATCCAAATAAGTGTTAGAGAAAAAATATAGTTTTTATTTATTAATTTGAAATTTGATAATAAATTCACATGGTCTCTCAAACCATATATGTGAGATTTGACTCACGCAACAAAACATATGTATAATAAAAAAAAAAAAAAAAGAATAATATTTTTCAATAGTAACAACGTAGGGATGTATTATAACTACATTAACCATGTTTATTAGATTTCGTGTACGACAAACGGTATTACAATGTATTGGAAGTGAACAAAAGGAGCTACGAGAATTGCAACGACAAGGACTTCATAAAAAACATTACAAGAGGTGGACGAGATGTGTTTCAGCTGGCGGAGTTGCGGCCTTATTTCTTCATCGGTGGCGGCGGCTACTGCTTCCAAGGAATGAAACTGGCTGTCTTCGTGTCGGCGGTTGACCCCGCGCCAGCTCCGTCGCCTGCAGCCCCTACCAAAAGTGGTGCCTTCCTATCAAATAATCCCACTTTTTGTTGTTCCATTTTGAATGCCCTTTTGCTTTTTCTAGCTAGTTTAGTTTTCTTGGTGGTTAAGATTGAATAATGAATGTGGCCAAATTCTCTTTTTGAAGCTTTATTTGATTTTGAAGCCTTTGGTTTTGAAGTGAAAGTGGAACTTGTATTGAATTTGTGTGGCTTGTGTGGTTTTAAGCTTTGGCTTGAAATATATATCTTCAACAAAAACTTAAGAAAAAATTGTATTTCAATATAATTGTATTAATTTTGTGTTTCCAAACTTTTTTTTTCTTTTTTTTTTTTTTTGTTATTTTTTGTTATTGCAGCTCTATGGACACAATATTGAATATCAGAGTTGAGCCATCATTGAAAATAAATGAGAGAAGTATTAGATGAACACGTTTCATCTCAAAATCAATTTGTAATGAGATTAATAACTCATGTATATCTTATAAAAATTGTGAGGTCTCTCTTCTACTAAGAATGAACACTTACAATCACTTGGGTGGATATATTGCAAGCCTTACTTAGGAGAGATTCTAGTTGTCTCACTTTCTTTCTTTCTTTTTTTTTTTTTTTTTCATTTGAGGTGGATATATTGAGTTAATCTTGGAGAGCAGTTGGCTTACATGATTCACACTGAGGTGTCGAATTTACTTTCATGGCACAATGGTATTTCATGACACAAAAATTTGGTCTTGGTTTTGTCAACGTCTAACACTCCCACCTTTTCAATGTGAAATCTTCAACATGCCACCTTAGGATGGTTCACTATTCATGTGCTTTGACACCATATTAGATAAACAATATAATATGGATTCTATCTCAAAACCAATCAACAATGAAAGGAGTAACTTTGGTAAATTCTAAATAAAGAAGGATTAGAGAGAGAACAACTAAAATAAAATAAAAAAAATTAAAAGGTTTATGCCCCTTTGGGTTCACTATCATTCTTGAGCCAATTCCATTTTTTTAGATTGGATACCCTTTTCGAGCTTCACGTGATCTAACATCATATTAGATAAAATATGAGTTCCATCTCAAACTCAATCAACAATAAAGGGAGTAACTTAGGTAAATTTTCAATAAGAAAGATTAGAACGAGAACAAAGTTTGTGTCTCTTTGGGATTCTCTATTCTTAGGTCGATCCCAATTTGTTTATTTTAAATGAATAATCATTTGAGCTTCATAAGCTCTAGCACCATATTAGCAACAGACGCTCTCAACGGCTAGGCGCCACTCTCTTTCTGACAAGATACTATCATTACCGCCTGGACAATTAGACATCCAACCCGTAATCGCAACGACCCAATTGCAAGAGCGGAGCTCAATAAACATGGGTTCTATCTTAAAACTAATCAACAATGAAAGAAGTAACTCACATAGATCTTAAGATTAGAACGAGAACAAAAAAAAAATGTCAGTATGAAAAAGTAGGAGAAACATTTGAAACCATGCTTTAAAAGCTTGTTTTATGCTGCAAGAGAGAAACAATGGATCAACTTGCAAACAAAGTGTAGATCATGGTGGAAACAAGGTGTAAGGCCATATATATCTCTCTTACTTCAAAAAAAATTATGAAAGGATGTTTTGTGTTGACATCCAATTGCCTCAAGGTGCAACAATAATTTTGGGCAGGGATCAATCCTATAGTTGTTAGGTTTGATTATGTGAATGAAAGATGAATAATTATAAATTACACTTTACAAAAAATTATTGAATCATACATTTATTAGAATATGGTCAATTTTTCTTTTTAAAAATCAATACATATATGCACACGTATATTATCACATGTGCAAATTTAGTTTTAAATATTAATAAAAACAAACGAGTTATATAATTAACGGATTTAGGAAACATTTTCCACCCAAGAAAGGAAATTAGAATGAGAATGAGAATGAACATCCCAGTTTCAGAGGAATTTCGAAATTGTAACAAAGTAGATGTTTGATTATATATTTCCCCATGAAAATTTTGCAAAATATATATCAACTTTTGGCAGTTTGGTTCATCAATCTCAATCAATCCTCCTCCTCAAGAGTAACTAAAGTTGGGAGCTGCCCTTGATCCACAAAATCAACTTTGTTCAACCTTAAACAGCACAACACTTGCTCAGGCAATTCCTCTGGCTTTTGTGCCTGATCATCAATTTATTGTTCATAACATAACAAATTAAGTAAGCATATTCACTCTATATATGTGTACTAGTTTTTTTTTTTCTTTGTCACAAAAGTAGATTGTTTTACCTGGATCGTTAAACCGAGATCGATTATTCCATTCCTTAGACGGTCCCGAAATGAATCGAGCCCCTTTCTTGATATGTAGCTGAAGCGATGAATATCTAAATCGATCTCGAAGTAATTTGAGCCCTTTCATCAAAGAAACAATATGAAAAAAAAATGACATCAGACAGTTTATCCTTGTGAATAATGAAAGGAAAATACAAACAAGCCAAATAGAAAACTATTTGTTAGGTAGCTTATTATGGTTTGGAACTCAGTTAGATACTTTTTGTTAAATACCGGTCCCTGCATTTTGATATTTGTGTCTACTCGATCCCTAAACTTTTATGTTTGTGTATAATAGGTTCCAAAAAATATTTTAAAACGTGTCTAATATATCTCTAAACTTTCAATTTCATGATCTAATATTACATCCTAAGCTTTTAAGTAATTGTCTAATAAGTTCCTCACTTATTCATATTTCATGAAATTCACACCTTCTTTAAGCACCTAAATTATAAGGTGAAGGTCCAATAAGCCACAAAATTCAACCTTTTATGTCTAATATGTATATAATCCATTAATTTTATAATATATTTAATATGTCACGAATTTATGTATCTTATAAAGATTAAAAAATCTTTTCAACTTTCGGATGGGAGATCCTCAACACTAATAAAAATTAAGAAAGAGCGGTATATATTTTACCGTGAAAAAATTGTGTTGAGGACGTGAGAGGACAGGTTTTTCGTTGTAGGCATTTACAAGCTTCTTTTCTGTTGAACTTAGTTGGAGGTCCTCTGGGTTAACAAGTCCTGCCATGATCTTTAGCCTTTCTCTAAATGGAAAAACGGACTCTTTTGCAAATCCCTTGCTCCTTTCCATCTCGTCCTCGATAAATTTCTAGCAAATATCAATTTTTTTCATAAACATCAAAAGCAATTGGTTTGATGATAACCATTTGATTTTTGAAAATTAAATTTATATAAACATTAACTACTTTCAATTATGAAAGTAGGAAATGTAACCAAAGTCACGTATTGGCTAGATAATAGGAGAACATCATAAGTATACAAGTTGAACTAAAAATACAGTGTTTAAAGTGGACAATATGTGGAGATATGTAAAATACCTAACAATGAATTTATAATTTCTAAGAATGTTTTCAAACTAGATTTTGAAAACAAAAAGTTTTAAATGCGAATTTGGCTAAAAATTCGAACTTTTCATTAAGTTATGAAAACCAAATTTTTATTTTTGAAATTTGGCTTAGAATTCAACTATTTTACTTAAGATAGATCGATGAAAACCTTTGTGAGAAATTGAGATGATATAAGCTTAGTTTAAAAAACCCAAATAATTACTAAACGAAGGCTAAGATACTAATATTTTATAGAGTGTCCTTGAGATTGAAAAGAAAGAATACATAACACTCGAGAAAGAATATAACTCAAAAGAAATGGGATACCATGACACATTGAGGTAGAATTGAGTAATGTAAGTAATACATTTGAAGAATTGGATAAGAAATAGTTATCAAACATATTTTAAATATTTTAGAATAATGAAGCGTAACATACGAGACGATACGATCACATTGGAGTTAAAAAAGGAAGAAGGTACCTTGATGTTTTCCTTATAATGACTAGAGATGTCCTTATTGAAATTATCAGAAACTTTGAAGTACAAAACAAGACTCATCCCCTCCCCATCACTATCACCAAGGAACATTGCAGCTGGATAAGTAGGTAACTGCAACAAACAAAAAATAAAACCCCATTATAAGAAACTTTAGAAGAATTTACCTTCAACCATTTTAAATGTATCGGTTAAAAAACACTTTTAGTCCCTCAACTTTCATGAAATTAATAAGGTAGTGATCAGTGTACCTGAATATTTACAATGAGCAATGGAGGAACATCGGTGATGTTGGCTTCAATGTTTGGAAGCTCGAGATGTTGTGCAATGTGGTTTATCTTTCTAGGGCATATGAATAAATCGACACCAATCGGGACGTATGGGCTAAAGTTTGAAGCGGGGGACTTTACTCTATCTCTGTATTACAAATTTCCAAAAATAATTTCATACATAAGGTTAATTGAAGAAAATAGATTCTTAAAATAAGTGTTCGTTTGAATTGACTTTTTTTTTTTTTTAAGTAATTAAAAAGTCAATCTAAGCCTACACGATTTGGATAATATATAAGTAGAACGTACTTGAAATAGTTCGGACCACGAAGTTTAAAAGTTGATGGTGGAATCTCACACCAACATCCAGGAGTTGGTTTCTCTCCTTTGAACCGTGGAATTATATGGCCAGCTCGTGGACGATACAAGTACTTCTTCGACTCACCTAAGTTTTTAACCACGATAAATACTTTTATTTATTATTATGAATTTTAAAACCATGACTAAAAAATAGTGTGAAACAAATAAAATTTTTAACAATAAAAAGCAAATTAGTATTAAGCCTAGTTTGACAATCATTTGATTTTTTATTTTTGAAAAGTAAGCATACTTATCTTCCTTCATTAAAAGAGTTAATATTTATCCAAATTTCAAAAATAAAAACAAGTTTTTAAAACATATAGTCTTGTTTGATAACCATTTTATTTTTGAATTTTTAATTTTTGAAAATTAAACCTATAAACATCTCTTCTACGTCTAAATTTCTTACTTTCTTATCTACTTTTTGAAAATGTTTCAAAAAACCAAGTCAAATTTTGAAAATTTAAAAAAAATTGTAGTTTTCAAAAACTTGTTTTTGTTTTAGAATTTAGCTAAGAATTCAACTCCTTTACTTAACAAAGATGCAAACCATTGCAAGAAATTGAAAGAAATAGGCTTAATTTTTAAAAATGAAAAACTAAAAACCATATAGTTACCAAATGGGGCTTATTTTTTTTAGTTTTCAAAACTTAGTTTGATTTTTTAAAACAATGGTAGAAAGTGGATAACAAAGCAAGAATTTTAGAGGTTGAAGGGATGTTTATAGGCTTAATTTTCAAAAACCAAATAGTTACTAAACATGATCTAAATGACTATCAAACTAGTGTAAATCCTAGATGACAAGTATGCTTGGATTGACTTACCGAGTGCTAAAAACAGACATTTAAGCAATTAAAAAGTCAATCCAAACATACTCAAAATAAAGCATAACTAGGGTGTGTTGTTATACGTACAATGTTCGTTGGTTTCACCAACATCGCATGATCGACGTCTAAACGAAAGGCGAAAAACAGCTGATTGCATTTTCTGAGGAGGTTGAGGAGGCTGAGAATTCAAAATCTTCTCATTAAAGCTAGCAGCAGACACCAACTTTCTCAAGCTAGTGTTATTATCTTCATGGCTTTGCCTATCAACCTTGAGGCCTTTGAAGCTTCCATAGGAATGATCCAACAATTTCTTCTTTTTGGTACAAGCTTCAGCCTTAGCCAAACAAGAAAGGCCATAACCAGGAGCACTCACAATGGCATAAGTGCTAGATTCTTCATAGTTTTCCTTTCCTATCAATTTCTTTGCCTTTCCTCCATCAATTTTCAAGTAACTCCCACAAAACTCTTCATATTTGCAATTGTTGTCCACAAAACATGCTGATCTTTCATATTGAACCACTTGACCACTTGTTGGAATGTTTCCAATTGCATTTCCCACTATTGGAAATCCATCTGCACCATGTGTGTTGCACGTGTTTCATGCCATCGTTCTTTTTAATGATTTTCATATATTATTATATTAATTGAGTCTTTGTTTACATACTCATAAAGGTCACATTTGAGGATGTTACATTATTATGCAACATTTTCGAATGAAAAAAGTATTTTTTAAGATAAAAGATACATAGATGGAAATTAATGGCACAATGTATATTAGACATTATTATGATCTGTTAATAATTTTGAGATGTATTTGGAATACTTTTGAAATACAAATGTTTATATTTTACATGTTTTCAAAAAGGAATTTAATCATCTAATTCTTAATATTAATTACAAGTATATTTTTTTCACTATATAGAAATTTATTTTTGAACAATTAATTATTTCTCAAGTGCTTTTTACCATATTTTATTTTGCAAAGCAATCTTCCAATCATAATAGTAGTTATCTATATTGTTTGGAGAGTAAAAATATAGGAAATAAAAAAGAAACTAAATTACCTCCATGTACGCTACTGAACTCATCATCAGAATCAGATTGATCCACTAAGCTCACAGAATCATACCACAATTCCTCTTGGCAAATCCCTGAAAAACACATTAATAACTTAAGACATTCAAACTCAAATCAGTACAATCGAAGTTAGAGGTTGGATATTCTCCCACTTGATTGGTTTTGAGATTGAGATGAAATCGAAATAGATTATGTTAATTTAATAAGATGGAAGCATGGATGATGATGATGCCTGGGTGCATACCATTGGCATCATATTGGCTGTGTTGCCATTGCAATTGGGTGAGATGGAAAGTAGAATTGGAAACCTCAGATCGACGACATGTGGTTGTGGCTCCATGTTCGAAATCCATATGAACAAATTCGCTGACAGCATAATCTGTGACGACACCACCACCTCCTGCATTGCTATGTCGTTTCTTGACACCTTCGACCATCGAATTCCCCTTTCTCATCCCCTTTGACTTTCTCGATTGTCTACGATGATGATGTAATTTCTTTCTTGTTGGTACTATTTTTGCATGAGTTGATACACAGCTCCCCATTTTTTAATTCCTTTTTTTCTTTTTCTTTTTCTTTTTTTTCCTTTTTTTGTCTTTTGATTTTACAACAACAAGCCCACTTTCAAACTTGTCAAAGTCAACGCCAAAGAATTTATTTTATAGGCCTGCAACCACACCATAATTTCAAAACCATTCAATCACACTTTGCATAACATGTTCATAGAGTTGGTATCCACATCTACCACAAACATATGATATTATATCACTAATGTAAACCTACTATTAATAACAAGAAATCAAAAATCATTTTAACATAGTGAAATGGTTATTTGTTAATTCAAAATCTTTTTTTAAAACATTTACCTTTTAAACTATGTGAAACACAAGGTATCGCTTTAGAAAAGAATGTCATGTCAATTAACGTGCTCACATTAATTATATATCTTTTTCCTATCTTTGTCATTTGCTAAGAAAGTTTTTAAAAAGGATATTAAAAATATTGCAGCCTATCATATGATCACCTGCGTTTTTCTCTAGCACTAGTTGAACCATTTTAATGTAATTTCTTCCTTGTAGTTCACTTTGTGGGGTTATGTGGTAATTTCTATCAAGTTAATTACAAGAGAGAGAAGTGTTAAAAATATGTGAAAGATTAAATGTATCATAAACTAAATAGAAAAGTTTTTTATTGAATATACTCGGTGTTCAAAAAAAGGCAAAAAGGCTAAAGGGTCATGGATTCAATCGGCCACCTGCCTAGGATTTAACATCCTACGAGTTTCCTTGACACCCAAATATTGTAGGTTCAGGCGGGTTGTCTTATGAGATTAGTCGAGGTATGCGTAAGCTGACCTGAATACTCA
Organism: Citrullus mucosospermus; assembly: GCA_030954485.1. Classification (NCBI taxonomy): domain Eukaryota; kingdom Viridiplantae; phylum Streptophyta; class Magnoliopsida; order Cucurbitales; family Cucurbitaceae; genus Citrullus; species Citrullus mucosospermus. The sequence continues at coordinate 28,397,153 of CM062064.1, forward strand.
AGGATATAAAAATATATATATATACTCAATGTTAAACATTGGACAAAAGAGAGGAAGATTTATTACAAGAGAGTGGTTCCAACCAAAATTAAAGAAAATCTTATTTTAGTTGGAGTATTTTGGTGGGTTACTTTTTAGATCCAATCCAATTGGTTGAGTTGAAGAAATCAAACTCAACTCAACCTAACCATGATATATTTGGATTGAATATTTCGATTATTTTTAATTTTTAATTTTTTTTAGAAAAGTAACTCAACTCTACTCTAATCATATTATAAAAATAAATTAGATAAACCAGAAATCAAATCAACCTATGCACTTTTCATTCATTTGAACTCAACCTAACCCAAACAAATTTATAACCCTACCAAGATCAAATTCTATAGATCATCGAGTCATTCGAACACCTTACATCTAACCTACAAATCAAGAATAAAAATTAAGAAAAATTGAATCTAAAAATCTATGTATGTACATATGAAGTGAATAAGAACATCTCCATGGATCTTTGAGAAAATAGGAAACATACCGAGTAATACAAAACCATTAAAATGCTGTAATTAATTACACAAACAAAAATGAGAGGAAAAGAAGAAAAAAGAAGAAGAAGAAGAAGAAGAGAAGAATACCCAACAAGGAAAAAGGAGAAAAGTGGCCTTGTTGTCCTATGTGCGACCAAAACACAGAGGACGTCACATACGAAGGGGCAAGTTGAGGCCGACCAAAACAATTAATTATTTAATAATAAAAATAAATAAATAAAAAGGTCGGATCCAAATTGCAATGCTTTAAAGCTGCAATTTCCCTTTGTAAGAAAATAGAAAGTCAATAAATAAGGGCTCTCGGAGAAAATAACTCCGACGAAAATGCCGATCAAGATTGAGATAATATGGATCACGATTTTCTTTTTTTTTTTTCTTTTTTTTTTTCTTTTTTTTTTTTTTAATTTCCATATATATATATATACAGCCTTTGCATGAAAACGTTTATTAACCACTTCATGCTCTGTACTTCTTGTCTTTCTAAATCACATACAAAAGTTAAATTTAGAAAGGAAAAAACTTGGTGCACCCGAATAGCATTTAATAGAAGTATGCTATATGTTATTTTATTATTTTTTAAAAATATATTTTGTAATTTAGAGACAAAAAATAAATAAATATTTTTTCCTTTAATCTTACATACATTTGTGTGTGTCCATAACATAAATTTCTGGATCCACCACTATTTAAAACGCCTTCATACAAAATCAAAATAAAATTGAAACTTCCTTAAAAGCATAATAGTGATGGAAGAAGCTAAAGTTTCATTTCAGCACAAGACAACTTGGTTTTCCTCGAACCATGGTTAGAGCTGAATACAAAAACCCAGATTTGTTCATCAGTGGTGAGAGCTATATATATGGAGGTCATTATGTTCCACAGCTTGCAACACTCATTCTTCAATCCAAACTCAACATTTTTAAACTCAACACTCTAGCGGTGAGCGTTAACTTCTTCGTGTTTAGGTATAATTTTGAAATAGTTAAAATATATATTTATATATATATATATATATATATATATATATATATATATATATATAATATTTTAAATTACTCCAAAACATACTTTAATTTTAATTATTCAAAAATTAATTTTGATTGTATGAAACTTGTATTTAAAATATAAAATATAAAATATAATTAAAACATGACAGTAAAATGATTTTAATCCTTTCAAAATTATTTTGGATTTTCTAATACTTTTTGGCACATTATTAGAAGTAATTTTGTAAAGTGTTTGCTTAAGAATTTAAAAGGTATAATCATTATGGGTTAGCCCAGTGGTAGTTGGAACATAAACAAAAAGTCCAAAGAGCTAAAAGGTCATGCGTTCATCCATGGTGCCCACCTACCTTAGACTTAATATCCTACAGGTTGTCCTTTGAGATTAGTCGAGGTGCGCGTAAATTAGCCCTGATACTCACAGATAAAAAAAAAAAAAATAAATAAAAAGGGTGCTAAATTACTTTTTAACTCAACTAAAACTGTTTTTGAAAACTTTTTATAGTTACAAATTAGGTTGGGAGATTATAAGAATAGATAAAAGCTATTTAAACTACTTATTTACTAGAAAAAATTGAACTTTCTTTCCAAAAGTGTTTATACAGTTAGCGATTGATTTAAAAGGTACTTGTTTCTTAAAATACATTGCACTTTTTTTTTTTTAGACTAAACACACAGGATTTTTTTAAAATTTTTTTATTAAGACTTAATACATGTAATAGTCCCTCATATTTGAGTTTTAATTTTCTCTTATAATGTAGTGCAGTGAATGTTAAAAAGTTAATAATAAACTTATTAGTGAATCAATATTTTCATCAACATAATTTTGAAAAATTGAGATATGGTTTAGCTTTGTTGTTTTAAAAATTTATTAATATAATTGGTTAAATAACTTATGGAGATGCATATTATTATTGTTGGAATTGGACACAGATTTGAATGGAAAAGGAGAATATTTCAGACACTACATATCAACTTGTGAACACAGTTTGTAGTATTTCTGAAATCGCAAGATAATCCGTTCTCCACAACAATGTTTCTACTTCTTCTTCTTGTTCTTTTGTCAATAATTTGGTATTAAAAGAAGTTTCAGAGTTCATCAACTTATATTCTGTCAACCTAGACTTGTTTGTACATCCTCAAACCTTTCAAAAACCAGCTCTAAATGATTTAAACATTTGACCTCCTCACAATAGCCTCCCGCAATACTCAATATATTCTTTTCTTTTTCTTTTCTTCTTCGAGTATATCAAATATGGGGTTATGACGGTTTAAACATTTAACCTCAAAATGAATTGATATGTCAATTTGCCTTTTGTTTTGATACTATATTCAATAATGTGGAGAGTATTGTTGAAAAAAAACTTGGGTACAGTCATCTACAACACCCAATAAAAATATGTCATGTGACAATACTTTTAAAAATTGAATTATTTTTATTTTTTTCTTCTATGTATAGAAAAGGAATGGATGGATTAAGGTGCCTAAGCTACATTATTGCCCAATTAAATATTAGTTTATAAAGAACTTCTTTGACAACCATTTAGATCCTATTTAGTATGATATCATTTTTAAAGTTTTTAGTTTTTGATATTTTATGCTCGCTTTTCATTCCAATTTATCAATTATATATGATTTTCACATTTCTTTTGAAAGTGATAATTGAACTCTTAGTTAAATTATAAAAACAAAAACAAGTTTTTAATATGTAGGGTCGAGTTTAGTAATTATTTGGTATTTGATTTTTAGTTTTTTAAAATTAAGTTTATTTCCTCTATAATTCTTATGATGGTTTGCATTACGATGGTTAGCATCTTTCTTAAATAAAAAATTTGAATCTAATTAGCCAAAATTCTTAAAACAAAAGCTACTTTTTTTTAATTAGATTTTCAAAACTTGGCTTGTTTTTTTAAAACATTGGTAAAAAGACAAACTAAAATATTTAGAGGTAAAAAGGGTGTTTATAGACTTTATTTTCAAAAAAACAAAAAGTCAAATGATTACCAAATGATTTTTTTTTTTTTTTGAAACAATATTAGAAAGTTGTTAGCAATATATAAAAACTTATGAATGAAAATAATGTTTATAAGCTTAATTTCTCAAAAACCAAATAGTTATCAAACAAGATTGAATTAGTTTTTGTTTTGGTTTTTCAAAATTAAGCTTTACAAACAATAGCTCTACATCCATTTACTGATTTCTTTGTTTTATTGTCTACTTTTATAGATTATATGAAAAACAAGTCGTTTGTGTAATAAAAATTGACACTTAAATTTGAGGAAATGTATCATTGTATGGACCAAATGATTACAAACTAGAATTTAAAGACTAAATTGTTAGTTACATAAAAGTGCATGTGCCAAATGAAAATTATTAAAGGTAAATAAGTTATATTCATAAATCTTGGGAGTTGTATTAATTAAAAACTTTAACTAATAATTGTTTCAAGTCAAATACTTGTAACATTCATAAATGTATCGATTTACACTTTCTTTCAAATTTTGTTAAAAAAATATCGCTTGCAACTTATAATTGTTGAAATTAAAACTCCTAAATTGTCATTAGTGAATAGATTTAGGAACTTTATTAAGATTATTTTTTAAAATCATAATTAAATGTATCAATTTTTAGACGTAGGTAAACTTTTCCATAAAATGGACAATTAGGATTGATCTATTGATGATTTTTAAAGGAAATCCTATGAAAAAAATCCAATTTGATTTGCTTATGAAAACTAAAAAGTTTTATTGATAAAATTATATAAGTCTCACACGAATGTTTAATTATTCAAACAAAACATAATGGATTAGAGAGAATAAGAAGATACACATATGTAAGTTCAAAATTTAAATTGGTACAATCATTAGTTGAGTTTTAATTATTAATACGACTCGGATCGGGATATAAATTGATATTTTTCTAAATTTTTGAAAAACAAAATAAAAAAGAGTTGCGATTGCGTTAGGTTGGAGGATGGGTAGAAGCATTTGGATAAAATAGAACATCAATTGTATCATTTGCAACAATTAGAGGAGGTCATCAAGCCCATGAGCTTCATCCCCAAGATTACTTTCAAAACGATACTCATTTTGTGTGTGTTTTCAATAATTAAGAGTTAAATCACTCTTATGCTTTAATTTAAGACTATATATATGTCAATCCGAGCATAAAAATAGATAGTAAAATCGAATCAATTAATTGAATAAGGCTTTCAAAACTTTCTTTGTAAATGGTATGTTTGGATCTTTAACTTTGTCTCTTGTTTGAATTGTGATGTTCTCTTTGTATGTTATAGTATTTATATTGAGAATACATGTCTTTTTTATATAACAAGAATGCATGACCTTTTCATTTAAATGCTTAATTTGAACTTAAAATTGCTTAAATCTATAACCAATAAAATTATTCATATATATAATCTAAATGTTTAACTATATGATCAACCTATTCATTATTATTATCTTGGCCTAATAATATAAAGTTCGAAATTTAAATTAAAAACACAATAGACTACTATTTGTGTATATCTATGTCATAATAGATACATATAGTAAACTATTGCGATTTACTGCAGATAAATTGTGATATTTTATTATTATTTATAAATATTTTCAATAGTTTAGTGATTTAAAATAATTTTTCAATATAATATAAAAACTAAATTGGAATTTGGGAAGTAGATATAAAAACTGAGCAAAATAAAACAAAGTACAAAACCAAATAATTATTTAAACCAATTTTCTGTTTTCTTTTCATCATTTTGGGCCGCGATGGAGGGGATAATGTGAGTATATTACATTTTGGAAAAGATAATTATAATAATAAATGCATGGTTCTTTATAAATCAATTTTTTAAAAGAGGAAAAAGCACGTGCAAGGCATGCGAAGAAAACTAATGAAGACAAAGTCGGTGGGATTTGGCAGCGTCTTCGGTTCCGTTGCACGCGGTGTAATCTCAAGGGCAACCTCACTTTGTTTCATTACTAAATTAAAACAAATTCAACTCCCCATTTTCAATTATTATTATACATATAGTTTTAATTTATCAAATCGCCCCTAATCTTTCAAATATTTCTCAATTTTATTCTTCAATCTTTTAACATTTTTCAACTTTACCTTAAATACATTGCAATTTTCAATGAGGACCTTTTACCAAAGAAAAAAAAAAACATTAAATTGTTGTTTTATTAATACATTTATTCAAATGAGACGCGATTGAAATGTGAATGTTGAATTTCAAATTGTTAAGATATTTGTTGACAATGATTTTGAAATTGTTAAAACTATTTTTGTTATTTTAATATTCTAAATATGTACTTAACTATTCCACTTTAATTTAATATTTGTATTTACATTTTTCAACATAATTTTCGTGCAATCAAAATTAGTTTTAAATGGTTAAAAGCATATTTTTAAGTAAAAATGTCGAAGAATTAAAATATTCATTAATACATCAATATACCCCTAGATTGAAAAATTCTATACTAATATTAAGGATTAATCAATATCTTATCATCTCCGATATCTTTGATAAATACATATGAAACTATATCATCGGTTAATTTCAATATGAATAATATACACTAATAACAAGATTCATAGCTTAGTTTAAGAGTAAAAATAACGTAATGCTTAATTTAAATAAATTTTTATAATTTTTTTACTTACAAAAATATTCATCTTCAATTGAAATTTCAATATCGATATTTTAATTCTTGAAGATACTCTCAAAATTCGATTTCACTTCTCGAGTAACATTCGAGTGTCATGTTCACTAGTATAAATATGTTTTTTATTTTCTTATAACTCATATGTTGAAATATATAAATAAAATAATAAGTCAAATTTTTTATAAATAAAAAAAAAGTGTAGGTGACGTAATTGAAAATCTTAAAATATCAAAGACTAGAATTGAGAATTAATGAATAGATGAGGGGGCTAAAGGATAAATTTTGGCATATATATATATAAAGAAAATAAAATAAGTATATGAAAAGAAAAAAAGGGGATGGAAAGACAAAAGGAAGTGAGAAGTGAGAGAGAATTTTTGAATAAGATAAAGATAAAATATGAATATTAATTAATTAATTAATAATTTATGGAAAGTCCTCTAGATTCTGCTATTCCTTAGCCAACCCAAATTCTTTGCTCTTAATATATTAATTTCCGTTTTTCCCCTTTCCAATTCCCACGCCTTGATTTCTTTCTATGTCGGTGATTTCTCTGTTTAGGTTTCAAAATTCATCTCATCACAATTGCTTCGCCTTTTGAATTTCAATCGTATGGGAAGTTGGAGAAGACACAGTTCTGAAATTCCTCATCATCAACAACTCAACCCCGCCAGAAACCCCTCTCTAGGTATAATGCGCTTCATTCAATCCTTCTTTTTCCTCTCCTAATTACTAATTTCATCCACCCAATTCATTGATTTTTCGTAATTTCAATTGTTTTTGGATCATCGATTTCCAGATTTGTGCTTCTTGTTCTGTTCAATTATGGATTCTCTCTGATGATTTGTCTTTTGAATCACTTTCATTCTCGATGGTTCTTTGATAATGAATTATCACTCTCACGTATAATGGTTGCGTTTAATGTTCTTTAAATTTTTGTTTGAAGCAGCTGTAGTTTTGTAGCGGATTCTGATTCCTTGTTTAGTTTTGTTAGGTAATGCTTATGTTGTAAGTTATGTTGTAGATTCATTTTTAGCATTCTTAAAGTCTCTGACTACGATATTGTATATCCCTATATCAATTTCATCTTTGAAAGTGACCTTACTTTTGTGTTTTTGCTTCTTTTGGGTATTTGATTTTAATAGTATGTGTTTGATTTCCTTCTGGTGAATGGATTTTTGTAGTCTAATGGCTTTTTTGGGGGGTTTGTGAGTTCTTATAACCCTCTTTTTTTTTTTACAGATAATTGGCACTCCGACGTGCCATCGTGGGAAAAGAAGTTTTGTTCTTCTGTTGGGTTGATTTCATGGAGGAAGCTGTTGGATACCAAGAAGTGTATGTATCTTTATGACAATGTGGTTAAATGGAATGACTCGGCTGGTGAAGAAGCATTTCACAATGCAAAGCATAGGTTTTGGGCAAAAATTAATGGATTACCGTGCAATATTTCGTTGCCTGATCCTGACATTTATATCGATGAGATCGATTGGAATTGCAATGTTGACCCTGATCTACTGTTAGACTTGGAGAGGGAACAGATTGCACCAGTTGTTAGGGAGGGAGATGAAGTGATTGCGAGTTTGTATGACGCTCTTGGCTTGTATCAGTCATATACATGTGTCGGATGGGGCGGACCCAAAGAAGATCTTCAGAAACCGAAAGCAGAGCATGGTAATTTTGATCAGAAGGTGGATGATGGAGAAAACTCTTGGGAGATGAGTTCCACTCCTAAGAATAATGGAGGTTTGAGAGATGAGAATTTGAATAATTCAGTTGGTTGGAATGATTGGGAGAATAATCGCAACTACAATCAAAATCATAATCAAAATGAATCAGACAACAGGTTTACAAATCAGATTTGGAGAGCATGTGATACAAATTGCAAAAACACGGGTGGGAATTGGTACCATTCTTCGACATTCAAGGGTTCAAGATTTCATTGTGATGGCTATCAAAAGGAAAATGGCTGGAGAAACAGGAGGGGAGGAAGGAAGAGAGTAAATTTTGCTCATGAACCTAATAATTCTCCCCAATGTTGGAAGAATTCTAATCCAAGTGGAACAGTAAGCCAGCAATGGTCTTCCAATGGGATGCATGGAGTCCGGAGAAACCAGTTTTGTGAATATTGAGTCTATATATCATTCCTTATATTCTTTGTTTCCTTCATATTATACATAAAACAAGCAAACTACGCTCCGTTTGCTTTCCTTTGTGCATGGTTTGAGTTTCGTTATGCAACTCGCAAATCTCGATGAGTATAGAAAATATATATGTTCATCCCCCTCTAATTCCTTTGTATAGTACAAGTCTAATTGACCAATATTGTGGCACATTTTTTTTTTATCTTGTTGGTGAGATGATACCTCTATTTGGTGGTAGAAAAAGTTTTCCCCGTAAATTAAATTGCCATGTTGTTTCTTTTTAGAAGTTTCATGGCTTGTTCAGCTGGAAATTTAGGAGCTCAAATTGCTTTCAGGTGGTGTGTCATGTTGTTCAAATTTGGTCCTATTTATTATTGGGTTTTGATGGTGACTCTTTGTTTTTGGATTCTTTAGAAAATAAATCAAGAAAAGTGTTTGATGATTGTTGAAGCCAATCATTTAGGCACATACAAGGTTGTTGGTTGAATGCCTTGCCTTTATAAGGCATATGAGCTTTTCTTTCTGTTCAAGAAAGTAAAGCCCTTCAATCAATTTGAATAAACTCTATTGTGATGGTACAAAAAAATTGTATAGTATATCAGATTTAAATTCTCGATATGAATGGAAATATCAAATTTTTAATTTTATGAGATGTAGAACGATATTTTTGAAAAGATTATAAAAATAAAAATTCATAAAATAAATTTAAATTAGTAAATAAATAATTTATGATGTTTAAACAAGTTAACGTGTCTATCATTTGTATTACTTGTGTATCACTCGTGATGCAACACTTAGTCAACTCACAAAATTCATCATCAATTGTCTTGGAATGTATTTGGTTTAATTATTTTTGGAAAAAAGTAATTGTGGAAAAATAAATTTATGAAAAATATCTTCTAAAAATTGAATTTATTAAATAAGTTGTTTGAGAGAAACATTTGAAATCAACATTTAGAAAAAGGATTTTTGAGTGTTTAATGGTTAATTTCTTCCTAATTTGCATGATATATAAAATTGCCAATATACCCTTACTAATTTTACCTCATTTTCACCATGGTTGCAACTACCAACTAGCTACCATTGCCCTTCGTCAACCACCTTTGGCAATCATTACTAGCAAGCTACTTTGGCAAAACTTTCAACAACCATCTTGGGTGACAACAATCACCGGTGATAACTATAATTGTGTAGCCAACTTTGACAACCAACCCCAAAGGCCAACATCGTGAGCCATCTCCGACGGTCAAGTCCAATGACCAGCTCTAGCAACCATCTCTGACGACCACCTTTGTTGACCTCCTTCAGCAACCATCATTGCCGACCAACTACATCTAGTATTCCAAAGACCAACTCTTATTTGAAATTATTAGTTCATAGTGTTTTTTAAATACAAATAATTGGAGTCCCTTCTTGTAATGGGAGCTCCCCTTTTTTGTGGGTTGGTTTTAATTTGACATTTATAAACATACAAACAAATTTGTATATAAAAACACTTTTGAGAAATTGTAACCAAACACAAGTATTTTTATTTTAAGTAGTTTTGATAAAAAGTGTTCAAATGAAAATGACTTTTTCTGAAAAATATTTTTTTTCTTAATCAATCCAAATTGGTCCCCAGTCATTGTTGATAAGAGACTTTCGAGGCTCTCTCTACAAAAATGGTATAAATAATTCATTAAGAGAGAGTTTGGTGTCAAGAGTGGGATAGTGAGGAGTAAGGAGTTATGAAGTTTGGAGGGTTGTGAACACATAAGACCTACAGTGTATGGAGTTAGTAAAATTCTTTTAATAGTGGGATCCACCAACTCTTTGGGCCAAACAAGTAGTGGAGTTCAAAACTCCTACTCCCAACTCCATAGACTTGGATCTTCAAATGGGATTGTATGATGCTTGGTATCTGGTTGTGGATGTTATATATGGAGATATTGATACATACAATGATGATACAACAATAGATTCAACGAGGGAAAACAAAAAGCAGGAGAAAAAGAATTCTATTTCGTAATCTCTGCAGATAATCGACTCCATCCCCAACATTTTCTTTCATGTTAGAGAACTCCATCTTTGGCAACAAAGTAAAGTTGAAATAAGGTTGTATGCATGCAAAGATCCTACAAGACACAAACTACCATTCACATACATTATGGATTATGCCTCAAAGAATCATGGAATTTTCAGAAGCTTTGACAACATTTGGAGGGGAAGAGAGAAAACCTGCACAGTTGTACGTACTCTGTTGATTATTTTTTTTGTGGTGATATTTTTATTATATTTATTGTGGAATATTTGTTATATTTATTTTTTTCTTTATTGTATATTTATTTCCTTATTTGTAATGGATGTTTCTTCCATTTAAGAAACTCTTTGATAATGAATAAGAGGAAAAAAAAATACATTTTCAGCATGGTATCAGAGCCGTAATTGTTTTGAAACCCTAAATACCCTAATTTTCTGGAAAAACTAAGAAACCTTAGATCTGCTGCCAACTCGTACGTCATTGCCACCGAACACCAGAATCTCAACCGAACGTCATGTCTTAGCCGCCAAACACCGGTCTGCCGATTTGCAAACCCTTGTTGCTCAAAGTCGTCGAAGCCCTGTTGGTCAAAGCTTTCCCAACTGATGTCGACACGAGTTTCTGGGGTATTGACACCTGAGTTCAAGCCACCTCGTTCGAGCCTTTTCCGGCCATTCATTGTCATCTATTGCCAGTAATCTTTGTTGTTGTATGTCTCTCTTCTTTTTTTTTTTTCTTTGGGTTTGTTTAAGCCACTGTTTGGTTTCTTTTTCCAGATCTATTTTTTTGGATATTTTATCTCTTCAACATGTCAGATACTAAGGCACCTACCGCTAAAGTCTTCGACAATTGGATCCATTCCAACACTCCCACCATCCAAATAACCATCATTTGACTTAATGGAGATAACTTTCTTTGTTGGCCTCAAAGTGTTCAGATGTATATTCGTGGGCAGGGGAAGATTGGTTATATCACCGGAGAAAAAACCACTCCCGGCACAGATGACCCTTCAGTCCTTCGATACCAAATGTGAAAAGTTCTTTGACAGGGGGAGAAACACTACAAATTGATTTGACATGTCGAAATCTTAAACTTCAAGTTTATACTAGAAGAAACTTGACTCAAATGAATAGAGATCAGACAATTGACCCATCGCAGGACCAATCTAATGGTCTAACGAACGATTCTAAAATTCCAAGTGTTTCTCTCAGCTTTCCTCATAATATGTTACCTGATGTCTCTGATCTTGATATGTCAATTGCCCATAGGAAAGGTACTCGTCAATGCACAAAACATCTCATTGCAAACTATCTTTCTTATCATAGATTATCTGACAATCATAAAGCCTTCACATCCAAAATAATCAACCCATGCATTCCAAAAAATATACAAGAAGCCCTAAATGATTTGAATTGGAAATTAGTAGTGATAGAAGAGATAAATGCGTCGAAACAAAATGGTACTTGGGACATAGTTGATCTACCAGAAGATAAGAAAACAGTGGGATGCAAGTGGGTGTTCACTATAAAATGTAATGCAGATGGTAGTATTAAAAGGTACAAGGGCAGATTGGTTGTTAAGGGATTCACTTAGACCTATGGAGTTAATTATCAAGAAACATTTTCCCCTGTTGCTACAATTAATTCTATTAGAATTAATTGTAGCAATTAATTTTGATTGGCCGCTTTATCAGCTTGATGTTAAGAATGTCTTTCTCAATTAGGATCTTGAAGAAGAGATATTTATAGACTTGCCACCCGACTTTGAAGTGGACCTTGGGTTAACAAAGTATGCAAGTTAAAGCAAATCATTATACAACCTTAAACAGTCTTCTAGAGCCTGGTTTGAACATTTTGGAAAGGTAGTCATGAGCTATGAATTCAGCCAAAGTCAAGTCGGTCACACCATGTTCTATAAGTATACTGGAAATGACAAGGTTGATGATTTGATAGTATATGTTGATGATATCATATTTACAGGTAATGATGAGACAAGAATGACTATCGTGAAGAAAAAATTGGCAGCGATTCCCAAATCAAAGACCTGGATCCTTAAAGTACTTCATAAGCATGGAGTTTGCTAGATCCAAAAGCGGCATTCTTGTCAACCAAATGAAGTATATCCTTGATCTACTCAAAGAGACAGGTTTACTGAGATGTAGGGTACCAGAAACTCCCATTAAGCAGAACTTAAAATTGGAAGTTGCAACTAAAAAAGAGGTAAAAGAAAAAAGGAAAGTATCAGAGACTTGTGGGAAGACTTATATACCTCTCTCACACACGTCCTGACATTGTTTTTACAATTAGTATGGTAAGGCAATTCATGCATGCCCCTAAACCAACTCACTTCGAAACTATTTTTAGAAACCTAAGATATTTGAAAGTACCCCAGGGAACGGCATATTTTTTAAGAAACATGACCGCCTACATGTTGAGGTTTATATTGATGCTGATTGGGCAGGTAGCACGACCAATAGAAGATCGACTTCTGGTTATTACTCCTTTGTTGGAGGAAATTTAGATACTTGGCATAGTAAAAAGCAAATTGTGGTAGCAAGGAGTAGCGCTGAAGCAGAATTTAGGACATTAGCCCATGATATTTGTGAGGGCATATGGATAAAAAGACTATTGGAAGAGTTGAAATTCTATCCGACAATGCCCATGCACATTTACTGTGATAACAAGGCAGAAATCTCCATTGCCCACATTTACTGTGATAACAAGGCAGCTTGAGGGGGAGTATTGATTATTTCCTTTCTTGTTGATATTTTCATTGTATTTATTGTGAAATATTTGCTATATTTATTTTTTTACTTATTATATATTTATATTGTTATTTGTAATGGGTGTTTGTTCAATATATTTAAGAAACCCTTTCTATAAAAATGAATAAGAGAAAAAATATCTTTTTCAGCATCCTAATTTCTACTTTTATGACTAGGCTTACTGAAAAAACTATGAACATATATTTTGATTTTATTTTTCCCAACCATTTATATAGTATGTAGATCCTGAGATTTGCAACATTTTTAAGATACACTACACAAAGAAGAAGGCCTTAAACAGTCTTCAGGAGCCCTAGAGGCAGGTAAGTCTTCTTCATACAGAAAATTCTTAGAATGAGGATTAAATAAAAAGGGAAGAAAACATAACAGAAAGTCTATATATTCATTGCCAAAATGAGCCCTTGTTTTAAATATGAGTTCACAAAGTTGGAGCCTGGAGGTTAAGAGTTCAAAATGAACAAAAGGTGATTGTAAAGCCAGACAAAATAGAAGAAGTGGGTATGTGCACAAAAGGAAGGCTACAGCTTGAGAACAAGGCCAATGGGACAGTGATCACTACCCCCCACATCAGGGAGTATGTAAGAGTCATGTACCTTCTCCGCCATCGTTTCTGATACCAGAAAATAGTCGAGCCGCCATCCTGTTTCACAAAAACTTCCATTTTACAATCTTTTTCTTGTATATATATATATATATAGGAAACAGATTGATTTCCTCCATAAAATGAGATTATAAAATCCAAAAATCTATCCCAATGGATTACAAAAAACATCTCTAACTGGTCGTGCGAGCTCAATCACAGAAGAGAGAGAGCTCAATTTACTCCAAATTTGGTTTTACTATCACACCAAAACGCACCACAAAAATTGAGCTCAATATTGATAATACAAAAGGATACTGGCAAAAAGCCTTCCCTCATTGAAAGGCTATCCTATTCTCTCCAGCCTACCTCCCACAAATAAAGTTCTAGTTGCAAAAATGTCAAGAGAAAATGATTCAGCTATGTATACTAGACTGGAAAGTTCCTAAGTGTACTCAAATAGTTGAGGCATCCCATAGGGTCACCATACTTGTTTCAGATAGGCTGGCTGAGTTTTAACAAAGTAGTGCAAATGAAAAAACAAACAGATGAGAAATAAAAACAGAAGCAGATTGGGTTACCTTTGTTCGTTTTGCGTCCACCATGGCGATAACCCCAATATGTATAGCCAACAATATCGGGATGTTTTTGTCTAAATGTATCAACAAACCCCTTTTCCAGAAAGTTGGTCTCGAATGATTTCCTTTCTTCATCTGTGAAACCAGCACTTTTTCGGTTTCCCTGTTCAATCCAAGACAAATCCAGTAAATAAAGAAAGGCAACAAAAGGCCAAAGGTACAAAGTGACACATCCTTTTAAATGAATTTGCATGAAGCCATGTTGCCTTTACAAATTCCGCATTTTAGCTGCATTTTTTTAAAGGTTTGGATATGATAAGGGAGAGAGTCAAAGAAAGCTAAATTTGTTCCCTTACCGCAGGGTTGTAGATGTCTATCTCTTGATGAGCACAGTTTAGATCACCAGTCAAAATCACGGGCTTCAACTTTTCCAACTCCTATACAAGTTGATAACAATAAATGTATAATTTGAAAAAGTAAACCGTTGATTGCATTATTTTTAGAAACAATGTTTCTATAGCTACACTTCCCAATCAAATCATCCTATTTGAGTATAATATAAAAATTATGTTTGGTAAAAATCACCTTAAAGTGCTTTGTAAAAATGCACATTTGACCAAAGTGTTCGTCTGGGAAATACTTGGAAGCACTCTTAAAGAATAGAACCAAGCATCAAATTGGTTTGTTATTCAATAATTTTTAATAAAGTGCTTATAATTAAAATGAGTTTGCTAAAACTACTTATTTTGAAAGCACACACTCCCCCAACCACACTCTAAGACTTTGGAACATCTAGTTTTGTTTAAAGCGTTCTTATTGTTTCTATAATTTTCAAGATCACTCATGGTTATCTAACCAAACACTGAAAATTTTGAAGAAGACTTTTACTTACAGAGTTAGCGCTAAAAGTACTTTTTCACCATTCCAAAATTGTCTCAAACTCTCCCAAACTATGTAAAATTGGGAATGATAAAGAAATAAAATGAAAGAATAATAAGGCATACCTTCATATAATTACTGAGAGACGGATCCCACTGGGTAATCCTGTATGACTAGAAGTGAAATCAGAAATAGCAATGCAAGAAGAGGCTTCAAATTAAAATCTAAGACCATGATATCAAGACTTCATGTTACTATGCAATAAATCAGACTAGAATAAAGAACCACAGTTGGGAAGTCAATACCAGTCTCTTTAAGCCGTCTCCAGAATTAGGAACATAGACATTTAATAAAAAAAAGGAATCGAACTCCACCATCACAACCCGCCCTTCACCATCATGTTCCGATATGCCTACCCCGTATCTGACTGATATTGGCTGTATCTGTTACAGAAGTTTATTCACCAGACTATAAGGAACCATCATAAAAACATAAAATATGATGGCAGTAGCTAAAAGCGTCTGCAGATAGTAGCTTTTTGCACTGAAATAGTAGTTTTAAAAACTTGTAAGATTTAAGTTCTAATGATGAAGCAAAGAGCTGCATCAAAAGAATAGGGTGATAAAATGTTTCATTTGTTCACATATCAGCTGAGATGACTTACTCAAAACCTTAATTAATAACCTACAATACTATCACCTGGCTAGATTATTGCCCAGCTCTACGACTTATAGAATCAAGAAAATCATAAGCTGTTGAGTAGCTTAAATAGATAGATACCAAGAACTGCCTCAAAAGCATTTCAGTTGACAATTCGCCTTTTGCTCATCAGACCAACCACACTAAGTCAAATCAAAAGTTATAACAACTTACTCATTGGACATCCAGTAGGTGATCATTTTGTCTAATTTGATAATATATAGACTCCATCTCCAAGTTTCAGAAATCATATCAAACGCATGTTTGCAAAAGAACGACTAAAAAAAATAAAGGGAAAAAATCATTTTTTTTTTTTTAACAGAAACAAGACTTTTTCATTGAATTAATAAAATGAGTCTAATGCTCAAATTACAATAAAATAGACAAAGAAAAGAGAAAATACAACATAGAAAATGGAGCAACAAGAACAAAATGAAATATAAAGGAGACCAATTCTTAATACATCCAATAAACAAAAATTTCCAAGACGGTCAATCTTCTAGCAAAGTACAAAACTTGAGCCTGAATGTCATACAGCTTTGAAAGCAGAGGAAACTTGAAAAAGTGCTCAAAACCAAACTGACTTGCTCGTTGCCAACCCCAAAAACCTAGCCAGCCAAACAAAAACTACCAAAACCACCATCCAAGATGGAGGAGAGCGCCAGTTTCCAAGAAATTAAAAAAAAATAACTACCAAAACCACCATCAATTTTAACTCGGAACTTGGTAAGGTGCATTGATTTTTACCTAAACTTTAAATTTCATCCAATTGAACACTTCTTCCACTCTCTATACTGCCAAACCTTCCAAGAATATGGTTTTCAGAGTCAAATTATATGGTGAATGTTACTATTGTAAATTGGTGACCACATAAATAGAATCCAAGACTTGATCCATTATATACCCATTTTAGATGATCAGGCTGACAAGTTTATTTACTTTTCTTTACTTTTGTTGTTCATATATAAGAAAAGGAAAATCATACCCGTGATATGATTGCTGTTCCAGAATAACCAAGTTTAGAAACACTGCATGTCCAATAGGTATGATGATATCCATCCATGAGAGACTTTTTAATGTCTAGTATGTCCTTTTCCTGTAGCAGAAATCGACGTTAAAACTCAAGTCCAGTTTATAAGAAAGAAATAAACATTTCTTATAATATAGCAGGTGGATAGAAATGAGTGATGATTATTGCTAGAATAAACAATTGAAAACTTCAATGTTCCACCCTTGCTCTCCAAAAGCAAAGTCGACCAAAGCTGAAGTTACTTTTTCTTTCTTCTTCTTCTTTCTTTCTTCTTCTTTTTTTTTTTTTTTTTTAATGGTAAGAAACCTAGCTTTCATTAAATGAAAGAAAATGAATGGGCCTAAAAAAAACACACCCACAAAAGAAGCCCTCAACTAACTACAAGAACGGACTCGACTCCAATCCAAAAGAATAATACTAAGCTGATAATTACAAAAAGTACAGCAAACGAACATCCATAAAGAGACATTAAACCTCATCTAAAGGCATTGATTGTTTTACGTTAACAAAGGATTATATCCAAAAACAAAAACCCTAAAGCTTCTCCAGTATATCTGATAGAATTTACTAAATGTAGAAATGAAATACGAATTATTCTACTTGCCTGCAATTTGGTCTCCTGTAAGCACAATATATCAAAATCTTCCCTTTCAGCAAGTTCCACAGCTGAAAATCCCTTAAGTAATGCTCTTAACCCATTGACATTCCAAGATAAAATTTTCACAGATTTTGTTTCCTTGGAAAGAGGTGTAGGCCTCATGATTTTAGGGTTATACGGGATCCAACCTTGTTGAGGCTTCTTATGAGCAAGAACAGTCCATGGTTCATTTTGCGTCACCTCTACTCCATCCTCTTGCTTTACAATGTTGGAAACAACTTTTGAGGATCCTTTTCTCTTTCTTCTAGATGGGTTACCACCTACAATCATAAGAAGATTTTTTAGTCAGTGTACCAGAAAAGAAACAAAGTACTTAGAGTGCAGTTTATTTGAGGTTTATAAGGGAAAAAACAATGCTAAAGATAAGAAAGAGGAGTTCAAAGGATAGATAGCATTACTTGTTGCACCACTTAAAACCTCATCAGATTCAGCTGACTGCCTCTTCTTTGGTGTTAAGATTTTAGTTTCACCTTTCACAGTTTCACCTTCAGAAGGTGATACATTAGAATTTCTCTCTGTTTGTTGTGCTCTATGATCTTCCACTGCATCAATAACACCACCTACATCAGATATATGCTCAGTCTTCTCGCTGATTCTACACTTCAGTAGAAATTGAGGATTGATCTATAATTAGAGAACAAAGATTGTAGATTGACATAACTTTCATATGAACTTCAACTTCAAAATTAATTATATTTAAGAGTGCCAGCAGTAAACGTGAGGATATTTTTCCCACCTTCAATGGCGTCTACTCTAGTCATGTTATGTAGTAGACAAATAATGCGTACCAACTGTTTTATTCTCCACAAAGCATTGCAGTGCAGTTACAAGTTCACGCTTACGCCCTTTGGCCAGAAGACCTACATTTCTGAAAAATGTGAACATAAATGATAAATAAGAAAGTTAGATAGAGCTCTATTAGACTATTACAATCTAAAGCTGGAACTGGATGCGTTTGTGCTGAGACACAGCAGCCAGCAGCTGCAGTACACAAACTGCAAGCCAATATTCAAACTGAAAATCTAATGAAGAATTCTCAACATGGGGAGCGCATCAAAATGTGTTACTTCAAGGATAAAGCTCTCATTACCTTAATGCCATTCTCAGTTCTTGGACCGTCATAGCCTCAATTTTCGACGGGTCATCCTTAAAACTTTGAATGTCCACTTTACAGTCATTCTCCTGTATGTAAAGTAAAACCAATGAATCAGAATAAACAAGAAACGCATAATAGCTAAGTGAAATATACTCAAACAAAAACCATCTCACAACCTGGACAACAGTCTCATCCAAATTCGTTTCCAGACTTAAATCTCTCCTTGTCCCGCTAGGCTCTGAATTCTGTGTGGATAAAGTTATAGAGGATCGATTCGACGCCATTGCATTCGTTTGCAAAGGTATCAATGTTGCAACTCTCAACCTACTCTGATTCACTGCAAGGCTAAGGAAAGCCCAGTTTAGTTCAGGTGAACAATGAGTCCATTGAAATACTACTAATACTAGTAACAAAACCAACTTCTTGTTCAGCTGAGAGCTCACTCTTCCTAAGAAATTTGACACTTGTTTTTCATATAAGAAATGAGACAAACTTTCATTCAAAAGGGGAGGGGTTTCATAAAACCCTTCCAACCTAAATTGAAGAGACTTGATTCACTCTCCCTTTAACTTATGAACAAAGATAGATGCAACAAAATAAAAAAGAGAAGAAATATGGTGAAGGGGTAAACCTGAAGGGATGAAGGAAACTCCTAAACCCCAATTGCAAAACTGACTTCATTGACGAATATAAGATAGAAAATGGTATGCAGAGGGAGAAATGGCGTTACGCTGAGACTTTGAGAGAAGGATATACAGAAGCAAAGGAATGAAGCGGCAAAGACGAGCGGAAGGGAAGAAGACAGGGTCAGACCGTTGAGCTCCGCATAACCCCACACATTCAGGAGCTTTGGGCCCTCGCCTCAGTCCCCACTACTGAAAAATCCGATATTCACTGGTCCCTTCAAGGTAAGACGACGGACATTTAGGGCGCTCCAGAAAATAGATTTTAGTAAGGATTACTCCAATTTCACAAACAAAATAAGGTTTCATCTAATCTTTTTTTAGTCATCAATTCCACCATCATGTCATTGCCAACTATCGTCGAATTAAACACGATTTCGCGGTTTGATCTAATGTTTGAAAATAAGAAACTTTGCTTGCATCACATCCTCATACTCTTTCGTCTATCATTTTAATTTTATGTCTAATAATAAGGTAGTGATATATTTATATTTTTTAAAATGATTGATTCGTTATTGATTTATTAGATAAATTTTAGATCGTTTGAAATACTGAATTGAGTTTTGAAATCGTCAGTTAATATGTTTGTAGAGTTAGGAAGTATATGTTTGAGATGCAAAATTAAAAAGTTCATGTTTGAGATGTAGAATTGAGTTATTAAATCAAGGTGCTTGGTGCAAAACTTTGTATTAAATTAGTTTATTTTTGTTTTACCTTCAATTTCATACATATTTTCTAAAATTTTTAACACTCAATTGGTATCAACTTAAAAATTCACATATTTTTTACATGCTCAAAGAGTTGGTTATATACTCGTATTTCTATTAGAGTGCATGGATTTTAAAAAAAATAATGTTTAATAAATACATAAATTTAAAAGAATATATATTAAATAGGTCAAAATGATGTATTAAACGCAAAATTGAAAGTTGAGGTATCTATTATTCACAAATGCAAATTTTGTAAAAATTCTAGTGGTTCTTCATTTATGGTAAATGATTTGTTTATTAATTAAGTAATTTTAACAAAATGAGCTAACTTATTTACAAATAAGATAGTATAAACCTTAATAGACACCTATTAGTGGTAGAAATTAAAATTTTGCTATATTTGTAAATATTTTCAAACGTTTTGCCATTTAAAACAATTTTCTCTAATTTTAACATATTTACTTTATTCTTTATTTATTTATTTTTAACAATATGTGGAGTGAAAAATCAAATCTCTGACCTCTAAGTCAATAATACTAATCTTGTGTTGGTTGAACCAGGTTGATTTCACTGTTACGAGTACGTATGGACTGGTTTTCTTTTTGATACATATAGTCACAAGCAGGAGTATATAAGTGATATTAATAAATTAATGCAATCCATGATAGTACGTTGATACAAATACCATAGAAAGGGAAAGAAAAATTCATTGATATATTTATTGAATCTGCAAATAGAAGGTGTAAAAAATAGGATGCATTGTCAATATATATGAGGGTAAGGGTAAAAAATTGAAATGTATTGGGGAAGTTGAAGCATATATATATGAGCTATATGATTTTATGCTTAGTTATTGAAATTAAAAGTACAGAATAATGAGTTTAAATATATATATATATATAATATAATGATGTGTTCATGGGTTTCTTCCTTCTAAGAAAGCAGTGAAAAGTGCCAATGATGTTGCTGGGGAAGTGTAAGGAGCTTGATGAGCAGCTCCTCTAAGGGTGGCAAATGATACATTGTTCTTATCCCCAAATGCTTCTACCCATCCTCCAACCTAAAACACATTGGAAAAACGGAAAATTACTTTGTGTCATTTCAAATCTTATCTAATAATAATTTATAAAATTTACCTGTTCATTGTGAAACCAAGGTGAGTAAGGTAGAGTGTTATTTAATCTCAAAGCCTTTGCTAACTTATTCACAAGAGTTCTACTTCCAAGTAACGGAATTACTGCATCTTCATCTCCACTGCCATTCCACCCACCCATATAATATTAGGATCAATCATTCTAAAAATACGAAAAATTCATTTTTTCTTCCTTAAATAAATCTCGTCTAACCTCTCCTTCAGAAATATCAATTGAAATGGTGTTTTTTTTCCTTTTGTAGATTGATATTATTTGATACATCAATAATTGTATGCTCAAATTGACTTGTTTTTCTTAAAACAAATACATAATTAAAATGATTACCTGTAAACCAAAACCCTTAATCCAGAACGCACGAGTGAACCCACAGTATGAATGGTTGGAATGAATAAGTTACTCAAATCATAGTTCAAAATACTGCCAAAAGAAAAAAAAAAAAAAAAAGAATCAATAATTTCAAGGGGGAATTCAGTATCATCAAATGTTTGATAGTCTTATTTGTTATTTCTAAAAACAAAGTTGATAAATTGGAAAGAAATAATGGTAATTAATTAAAATAATTAACCTGCTGCAGAGGGTCCAACTAGAAACTCCAACCAAGTTAGCATGAAGAGCCTCTTGAACATCCACTCTATTTAGATATGCATTCACTTCATTCAATATACAAACATCTACCTTCCCTGAATCTTCCTACATAGGAGCCATTAAAATTCAATATTTTTCATCAAAGTATATATTTAAACCTAATTCAACAATGTTAATGTTTAAGTTGACTACTATTTAAACGACGGTTGGATTTTAAAAATTATGTCTATTTTTCTTTCTCTCTTACCATATAGTTTACATCTTTTTTTAATAAAAGAGTTGAATTCTTTAACCTTAAATTTCAAAAACAAAATCAAGTTGTTAAAAATTTGTTTTATTAGTTTTTAAAATTTGGATTAAGTAGATAAACAAAATCAAGTTTATAGGCTTAATTTTAAAAAAATTTAAAACTAAAAATCAAATAGTTATCAAACGAGACTTAACTTTCATAACTATCTACTTTGGTCCTTGAAGATTTAGATTTGATCTATTTTGGTCTTTTTTTTTTTTTTTTTAATTCCTCAACTTTCAAAAAGTAATCATTTTGGTCCTTATTTTTATTTTATTAAAAACTAATGGCATAACATTGGATATGTGTGCCGAAACTAAGCATTGGACAAGTGAAAATTAGATAGATAAAAATAGCACAAAAATGACCAAAACGGTTGGTTTTTAAAAAATGTTTAGAACTAAAGATATAGATATTGATTGTAAAAGTTTAGCCAGTGACCAAAATGGAACAAACATGAAAAGAAAATAACCAAAACAGAAGTATTTTGAAACTTAAAATATTTGTAGACCCATTAAAATGACAATCAGAAGACAATTGACTTCCTTCAATATTAATCCTTCTATACTACCCATAATAAAAAGTAGGGTTCATCAATGATCACGACATGAATTACCTTTAAATGACACATATATATAAAAAGTTAAAATAATGAAAAGAAAACTAGTGAAAGATTAGAGATAAAAGTATAGAAATTACGAACCGAGTATTGTGGGAGAGAGGTAGGGGTAGATTTTGCATTAGATTTAGATTGATCTCCCAATTGTTTGGTGAAAGTGAGAGAATGGAGAGTGCCAGCAGGTTGTGATTGATCACTCAAACACACATCAAGATTGATGGAATATAGATTTATAAAATTAGAAATCTCTTGAGAAACCAAATTGTTGATTCTTAAACATGCATCTGAAATATTGCGATTGATAGCCTCTCTTATCATTTGGGAAATACTGCAAACTGAATTCAAAAGTTGAAATGTGGACTCCGATATCACTCCATGAGACCACAAATATTTGCCTCGTGAATTGAAATCCGTGTTGAATTCCAATAATGGATTCCCTATCTGGAAAAAAATTAATTACAATTACAAATCTTTCTCTTCACTCCATCAATTTTAATAAATTTCCAACCAACCTCTAAAAAATGAATGATACGTTTTTTAAAAACAAATAAAATCTAAACTTATGCTTATGTTAGAATGCACTACTACGTTTTATATGGTATCATGTCAGGGATAGTCATATTTATTATATCCGTAATGTGATACTGTATACAACCGGATAATGTGATTTGGCATAAATAGAAAGTTCAATTTCATTTGTTTTTTGTGGTAGGTTATTAATAATTTACGGAACTGAGAATGGGTTATTCATACAAAAATCTCCTTTGATTTAGTCACTTTACAATTTGTAACAGTTTAGTCCTTATTGAAAAAATATATTACTAAGATATAATGAAATTTGATCTTACACATCTAGATTGATAAATAGATCATCAAAAGTTAATTTTTATTTTTTTTTTAATAAATTAATGTAAATAAAATCAATTTTGACATTAAACCTTTCAAGCTATATCAATTTTAACCCTACATTTTTAATTTTACTAAATTCTTATGTATAGTTAATGCTAAAGTTGAAGAACTAAATTATTATAAATTAAAAATATTAAACTAAATCGTTATAAATTAAAGTTAGGACTCAAAACGAAACCAAAAAAAAAAAAGAAAGAAAAATAATAACAACAAATAATTTGATTATTACGACTTAATTACCGCTATTGCGTTGAGTTTAATGTTGAGTTTGGATTGAAGAAGGAGTGTTGCAAGTTGTGGAACGTAATGCCCTCCATAGCTTTCTCCAGTAATGTAAAATTCTCTGTCTTTGTATTCTGGAAATTTCTCCAACCATCGTTCGAGGAAAACAATGTTGTCTTGTGCTAAACCATTAATCCACATTCTCTTTAGTAACATATTATTTCGATTTTCGTTTTTTTATTTATTTAAATCATCTGTTTTTATCTCTATATTTTCTATTTTTATATATTTTCATCATCCGTTATTCCACTTGAAAATCTCCCTTTTATTTAAAAGTGTCTCTATTTTTCAAAAGTTTTAACTTTTTTTATAAATATTTCAAAACTATATTCATGGAATAGAAATTGGTTAGAATTTTGGATGAAGGGATCTAGAAGAACATATGGTGATGACTTGAAATGGAAATCGAGATCCTCTCACCATCACACTATTCCCATATGTCACCTCACACTCACTCTAAGTTTCAATTTTCATTCAAAATTTTAAATTTTTATACTTTAGAGATAGTCAAAGATAATAGTGTAACTTTTCAAATAAATAACAAAATTTTAGGATATTTTTATAACTTAACCTAAAATTTTCCATTAATGTAATATAAAATAATTAAGATAATATTTCTAGAAATGTTTTTTTTTTTTATTACAATATGTGAGTTGAGGGAATCAAATTTTTGACCTTAAAGTCGAGAGAAGAAAAAAAAAAGGAAATAAACAAAAATAAATAAATAATGTATACTCTATACTATTGAAAGAAATTTTGAAAATGGAAGCAATGATTCTAAACGCATAGTAAGAGTATTTTTACAGAGGATAAGCTTTTAAAATTTATGACTCTTCTCTTGATACATCCCTTAGAAATGAAAATACCCTTTTAAAATAATATTTTAGATCAGTCCATAAATATTTGTGTGATATTGAAAAGAGACCTCAAAGGAATAAATATAAATTTTTTAATGCAACAAATAATAAAATAAAAGAACACAATAATATTCCAACATTAACGAGAAAACTTACCAGTGATTTTGTCATTAACTGTGTCATAGAACGTGGTATTCTTAGAAAATGAGAAACCAACTCCAGCCGGAGATTCAAGATATAATATATTAGCCACTATCCAATCAATCAACAAATATTATATAAACAAGTCATTAGTATGTTAAATAGAAGTTCAAAAAGTCTTTCTACCTTAGACCATAGTCTAAATAAATAGTAATAAAATACAAACCATTGTTCCAACTAAATTCATTGAGAATCAAAACATCTCCTTTTGGTCTAAAAGGGCCATTTTCAACCAAAGCTCCAGCGCCAAGTGATGAACAACCAGGACCTAAACACAAAGAAACCCCAAACATTTGAACAAAGAAAAAAGGAAGTAGTTGAAATTACATGTATATCCAAAATAGGGTTAAAATTAAAATTCACCTCCATTTAACCAAAGAACAAGAGGCTTTGAATTGGGATCAGTTTGGGCCTCAACAAAGTAATAGAAAAGAGATCTATTTTGGAGTTCATCAATGGTAATATAACCTCCAAATTGTTGAAAGCTAACAATTGGTTGTCCTGGTAAGCTCTTGATCAAATCACCATCATTCAAACACTCTCCAAATTTCAACCAAATTTGAATCAATAACATAATCAAACCAATACCCTCCATTCTCCATTGCTTACAATAATTATGCATTGTTTTAGATATATCACAACTCCTTAGTTTTAATTCTTTGCCTCATTACAACCTAATATATACTTTCATCTTTCTTGAATAATGCTGTCCTTTATTTGGCTTTTTCCCACAAAACTTTTGTTGGTGGTATCATCAATAATAATTCTTCCAAATACTCAAATATTTTGAATTTGGATTTATATATAGCTCGAGTTTTTAATTAGTTTTAATCTATTTTAAACGATAATTTTATTTTTTGACTATTTATTTATTACACGTATTGAGTGACATCAAACTTACCCAACGAATGTCACAATGTTAGTTTTTGAAATTTATACAAATCTATAGAATGAACGTAATTCAAATGATAAAGACATTTATTCTCAACTTAAATATAAAAAATTTGAACCTGAATTAAAAAAAAATTTATATTAATTATTACGACAAATAAGAGATGAAATGAAAAAATTGCCGGCGTTAATCTCGTGATGTGTGTAGACTAGTTTGCTTTTGTCAATTGTTTCCAACCTTTTTTCTTCTTGGATTTTCATCAATAATATAGTTGCAGCCCTTGGCCGGCATTATTGTTATTTTATTTTCCATTTAATTAATTTCATTAAAGTCCTTAATTTTGTCCAGTTATTCTAATTTAATTAACTTCTGTGTTAAAATTGAGTATAAGGATAATTGACAATTACAATTACATCATGCACTAATCTTTGAACTATGTTTTCAATTTTATTGAATTCTCTATTTTTAATTTTATGTTTTTAAATCAAGAATCAAAATATATCTTATGTCTTAAAAAGTGTCGAATTTTTGAATCTAGAAAATATGGGAGTTTTTATGCCATTTATTAGGGACGTTCAAAAGACCCAATGACCCAAAAAAATCGATCTACCCAAACCAGTTTGGTTCAAATAAATGAAAATTTTATAGGTTGGATTAGTTCATGAGTTCACCTAAAACAATTATCAATTTTAAAATGTGTATTTTCTTTTTACTTATGATACAATTATATATACATATATTTTATTTTAGTTTTATTTAATTTTATTCTTTTTTTAGATAATTTATTCAACAACTCTTAAAATTAGTTTTTTTTAGCACTTTGGAAAGAAAATTTTCATTATAAAGTTAAAGTTGAAGTTGAGTTGTCAGTTTTAATTGAATATATCAAAATAATTTGACCAAATTTTTACGTATTAACATTTTACTTCTTTTAAAACAAGTATTTTTAATTAATTAACCAAGCAACCCAAACCAACCCAACTCAAATATTTCATGATTGGGTTGGGTTGGATTCATTTTTTAATAAGGGTTATTTGAGTTGAAGAAAATTACAAATCCAAACAATTGAATTGGGTCTAAAAAGTTTTTTAACCTAACCCAACCCGGCCAACCAACACCCCTACCATTTATCAATCAATTTGAACCATTTGCTGACAAACTTTTTTTTTAAAACTCATCTCGTTTAAGATTGAAAGCAAAAGTATATTTCTTTTAATAGAGAAAACAAACTTCATTAACTCTAGAATAATGCCCAAAGGCCTACAAACAACACATCCTAAATTTAATAAATTCTTAACTTTCAATTTTTATAACTAATAGCTCTCTAAATTTTCAATTTTGTATCTAGTATATCCGGAAGTTAAAAATAGGACAAATTGCAAAAATCACCTTTGAAATATGATGGTAGTTGCTGTTAGACTCTTAAATTTTCAATTTTAAAAATTACACACTCAAAATTATATAAATATTAAAATTTGAGTCAAACTAGACCTTCAAACTTATATAATTGTATAAATTGTAACATTTGTTTAAATTTAAGAGTTCAATTTTTATTATTTGTGAGTCCAATTTTGCAATTATTATAAGCTTGAAGGTCCAATTTTCACACTTGAAGAAGTTTAGAGGCCTAATTTTTATCATTGAAAGTTTGAGGGTCTAATTACAACTACTACCATACTTTAAGACTGGTTTTTGCAATTTGTCCTAAAAAACTAAAATTTGAAGTTTAGAATATGGTAAATTTAAGGGACTAAATTTAACTCAAGAAATGTTATAATGAGACAGAATAGTTAGAGATAACATGCATCAAACCTTTGATGTGAAGGTTAAACTAGGACGATTTCAAGACCAAAAGAGAAGTATGTTACTTTCAAAGGTCAATGGCTAAAATCATGGAGTAATAAACATATGGAGAAGGGGCTGTAAGGATTAAGGTGTGTTGATGTTATTACAATGATGCTGGTTACACCGACCACTCGACGCCACTTTTATGAGTCTTCATCGTCCTCTTGTGTGTCATCCGACGTTAGAAGATGGCCAAGGGCAACTTTCGCTTTCTTTGGTTTTGACAAGGCTTCCCCACCAACAGCCCCATCAGCCTTCCTCTTCGATTGCTCATCCCCTCGGTCTTCTTCATCACTCTGCTTCTTTGACTGCCCAACCCCCGAATCTTCTTCATTTTCAGTTTCGTTCGCCTTTGCAGTGGGTGCCTCATCTTCTCCCGACACTGTTGGCTGCAAATGAGTTGTCCCGGCTTTCTCATTATCTTTTAGCTCTCCTTTCTTAGATGATTTTTCATGTTCTTCCAAGAACAAGCGGATTTCTTCATTGCTAGCCAAATCAAGAGGGGTTTGACCTGCCTTCGTTCTAGCACTCAAACTTGCACCTTTCTTTGCTAGGTACCTAACAAGCTCGAAATGCGAACCTTGCACGGCATAGTGCAGTGGTGTCATACCCTTTCGAGTAGACGCTTTTACCAATCCGCCACATGAGATCAAAGTACGAACTACTTCTAAATGTCCCTTCTGAGATGCAAAATGTATTGCGGCCATATCATCCATGGCAGCAGCACCAACATCCGCCTTGTTCTTGCATAGATAATTTATAACCTCTGTTTGTCCAGACCATGCTGCTAAATGCAGTCTATATTCCAAAGTTTTCTATGGTCAAGGAAACACAGTAAAAGTGCCAGGATGCTAGAATTATTGTATTGGGAAAAAATAACAAAAATAAAGTGACAGGTAGCTCAGCCGAGCCAGCTGAAATCATGAGACTGAAAAGATAAAAGCAATTTAACAATCAGGCGAGCATCATAGATTGTGATAAAGTTCAAGGCATAAGGTAAACAAGACTTTCAAGAACTTGAATACAACCCTTAACTGAGATAGTAACAGATGTTTGGACAGGAAGATTGATCGAGCATCTCTGATATACATAAATCAGCATGACTACACCAGGAGCCCCGCTGAAGCAAAAACTCTACAAGCAAGGTTTCTTGGAAAAAAAAAGTTGAGAATATTTCATTTGTTACTCCTATACAATTTTCGATTTAATCAAGTCAAACCAAACTTGAAAAAATGAAATACTTTCTTAAAACTATATTTGAAAATCGGTCGTGAATCAACAAACCACATCCCCACAAAATTCAACCAACAAAGCCACAAATAAGCCAGAAATAGAAATACACCAACTCAACCATGAAAATGCCTGAACCAAGCCACAAATAATTAAGATTAAAAAAAAAAAAAAAAAAAAAAAAACCCCAACTTCAGCAATGGAATGCGCAAACCTGGCTGAAGCATCCAAACATGATATGTAGACCTAGTACCCACAAAAATAGGCTAGTACAGCCCTAAGAACACTTGTAGTAAGCTAAGACTCGTTAAAAAAATGAAAATTTAACTCACTGAGCACATTGATTGCCCTGCTTCAGTTTAGAGTTTAATTTGATGAAACTAAAAGTTGAAATGTTAAAATTCACTCCCTAAGCTAAATACAAGGTAAGAAAATGAAATTTCCTCCAAGAACTAGTTTTAAGTTACAGCACAACGTCCTACTGTGCTTCATGGCAGTGGCAGGTATATTGGGGAAAATTTTCCTTCATTCATTTAGTAATTAGTCAATAAAAGGTGTCCTCACTAGCTGTTTAGATCATTCAGGATTAATTCAAGGATTTCTGCTCGTTAGTTTGCAAGCAGGCATATAATTCCTAGTTTTCTAATCTTTAGAAATAATGTCCTAACATGCTTTTTCAGGATATGCTATTGAATAATAGGAGAACCAGTACACCCCCTCCCTCCCTTTATGATATAACAAGCTAACGAACTAGTCTATCAACAGAAAAAGGAATAATGCATGATAAGATGCAGTGTTGTAGAGCAACAGCAAAATATAAAGACAACCAGTCATCCAATATTTTCAGAATGATCTGTATGCCCTGTTTATCCATCTATTGACAGTTTAGATATTATCTACTCCCCCTATTACTTCACAAAGCGTAGATTTCATAATAGCTGCAAAGGCAAAAATCCATCCAAAATCTCACGATGAAAGCTTGAAATGCACTCAACAAGAAACAAATTAAAAGTTATAAGACTCTTCTCATTAAGCCAGTGATAGGCTTGAAAAAGAACTTTTTAAGGAAAAAAGTTTAAATGAAAAATTACAGTTACATATTGGTTTCTCTTCCTTCGTAGATAAAAAGTAATTGTGCAACTCTACTTCGTCAACAACTCCAGTTTCATCAAAATACATACATGCAAGATGTCTTTTATTCAATGAATATACTCAAACTCACTCATCAAATGGCTCTAATTATGGGACAAAACTCAATTCAATCACTAATCACCATGGAGCATTAGATTGATTTAGATTGTTTAATTCATTTACCCTAAAATTTATTGTCCGAAAAATAAAAACAGAAATAGCCATATTACTTTTCCAAACATTATTGAAGGATACAAGACTTGAAAAAGAGTACTTGGGTGGATAATAAAATATCCTCATATTATGATATCTTTAAGAAATTAATTTACTTGGATTTGTTCGGTTGATTCAACCTAGAAACAAACATTAAGAAGCTACTTAAACCTATCTAACCTAAGCAACTTCGATTTAATTAAACTCAAACTGAATCAAACAAAGCTATACACATCCCAAGGATTCAAGCTAAGCCGAACGAAGGCATGATTATTCGCACAAAATTCTAAAAAATTAGTCTGGAAATAACAATTAACAGGAGGAAACATAAGGATACGGCGTCCGGGAGTGCTTATCTCTGGAATTGACAGATGAAGGGTTAGATGCCAAAATTGAAATGACGGAACTCAAGTCACCGTTTCTGGCAGCGGCGTGAAGTTGATCGTCACCGCCGGTGGCTCCACTCCTTCTTTGAGGCCTTCCCATTTTACGGTTGTTCGCCTTTCAAGCTTCTGAGAATGAAAATGGAGCTGAGAGCTAAGAAAGAAGAAGACCCATTGGACCTTTCAGACCAAAACTTTGTGGGCTTTTCCAGATGGGCCTCTTAGTTAATGGGCTTTGATTATCTCCTCTTGAATTATGAAACCCATTTTCAAATTTTTGTTAGATAATTTTGATAATAAATGGTAAAAATACCTCGTACAAACATCTTAGAAATATATTTCAAAAAAAAAAATCTTAGAAATATAGCCCCTATATTACTTAGTTTGGAATTTGGAGATGTGAATCTTTCATCTCGAGGCAAGAAGTACATGCTAATTACCGTTGAGTTAGGCTTATTTTGACTTAAGTTTATATATTTATTCTACAAATTGTTAGTAAATCAAGATATGATTCCACGAAACAACATTTTGTAATTCAACTATTAAAAATGTTTACTAATAGTTATAATGATTTTTATCTTTTTTAAGTAAAAGAGTTGAATTTTTTACCAAGTTTTTAAAAACCTTTTTTTAGTTTTAAAACTTAGCATGGTTTTTAAAAATATTAGTAGAAAGTAGATAATAAGACCAAAAAAAAAAAATTAGAGATAAAAAATAGGTGTTCATAGACCTAATTTTCAAAAACTAAAAATAAAAAACTAAATAATTATCAAATTAGGTTTTAGAAATCAACGGTTTTATATTTGTGATGTATCTATATTTTACATGCAGAATTATCACATTAAAAGAGATATAAACTTAGATAAATATAGTGATTCTTATTATAAACTCCTTTCCTTTGTTAAATTGAAATATGTATAATATATTATACTAAAAATTACCTGATATTGTAAAATAATAATTATATAGAATTTATAACATAAAACACATATTCATAAATTAATTAATAGTATTTAAAATTTAACCTAATATATATTTGACATCTAAACTATTTTTATGGTTCGTAAATATATTATCAAGCACATTTTAAAAAATTATATTTAAAATTGAGATTCAACTTCAAGATCTACAACGAATGACATATTTGAAGATATTGAAAACATAATTGTAATAGGTGCCAAAAATTTGTTACCATATTTGCAAATGTCTCACAAATAAATAATTTACAAATGTGACAAATTATTGATAGACTATTTTAATAGTTTATCACTAATAAACAACTAATAAACATCTATCACGAAATTGAAAATTAAAGAACTTATTAAATAAATTTCTTTTTTGAAAGTTGAGAGATTTATTTAAAAGAATTAAGCGAGATTCTATTAAACACAATTTTAAAAATTTAAGGGTCAACATATATTAATTAATATCCAAATATATCAATATGTTAAAAAAATTTCCATCTAGCTTTTAACATAAAATTTTGGATCCGCCACCATACTCTATATCGTTGTTTCGATCGCGTGATTTTATTTATTAATTAAGATTTGTTTTGGGTGCTATATTGCATGTGAATATCCCGAAAAAAAGAAGGGAAAAAAACAACATTACATCATATTTCTTGAAGTAGAATTCCATCTAAAAATGCTTTGAAAAGCACCAAAGATCTCTTGGGTTGAGTTTCTGGAGCTAAGTGAGAAGCCCCTCTTATGCTTGCAAAAGATAGAAACTTCCCATACACTTCACTCCACCCACCAACCTATCAAATCACACTCTCAAAAAATCAATTCAATTATTTTGGGCACTCCCAAATTAAGCAATCACACCCAACGTATTATCAAGTATAATACAACTCTCTTGAATTCGGTCAATAATATATAGGAATCTATCACTAATAGATTTTTCTATATTTGCAATTTTTTGAAGATGTTGCTAAACATTCAATTATTAGCTCCAAAAATCTAAGAGTAATACTCATTGCAATGATTCAAATATTTCAAAGATTTATCCTTATTCCTTAATTCTTTGTTATTTATTTATTTTTTTCATGTTATTTTGTTTTCTCTTTTTTAATAAAGAAAAAGATAATTGTGTTTGTTGTTTGAAATTTTAAAACAAGTTTTAAAAATAAATTTTGAAATGATTACAATATATTTATTTTTAGACATATATTATGCATTCTACAAGTAAAAATGATGAAATAATACATATATTTATGTTTTGGAAAAAAGAAAAGGCTTGATTGTGTTGTTTCCAAACTTTATACACACCTTAATTGGAAATGTTTATAAACAATGAAAAAAAAAAAAAATAGAGAACTAAAATATAAAAATATTATCAAACAAGCTTTAACTAACCTGGTTGTCTACAAGCCAAGCTTTGTAAGACATAGTTGTATTTAGACCCAGTGACTTTGCTAGTAAATTCACTAATGTTCTAGTTCCCGTAAATGGGATGGTTGAATCTTGATCACCACTGTAAAAACAATATATTAATAAACTTTTAATTTACTTTAACTTATCCTTTTTAAATTTTGTTTAAATACTAATGGGTTCTATAAAAAAAAGACTAACGACAGATATATTTTAAATTTTTTCTAAAAAATAAATTCAAAGTTTGAGGTATTTTCTTTTATAATAAAATTTAGATTAAATTATAAACTCTCAACTATGCACCTTGTGTTAAAAATACGTGAACTTTTACAAGTTTAAAAATATAATTGTCGTTAGTTTTGTATGGAAATCGTTAAAGTTTTGTTTCAAAAATACCCCTAAATTTTTAAAAAACTCCAAAAATACCTTTAATTAAAAAAATTTTAAAAGTACCTTCACTGTAAGTATATGAAAAAAAACAGTTAATATTTTGTTGCAAAATTAATTTTAAAATTAAAAAATAAAGTTTATAATTGCTCCTAATGTTAACATGGTGATCAATTTGTTTGAAGTTTTCTCAAGTTCGAAAAGAATGAATTTTAAAACAAATTATATAGATATCCTTATTTTTTTCATATAGATACTCTCATTTTTTTTCTTAATTATATAAATATCCTTAATAGTTTCTATTCAAATACTTAGGATGAATATATTTTTAAAAAAATTTTGAGCTAAGAATATTTTTGAAATTTTTGAAAAGCTTAGGTATATTTTTTAACAAAATTTTAACGATTTCCATCCAAAACTAATTGATAGAGGTATTTTTAAACTATTTTTAAAAGTTTAAAGATATTTTTTTGGAACTTTTGAAAATTAGTAAATTTTTTTTATAGCAAAAGACAGATAGTTGAGGGAAAATTTTAAGCTAACCATGCATGAGTCTGGGTTTGGAATAATATAATATGTGTTTACCTGTAAACCAAGACTCGGATTTGAGACTTGACAAGTGAGCCTACCACATCAATCGTTGGTATAAGCCAGTTCTTAAGATCATAATGCCAATCCCTGTAGGTAATTAATTCAATTAATATAATTAGTTAATCTTTTATTATTTCATTTATTTTGTTAGCCTCAAAGATTAATGCATTAATTAACTTACGAGTTGTTTGTGCACAAATTCCATTGATTAACTCCAATCAGGTTGGCGTGGAGAGCTTTCTGAACATCCTTTCTGTTTAAATATTTTGCTACATTTTCTTGTGAACAAATATCTCTATTGATACCATTTTTTTCCTGTCACACCTCAAACATATACTAATTAATTAACAATTTGTTAATTTCATAAAAAAAGAAAGAAGTAATAGTGGAGTGAATTAAAAGGAAATCAAAAGGGTTAGAGTTTGTCATCCCTTAATTAATTCATCTTAGGTTAAATGGTAAGTTTCATCCCTAAAATTTTAGATGGTATTGGAAGATTTTGGGCTTAAGATGTCGAACTCATTAACTCTTTGAATTTAAAGTTTAATACATTGGACAAATATTTCATGAGTTTCAACAGTAACTAATTTTTTCGAATAGTGTTATCCTAGAATTTTTAAAATGTGTATTACTCCAAATACAAATTTCCTAAATCAGAGCTTTCTAATTAATCCTCCGTTCAAAACTTAAGGCTAGATAGTGCTTAATCTTTTCAGACTTAAATACTAAATTTGTGCTCCATATATTTTCTTCCAAACTTATGTTTAGTTTAGTTTCTAATAGTTCACAAACTTTTAAGATTGTTTTTATTTAGTCTCGGTTTTTATAATTGATATTCTAATATGTTAGATGTGTTCGTGTCATTCTATTTTATAAGGGTATGTTTTGGTGTAATTTTGAAATAATTAAAGTTATTTTTGTCATATTCAAAATCACAGTCAAATATTTTTTAATCATTCAAATTAAATTAAATTTTATTTGGTTTCATGTTTTTAATACAATTTTCACACCATTATCAAAATTAATTTTCAATGATTAAAGACATGCTTGAATACAGAGAAAAAAAAAAAACTTACAAAAAAATTGTACTTTTGATCTATGAGGTTTAAGTCTGATAGCATCTTAGTCATTGGATTTTCAAATTTGACATTTTAATCCTTAAGGTTTGAAAAATTATTTTATTTTTGTCAATGGCTAACACTTCTTGTCCTTTCTCTATCAATTTTCTATTCTGCAATATTTTTCATATTTAAATAAGGTATTTTTTTAGTAGATTCAAATCTTGATCTAAAAAAAATGAATACATATTAGTTACTACTAAGTTAGGGTTACTTTGACGGTGAAATAACATATTAATACTCACTACAAGAATAAATTTATGTCAACTCATTTTAAATATGAGAGATAAACTATAAACCTTTCTCTAGGAGATAGGGTTCTAATTTCTCAACACACTAAAGTATATGAAAAATCATCCGAATTAGCTTCTAAAAATTATATCTTTCAGAACTAGCACTTTTTTTTGAAAATTTGTAGAAATAATTTGTCTTGGTCCATTTCGGGCAAAATCGACCATCAAGATTTAAATAAAAAAATTAATTTTTTCATCCTATTCAATGTTTTGAGCTTTCCCAGTTAAATCTGAGACATGATCAACACCAAGATTCTATATATTTGGGCTTTCTTAGTGAAATCTTGCGCAAGATTAACATCGATATTCTACATATTTCTCAAATCTTACTTTTTCGAAAAATTTGATTTTCCCAAAATTTGAAAATGCAATCACCTAGGATCCATCTAGAAAATCCCTGCAATGGTATAGGATTTGGAAAAATTATATAATATTTGAAAAAAAATAGTGGAATATCAGTGTTAATCATATACGGGATTTTACCGCAAAAACTGAGAACGATCGATAAAATGAAAAAACTAAATTTTTTTATCCAAATCTAGGCTGACCAAGATGGATAGAGAAAAACTATTTCAACAAGGAGGGGTTAGTTATAAAAGATAGAAACATTTAACGGATATTTTGAATACTTCCTAAAGTATATGGTGCAATAATTTAAGCTTATAAAGCAGAAGGGGTGTTAGCAAATCTCACCTGAGGGTGACTTAGAAGGTGACGTTGAGAAGAGGATTTGGCGGTGTTGTAGAATAAAGACGAAAGTGGATGAAGGAGAATGGCAGGCTGTGATTTGCCGGTGAGGGAACAAACGTCACCGATGATGTTGTAGGCATCAATGAAGTTAGAAAACTGTTTGGCAACCTCGGAAATAACGAAGATACAATCTGGAGAAATTAAGCCTTGAAATGTCTCTTGATAAAACCGTGAAGTGTTGCACATCGAAATCAAAAGCTTATAAGCAGAGTCTGAAACGACGCCGTGTGACCACATATATTCATCTCTGGCGTTGAAGTCATTCACCAAGTCTAGAAGAGGATTTCCTATCTGCATCCATCCCCCCACACGGGTTCAAATTCAAATTTCCTTAAATAATAGGGGGCAAAGTGAAATTAATTAAAATACACCTAAAGTACGATGATAATTGCAATTATACCCTCAAACTTTCAATTATAAAAATTACATATAATTGTAGAAATTATAACAATGGTATAAGTTTGAGAATTCAATTTTAGGTTGTTTTTACCGTAATATTTATAAATATAGCAAAATTATACTGATAGATGTCTAATGTCTGTGAGTTTCTATCATAGAAAGACAGTGATATTTTGTTATATTTAAAGATATTTACAGCAATTTTGTCATTTAAAATGATTACCCTCCAATTTTCATCATTTAGGGTTTAATTTCTACAACTATAAGTTTGGGAGTTTGAATTTTAACTCATATAATTTGAGAGTCCAATAAAGTTTGAGAGTATAATTGCAATTATCACTCTACTTTAGAGGTGGTTTTTACAATTTGTCCATATTACTAAGAAAAACTAACGTGCATATATATATTTTGTAGTTTTTCTACTCACTGCTATTCCCTTTAGTTTTATATTCACTTTGGACTTGAGAATGAGCTGAGCCAGTTGTGGAACATAGTGTCCTGTTCTCATAAGAGTCAAACAGGGCGCAAAATTAGCATAAATAAAAAAATATTCATTGAATTAATATACACATTACACATATGCATTTGAATTTTGTTTTTATCGGTGGTGCATGCTATTTTCAATAAACCTTAAATTTAGTTTTTTAAAATTAATTTTTATAGAAATTAAAAAAAAACTAATAATGTGCTTAAATTTTCATATAAAAAAATACAATATGTGACTATGTTTTTCAAAATTTGTAGTAAAAGTGCTAATAAATAATAAAAAACTTTTAGAAAATCAACAATAAACTAGCAGTGGGGACCAAATTTAAGATTTATTGAAAATATATAAACTAAAATTGGACAATTAAAAGTAGAATTAAAATTGAATAAACTTTCAAGTATAGGAATCAAAGTGGTATTTTAAAAATACATGGACTAAAATTGAACAAACTTCAAAATTGAAAAGTTCAATGGTAGAAGGGATCTTGGATTACGATGGAGGAAGAAACTATATGTGATTCTTGTCCAAATCATAGGTAATGTTTGAGTGCAACCAAAGCTCAACATTGGCTAGATAAAAGAAAGATTCATGATATATTTCAATCGTATAATAACAAAATTATGAAAGCTTATGTCTAAAGTGAACAATATCAACCTATTGTATAGATATTTGGAGGGCCGTTGTCGTTAATAGTAATTAACAAAGACAACGACACGAAGTGCAACACCTTAATTTTAAACCTAATGATAATGTAATGAGACTGGTTAACGAAGATAATGAAAGAATAGGCAGTAACTTAAAAATTAATTAATTAGGAATTGAGGTTAAATAGAAAAAAATGAAATACCTCCATAACTCTCTCCAGTAATGTAAAAATCTCTGTTCTTGTACTCCGGAAATTTGTCGAACCAATGCTCAAGAAACAGCAGATTGTCTCGTGCTAATTACCAAAATCACACCAACCCCAATTTTCACATTATTATATTTCACATAATTTCTATTTTTATTTTATGTAAATAATAATATAGTATTAAATAAAAAAAAATTATATAATAGGGAGAATTTTTCTAAAAAAATACCTGTAATTTCATCGTTGATTTTGTAGTAGAAAGATTTATTAGCAGAATATGAGAATCCAACACCTGCCGGTGATTCCACGTATAACATGTTTGCTTCTGAACAAAACCAATCACACTATTTAACTAATAAAATGTATTATTTATTGTTTTTAAACTCAACCATTGAATCATTTCTTCCTAAGGACTTGTTTTTTTCTTCAATAAAATGATCTTGGTTATTATTTTTTTAATTTTACAATATGTGAAGCGGGGATCGAATTTTTAAGAACAATTTTTTTGTTTTGTTGTGAGTTCTTATTATAAAAAAAAAAGAGAATCACTAAAAGCAGTTTAATTGATAATATAAAATAAATATTGCAAACTCCACTAACTTTAATTTCACAACTAAAAATAGCCTTACAACTTGAGTTAACTAACAATTAGTTATGCTTATGTTAACATGAAGATAATCTTGATTCACATAAATTAACGTTTTCCTTTATTACCACCAACATATTTGAACTTTTAACTTTAAGGGGAAAAAGTAAATTTTTTTAAAAAAAAATTTAATAAATGTGAAATTAATGTAGTACTTTGGTACACCAAATTAGTAAGTAGAGATTTGAATCTCTTTAAAGGAAGTTTTTATTTTTTTATCTTTTTAAAATAAATGTAAAAATTTGAATATCTAATTTCTTAGTTGAAAGTAAAATGTCATATCATCGATTAATATCATTTGATCAAATTATATTCATTTAATGGCCACTTCATAATATATATATATTTGTGTGTGCACATTAGGACTATATCTATTTTTGTGCAATCCACCTAAATATCCAATCACAAATTGTATGTGACAAACTTTGTTTTCTTTTTTTAAAAAAAAAAGTATACTTCTTTTTTAATATATTTTTTCTTTTTAATTGAGGTGGAATGATGCATAGAAACAGTAGAGTTTGAGCTCTCCACCTAAATTGTCACCCTTTGCAAAGGAAAAAACTTGCCCTCTACTGCACCCAGTTACAAATGTTTTTTCTTTTCTTTTTTTTTTTTTAATTATTAAAAAATTATTATTTTTATGTGTGTAATTTGTTGTAGTGTCATCCACTAAAAATCCTCAAAAAACAAAAATAATTAAAAGGGGTGAGAGTGAGATAATATCACTCATGGATATCTGACCTGTGTTCCAACTGTACTCATTCTTCACCAAAATTTCTCCATTAATTTTAAAGGGCCCATGTTCAATGAAAGCTCCACCCCCAATAGAAGAACACCCAGGACCTACCAATTAAAAAAAAAAAAAAATCAAATTATGGATTAAAAAATCTACCTATCCCCTTAATAATCACTTGATATAAATTTAAAATGTTTCCTCTCATACATCTAATCGTAAAAAGCAACCGTCCCTCACATTGTAACAGCCTAATCGAATAATGTCTAAGTAAAAAAAAAAAAAAAAAAAAAAAAAAAAAAAAAAAAAAAAAAAAATATACCTCCATTAAGCCACAAGACAAGAGGCTTAGAAGCAGCCTGGGTTTGTGCTTCAACAAAGTAATAAAACAGAGCCCTCCCCTGCTTCTCATCAATGGTAACATACCCACCAAATTGCTTGAAATTGGCCTTAGTATCACTTGGTTGGCTTGGCAAGCTTATGATTTCATCTTCCAAGGGAACTCCCACAACCCTTGAGAATAGTACTATTGTCACATGAATTAAAACCAAACTCACTACACTAAGCTTCTCATCCATTTCTTTTCTCTTTTTCTTCCCCCTTGGATTTGCCAATTGATCATCCTCATCTCTTTCTCTCTAATATATATGGAAGCACATTTGGGGAAATAATGGTGATTTTACACTCCTCACATGGGGCAACACGTATTTGAAACACTTTTCAAAAGGATTAATTATTATATTTTCATCTGTCTTTTTTGCTCCTTACCAAAGAAGGAGCTTTGTCTTGAGTAAAAGGGGAAAAAGATATTTATTAATTAGTGGAGTAAGCAATGATATTGGGAAGACCAAAAGTTAAACCAAATGTGTGAGCCTACTTTTGAATAGTCATCAAAAGGGTGTATATGGGTCTATGCTCTCTTTTCCTCACCAACCTTCGATGATGGATAAATGCATCTCGGTTACATTCATCTTTGTATGATCCTTTTTCCATTTGTAATTGAAGGGAGCATGTAGATGAATGTGACCTGGACTACAAGCATGATGTATTACTCATATATATATACTTCATTCTTACTCTCTCCCACACATTTTCTCCTTCTATTTACACTTTAACTTTTCAATTGAGGATATAATATTTTGATCGATATTTCTTATTAATTTCTTTGTACATCTTTGCTTTTCTTTTTACTTTTTATTACACACTTTTTTTAATTTCTCGACACAATCTCTCATTTCAATATAGATAACCTAACAAAAGTTATGCTAAGCACAAACATTGTACTTACATAACCTAACGAAAATTTTCAAGAAGGTAGTAAGTGGTTTCTATTATAAAGAATAATATTCATGCTCAAGCACACACGTTGTGCTTACACGTTCTAAACAAACAGACTATGGAACAACCTAAATCAATATATTGTACTCACTTACATAACCTTACATAAATACTCTCATATCCTTGATTTCGGGTTATGTTAAGTAGAAATGTATATCCAATATATATCATAACTGTCAATCATATATGTAGTATTTTTAAGGTAAATTTGCCTCATATAAATACAATTAATATGTACTAATTTTTGTTTCTTATGACCCAACCCATTAAAAAAACCAATACTTATTCTATGATACTTTTTGTTGCATGACATAACAACTTAATACAAGTATTTCATGCACAACATATTATTACTTAAGTTTATGACATGTGACCCCTAATTTCATTCTAATTAATGCAATGTATGTAACATAGAAATTTTAGTGTACTTCAATTTATACTCTTCCACGAGTTATGTGACGTTGAAAATGTGAACTCTTGATATTTTGGTTGAAGGTATAATAGTTTCGTCGTCTAGGTTGCTTATTAATTAATCACTTTCGTCTACACATTTCTTATCCCTTTTTTTGGAACACTCTCTCACTTCTTTCTATTTGCCACACTTATACTCTTTTTTTCTTTTTCTTTTTCTTTTTTCTTTTTAACTTTATCTTTTCACACATTTTCAAATAGAATCTTTCTAGACATATAATTTGAGTCCACTTCATAGATGGCTTGGGGGAAAAAAATAAGTTTTACCCCACTCCCTGAAAATGAATTTTTTTGACTTTTTGTTTACGTCAAATTCGAGTAAAATTACAAAAAAAAAAATGAACTTTGTAAACGTGGAATGGACTTTTTCTCACTCTCTTACTCTCACTCTCTCGATTCCTTTTCTCTCACATATCACTCTCCTCTCTCTTTTTCTCTCATGGTCTGATTCTCTTACTCTCACTCCTTTTTCTCTCACAGATCTCT
Organism: Citrullus mucosospermus; assembly: GCA_030954485.1. Classification (NCBI taxonomy): domain Eukaryota; kingdom Viridiplantae; phylum Streptophyta; class Magnoliopsida; order Cucurbitales; family Cucurbitaceae; genus Citrullus; species Citrullus mucosospermus. The sequence goes on from CM062064.1 coordinate 28,438,739, forward strand.
CTATCTCGCTCTCTTACTCTTGCTCTCTAGCATTCAGTCTCAAAGAAGGAAGGGTAAATTCGTAACTTTATGTGTTTATGACATTGAGAGATGGTCAATCACCATTAATTTTAAAAAGTAGGGCATTTTTCATTTTGGCTCTTCAAAATGGGTTAGCATTCTCCTATCCCTACACACTCTCTTACTTGTTTAATTGAAGAAAAAATAAATGAGTGGATGGAATAGAATGGTTGATTGTGTTATGAGTAATATTGAGTAAATTTGGACTGAAATTGTATTATTTAGTTGAAATATTTAGGGATGTTTATTTTACTGTTTATCTGCGATACACTGCGATTGTGATATTTTGCTACTATTTGTAAATATTTTCAACAGTTTTGTTATTTAAAATAATTTGTCAAATATTTTTATGGGATCGAATTGAAATCATACTGAAGAATTATTATGAAAGTATATTCCATGATTTATATAGAGTTTAGGGTGCAAATTATGATAATAATTTTGTTGCAGATGCATTTAGAAAAGATGGTTTAAAGCTGTCATCTTAGAGTTTGCTTGAAATACATTTTTGAGTGTTTAATTTAAAAAATGAGTTATTTTAAAAGAATTACAAGTGTTTGGCAATCAATCAAAACGAATTTTGAGAAGATTAGGTTTTTTTTTATTTTTTATTTTATTTTCGATAGTTTTTTTTTAATAAAAAATGTATAAATGAAAATGAATTTGTGCTTGCATTATTATTCCTAAGCTTTTTTTTTCTCTGGAAAAACATACAATATATAAGAATGAGAAGTGATTTGAGCCTCAACTCTAAGCATTAGGAAGCATGTGCTAGGGGTAGTGTTTATTTAATCTTTAGCTTTCGTAAATTAAACCTTCAAACATTATTATAACTTATATTTATTAGTTTTTTTTTTTTTTTTTTTTTTGGTTGCTACACATTTTATGATTGTTTTCAAAAACTTTTTAAAAAAATAAAGACAAAAACATGATTAAAAATGGTGAGAAAGAATAATTTTTAAAAATAATAATTAAATAATTATTAAACCGGGCCTAAACAATTAGACCAGACCGAATCGGACTGACATTCATCGGTTCGAAGTTTGAACCGACTGCTGAAATGCTGATTGCTTTGGGGTTCTTTGCAATTCTCAGCGCCGCCGCCGATTGTCAGCACCGCAATTCTCAGCGTCGATTCTCTCTCCCTGCGCCGCCGTCTGTCTCTTTCGCACCTGTATCTCTTACAAGTCACACCACCGTCGATTCTCTCTTCCACCGTCGCCATCGGTTTCTTCACACGCACATGGTCTCTCTCTCACGCCCCATTTCTTCGATTCCTATTTCTTTTAGGGACAGCACCGACATCTTCACGTACAAGTTTTTTCTGGGTTTTCAATTCTTTTTGGTTGGAGGAACTTGAAAATTGTGATTTTATTTGATTAAATGGGTATCCAAACAGGAGATTTGGATTTTGATGGTTACTTCTGAAATGTAAAGATAATGGAATTAAATCCAAACCTAACTGCCTCAAATTTTCTGGTATTACCTTGTCTCAGCTTTCTATATCGTTTCAGAGTTAAATATTGCAAGCAAGTGATAATTAAAACTGTGGGAACAAAACTGGATCGACCATCTTCAAACTTTTAGTGAGAAATGCTCTTGGGGATTTCTTTCTCACGTATTTTTCTTCCTGTTGAAATGCCGTTATAGTTTAAATGGAATAGGGGAAAGCAGAAATTGATGGAACCCGATCACTTAACTGAAGTACGATTGTGTTATTGTTGTTGGTTCGGCTCAGGTAATTTGAAAATTTTCGTGTAATTGAAGTGGGGACTGTTAATGTATGAAGTTTTTTCATTATTTATGAAATAAATTTATTACCATTGTTAAAAGTTCTTGAAGAAAGTTGTACCTGAAAGGGCTGTTTAAGGATTTTGATTAAACTTCTTTTGAGTTAATGAGTTGCAGATACTTTCCACGAGTGTGCTTTGTTCTTCCTTAAATTTATCTTTACTGCTTCCTTTTTCTTTTGCAGCATATTCAAATGAGATTATGGTAGCATGAAAACGAATTATGGTATAAGAAAGACAGTTATATGGCCAAATCTTTGTTTCATAATCTTCGCAGAGCTTCTCTGCTTTTCAGATCTTCATCTCTGAACCAACCGTCTGTCAGGTACTATTCCATTAAGTTTCTTCCAATTTCTTTACTAGAATATCGATATGTTTTTGAACAATTTTTCACATTAGTTTTGAACAATTTTCATCTCCGTTACTTCAATTTTCCACGTTAGTGATAAAGTTCTTCGTTGTTCTGTTTGTTCTCATTTCGATGCTTTTATAATTTAACCTAGCTTAGCAGGTTCAAGATTGGAAGAGAATAGCTTGTGTTTGACTTAGAAAGAAATAGATTAGAATCTATAACATGGATTAACTTTTGATGAGTTTTCTGGTTGAAATTTACTGTGTTCCCACCAAATATTCTTGTTGCAGACCTATTCTTGGGGTTCATGACACTATTTTCTCTCAAATCAATAACTTTCCTCTACCCAACATCTCAAAACCTTTGTTGGGGTTTAGAAATTTAAGCCATGGTTCCGTGAATCTTGTTGTATCCCAAGGGAAACCGAAGTTTGAAACACATGAAGTGGATCCTCCAAAAAAGGATAAGTGGAAGACTAAAAAAAGGTTGAAGATGCAGCGAATGAGAGAGAAGCAGAAAAGAAAAGCAGCAAATAAGAAAGACCCTCGTCAATTGCGTGTAAAAGGGAAGAAAAAACAGAAATTTTCAGATGCAGAAGAGAGAATCAAGCACAAGCTGGAAAAAGTAAGCCAAAAAGAACTGTTTCAGAATGTTATATAGGTCTATAATGTTAAAGTCTAGCTTATTCAATCTATTTGGAAAATTTTGCTCATTTCAAAAGAAAAGAGTTGTTTCATAAGCATTTCTTTATTCTGCTGCTGAACTGCAGCAAGATGGTTTTCAACTTAATTTCTTTTGGAAAGAAGAGATGATTTTTCAACTTCAGGGATGTTGGTAAGTTTTCGTATGTTTTTGGTTACAGTTACAGATATTTTGTTGCAGGCCAGGATTAAGGAGGCATTGCTGATTGAGAGATTAAAGCGGTACGAAGTTCCTAGAGTTCAGGGTCCTATAGTGAAACCACACAATCTGACTGCTGAGGAACGGTTTTATATGAAGAAAATGGGTCAAAAGAGGTCTAATTATGTACCTATTGGAAGAAGAGGAATTTTTGGAGGTGTGATTCTAAACATGCATATGCATTGGAAGAAACACGAAACAGTTAAAGTTTTTTGTAAGCCTTGTAAACCTGGCCAAGTGCATGAGTACGCACAGGAAATTGCAAGATTGAGTGGAGGAATCCCGATACAGATAATTGGTGATGATACTATAATCTTCTATCGAGGAAAGGAATATGTGCAACCAGAAGTTATGTCACCAATTGATACATTGTCTAAGAAACGGGTTAGTTTTTTCAGTTTTCCTAATGTATTCCAGTGAACTTTTATAATGTGTTTTTCTTTTAAAAGGAAATCTGAGTCTGGACCAGTGCATCTTTGTTTTAGACATAGTAGTAAGGGAGAACATCAACAGGACTATTTAGCTTTTCGTGTGTAAAATTTGTGCTTGGGAGTGAGCTGCGTAGTTAAGTAACAGTACTGAAGTTATAGAATTGTGAAGTTCACCTAAGCATATAATTTTGGTTTTTGGACTGTTGAGTGTCAACACTAGGGAGGGAGAATGCAAGCCTCTTGGAGACTTGGTAATTTATTTCTTAAGCAATGATCCAACAGTTTCATAGATAACAAGTTCCAAAATCACTACAACTATTCAGCTTTTGTTTTCTTATGTTCTGTGTCCTACCAGAACTTTGTAGCGTAAATGGCTCTGTAGAGGCTCTTCTCTCTCTCTGTCTCTCTCTCTCTCTCTTGGGGGAAAAAAATCAAACAACAGAGGGAGGAGTTTATGATTGTATCTTGTGACATTTTATAGAGAACATTAGTGTACAATTATATGGCTAACAATAACAGGCAATTCCTATAATGCTGTCAGTTTAGATACCTATAGAAGAATACTGCAGATTTTTCATTTTCATGTTTAGTCATTTAGATTAGCTTGATGAGAAAACAAAGTTCTGAAATTAGATTGTTGTACAGAAAAGCTTTCATTTAACAGCAAATACCCAAATGTTGCAAACTTGGTCTAGTCTCTAGTTATGTTATGGTATTGTTTGCCTTTTGTTATCCGATCAGTTTGCAGTGATTGACATGTTTAAAACCTCAACGTGAATGTTTAAGTGGATTGTGTTTGTAGGAAATTGATTATAAATAAATCATCATATGAATACCTTCCCTCTTTGCAGGCGCTAGAAAAGTCCAAGTACGAGCAATCCCTCGAGTCTGTACGCCGCTTCATTTCCATTGCTGAAAAGGAACTGGAGCTATATTACAGGCATGTTGCACTTTATGGTGACCCAAATGATAGGAATCCATTGTCCATTTTAGACATTCCATCTGACAACTTGAAGAACTCACACAAACATCAAGGTAATAAATTGGATGATTCTCATTCTGCTGCTCTTTGCTTAGCATCTGATGTTATGAACCAGAAAAATCCCGATTTCTTGGGTGACGGAACATTAGAGACTGGAGATGGATTTGCAGATTCCTGCTTTTCTACTAGTGAATCAGATTTTGAAAGTGACAAATTAGATGATTGTGATGATGGGAGGATAGAAGTTAGTTTTCCCCAGAAAGGAGAGATGACCTCAACCACAATGAATACATCTTATGCTTTCCAGAACAAATTTGAATTTCATAAGCAAGAGCTACCTATACACTCAAAAAAATGATATGAGATGGAAATCTGATTTTTTGTTCGGCTTCAATAGATGTGTGAACCAATAAAAACATGAGTTGATTTATGTATAACAAAATGTTTTCAAAAATTATAACCAACTGCTTCTAAAGATTTGATCTGGTTTTTACTTAATTAATTTAGAATTTCGACTTAGATATTTAAACCAAAATTGTGTTGATTTCCTTTCAATTTCTTAGAATTGTTTTCTAAAACAAATTTTTAAAGAAGGTAGATTGCAAAAACCACTCCTAAAATATGGTGGTAATTACAATTAGATTCTTAAACTTTTAATTTTAAAAATTGAATATTCATAATTATATAAATGTTGAAATTGAGTCAAAGTGGACTTTCAAACTTGTATAATTGTGTAAATTTGTAATATTTGTATAAGTTTAAGAGTTTAATGTTTAACATTTATAAGTCCAATTTCTATAATTATTATAAGCTTGAAAATTCAATTTTAACACTTAAAGAAGTTTAAGGGCCCAACCTTTACAATTGAAAGTTATCTAATTGTAACTATCACTATACTTCACAATTTGCATTTTTGAAAATTAGTTTTTCTTTCTTCCAAAATTTTAGTTGATTTTTCAAAACTAGAACAAAGCAAAGAAATTAAATAGAAGAATTGTTTATAAACTAAATTTTCAAAATAGAAAACTAAATTTAACGAGATGTGAACTTTCTTGCTCTGTTAGTGTACTGGCTGATTAAAATGAAGCCATCAAACTAAATTTAGTTCGAGTTTGTTTGTCAATTTGGTCTCAGTTTGTTGTTATAAAAATAGAAAACCTCCTGGGTTTGATGATACTTGGGCTATCAAAGTCGTTTTAAATTCAAAAAATGAAATCAGAAGTTTTTGGTAACATTTCTGTTCCCCTTTCCTGTGATTTGAAAACTATAAAATGTTGTTTAGAAAATAACATAAATTAATTAATAATAATTGTTACTTAATTCAAACTTTAAATATTTGGTAACTATAAAAATATATCACCATACACATTTGTAACACGTTACTAAATTTGATATTTGATACCAAAATGCACACTTGAAAACACGAAATACAATTCTAGTTTTCTTTCTATTGAATCCATTTTTTTGAAATCACTAATCAACACTTATGATCGCATGTTCAAGCTTTGAAGTTCGAAGTGTACCACTCAAACCTCCTCAAGCTGCTCAAACCTCCATATTGCTAAGAACTTGATAGAGGTGAAATCAAGACAGCCACAAAAGAAACCTTTGGCTCAATGATTGATTGACGCATCTGAATTCAACTTGTAAGTACAAGGGCCAACAATATTTTCAATTCATTGAGATTGGGATCAGAAATTTTGACTAGTCTATCCCCTTGTTTTCAATTTGGGGTATGACCTTACAAGTTAATGTGTTGAATTTATATTCTAAACATTGTTTTTCTTCCTTGGTTTGATTTATTTTATCATAGTTCCCAGAAACAAAAAAAGATCATTGTTTCTGTCATCCACCATGAACAGATAATAAAGCTCAGCTGAAAAGGCTAAGAAAAGGCAACTTCAACACTACAAAAAAAATCTTATCGTGCTCATAATTACATCAACTATCAAACTTTTTAGGTACTTCCCAGTTCCCACAATATAAATAGACATATCAGGAATTTTTAATGTTAAATCTCCACCCACACATCATGTTCATACCATATACTTGAAAAAGTAAAATGAAAGAGCAGAAAATAGAGTAAATGAGGAAGGGTCAAAAGAAAAAAGGATAATTAGAAGTATAAGAGAAGAAAAGAAAAGGAGAAAGGCACATAAGAAAAGAACAAATTATAAAATGAATAAAGTTCGCCAACTGATTTAAAATTTTCCACTCAAAAACTCCATGTCATTTTTCCATTCATCAACTAATGGTCAACCTGAACTATTTAAAACTATTTTCCAAATCTCCAAAATTTGGAATCTCATATACTAGATAGACACCAACCCAAAAACCATCAACCAAATAGACACCAACTCCAAATCTTAGAAGATTCAGCATAATTTCTTTAACCTAAGACTCAAAAAATAACAAAATTAAACCATGAAGTTGAAAAGGAAAAGTGAAGTATTCAAGTGTTGGAGAGAAGAATACCTGAAAATGTAGATCGACGTTTGGAGTAAAAGGCAGCCAAGATAGGATGCCGTTTCATTCAGTGTTTATGTACAGATTACAATTCGTTCATTTCTTTTTCTTGGTTGGCAGAATCACAATTTACAAGACAATGGCCTGTGCATGACATTCAGTGACGTCCATCCTCAACGAACCCCACACTTGACTGCATCTCTCCCACTTTTGCTGCATACTTTCCAAAAATGCCTCCGCCCATGCCTCCTTCGCCCCTCTCATGCTCAGTTCATAAGGCACTGTGAAACTGTTGTACAAATTTATATAGTGAAGCAACAGCCAAAGCTTTCCACCCTCTCTCTCACATCTTTTATTTAACAAATAGAAAATTCTGAGAATTTCTCAGCCTAACAAGATACTCGAAATCTATATCAAGATACTCGATATCTATATTTCAAAAAAATGGTAGGCAGCTATTTGAACCTTACTTACAAAATTACCTTAGAAGCTCTTCAAGCTGAGATCCTTTCGTGGAGGCACCTTTCCTGTAGTGTAGTAAGTTGAAAGGCCTCTTGAGAAAAATGTTTTTAGAAGTACTTCTTCAATAAGAATAAGTACTTTTTAGAAGAACCCTTTCTTCTGCAAGTACTTTAATCATGCTTCTTCTATAAGTACTTCAAAGTTTCTGCTTTCAAAATTTCTTTAATTATATTTTACTTTTAAATTTCTTTTGATAAAAGTTTTTTTTCATAAAACTTTCAAATCATGCTTCTTCTATAAAAGTTTTTTTTATAAGTTCATTTATATTTTACTTTCGAATTTTCTTTTGATTATTTAACTAAACCATATGAAAAAATTTTGAAAATTGTTTTTATAAATCAGCTAATAACATTTTTCAACGTTCCAAAAGTCATTCTAAACTCGTTCTAAGAAAATTAGCTAGCGTTCAGTTAATTTTTCTTTATCTGATAGGTATGCTGGTTTACGACTCCATTTCATGTGATGTTAGAGGGGGAAAGAATTTTGCTTACAAATTGAAGAACTGTCGCTCAACAACACGAAAAGATCATCCATCAGTCGAGTAGTCCAAATAATATCAGGATTGGGTTTTAGACTTATGACAAGCTTGTCATCCAACTAGATAATTGTTCTTTCAAAATTGATTTTGGACCGTCTATAGATTTGAATTATGGAAGGGTTATGCCAGTGTCTTAAGTATGGAAACCATGCAGAAACGAAGAAATGCTATTTAATAAGATTATAAATTATAAATAATTATTTTCCTACTTTTACTTTAAGAGTGTTTCTTATCATGTTTAGAGTTGAAACAATTTTACTTGAATGAACTTTCTAATATTATTATTTCGCTGATAGAAAAGAAATTTGGGATGGCGTACCAGCTAACTGATAATCTGAAGATGTGAAGGGGCTTAGCAGAAAGATTGTAAGTAGCCTCAGATATGTGCTCCTTGTCAAAAAGGTAAACAATTGGATAGCCAAGAAGCCATCTGGGCCAGATAAACTCAATTCATCAAAGAATGAAGTTAAATCATACTATACAAATCACATTGAATGCTCATTCATTTCCTTTTTCCTTCTAATAAGAAACATTGGAATAGATATATTAAAAAAGAGCAGAGCATAACTGCCTAGAGGCTGGGAAGAGCTAAACAAGAGCCTTCCAGGGAAAAGTGATAATTGATTTCTTTAAACTAATTTACATTTGAAATGGGTAATTCATTCTCATTGATAGAGTCAGAGTTCAAAACTCATAATGAAACTTCTGAAACCTCAGAGCTAACAAAAAACTGCTCCAATGAGAACTACTTACAAAAGGGCTATAGCTACAAAAATCTTTCTCCAACTAATTGTATGAGAAGAGATTTCCTAAAAAAGGTCTACTGAAGGATCCAAATTCCATCTCCTATTGTCTCTCTACTCAGAGGGTGGTTTCTCTACGTATGGATAAATTAGCCTCTCTATCTGCTTCAATCCACACTTCTCCAATAAAGTTCTCCAATAATGTTAACTGATGTCATGTTGAGTTACTACTACATCCAAACATTTAAGCGGACGATGCAATCTGATGGATTCTGGACTCACTTAGAGGCTGTAGAGCTCAAGCATCCTCCTAAACTAAAATGATCAAACCTAACTGGCAACTACAAAGATCAAAAGTGCCTCTTGGTAGTCTATGAGTCTTATGGAAGCAATGAATAATAAAGGGGTACACAAAAGTAAAGAATTACCCATTTAAAGTAGGCAGAGTGATTTCAGTATGTTCCAAAAAGTCACTAAGATCAATGACAGACGACTGAGAACTAATCCCATGAATGGAGGATCTGATATCCGTTATAAAGGTTTCCCCAAGTGATGGTGATGGGTCACTTTCCATTTCATCTTGAGAAAATAAAGATAAGAACAACTTTTGAATTGATTTAAGCTGCAAACCCAGTGAACTTTTCTCAGCATCTATTAACATCTGAAGCAAATAAGAAGACAAAAGGCAATCAGCAAAGAGGGTAAATGTAGGACCTCAAAAATTAAAAGATGATAATCAAAGATCACTGTGAACCTTGGGTGGGTCCCGTTCAATGTCCACAAGGAGCAGTGTTAATTTGGAATTTAAAGTTGAATGAACATGTTCGGCAAGTCCTTGCACATGTATCAGATATATCATATCCTCTATGACCATTACCTTAAGATCCTCAAATATACGTAATTCCTGCATCAGTTTAAGAACATCAATATTAGAAAAGTTGCAACAGAGGACACTAAGATAGATAACATGGTCATATATCTTCAATGACCACACTTCCGCATCAGCTATTGATCAGCATAGTCATGTCAAATAAAAGGAGCCTATCCAAAATATTATGAGGAATAGAAATATTCATGCATTTTTGGCTTAAGGGATATTCATACACAGTGTGCATAGAAAATATGCCCCCGACTCCAGTAAATTGACTGACATGACTTTGTTTTCAAATTTCCAAGTTTATAGCATATGTAAAAGTGCAGCTTCTACTTTCAAATAAAATGTAGGATATGATCACTATCAAATCCTCACAACATTTCAGGTTTTCTAAAATGAAAATATAAAGGTTGACAGATATTCACTATGGAATGGGTGTAAGTACCTCCCAAATAGGTACCTCCACTTAGTGTTGGTAAGTTCATATTTGAAATAATCACACTGAACTAAGTCTCAAACTAGATTTTTACCTCCAACTCCGACTTACCATACAAAAAATACAAGCAATTTAAAGGGAATTTAATTGTTCTAGCAGATTCATGAGCATGAACTAGTTCTCATTATTGTTTCCAAGAAGTAGTTCAGCTCTCTAGAGTAAATACCTCAGAATAACATTTATATAGAGGTAAAATCTCCACGTCATTTTACAAGATTAAAACCTTTATATGACCCCGCCTTAGTTGTTGCTATGTGAGATTTTGTATTCAAAGTGGTGATAATTTTTACAGGCTTCAGTCTTATTCCCCTTACTGATAAAACAGAGAAACTGATTTTATGAACTGCCCAAACGATGTTAACGATATAAAGACATTGAGCAGCATAATTTATGATCCAATACAACATGCAAGCAAGAAGTAAGTCATGAACCTTTTGAATTAGTTTTAGAAGTGCACAAAGCCGCTGTTGCAATTCAGGCATCTTCCCACCATAGTCTATCATCACAACTGGTCTCATTCCCGTACACAAAGCTAAGACATCTGCACCATCAAACAAGCCACGATCAAAGGGGAAAGTATGGATAAGAACCTGTAGCTTATGAAACTTTGTGTTCTACTGCAAATGCTTTCCAAGCTCGAAAAATTAATCAAAACCCATCAGCATGTTAAGTTAAAACGCAGAGATTAGGAAACAACAAGAAATTGAAAGAGTGAAAGCTTGAGGGGAAACATGAAATGTAAGAGAAATTGACCTAATTGAAGGCGACGTTTGGCTGGAAATTTGAGACGCCATTTGATTTGAGAAAGAGAGGAGTCCAACACCTTCAGTGCGTCGTCCATTTCTCTTGCCTCCGTCATTTCGTCTCATTCATCCACATTAGTGTTTGATCAACTTTAAATTGAAGTATGGGTTTTTGATCCTTCTTGGGAAAGAAAAAAGGTTCTTTAAAAAAAATTACATAAACTTAATATTATTTTCATTATTGCCTAATATATAGTTTCCATTTTTTTAATTAAATAGTTTTCGATTGGGTAGTGTGTTGCTTGGCCAAACATGCTTAAATTAGTGCTAAGTTAGGTAGGAGTTTGTGTTTAGGTGAGCTTAGAATACCATTGTATGTCTATATGAAGAATATCGTTCGCCTTCTATGTATGAGCAAGTTGTGCGAGAGTTGGTGCTTAATAACATACATTCTGAAGCTTAAGTCAGTATTAGATAAGAGATAGTGTTGAGGTGAGCTTAGATCATGTTGTGTGCATATGAAGGAATGTCATTTTGCAAAGCAAATGTTAGAGCTTTTCTACCATAGTTGATGATTTGCATACCTACTAGCCAACAAGTTCCTTTCAATATTGTCCCACGATAAAGTTGGCTAATTGGGCGAACTCATTTGTGGTCAAGGTCAACCTTGACATTATCTGGTCTCCACCTTGTTGTATTCAGGCTAGGGCTTAGACATGTGTCTCCAATGTTAGGGCCATGTAGCTAGTCTAAATTTATCCCACAACATTGCCCCACTTCCATACGAGATTCAACTTTTGAGGAGGAAGTTCATTTAGATGTTCTCCTAACTGAAGTGAGTCATGCATCTGGTTGCCTATCATTTTGGACTTTTGATCTCACTCGGATGTCTAACACGAGGTCCCAAAAACAACATCTCGTCTACTTAAGTCTCATCCATAAAATGTAAGCATAACCAATGATTATTAAAATAAACAAATAATTAAAAAAAAAATCATTCTTATATATAGGACATTGGACAAAGTCTTACTCACATCCAAATCCTATAGAGTTGTTGATTTTGAGCTTTTTTTGGTTGATCTAAGCCAATTGCAACCTTTTATTTCTATAATTTTCTATTTCTTTAAATAGTTAAAACTATCAAAGTGGATTGCATTAAAAGTTGTTGGGGTGGGCCAATCTTTGTTTCGACATTTTTGAGACATCTTTAGCAAGGCTAGGTTGCCTCCTCTCTCCAAAATGGATGGTTGGTATAAATGTTGATATACCACCAATATTCCTAATATGAATGATTATTTACTAATAATACACTTGATATATTGATGATATACTCAAAATACATTCGTGATTTAGTATGTTGTTAATATACCATTGATATATCTAAAAATTTGAAATAGTTAAAATGTAAAAAATCAAATTAGATTTCAAATGTTCTTATACTTGCAAAAACTCAAAAATGATTGCTATATTTTAGCAACCTAGTACTTAGAGGGAAAATGCAAAGTAGACGAGAGGAGGTTGAATGATGTAGAAATTGGGGGAGAGTGTTATCTCTTCTTTTTGAGCTCCAACCAACCATGACTATTTCCCCCTCCCCAAATTTGCAATTCATGGATTTGGTTGCAAGCTCAAGTGTATGGGTGATGATTATTGTGTCTTGTGTGTGCTTGTGAGTTCATATAACCAAAGATGTCCAAGACTGCCATTCTTCAAAGAGAGCTTGAATCATTTGGTATCTAAGTATTAGGTTCTAAGGTTTGACATATCTCTTTTCTTGTTGCATATTTGTGTTTGTCATTTGGCATCAAGTATTAGGCTCTAAGGTGTTTAAAAAAAAATACCTCATCATTGTCATAACACCATTTTATTGCACTTGTTTTTAATCGAGCGTAAGTTAAACTCAATTAGCTTAAGATGTGTCAAATTTTGAAACCAATGACAATAAATTCTGACCAAAAGTATAATTTCCCTTACCAAAGAATATACATATTTGAGTTTATTTTGATAATTAGGCAGAAAGAAAACATTATCAACTTAATGAATATGAATTGAGATATTTTTAAAATTACAATGAAATTGAAAATTGAAAATTGTTACTGTTTTATGTCTTAAAGATGGGATGATCCTGAGTGAGGGAATGAACGCTTTGAAAATCGATCCTTCTTTTCTGATGTGTATAAGCAAACAACAGCATGTTTGTTTTGGGCAAAGTAGTCCAATAGGGCTACAAAAATAGACCAACCAATCATTAATCTTAAATCTAAATCGAAAATCCAAGCTCTCTCTACAATTCTAACTCTATAGACTGTAACATCTAAACCTGAAATGTACATCAGCCGCTTGGACATTGATCGGGAAGAACCCCATGAAAATCAAACACTCAAATTCTTTCATGGCAAGGCTAAATCATTCACCTCTTGGTAAAACTTTCCTCCTTTGCCACACTAATGAATTCCAAATCCTACAACCGAGGACTGTGTGAAATCAAAACAATTTATGATGATGGATGATAATTATGTGTCCACAGGAACTGGAAGATCGTCGTCGAGGCTGGGTGGAGATAATGGTGGGATAGCTGAGAGGTCAGAAAGATTGTCCACAATTTCCAGGACCCTTCTGGCAGTTGCTTGAAAATCCCCCCTATTAATACCGACCTTCCTAGAAGATAGAACTCCAGATTCAATTGGTCTAGAAGAATTGCTACTCTCAACAGATGATAAGAATTGATCTTTTGCCAGTGTATTTTGAACAGCAGATGAGATTACAGAACTAAAGATGCCAGAATTCCTCAATCCTTGAATAATGACCTGTAGATAGAATGAAATAACATTTGAGTTTATCTTGCACCATGCATCTTTTACGCAAAATGATTGGTCATTCGAAGATAAATACTTAAACAAGAAAGAATAGATGCAATTCAACTCACCATAGGAGCATAAATGCGAGTCAGAATACCCTTTCTTAAAAGTTTCAAGTTCAGTGCTTTATCGGTCCACACAATTCGCTCACGATACCTAAAACAGAACAGGAACTTGTGAAAAGCCATGATTTATGTAAATTTGAACGCTTGATTCTTTAGTCTAGACAAAAAAAATAGGTCAGCAACAATAATACCCATCTGACGATGATAAGCAAAAAAAAATAAGTTGAAGAAGACATAATGGGACGGTAGGGATGAATGCTTGATATGATATCTCACAACTATTATCTCTGGAATGGTTTGGACATAGTGACAAATATTCAGAAAGGCATTCGAAAAGAACTTGGAGGCAGACTAGACATTTAGAAACACGACGCTTTTAAACACATGGAAACTAGACTATTGTCCTTGCCATCACTGTGTTTTAAGAAAATTAGAAATATCCAATCCTTTGACCATTGAGCCAAGGCTCTGATTAAAATCATAGTAGGCATGGGATGACTCATTCAGTTGAGATTTAATCCTGGTCCCATGCAATCTCTGACACCCTTGAGATTAGATTCTACCTCTTCAACCCACGTGATTTCATATCTCTAATGAACCAAATGGAGATGGAAGTTATACTATTGTGCATAATAATTACCAGCGTAGCATTTCTTCCTCTGTTGCAGTTGAAGCAATTATGAACGCCTGCACAGAATACAGTGTGAAGATGTCAACGAAAAGTTCAGAGTCTAAAATCCAATAAAGAAGAACAATAATGATTTAATGAACAATATAATTAATTATGTTAACAAAAATTTATACGTAGAGAAAAAGAGTTACAATCAAGAATTCATGTTATATATATCCTACCATTAGCTACTCCCATTATAATGAAATTCAGGAAAATGTTAATGATAAACCCACTTTTGTCTACACAAAATGCAGGGGTAAAACAAGGTATAAAGTATTTGTTTCTAGAAATAGAGTAATTCCATCTACACTAAAAGATTAGACCACCATTTAAAATTTATTGGAGAAATATACTCACACGTATACACACATATTTTAAAAAGTAATAATTCATATTTAAGGATTTCTCTAGCATTTACTTTCCTAACTGTTGACGAGTTCTTGAAGATTGAGTTAGATTCCGACTGAATTGATGAATTGGCAGGGCAGTAATATTTTCGTAAAACAACTAACATTAAAAGGAAGGAACTGAGAGTAAATTAAGGAAAGATCCTGACCCTTCGAATTTGTTAGTCTCCTTGTAGGACTGCAAACCAGAAAGAGCAAAGAAAGCAAACCAGAAAGAGCAAAGAAACTTGGATATGGACAGTGGACAAAATGCAACATAGGTTCACATCCATTTTGAACAGACTAGAAAACAGGAGTTTTTCAACAAATTTCAATAAATTTTACAAGGAAGTTTCCATCTAAACAGCAGAAAAATGATCAGTAACAATTTTAGCTTTTTTTAGTCATCCTTGATTCTCTGAAAAATATTATGCAACCTTTAGGCGGAAGAAAAAAGAAAGAAAGAGTCTGAATCAGAGGGGAAAAAATTGAATCCTCTCTCAAATTTAACCATGTTAACTTTCCATTGGCTTAGGGAATTTCTTTAGAATTCAGCACCTCAATCAACTTGACGAACTTCCTTGTGCTTTTAGATAATTTTCTTCCACTAGATTTCTCACTGCGTCAATGAAATGTTGAAGTCTCCCCCCAAACATCAAATATTTGTGGCATATCCCTGAAGTTTTATCTTTCTTCTCCCAAAAATTTCTTTCCTCATAGTTTTTCAGGTCAAAATGTATGAAATCCAGTATTCCTTCCCATCTTCGAGACATACCTTAACTGACTACTCCCTTAAGCATCTCTTTCACCGTAATATCGTTTCATCCCACATGATCAACAAGCCACTTGATATTCCCAAAGCTTTTAACATTTTCATCCAATATATACCAAACTTCACAACAATTGTACAACGCTTCATCTTATCAACAACAATTTGGTTCCTTCAACACCAGAATTTCCAGACAGCTCTCTATAAACACTTTTATCTTTAGTCCTTCTGTTAATCAAGTTCCCTCGTATTCCATGAAAGAATTTTTTTAAAAAAAAAACTCCACTTCTGGATCTGAAATGAGAGTACATTTTCAACTATCATTAATGACAATTGTCACCAAGTCTTTCTTGACAATGTAGTTTTTGCTGGCCCATCTTCGCCTAAATTATATCCTAACTTCAGTTTCTGTGATCCTCACATTTTGATGTAATTTTATACCATCTAGTTAACTGGCACAAGTTTGCTGAAATTTGGTAGCCTTGTTTTTGGAGGACTCATGAAGAGAAACTCTACTCTCCGGCTTAAATGGCCATGAAGATTCCTTAGGAAGAAAATCATTTATGTAGCATAAAGTGATACTTAAGACTGGTTTTCTATGCTTTAGAGGATGAGTACAGACAAGAGCCCCCGGAAATGTATCTTTGGCCTTCAGGATCTGGACTCTTTGAGGTTGCTAATTGTATGCCAGCTGCAGGAATGAGAAGCCAAGTTCTTGAGTTCTTAACTTTTGCATAAACCTTACAAATCAAGAGGTGGAATAGTGGCTCAGTCCAATGACCTCCCATGATTATGTCACCTCTCACATATATAGGATAAGAGGAGCTTGTGCAATTACTTTTTTGGTGGCTTCTCCGGTAAATCTTCCCTTATTTGTACTAGGACAGATTCCCCAGAAACTTTAGTTAAAGGGAAAGATAGGCATCTAATTCTCTTAAGGATTAAAAGAGGAGGGCTAACAATAACTATTTGATCCAAGCTAGACACAACCTTTTCTCTTCAACCTATTTCGTACAATACAGTCTTTTTTTTTTTTTTTTTTCATTTTTTCAGCATCCCCATCAACCAAGGATTACAAAAAGGATTCCCAATTGGAAAATTTTGCATCAATTCGAAAATTTAAAAATAATAAATAATAAATAAATAAAATTTTCTGAGACTAGACACCAAGTACAAGCAAAACAAGTGATATGTTCATTTGAGATTGGTATAGTGCAGTCTTTGTGCGTCCAACAAGTAATCATACACTCCTCGTTTGTAATACACTCAGCAACACCAAAGATCTCCTAAACCTACGTATGCCTTATATGGTCATTTCCTCCAGTTGGTATATTTTATGTAAAGCCGGTGATCAAAGTCATACTTTTAGCCACTGTACTTTCGGCATGGTGGTTTTGGAGTACACCTTTTAAAGCCTTTGGGTGGTCCATGGTTCTTCCTAAAGGATATAAAGGATCTCCTCAACACTAATCTTGTGGGTCACTCTTTTCGCAGGGTCAAAGCCCTGTTGTGGAAGCACATATCCCGGGCCTTCTTTTGCATCCTTTGTAAAGAGAAATTCAGAGAAACTAAAGAGTCTTCTAGGACAAAACTCTCCCTTTTGAAGTGTTCTTTGACCTTGTTACTTATTATGCTATCTCTTGGCGTAAATTGTCAAGTCTCTTTGCTTCTTACACTTATGCTTCCTTTTTAACCAAATGGGAAGACATTTTGTAATCCTCATGGGTCTCAGAACCCTTCTGTAAATTTCATACGTCATTGGGGGAAAAAAAAACGAAAAAAAAAGAAAAAACACTCAGCATATCCGACGGGACTATTAATCTTAAGGATGATTTGTCAAGGCTAACTTTCTCACCTTTGTGGGATTTCTTTGCTTTAAAAATAACTTCATCACAATTAAAAAAAATCATTCTCAAATACATACACAAATCTTCCTTTTGTAATAGCATGTAAATACAAATCTGGACTCTAGAATGTCTCTACATACAGTTTTGAGACTTAAAAAGAAACAACAAAATGAGTTAGTGGAGCACAAGTAACAATTGAAATGGCTAACTTAAATGAAAAGCAGTAAAATGGGGAAAAATATTTGAGGGTAGGGGAACTCACAGCTCTATCAAATTCTAACATAAAGCATCTTTTAACATCGTCCTTTGTTGGTTTGCAGCCACATCGATCACGTCTTGAAGTCAAATCAGTAAATTTAGGGTATGTGTAATGTAGAACAGCAGCTTCATCCAACTTGATCTCACTACCATTGTCAAATACATGCGCCAAGTACAAAGAAATGATCAACAGAGGTCAAGAGTCATTAAGGATGATATTCTAACTCTGACCTACCAAGGCATGATAGAAAGAATAAGCTCAATTTGAAAAGGAAAAAAAAACAGAAACTGAAAAGATTCCCATGGATCCAAGTAACGATTAGCTATACTGCTTAATTAGAAATATAATGAAATAAAAGCATTTTAAGACATAAAAATGTGTACACATCAAATAGATAAAACAATAATATATACTTGGGAGTCTTCATGTAATTGTGCCATCGATGTGCCCCATTTGGACGAAGATGGTCTTGAATCCGAGCAGCTGATTTTCCATTTCCATATGTCAAGAAATAGTTTGGATTGCCACGGGTTGCATCTTTATAATTACCGAAGTATACATCTTTTGGGAGATGGTCATAATTCTTTTTAAACATGGAAACCTGAACAAGCATAAAGGATTAGACAACAAACTTAGCCGGATTCAACTACAAATGGTTTAGCAATCCCAGCCCATGACTTTATGATTCTACCCAGACTCTTTTCTGTTTCATGTAGATACAAACTAAAATAATTCAATTACAGGTGAAACAGAAAAATGAAGAGCTTTTGAAGGTAAAGCACAGAAAAAAGTAACAGGTTGCAAATGTTGTAAATTTGTAATGAAACTAGGTCTTAATCCATGTGAATTCCATTAATCACAAAGAGGAGCCTCTGCTTAGAAATTTGAGAGAAAAGTGTGAAAGAATACTAACAGAAGAAATCATAAGGTCATGTTTGCGTTTTTTTTTTTCTTGTTCTTTTTTTCCTTTTTCTTGAGTTCTGAAAATAACTTTCTAGTTTATTAGATAGATTTTTAATGTACACAAGTGTTTGGGCTAGCTTACACGTAGATCGACTATTTTTAATAGATAAAAGATCAACCGAATGTAGTAGGACAGGCAATATTCTTGTAAGGAGCACCTCGACTATTCCTACATGAACCTAGGTTGCTTTTTAACCGATTTCCTGTAGAAAACTATTTGAAATCATATTGCTTAAAACTCCAATCATGACAAATAAATCAACTCTACAAAAACATTTAACTTTTTATTTTTCTTAATATAAAAGCAAGTATTTTTTAGAGAAAAAATCCAAAAAAAAAAAAAAATGGTCTATGAACAGCCACTTCAAAACTGCGAAGAACATTTGAAAATAGTAAAAGTGTAAAACATAGTTTTATTTTCAGTAATTTGCAAACCAAACCGTCCAGAGAAACTCTATAACTTGAGTAGTTCCCTGAATCAAAGGATTGTTTTTCTAAACAAAATGGAAAACTAATGATTAAACTGTATTCAAACAGGCCCTTACAATTTACAAGCTCAGTACCAAGTAACTACATAAGCCTAGATTTTTTTTTTTCAATAACTGTTAAGCAAATTAACTAATAGAAAATTTCTGATTTCACATTACGTTACAAACTTGCAATAATATTTTATTAGTTAAACACTCAATGGTTAGCTTTGACCAGAATATATGAAAGATTTTATACCTCACTGAAAGGTTCCTTGACATCATCTCGCTCAACACTGCTCTCCTGATACAAAATACACCCAATATCCTCCAATCAATGACCACGTAAAGTAAAGAGATTAAGTTCATGTAGTTCTCTTAGCACCAAAGTGAAGGCATTGGATGAGACAATCATATGGAGCGATCTTAAGGAAAACTTTGTGAAGTTAATTGACTCACATAATTTGGGAAAATAACCATATCAACATTTGAAGGCACATCAGCAAGTAATTGTCTCAATGAATACTCCCGTGTGCCCGCAGGGTGCATCAGTTCATCAGTATCCAGGTGGATGATCCAATCCATACCAGCACTCTGTTCAAGAAGAAATTACTTATCTAGATTGCAAAAAGTTCGCCTATTAAGAAGCTGGATAGATGTCCAGTGCATACAGAGAAGAAGAAAAATACAATACCCTGGCCATGACAATAGCCATTTCCATGTTCAGAGACTGCTTCACGAACAATTCATAATTGCATGGTTTGTAGAAGAAGCTTGACAACCATGTCTCGTTCCAAATCCGACTAAAATTCAAACAAATGAATCTCAGTTTTAAAAAAAGAAATATCGAAGATCATTATTTCTAGAGAAAGAAGTGTGTTACAAAAGAGCATTCAGAAGCAAACAAACAGAAAAAGAAAAGAATCTCCATGAAGCAACACAACACAGGTAATGCAGGGTTCTCTATTATTTTCATTTATTTTTGTTCATGCAGATGCAACAGGATATTTTGGTGGGTGGTGATGTAGAGAGTATAATTAAGTTTCCTCAATCGGCCAGTGAAAAGATTAAACTGGCTATCAGCAGTTGAAAATAAAAGAGATAAAAAATTACAAATCAACCATCCAAGGGAATAAGAAGGGAAGGGAAGGGAAGGGAAGGTTATTCATATCTGAAATTAAAAAAGAAAAAAATTAGTAACCTTTTTGTTTGCTGCTCTTCTAGTTCTTTTGTTCTGTATATAACTTTCACTCCCTGAACACAAATAAGTTTTACTTGAAGATGACAAATCCAGAAGACGAGAGATAGAGATTAATTAACATGGAGTTCACAGTGAGGCACAGCAGAGGACATGGCTCACCGGAATGGTCTCTAAAACTTTGGATACATTTGGGGAGGCAGCCTTCCCTTCCACAAAAAGGAAAAAGTTTGAAACTCCAATGACCTTGTGGTAAAAAATCCAGGGTAAAGTCTGCTCTAAACCAGCAGAAGTGCTTGTTGTAATGCATATCTGATAAGAACAAGGTTTCAGAGAGATAAGTTATACATAGCTGTCTGGGTACATCAGCAACAAAAACGACTAAATCTCTTTCCCCAACGCTGTCAAACTAGCAAGGCAAGAATATTACATAATCCTAATCAAAAGACGAGAAAAATCACGTACAAGATCCAAATTCTAAACAAATTCCATTTTCTCAGCATATCATCTCCGTCACACGCAACAGTTAAACGAAATTCATAAATATAAAGCAAACATTCGTCAGAATCAAACAAAATAGCCATCCAAATAGAGAGGCATTGAATGAGATCCAACAAGCAGTCAAAATCAATCCACCTCCCAAGGAATAAATCAGCCACCTTAACAAGATTCGAAAAATTTTGGGGCCACACACACATCCAAACACCGAAATCCCGCGAAATCAAATAAGCAGCGAAACACAACAAATCCAAGGCATGAAAAGTAATTAAAATAAAAGAAGAAATAATGACCTTCGGCTTCAGATCCGTCCCGTAGTCGAACTTCCAGTCTCGGTAATAAGAAAATGCAGGGGAATGACTCCGACCTAGAAGATCGACACAATCCGAATGGGAAGAATGAGAAGAGAAGGAAGGGGCGGTAGTGGACATACCGGGGAATTCATGCTGGTCCGGTGACCAACGGGTAACGGGGTCGTTGAGGCCGCCCCGCCATTGGAGGAGGAAAGCGAAGCAGGCAAGAGTCAGAGGGAGAAGAGTTAAGAGGAGGAGCAAGCGAGAAGCGAGAGTGTGAGAGGAAGAAGAATGAGAATGAGAATGAGAAGAGGAATTGGGTCTTAGAGAGAATTGACCCGCCATGTGAAGCTGCAGAAGGAGAGTGTTTGGTGCATCAAGAGAGAGAAATAGAATTTTAGAGAGAAAGTTGAAGGACCTGACGAAGGAAGAAGGAACCGTTTTGTCGTTAGGTGTTAATGGGCCGATTTCAATTCTTTTATTTTATTTTATTTCTTTATTTATTTAATTTCGAATTTAAAATGGTTTGTACTATCCACCAATCATAGTTTGTCCCGTTTTAATTCATTATTATTATTATTTTATTAGTCTGTTTTTCTCTATTTCGTGATGTTGTAAAAGTCCAAAAAAAGAAAAAGAACTTATTTTAGCATGTAACATTAATGCCATCTCATTATATATGGTAATGGAATAAAAAAAAAGAAATAGGTATATGTAACAAACATAAAACTTCGGGATAAGAATTAAAAATAATAAAATAATTAAAAAAAAAACTTCGGGATAATTATTAGTAAATTATTATAAATAGAAAAAAATATCAAACTATTTATAAATATAGTAAAATTTTATTTTCTATTTGTAATAAATTGTGATAGACATTTATTCGTATATAAAATGATATATGTCTATTTAGGTCTATCGTAGATAGAAGTTAAAAAATTTTGTTATATTTGTAATTATTTTTAACACTTTTTCTATTTTTGAAAACAACTCATAATTATAAATTTTTGCATCATTAATTTAAGAAAAAAATTAATTTAATTTAATTTCTAGTTTGTATTTAGATTTCAAAAGATTACATTTTTACCTGGTCTAATTTTTATTTGGTTCCTATGTATTAAATATTACATTTTTACCTTTGATTTTATGATAAAGGAAAATTTTGGATGAAGATGAACTACACCCATCTTTTACGAAGCATGGCCAGCACAAACTGTGCCTTGTGGCGCAAAGGTTTTTTTAAAAAAAAATTAATAAAAAAAATGGGAAGTATAGGAGTATACGTAACGTTTTATGTATAACAAATACTTACTTTTGATCCTTGGTGTTAGTATTTATTAACTAATTTAAGAGAATTACTTTTCACCAGTATCACTCTTAAAATTGAATTTGGGTTCATTAGAGGTTGGAGTTTCAATCCCTTATTATACTTTTATATATTATAAATAAATATTAAATAATATAATATATAAAATATTCTAACACTTTCCTATCTAGAAATACATATGTTTTTTTTTTCCTTCTTTGCAACTATTTCCTTCTCATTATCCTATTTACATCTCTATTTTATATGAAATTGCACATTGCACATTATCCAGTCTTAGATCATTCTTATGATTAAAAAAAAAAAAAAAAAAAAAAAAGCATGCAAAGATTTCAAGTAATAAAAATTTAAAAAATAACAATATTGAACTTGAGAGTCCCTAAAAGAATATATATATATATATATATTGAGAGAATATGGCCTTTTTCTTTTTTGAAAGATGGCCATAAAGTATTGGTAAGCAAAGAATTAAATTTAACACGTCTATGTGACCATATTCTTCCTTCAATATTTCTATGTTTTTTTTTACGGCATGTGGGAAATGAACTTCTGACTTCGAAATAGATAGTATAAGTAGTATGTTAAATTGAGTCATACTCATTTTGACATATCTCTATATTTTTATCGTAAAACAACGATAATAATTTCTTGAGAAAAAAATAACGGTGATAATTTATGTTTCTTAAAAATAATTTTGATTAGAAAGCTTCATTCAAACCAAAGAAAATTTATACATATGCTAAGCCACTTAAACCAGAGAGGTTGAGTGTGAAGAAATCCAATATTTATGAGGGAGTTATTTTAGTGAGTAGAAAGTAAACTCTTCATATAAGATGAATTAATAAATGTTTTATAGTCATAATTGGAAGTTCGATTATGACTTGAAATTGTGGACCATCTATGGTTTCATCATCGTAATCCCTCTTCTATACCTAATTTTCAAATTTTCAAAATTACCTTCCTTTTATTTTTTATTTTGACGTTCTTGTTACTTTTAGAAAATATACTAGAATTTGTATTAAATATCCTGTTGCAAATTATATTGCATGAAAAATTGTCAATTTGTCATAAAATCTTCAAAATTAAAACATACAACTTGTTTGTTTCAAAAAATGTACTAGCAGTCTTAGATGACCTAAATTAGAAAAAGATCGTAATGGAGAACATGGAAGCTATAAAACAAGGAATTACTTGAAAAATATTAGATTTGCCAAAAGATAAGAAAACAGTGGAATGAAAATGCTTATAGTAAACTAAAGTGCAATGATCATGATGGTGTTGAAAGATACAAGGTTAAGTTACTAAGTAAACTCAAACTTTACTCAAACCTATAGAATTCATCATTAGGAGACTTGTTGTTCGTTGCAAAGATTGACTCCCTCAAAATTCTTTTATCTCTTGCACCTAATTTAGATAAGAAACTTCATCAACTAGATGTTAAGAATATTTTTCTTAATGGTAATTCTAAAAAAGAGGCATTTAAAAGTCTACTACCAAGATTTGATATCGAACTTGGAAATAAAATTTTAAATTAACGAAATCCTTTTATGGTCTCAAATAATCTCAAAGAGTTTGGTTAATCAAACGCTTTGGAAAAGTAATCACTTGCTATGTAGGTGGCATCAAAATCTAGTAGTCCATATCATTTTCTATAAATACTTGAGAACAATAAAAGTATTATTTTAATTATTTGCATTGAAGATATTATTTCCATAGGTAATGTTGAAAGTTTGGTTTAGTTAAATGAGAGTTGGTTTCAAATAAAAAGATTTGAAAGCCTTAAAATATATTTATGGAGATGGAGTTTGCAAGATAAAAAAAAAAGAAAAAAAAAACTTATTGTCAATCAAAGGATTCTTATTAACAAGCTAATATGAAAGGTATGTACAAACCAATTTGTAGGAGAGGATTGAATTTTCTTTATGTATATATTTGTTATCTTAGTTGTGTACAGTGTATATTCATTAGTTATATTTTAATATTTCTTTTTTTTTTTTAAGATAAATATTGAGCTCTTTTTAAATATAGCAAAAGAAACTAGAATATTTACAAATATAACAAAATTTCACGACACAAATAGTAGTCTATTACCGTCTATCGTATATTTTGCTATTAGTTGTAAATATTTTTAACATTTTTATCTTTTTATGATAATTTCCCTAAATATTTATCCTTTATTGGTTGAAGGACTTCCTTCTATATATATATATATATATATAAACAAACGAAAACCATATATTTGATTTTAAATAGCATTATTATAAGAACTCAATCTAAATAGCATTATTATAAGAGGGATTGATAACTATCTAATCTCTAAAATGATACTCCAAGAATACAAATATCACAGTTCTTTTTTTTTTTCCTTTTCTCTAAAGGAATATACTAATATCATAGTTAAGGGAAGTTAACTGCTACAATTCTATAGTATTTAGACCTCCATTTATTGGTTTGCAAGGTTAAAATCTCGCAAAAACAAATCAAATCAAACATCTCAAACTTCTTTCATTGAACAAAATATGAGAGATTATCGGCATGTACACATTTCTTTGAAGTCGGAGTTCAAATCCCAATGCTCCAAAAAAAAAAATTGAGTTTTGGTATTAAACGAAAAGGCGAAGCCATAAAGTTGAACACTAAAAGGATTCAAGAAGAGAATCCCATCCTAAAGACTCAAAGTTATTGAACAAATAAAGAATATATTATCAAACCCGGAATGATTTGTACCTTAAAAAAGTGAATTTTTCTTTTTCCATGAAATCTCTACCACCAGTAAATTAGTACCAAAGATACTGGCAAAAAATAACTTCAAAATTAATTTATTGAGGTATGAATTGAATGAAAGATAAAACAAACAAAAAGTGATTGAACAAAAGAAATTGTGAAGAAACCCAACAGAGGGGCAGATCCTTGAAAGTTTGAAATACCATATCCCTAACAATGGGGAGACCAGATGAGTTGATCTAACATCACCTCTTTAATAGCTTTAGCACATCTCCTACCAGATGAAGTGATCCAGTGACAAGAACCTGAATCCAACACAAACTTTGCTGCGTAAACAACTATTTTTTTTTTCCGATCATTTTTCCCTTTTTAATTTTAGAAAAAACTCATAATGAACTGCATGAGATACAATTCTGAAGAACTCAATCAGTCACAAAGTAAAAAAGCTGATCATGAAGAAAGCTGCAGAAATTATGATCAATGAAGAAAGAGAGAATGGAAGAGAAAGGCACTCAGAGTGAGATTTAACTATGCTAATTCAGTGAAATATCAAACCTGTAGTCTAATGGATGGGGATTCACGAACACAATCTCTCAACCATTTTATCGCCAATGGCAACGAAGGCATCACTGCACTGCCACTTAAGTTGTTATCCGAAAGACTTGGGATTGAATCCTCATACAGAGCAGGCAAACCCCGTTCACAGTCTAGCTTAAGATCCTTTTCCAATATAGTATCTGGTTCTCACAAGCAGATGAGATGACAACCATCAAGATTCAAATAAAACAATTAAACGATAAATCATTAGTTAACTAATTATATTAAGCCACCTGTTACAAAAAGAAAGCCCGCATGAATTTAGCATTTAAACTATCAAAAGCATCACAATGTGTTCATCCATAGAAAGTGTCAAAATGTTAATGTGGAATGAAATCATTTAACGAAAAATTGCTTTGCTGCATCATCAAATATAAATATTGTTTCCTAAGGAACCAAGTATAATTGACTTGCCTGTGAGTTGGCACAATTTTTATAGTGATACAAAACCTTGAAGGAGGGTTGTTACGCACGCCAAGCCATTACTTTGCTGCATCATCACACTAGTGCATTTGCTTTTTGAAGTTGTTAGGTGTTTGTTTGGCTCGAAATAAATTGTTGCTATATAACGGAGGAGGTTCCTTCATCTGTCATTTTGAGAGAAGGGTTGATCTTGTGGCAAGCTGGTTTTTTGCTGTTTTGTAGGGCCTTTGGATTCAGAGGAATATTAGGATTGTTAGAGCAATTGAGAAATCCTGGGAAGAGGTGTAATCTGTTGCCAGGTTTTACGCTTCTCCTCGCCTATGAGCATTAGTCTCCAAGAATTTCTGAAATTGTCCATTGTTGCATATACTAGCCCATTATTTTGTGTAGTTCAGTCTGGTTTAGCTCCTTTTGTAGGGTTTTTTTTCCCTTGCCTTTTATCACTTTGTATTCTTCCATTCTTTTTCCTTAATGAAAACTTGATTTTCCATCTAAAAAAATCTTCCAAAGGAAGTCAGTTATTTGTTAATTGGGAGGGAGTCTTGTGTAGGTACATTTGGGGCCCAATTTTGTAGTAACATATCAGATAACATTCTGTTACGTGAGGGCAGGGAATATTTAGGGACTTAGGGTGGGGATCTAAGGGTATTCTAACAAAAAGCGTTTTGCCATAAAAGATTCTGAAAGAGGAAAGTCCAACCTCCGAAGAGAATTCTCTAGTTTGTTTCCATTTTTGTATTAATGCAATCAGTACTGTGAAACCTATACTTCAACATATTTTCCATCCTTACAGCTTAATGGTTTATTTCATTTGAAGAACAAAGAGTTTAGTATTCCCTCCATCAGTAGTACCTAAAATTGGTTATTCATATTGCAAAAGATTGTAACGATTTAATATATTTTATTTCCACAGAAAGAATTCAAAAAATTTCTATTAATCACCTCCATTTTCAAAGAAAATATTTAAGCTGCACCCAGATTGGAATTAAACAAACATTCACCACTTCCATAGAGAATGCATGACAGTCATAACTGCAGCATATAAAAACAGGCAAAGAACTAACATAATATAATCAATTATGAGAACAATAAGAGAATGAATAATACCCTTTCCATGCATAATCTTCTCCCAAAGTCTCTGGAGGTTGAGTTGCCATGACAAGTCCTTACTTATAACATCTGATGAAGTCACTGAATTACCGGAAGAGACTTTGCTATATGTTGACATGGTAGGGACAAAAAGGGCTTTCGAAAAATGGACACCTACAGACAAAAGACCGAAGTCAGAAAAATGGGCTCCAAATCTTAAAACCCTGCAGAAACTGATTTGAAAATTGGAAGGAAGATCAATGAGAGCATGCCTATTAACCCCTTTTCCATTTATAAAGAACAGAGAACACCTTTTATAATATTAAGATTTCAAAATGTGCTGCTGAAAATGAAAATTAATTCAGAACCACCACTGTTAAGCATTTACCAATGAATCAGCGTGCTAAAATTCTAACAGCAGCTTTCCAAAAATCAGCATGACCCTCTCTACTACTCAGCAAGATACCACGCCATAAGAGAGTTAGATCCTCAAATAAAATTTGATTGACCAGAGGGATTAAATTGGCTGCTTCAACTTGCATGGACTCTTTCTCCAACTTGCATGGACTCTTCTCCATTGCGAGTTGAATATCTTAGATAATATCTAAAAGAAGAATCCTCAACTTTCTGTGATCTCCTTCGTGCATTATGCCCAATATTGACCATGAGATGGTAGATATATCATGTTACTTTGCTTCTTTACTGTAATTGTTTCTTATATATTTCTTCTTGTTATTTTCTTCATCTTTCTCCTTTGGAATTTTGTATTTTTAAGCATTAGTCTCTTTTCATTATATCAATGAAAATTTTTGTTTCCTTTTCAAAAACAATTATATAATATATATATAATGAAAACAATAGATGTTTTTTACAAAGATTCCAATCTTGGCCTATGCACCCAAAAGTAGAGGATAATATGGCTTAAGGTACAAACGACCTGTGTGTAAGGGAAGAAAAATCGAATTGTGATTATTGTAGCTATTTGTGGGTTATTTACGTTGAGAAAAGCCAATAAAATTTGAAGACTCAGTTTCCTGTTCCCAAAGTGCTGAAGCAAAATCTTTTGGTACCTAGGTATTTTTATTGGGAAGAATTAAATAATAAAAAGGGCATACAAAAGACAGCCCAAAGCAGAATAAACTATACAAAAAGGCCAAAATCCAAGCCAATTGGAGATGTTTGTAACTTCTTTAGCTAGGTTGGAAGGTTTCCTCTTCTTCCTCTCCTTTACTCTCTTTTTGCAATATATATATACATAATAAAATAAAAAGACAAGGATACAAGCATAATACCTGAGGAAGCACATGTATTCACTAGTCTTGGAAGTAAGATATGTGGGTCTCTCACTTCCATGCAATTGAATAGGAGAATCTACAAACCAAGAAAAATAAAATTGACTGTCTTTTACATCATCCAAATTTAATAGGCTACCCAAATAAATCGAAGTAAGAACTGGAATGGGAGAGATTCATCAGTAATGCTGAAAAGAAAACCTCAAATGCCACAATATAATGTTAATTTTGGAAAATACCTGCTTTGATACCTTTGTGGACTCGGCTTCCTGCTGGACTTTTACAGGGTCATCATTTCCCGAATCTCTGTCCATATTTTTATCCCTAAAACATTGTAACGACTTATGATTGCCCTTCACAACACTACAGAACCAGTTAGCACAAGCCTCCATGCTTTCTGGACTATGAGCACCATCCAAATAGAACACCAAATCTCCACTTGAGTTGTCAGACTGCGTTGTTGAATTAAATGATGATGTATAAAAATCATAAACTATCTGAGCTCTCCCTGAAATATTGGCAGTTGAAAGACCTCTAAGAAATGCAGCTGGTATTTTGGCCCCTTTGAAACCCTGATTTTTGCACAAGACAGAGATAGTCACAAGGTTCAAAATATCTACGTTTTAAAATAAAAATAATAACAATAAAAAGATCAACTTCTCCAGATTGATTAAGGCGCAAAATCCTTTAGTTCCCTAGACAAAATAGTTATCCCATAATACATTATATAATATCATCCAACATTTTGATAAATGGGGGATGCATGTACATGCATGTACATATGACAAGAGAAGCACATGCATCATATGCAACATGCATGCCAACAGGGAGAGGGGAAGAACAGACCAACCAACCTAACACTTCCGGTCCCTATATTCTCCGATTTCCTAAATGCCACAATTAACAATTCAAGAAAGAAACCATCAACAAAAACACCATGAAAAGCATTAAGTAAAATATGAAGATTAGACCAACATTTAGGAACATCCTTTCCAAGTTTCCAGTCCTCTGAAGCCAACATTTACAAAGGGAGACAGCAAGACCAGAATTAACTAACTGATGATCACCAGACATGCCAAGCTTCAATCCATCCAGCTTTTTATGGTCAAGTGGTTCAGCTACCTCTAATGGGATCTGCAATAGGTAAGCATAGGTCAATGTCCAGTGAAGTTCTGTTTTATGAGTCTTCACATATCCCCCAATAAAATGTGCACATTTGCTATTAATACTTTACAATATTGAGGGCTGAATTTATACCACCCCAAGTAGAATTTTAGCCTATCTCTATGAAATTCTCTTCAGCCACGTTTGGCTTTATTTGTTTTCTGGGATAAGAGTTGATTTCATTAAATAAAACTATAAAACAGATACAAAAGTATAAGGGATACCAAAGAGTTACATAAAAGATCTCCAATTGGTATGCATGGAAGATCAAACATAATAACAAAATAACTTGGAGCTCATACATGATACCAACAAAAAGAACCAGAAAGCATAGTAGAATCCAGTAACGTGCTAAAAGAGAATACCACAACTCCGCAAGCATTACCCTAGAGGACTTTCTTCTGGTAAAACCAAAGAAATTTCAATAAGACGCTGATCTCAATGTGCCATTGCTCTACTAATACCAACACACATTGATGCGAGGCTTTTATCACTGTTATACATATATAAAGTAATATGAAGTATGTATATGTGTGTATGTATTGATATAGAAACCCGCTTTTATCACTGTTATAACATGAAAAAAACTCTTAACTACAAGATCCTTAAATCTTTTAAAAGAAAGATCTACAAGTATTTCACTGCTCAATTGCTCCAAAATGTCGTTGAAAAAGAAATCCATTTCATGATTTCATTCAAAGTTCACAAATATTAACATGCAAACTCAAGAAATATGAAGCTGTTTATAAGCCAAAGATTAGCTTGAGTTGCATCTACTCTTCTCGTGGGAAGAAGAAAATTACCATCAACTCGCGTGCCTTCTTCTGGATAACATCCATTGCTTCCGGAAGCTGAGGTACTGTGAATGCAGGAACTTGAGGCTTTACATGGATACAAGATGTGAAGCTGACTCAGAATATGAGTGAAAATCAGGCATGGTGCAAAATATATTTATATTTGTTTCTTTAAAACTCTAATTTTGTATACTCAAAGTAGAAATATTGTAGAGATTGACATATTTACACTCATCTGCTAGAGAAAAATAAGCAACAGTCATGCATAACACTTGGTACAATATTGCTGCATTTTATTCTTCAAAAATGCGATTAAAAAATCAGAGTAGAATACTGCCCTGGGTGGTCATATTTAGAACAAAAAAAAAAAAAAAAAATCATGTTATTGCAATTGCTTACATTGACACTGTACCTTGAGAATTCCAGCCTTGTGCGAAGCAATCATCCCAAGCGAGTTTCCTGGAACATGTGTTACTGTCAAAATCTGGTTTAAGCAACCAACCCTAAATTCACAGGTAATTCATTATTTGTATCATATATAAATGCCCAAACCAGATTTATAGCAATTTGACCATTAATTTGTTACAAGCATCCATACTGCGAGTAATCTCCATCTCGCCACTTGAATGGTTTTCCCGTAAAATGAACATGAAAGTTTAAACCTAGAAAACTGAAGGTAAAAAAACTTAATGACAAGTAAGAAAGATGTGCCTAATGTCTCCATGTGGTCCATCCCAAGCGAAGTGATGCCACAGACTATGGGTTCTTCGATCTGCCAACAACCACTAATTGATCAATCAATTTTTATTAATTTCAAGATTACATAATTACTAGGCTTCAGTATCAAAAACTTTTGGAATGAACCTATTTTAGTAGGCAGAGCATACCACATTTGTTGAATCGTATGTTCCCCCAAGACCAACTTCAATAATTGCAACATCAACCTATTCAGATAAAATGGGTCAATAATTCCATAAAGAAAAATAAGAATAGAAAAAGGAAAAGGAAAACAAGAAGGAAGATAATCATGTAATTTTCCAATCCAAGTTGCTAAAATTGAGCATGTTTAGAAAAAACTAATCCTCAAATTGATAAAGTGTAAAATGTTGTTAACTGGTAGATTCTACAAGTAGATTCTACAAACTACTTGTTCTTTTGTAGGAAAAGAACAAGTAGATTCTACAAAAAATCAGTAGTTGATTCAAAATGAATACAAGTTTAATACTTGATGGGCACGGGTTAAACACTGATTAAGCTCAATAAACAACATGTGTCAAACACTCATGAACATTTAGCAAAGAATTATCAAACACATCTTTACTAGTTGAGAATCAATTTTGGACATATTTACTGTATACAATTTGAAAATTAAAAACTTGTACTTAATAACAAAAGCTAATATTTTTATACATTTTATTACTTTCATTAAAATTTAACTAGAATTAATATTCTACAATTAAAGTGAATCACGTTAAATCAAAGGCAAACTTTCATGAAGAAAATAATCAAGGAGTAACAAAAGGGACCTCCAACCCGTGAAAAGCATAGAACTTTTTAAAGTTAAGAGTCCAAAAAGATATCATCTTAAAAGAGCTCACAGACTTCTCCTCGTCTTTGAAAACACTATGATTTCTCTCTAACTAAAGTATACACACATTCATCAACAAAATACACTTCTGCACCTCTACAGAGAGGCCACAAAAGATCTTACAAGAGAAGACATGACAGATCCACTTTACATCCAGATCTAGCTCAAACCAAGGGCTTCAACAATTTTGTTCCACGGAGAGGTAGAGAAGGTGCTGTGACAAAAAAATATTTTTTGTTCTCTAGACTCCTCTTGCACAAAGAACACCAACACAAACTGAGGGCAGTAGAGGGGATTTGCTTTCTAAAGTAAAGGTACCAAATGAAGAATTCGCTAAGGTACCAAATGAAGACGACTTCGCATTTCTTAGGAACCTAACTATTCCAGAAAGTTTAAGTGAAGTGGGAAGTCAAAAGTAAAGGTATAGGTACCTTTAGTGATTTTCGAGAACAAGGATTTCATTAAAAAAACATAAACACATTTTTCTTCCAGATGTCATGCTTGTCACCCATTTTTTCAACATTGTATAAATGTATGTCACCTATAGGTGTTCTGGGGTTTCCCCTTATTTAATTCATTTGATGAAATGTTACTTATCTAAAAAACCATTGTATAAGTGAATGGAATTGAGTGATTCTATCAATCCTACTCCATGGTCTCTTTCTGAAGGAGCGAACTTCTTAAGGAGATGGACCAGACTGAGGCCTCTTGGTTCCACATATCACACATTCTACAGTCGCTGTTGGCTGAAAAGTCTATTAAGTTCTGTCTGCAACCCGCTGAACATGCCTCTGCCACTCCAACAACCAAAACCAAGATTTACTATCATTCTTAATGACAATAGAGGAGAAATGTACAACTTGGAAGGCACGAAACAATCGACTCTTTGATGATAAGGGAAGCACTTTTGATAGTTACTTTGGAGTTTGAACATATTATCTTTCTTGCTATGACTTGGTGTAAATGAACCACTTTTCCACTCTTATAATCTTTTATCTCTTTTGACCAATTGAAGAAATATCATGTAACTCCTTTGGTCACGGGCACAAGCTCTTCTTTTGTAATTTCATACATCGATGAAATTTGTTCTTATTAAAAAAAATAATAATACAATAATAGTGGTGTAAATGCCACTAGCCTTGTTTATAACTTTTCTTTATTTTATTAAAGAACATATATATATTATATATAGATAGATAGAGAGAGAGAGAGAGAGAGAGAAACAGTAACAATAATGAAGATAAAAAATAAGAAAAAAAGCCTAAGTATAAAAAGATAGTAAGATTTTTACTGCCA
This sequence comes from Citrullus mucosospermus, assembly GCA_030954485.1. Taxonomy (NCBI): domain Eukaryota; kingdom Viridiplantae; phylum Streptophyta; class Magnoliopsida; order Cucurbitales; family Cucurbitaceae; genus Citrullus; species Citrullus mucosospermus. The sequence goes on from CM062064.1 coordinate 28,472,203, forward strand.
AAAAATAATAATGTTTGTCCATATGAAGAAATAAGAGATTTCCCTCTCCTTGCTGCCAAAGAACGATGGAAAAAGGCTAGGCGTGCCCAAATTAAAAATAAATAAATAAATAAATATTGGACATAATTTGGTGTGTCTAGACATATTTGTGTCTGACATGTGTTTGGCACAGACACTTTGCCTAAAAGACAGAGTGTCACCGCTTTATAATTAACTTCAGGATATCCTTCTTGGTAAAGCATTACTTCAGATGTATCTAAAAACTTTTTACACATGGCATTGTATCCTAAATACTTACCATGAACTAAAACAAAATTTTAGCACAAGAGTTATTGAAGTTTATATATACTTATTCACACATCAAAGTATTGATGATGATAGAAGGAGAAGAAGAAATGGACATCAAAGATGGAAGATCACTAGATGTTGCATTGAAGAAGAAGAGGAAGATGACTTTTTTTGTAAAATGTTAATGATTTCAAATTCATACATAACTACGGATGATCTATTTATGAACATCCTTGTCATAACTTTTCTAACCTGGCTCCAACAAAGATAGAAAATATAATAAAATCCCACCTGAGAAAGACTAAATCAACGAGTCGACCACCTTTAGAAAATAAGGCTTTCTTCCAAGACAAAGAAAATTCTCGCTAGACAACATTTGGGCATATTATTTTCTGGGAGGACAAAGCTAAAAGGTTCGAAGAACCCTGTTTAAGCTAGCAGAGGGCTACTTTCCTGCCATCTCTACTATTTCAACATTCATAAGAAAATATTGGAAAGAAATAGAGAGGCTAGAAACAGAAAATTGTGAATTGTACGTAAGGATATGGATTGCTATCACATTCAAAGTCCATGCCATTGAGGATGTTCAATTCTTGCACAAATGGTAAGTTCTTGCTGAAAAAGAACTAGGGAGTTTGGCAATCATCGCAACCACCCCTAACTGTTTAAATACGAGCTATATTAACTGAAACTAAAGTGATTTACCTCTTCTTCTATGAATATTTTAAAAGCCAACAGTGTTAGGAACTGAAATAGTGCAGGCATTGGCAGATGATCTGTAACATTTTCCTGCAAATTAACATCCAAAATCACAAAATTGAAGGCTGTAGTTTGCAAGCTGGTGGAAGAGAAAAATTATGCACGTACACATTGTAGAATTGTAATTTGTACCCTTGACTTTTTTATTTCTTTTCATCTATGAATGGAAAGTTTGTTTCTTGTCAAAAAATAATGAAAAAACCACTAGAAATAACTGTGCCATGTGAGGACAGAAAATAAAATATTTGAAGCTCAAGCTAGAACATCAGCCATTATGAAATAAAATGTCAATTTATAATTCACACATGATTCAACTGAATTATTGAACTATTCAAATATTGGAGTTTTCACAAACTCGGTTACCAACTAACTCCAACGCACTCCTAAATTTAAAAAGATTGGTATGTGTATATCTTCACTCCCAAGTGAGTCATTGACTGACTCGTCAGTTCCATATAAACCCAACGATTTAGCTGAATCTAATCTTTATGTTTTTGTATTGGAAACATCATCAAAAAATTTCATCAATAAGCTAGGAGGATACAAGAGATTATGTACTGGACCAACTGTATGTGGGTATTTACCAAGGTGGGTAAGTTGTGGTATTGCATACGTAAATAGTATTGTCATTTGATATTTTGCCATGCAGATCTACGGTTGACTAAACCATCAGGACATGCAAATGACGTATACACTAGTTCTTATAAATCATGACTGCGTGGGCATACAGATGGGAAATATTTTTCTGCTCTTGGAGGAAAAAGAAAAAAGAGGGGAAAAAAGCTTAGCTAGATCCTGCATCTAATGGCTTTCAAAGAGACTCAAATTGAAGTAAGGAATAACAACAATACCTTCAATCGTGTCCAGCAGGCCCAGAAGTACTGCAGAAATTTATCCTCTGATATATCCAATCTGATCATTCCATTCAAAGTGAGATTGTAAAAATAAAGCAAGAAACACAACTTGAACAAAGTTAATGAAGCATGAATATAACAATTAAACATAGAGCTTCTTAGTAATTTATCTGTGTTCATGTGTACATGATATCTGTGTATGATGTTTGTGTTTTATAATAGAAAGAGAGGGATGGGTAAGATCAGCCACATTTTTTCCAAATACCAACATATATATTTCAACACTAACCCATTTACGCGAAATCTTTCTCGCACATCAATAAGATGAGGGGAAGTGAAGAGTCCAGTTCGAAGACCACATTCACGTAAAATTGCTTCACAAAAGGTGCATGTGGAACCCTGAATTCATACAGATGAGATGAAGATGAAAAGAAGATCAAATAACATTGCAATATTGAGGTCATGCTTATTCTTTAACCAGGTTTTGAGGTTATATTTTCTGATCAGCAAGATATGAATGATGGACCAAACTTTTTTATTTTACTTTGGATAGCCATTAGACCATCACAAGAAAGTTATCTTTTGGTCTACAAATTTTCTCTGCATTCATTTTTAGTTCACCCCATTATTCAACAATATGTCAAAAATCGTTGGAAGAAAACTAGCCAACTTATTCATTGTATTGTTAAGAGAAAAGTTCGAACGTGAAATGAATGGTGGATAACATGTAACTAGATACTTCTCGTTGATATAGTCAAAAGTTAACAACAAAATTTAATGTCTCAGGAGGAGTTCACAAAAAAACACCCCAAGCTTTGAGGAGAATTTTCTGTGAAGCATATATTTTGAATATTATATTACCAAAATCCAACCCTCTAGCTTTAGAGGACTACAAAAAAAAATGTAAAAGTTCAAAGTCCTTCACTCCTCCTGATAAGCGTACTCCAACATAAGTCTAATTCAATGTGAACATGATTACATCAATAAAAACAATAACAAATTCACCTCCTTAATATCCTTCTTTTCCTTATAGAAAGTCCATAGTGAAGCCATCGCAATAGACACCTTATTCCAGTCAAAGCTAAAAAATAACCCTCTTGATTTCCTTCAAACTAAAAGGAATCTCCAACCTCTTGTTTTTGAACTTTTATGCTTTGAAAATCCAACCCTCTTGTTTTTGAACTGTTACGCTTCGAAAATCCATCCACTTCATCATTCTTTACATCAAACATTAGTCATTTCATAGTGGTGTTTTCTCTCTCCCTTGTAACTTGTTTAATGACTCCACTCAACTCCCCCACACCTAAAACCATCACAAATCCAATTGTTCATCTCTTTCCGCTTCCCTCTACACCATCCAAAGACTCTGTGCATTCTAAATCCTATTGCTACATCAACAATTGTGCCACCCCTTTAGCAAGCACCACAATGGTCCTTTATGAGGTAGTAACGTTTTATACCTCCCACCATACTTCCCAATCAAGACTCAACTTATTAAATGAAGGAAAAGATACCTTTATTTACCTAGGTTTTGAGTCTAGTTTCCATTTGGTCCCTAGTTTCCAAACATTTTTACCCCTAAATTTTGAGTATAATTTCCATTTAGTCCCTAGGTTTCAAAATGTTACATTTTACCCTTGAATTTCGGGTTTTTTTTTTATTTGGCCCCCAAAATTCAAGATTTGTACTTTTACCTTTGATTTTTGACTGTATACTAACTTTAGGTCCTAAGTGTTGATGTATATTAATCATTTAAAAGAACTAATTGTTTTAAATTAATTAACTAAACGTTAATGTCAAAGACCAAAAGTGAGTATTAATGAAAACTTGAGGGTAAAAGTGTAAAACGTTGAAGCCTAGAGACCAAATGAAAATTAGACTCAAAATTTTAAGGGTAAAAATGTAACATTCTGAAACTTAGGAGCTAAATGAAAATTAGACTCAAGATTCAAAGGTAATAGTGTTCAAATCTATGGACCAAAAAGAAACTAGACTCAAAGCCTAGGGACCAAAAGAGTCATTTTATTTTCCCCTTAAATTGACTAGAAATTGATACAAAATGCTCAAAGAAGTAAAACAAGGTAGCAGCACCTACCTATTTGGAAACTATTCACTCCTTAGCCTCATGTTATTTTTTTATACACTCTTACTCTCTTTCCCCTTATGAGACCTATAGGTACATTATGCTATTGAAAGACTTTACACTAGAAATTGAAATTGAGATTAAAATTAAAAATTAAATAAAGAAAGAAAGAAAGAAAAAAAATCGTCATGTTGTTAATCTCAACATACACTACTTCACTCCTTCCTTATCTTGTTCGGATAGCTCACTCCACTTTGAGCACAAGAAAAACACACGAGAGGCTTATTGTTTCCAATCATCTCTCTTTCTTTCCTTTTTTAGTTGGCTCCTTTGGTTAGATTTTTCATTCATCTTTGATGATTTTTTTTTTCTTTCGATATTTGTAAGTGTCTAGGTTAGTTTGTGCATACCTTGACTACTCTCACAAGACAACCCGCTTGACCCCTTCAATATTTGGTGCCAAGAAAACTCGTAAGATATTGAATCTTAAGTAGATAGTTATCATGTATTAAACTCATTCCCTCTAAGTCATTTGTTAGATCAATGGCCTTAGTAACTACTAAGGCCACCCACGATGGTTATCTTTTTATTTAAATTTTGTTTTTCATTCATTTATAAAATTTTAAATACCTTTAAATTGAAATAAGTATACAACGTAAAATCATATTTGATTGAGACACAAAGAGGTTATGAAATAAAAGATACTCCAATGATCTTATAAACTAGGTGTTTTTCCTCAACTTCAATATATATAAGCAATGTTAAAGATATTCAATAGAATACCTTCCCCTTAGTTCCAGCCACGTGAATAATTTTGAGTTTCTTTACACATTCTTCTATGTCTAGAATCTGCAAAAGAAACATAAGCACTGTGATTTAATCAAGTACTATGAGGCAAACTCAAATTATCATTTCCACCCTTCTCTATTGCGACAATAGTAAAATATTTAAGAAGAGCAACCAAACTAAATAATTGACCCAAATAAATTTTTATCTCATATTCACAATATCAGATCAGCAATGTCGAAACATTTTCTTTCATGATTTCTTCATTAGGGACGGACTGCAGAAGTGTTACCTCAATGTACTTTCTCATCCTCTTTAATTTCTCCTCGTTACGGATTACAGGAACCATTTCTCCACGTCTTTTCTGTGTTATCAAGGAGGAAAGTGCTTCCATAGCAGATTCATAGGAAGACGATTGAGGCAAATTGTTTATCATTTTTCTTCCAAGGTTAAGCCTCTCTACCTTTCTGAAACCTATCACATCAGTAAAAACAAATAAGATTTTCACAATCTCAAACTCAATAATCAAAAAGAACTGCAAGCGTCAGGGAGGCAAGACACACAGTACATTAAGAAAATAGTAACTTACGATAGGAGAAGAAAAGTGAAGTAGTTTGAAGTAGGAGAGAAAAGGAAAAACCAAAGAAATGAAAGCTTTACCAAAGGGATTGTTAGGCTTTGTTTAAAGAAAGATAAGCAGGGGGGAAAACTTCAAGCGTGTACTAACGCTCTAATGAATAGATGGCTTTCTAAACTCAATATCTAGAGAATGAAAAGGTGTGAACTATGAGGAGCAACTTCGGAGCACTATCCAATAATAATTCTAGAGATAAGTGATATCAAGTGGGATGTATCTAATGCTTTCAAATTCTAAACACGGCCATTAGCTATCAATCAATATTCATAACATTAAGAACAAGGGGGAGCGATGTATGTTTTTAAGCTAGATTAGAAAGTAAAATCAGTCAACACAAGACAAAGCATCGAGAGATAGGGATAAGAACCCAGCGGTTCCATTTCAATCAATTTCTTCCCAGTGAGTAGAAAAACAAGATAATGAGGCTAACATTGCAAACACAAAATCACAGAAAGAAGTGGCAGAGTGAGAAAAAAAAAAGGTAAGAGGTATACGTAGAGAAACAGAGAAATGCAAAAATCTGGTGTGAGGGCCTGGAGTTGAGATTGAGGAGACTAGAAGAGAGAAGCCGCCATGCGCAAGTATCTGAATCTGGGTGAGCAATGAGAATAGAATAGAATTATAGAAAATGTCCGTGCTTTATGGCCGTTGAAACTGGTGTCAAAAGATGAAATTCCATATCTCAATTCTCACCGCTGTTTTTTCATTTTTCTTCTGCATTTTTTTTTCTTAGTTAAATTCTATGAAATATCATTAAACTTTGGAATCTGTGTTCAAAATATCCTCAACTTTCAAAAGTTTCACAAATATATTTAAACTATAAAAATAGTTCAAAAATACCACTGTCATCCAAACCTAATGATAAGAGTATTTTTTCATATTTTTTTAAGTTTAAAGAGTATTTTTTAAACTTTAAAATTTTTGGTAGTATTTTTTACACAAACTTCAAAGACATTTTTATAATTTAACCTTTTTTTTAATTACAAACAGGTGGATATCAAAATTTGAACCTCCAAATTTTAAATATATATTAAAGTCGAGTGTATATCAATTGTACAATAAGTATAACTAATATATACTAAACATAAAGTATGTAAGTTACTAGATTGATATACCAAATTAATGTAAAATTAAAATAAAAAATAACAGATATACTAATTCTTTTTGCTATATCTAATTTATAAACTTTAAAAAATAATCACTAGATTTATAAAATTAAAAATGCATTTTGCTACCCTAGATACTACACTCAGAATTTTACAATAAGTTAATAAATTTTAGGTTAAAATATTATTTTGATCTCTATATTTAAATTTGATTCATATTTTTTAGAATTTTCAAAATTAATTTTGAACGACTAAATTCAAAATTTATTGAAAGTATAAATATTAAAATTAGACACTTGAAAATACATAAACTAAAGTTCAACCTCTTTGAAACATGAATATTTCTATATATATGAAGCAGGCACAATTTTTTAAAAAAATAATAATTAAAAAAAAAAAAAAAAGATACTGAACAGCTTGAGCAATCATTTAGGTTACGAACTATAAGGCTTAGAGTATAATCCACACAACCTGGAGATGCAAATCAATGTCAAAGTAAAATATTCCTTTTTTTTATCTTAATAATTTATAAAGCTTTTACAACAAGCAAAGAATGATCAAAACAGTGAAACAGACAGCTCATTCTGGTGCATCTACAAGCACTTATGCTACCCTTCATATTCACAATCCAACACTTCAAACTTTAAATTTTGAAACTCACAATAAATCTCACACTATATGAATCATGGAAGTAAACCTTTCTTTCCAGCAGACCAAAAGGAAAAAAAGACTATACAATAAAAGAACTAAAAGGAAAAAAGATTGAGAAGATCTTTGATCTCACAAGATGCAGTATAAAAAATGTGCAAATGAGTGCACGTTGCAGGATTGATGCTAAGATTATTGTCACTTATTGATTGTTGGATTAACTGTCTCGAAAGCTTGTACGAGCAACTCGACTTTTCGCTTACGAGCAGGAGTGAGTTTGGCCACGGCCTGCTGAAGTGCGTAATCAAGCATCCATTCCTCTGCATTCTTTCTATCTTCTGTGTCTTGATGCCTCAGTTGAACTTTTTCTGATTGTGCATCTTGCACTAAAGGCAAAAAATTTGGTTTTCTTGGGTTGAATTTCTTTACTTTCTCCATTGCTTTGACAAATCTCTTCAAAAGAATCACTTTTTTCAGATTGCTCCAATTCTTTAGAACTTGCTGATTCTGTTTGCTTCCCAACTTTGGCCCCTTTTCATCCTCCTGGCTGTTTGTATCGACTGACTTTGCTGATCCTTCTTCAATGTTAGAATCAGTAGTATTGTATGCTTCTCCTATTCTGTTTGTTATCTCGGAAGCATCTCGTTTCTCTTCTAGCAATAATGATTCGTCTCTAATCAAGTTGGCGGAGCACGATTGATCGTGGGGTGAGATACTGTTTTCTGGAAGAGGAATTTCGTCAATTGCTTCATTTACAAGCTTTACAGCTTCAATGCATTGGAGTTCTACATCTGGGTCATTCACAAACCTGTCTTCCATTTTCATATTTTGTTTTCTTGAAGAAAATTCCTTTTCATCTCTGCCAGTCTCCTCACTGACAAGAGGCTTCAAACCATCTTCAGCATCAATGCTTGAAGCCATGTGCTTGTATATCAAGAACCACATGCTTGAATTTTTCTTTTCCTCAAACCGTGTTTCATTTGCTTCACCAATGCTAGAAGTAGTATTGATTTGCTCAGGAGGAACAGATTTTGCTTGAGCTGTCCGACTTCTATCGAATATAGCTGCCCTAGTTTTTTCTAGTAGTTCATAGGCTGAGGTGGAACTTTCAAAATTATTGACTTCAGTTGATTTCTCGTGTTCTTCGGAAGTGAGGCTTCTAGCTGCTGCTGATGTCTCCAGTTCTTCTGAAGAAAGGCTTTTGGATGTATCAGATACTCCATCAGTTACACTGATCGAACTATCATTTTTGCATAGTTTTTGATCAGGCTCCAGATCTTCATTATGCAGTAGTTCAGTGTTCAAACGTGAAATTACCCTTTTAGAAATCTTTAGAAGTTTTCCATTCACTGAAACTTCTTGATAGCTAGTGTCTTTTGGCATCTTGGAGGTCTCACTGTCCAAGATGGCATCTTTGACCTCTGGCGAGCATATATCAACCGACTCGGGATAGGATCCTTTCACAGAGACCTCTTTTTCTACTGCAATGTCCCCTACTGTCCACCCTCTACCAGTAGTTTCATGAACACCTTGATCTTGTTCTGCTTTCTCAATATGTTCTAAGTTTGCTTCATTTTTATTAGAGAATGTCATTGAATTCCCATTTTCGACCTTGGCAAAATTGTTTGCCTGGCCTGCAGACACTTTGACAATATTCTTCATGTTCAAAAGTTTACCAAGAAAGTTATTATCACTAGCATCTTGACTTCCACTTTCTTTATCAGTTCCATCAGAAGCTACTTCGGTCTTGATGTGAGCCTCAACTCCAGGCACTGGAAGAACTGTCTCAAAAGCTTCAACAAGCAGAGAAACTCTCTTCTTCTGAGCTGGTTGTAATTTTGAAATAACCTGTTGTAATGCATAATCAAGCATCCATTCCTCACTGTTTTTCCTTTCCTCTGTCGTTTGACGTTGAAGATGAACCTTCTCTCCTTCTGGGTCAGGCTTGAGAGGTAGATAACGTGGCTTCTGTGGGTTGATCTTTTTCACTTTCTCCAAAGCCTTAACAAATCTCTTGAGAAGGATTAACTTTTTCAGGTTACTCCATCTCTTAGGTACTGACTGATTCCTGTTCTCAATTGGTATTGTTTTCTTTTCTTCCATAGATGTTGTATTCTCAACAGTAGTTTGCCTTTCTTCTGCATCTTGTGCAGGATCCTCTCCTGCAGAACGAGTACTGGAAGAAGACATTAACAAGCTTGATCCTCTAACTTCAGCCGGAATACTTCCTGACAGCTTCTCTTCTGAATTCTCGTCACGAGGTAGAGACAATTGTTCTTGAATCTCTGGGAGAAGGATTCTATCAAAAGCTTCTTGCACTAGCTTAACAGCTTCGGTCTTGAAGAGCTCAAGTTTCCTATAGGCTGCTGCATCAGGAAACGCATCTGCTCTTTCCTGATCAACATTGGAGACAAGCTTAAAGGAGTTGGAGTTGGTATCTACAAGCAATTTGTTGTCAACTTCCTTTGACCTTTCCTTCACCTGAAGAATAGGTAGCTCATTATCAACATTGCCAGAGTCACTGTCCACTACATTCTTATATACCAACTGCCACATTCTGATGTACTTTGGATTTATCTCCTGCACTTCTGCTGTAAAATTTAAGCTGATACTAGAGCTGGAGCTTGTGCGCGATAGACCATCAATTTCCACTGCCAAATCTTCCTTTAGCTTTTCATCAGCTTCCCTCTGATGTTCCATTTGCTTATAACCAAAAGCAGAAGGCCCCAAACTGTCCTTCAAGTTGCATTCACCTGTATCAAATTCACATTTGCCTTTCGTTTCAATATCCCTAAGAACACTAGGATCAGATTCTTCCTCTGCAGCAGATACTGACATGTCTGTGTTCATCATCTCATTAGCTACTGATCTTTCTCTGTTGTTCATTTTGCTTGCTCGAATACCTTTCTTCCTATTTCCAGATTGTTTGGCTTGAAAAGGCGGTTCACTCTCACTCTTGTTCTTGTTAGCTCTCGAAGCACGTTTCCTGATGGACTTGAAACGCTTCAATGAAGGGGCATTTCCATGAGAATGACCATGGAGGGAACAATAACTATACGGACAAATCTTCTTTCCTGCAAGTTTTTCAGATTCTTTCTCTTCTCCTGGTTGAAGCTCAATGTTATCAGGAAACTTAGAACCCTTGAGGGCCGAAGAACAAGTGGCCTTTTCAACACACGATTCTGGATGTAGCTCAGATATTTCCATATTGGAACATTTCTTGGATTTGGAAGCAGCCAATTTCGCTAACTTCCTCACAGGTTTCAGTGATGGCTTTCTAGTTAACATTATCCCCGAGATCATCGAATTTGATTTTGAATAAACTGAAGAAACATCCCTAATTTTTTGCCCATTATTCTGATTTTCCAATTTAGATTTGTGGGAACTTACTGGAAATTGCAATTCTCGCACGTCGGAAGATTTTCTGATCAATGTTCTTTTGAATCTAGAACTCGACATTCTCGTCGAAGTTCTCGAAGGCTTTGAACCAGATCGATTTGCCAGTGATTTCTGTTCCAACCAGTAGATTTAAAAATCTTACTACAATATCCAATACTACCAATCACAATTACTTGAGAAACAAGAATTCGAAATCTGAGACAGACCTGGTACAAATTCCTTCTCGCTTCTGAGCTGGAAGTGGTCTTCATGAAATTTGGGGACGAATCTAAAATTGAACTCGGAGTAGACTCATCAGAGCTTGATGAAGAAGAAGACGAAGAAGAAGAAGAAGAAGAAGAAGACGAAATAACACCCAAACGAAACTCAGATTTCTCTTTCCTTGCCGCTGATTTCTTCAAGCTCGAGATTCCATCTTCATTTCTACAATCTTCTTCTGATTGCAAGTGATGATGAGAATCCAGGTCCACCATTATCTCTAAATCTGGAAGAACAGAATCAGAAATCTGAACGGGTGAGGAATTTTGATCTTGAAAGGAAAGTAATAATTTTGTGTTTGAAAATTAAGAAGAGGGTTTTGATCTGATTGGGTGAAGAATGAATGGGAAATTGAGAGTTCGTGGATGAGAAAATATGGAAGCAAGAAATTGGAAGTCAGATTTGAATGTGAATAAAGAAAATGGTTTCCCTTTCAGTATTTTGTAATTTGGTTGACCAGACTCTCACAATGTTGACCAAAAAAAAAAAAAATTCAAAGTTATTTTTAAATATATATATATTTGTGATGGAACTACATTCCTTGCTTTGAAACCTATCAAAACATCTTTTGTGTATATTTCTTTTGAAGTTTGACTATGGAAAGTGTTGTGGAAAATCCTAAATTTAGTTGGATGAGTCAACATTTTTTTCTTTTGTTAGCCATGCTTGTGGTAAGTGGAAAATTGTGTGCATAATACAAATAAGTTTATATGCAAAATTAATAACAATCATAATACTATTGTTATATCCTTTTAAGTATTATTCAAATTTGTCGCTCGATTCATTCAACTTAAATGGTAATGATTTAGATTGAGGCTAAATATCAACATTTTAAATGAAAATAATTATATATTGCAAAATTGGAATAATATATAAATACAAATATTGAAAATTTTAAATTCCAATTAAAAATAATATAGAAATATTTCTATTGAAATGTTAAAAATGTGAAACATGAAATAGAAACGTTATCAATCAACAACTACGATATAAGTTATCAAATTAGTGATGATTTTTTTAGTACAACAACAACTACTACTATGGGTTGGGGATCAAATATTCGACCTCTAGGGAGGAAAGTAATGTTAATTATCGATGAGCTAAGCTCACTTTAGCGAGGAGATATTGAGAATGCTACATTGAAAAGAAGAAGAAACATCACCATCTTTATAATAAGATACATGAGTTTCTCATTTCATTACTAATTAATTATAGAAAAAAATAAAAATAGTTATGGTCCCTAGATTTTGAAATTAGTTTTCATAGTTTAGTCCCTAAGTTTAAAAATGTTATACTTTTAGAATATAGTTTTGAGTTTGGTTTCAATTTAGTCTCTAGATTTCAAAATGATATAATTTGACCCTTGTGACTTGAGTTTTATTTCAATTTGGTCCTAAGGCTTCAACATTTACACTTTTAATCTTGATTTTTTCACTAAATACTCACTTTAAGCCTTTAGTGATACTGTTTATTAATTAATTAAATCTTACTATTTTTCATAACTATTAAATTTAAAATTTAACTTCATAATTATTTTAAATTAACTAATGAACATTAACATCGATAACTTAGAAACAAAACTTAAATCTCAAGAGTAAAATTATAACATACTGAAGCTTACAGACTTAATTGAAATCAAAATTAAAACTTAAAGACTAAAAGTGTAATGTTTTAAAATTTTAAGAACCAAATGGAAACTAAATCCAAAAGCCGAAACTAAACATGTATGTTTCCCTCAATTTTAATATTAAACCTCATATTTATTTATTTTTAATTTTTTTTTTAAGAAAAGAAGTAAAGTAAAATAAACCCAACTATAAATTAAAATAGAATAATCTCACGGGTTGCCAAAGAATTTCAAATGGAAAAACTTGCAAAATAAGATGAGATAACGAAAATTAGGGAGGGGGCAGGGCCATGACAAAAGAAAAAAAGCAACCCGTCAAAAGAAAAGGGTAGTTTGGGAATGGAAAATTTCAAAAGAAAAACAATAGCCTATTTGAAAGAAGCAAGATCCTTTTTTTTTTTTTTTTTCAAGTCAACGGATCAAAAAAGAAAATCAACACTAGCCTTTATTTCCTCCCATTTGATCTATATATTTAGCCTCCTTCAAGCTCGGAAGAGAAGAAAAAAAAAATATATATATATACACACATTTTATAGATCCAATGTCAAATGAGACGAAACCTAAAGTGTGTGTTGTATTGGTGACATCCATGGATACTTCATCAAGCTTGAGAAGCTATGGCGAAATCTCGAGTTGGCAATTGGGGCCTCTAAGTTTGCCTCCACGATCGTCATCTTCTTGGGAGATTGCTACGATAGAGGGTTGAATTCTCGTGAAGTGATTCAGTTCTTGGTCTCACTGTCTTTCAGGTACTAAAAAGATTATATGACTTTTTGCCCTTAAAGTTTGGAATACACTTGCATTCTAAAAAACGGTCAAAACTACCATCACCGTTAGCAAAACAAACAAAAAATGATGTGAATGGTTAAAAATTCAAAATCATACTAGTCGTTATAGATGCAACCTAGATGTTACGTATAAGCCACACGTATAGGTGTGATGAAGGTATTTTTGAAACAACAAATTTTAATCAAAGATAACTTTAGACAAATTAAGACTCTAACTAAACTAGCCACATTTATACAAGCTAGTATGATTTTGAATTTTTAACGATCTACGTCATTTTTCCTTTATTTTGCTAATGGTGAGGGTACTTTTGAATCATTTTTAAAACTTCAAGGGGTATTTTTAAAATTTTTCAAACTTAAAAGGATATTTTTTACACAAAACTCAGAGTTGAGGGGTATGTTTTCATATATAATTTAGCCTTTTTTTTTTCCTCGCATTTTATGTAAGAATTGAAAAATTACTTCTTAAAAGAAGAAAAACGTTAAAACATAAAAATTTGTCTCACTTTGGAAGGTATTGTAACACCCTATCCCAGAACCTAGGTATTCAAGATGGCTAGTAAGGATAAAAGTATGTGGAGTAACGGAATTTCAAAACGAAAAAGTTAAGTTTGTGGAATTGCTGAATTATAACCAAGAAATTCTATGCGTTGAGATGAATGGTATTAGGAAAAGAGTTGATGTCTTACTAAGGGTGAGGGACTGAAGATTTAGCTGGGAAACAGTTAAAGTTAGATGTATCTTTGGAAGTCAGGTTGACGCATAGATGGTTAAGCTTTAACGCATGTTATTTGATATTGAAGTTTGGAAAAGGGACACAAGATTAGGAAATGAGGAAATCGCATGGCTCACACTTAATCTTGGAAATTAATAAGTTATGAGAATGGTTTTGGAGGGCGTTAAGCTATAAAGAAAAGTGAAGCCGAAGAACCTCAAGGCGTGAGTAGCATGCGTTGAAGGATTATTATGCGTTAGTAAGGACCTTAGTGTTGGTAAGAAGTCTTCGGGTATATTGTAGCAAACGCAGAAAAAGTCATTTAAATGTTCCTAGGTAACTATGGTTGAGGAGTTTATGCGTTGAAGATGGCTAACAGCTATGCGTTGAGGAGTTTATGCGTTGAGGGTGGCTATTAGCTATGCGTCGAGGAGCTTATGTGTTGAGGTGGTTACCGTAGGTTGTTAAGGTTATACGTTGAGGAGCTTAACTCCATGATAAATGGAAATGTAACATCGATCTCGGGTAAACGCATAGGAAGAAGTTAAGGAAGGAAATGTAGCTTTGGCGAAGGTAGGACGAATAAGCAAGAAGGTATAAAGTTAAGTCATGAAGTGTTGGAAAGAGATCTAAGTCTCAGGAAGGAAGGATAAACGCATAAGGAGAAACCGGGGGAAGAATACTTCAGCAAACTGTGTAACGCATAGACTTCTATTGAGGGATATTCTCAAGTGTTGGATAACGTAGAAGGTTGGGGAAGTAAGCTTAAAGACTGGAGTAGGAGGTGGACGCATATTAATCTATCATAAGAGAAATAGTTTTAAGTGCAAGGAAAATGGTTAAAGGAATAACCTTGGGATATAACTTAAGGACGCATATAGGGATAATCAAGGAATCTTCAAGGAGGATGGTCATGGACGCAGGATGAAGTAAAGGTAAACGCAAGAGGACAAACGCATAGAGGAAGAACTTGAGTTGGATTTGGTTGTCAAGGGTAAACCACATTGTCAGAAGGGTGATTGTACAAGAGAAGAATTTGTAGCTAAGAATGGACATAAGGAAAGAGAGTTGGACGCATGATAGTATACGGTTAAGGCAGACGCATGGTATTATGTGGTAAGGTAAAACACATAGTAGTATGCGTTTAAGACTTAAACGCCTAGTTGAATGTGGTAGAGAAATTGGGTTAAAGGTAGTAAAGCTGAGAGTAAGAAAAGGGAGTAAATAAGCTAAAATCTGGAAGAAGATTATATGAACGCATAGGGAACACTAGGTTGAATGAATAGTTTGTATATTGGATTATGATAGACGCATAAGATAAGCTTATAAAGGCTAGGTGGCTTCATATAGATTTGATATCTTATCAGTAGGAGGTGTTAGAAGACATGTTAAGTGTTTCATGCAAGGTGACGCTTGGATTAATGCATGGTTAGTTAGGCATGCAGCGTGACATGTGACAAACAAGTGGCAAAAAGAGAGGAGAAATGGGATGGCAAGCCCTCTATAAATAGGACCTTGAGGGAAAAGTAGTGGCTGATGATTCTAAAGTAAGAATTCTTGGGAGAAAGGGGAGAAAGAAGGCAGAAAGGAGGAATCATTGTGTCTGTAGTAGAGGTCTGCGGCCAAGAGAGAAGGTATTCTTGACAACTTAGCCATCTGGTGTTAAAAAAGTTGTCTGGCGTCGAAGGGGGCCAGTCTTGCGTTTAAGACGAATTCCACGTTCAAGGTGAACGCTGCGTCCAAAGATACTCTGCGTTCAAGATTGGACCTTGCATCCAAGAGAGGTCGACGCATCAAATAGGGAAACAAGAAAAGTTATTCACTCTGCGTTGGCTGTTAAACCTTGCGTCCAACTGAGTTGCCAGAGAGGGGAAACAGATACCTTGCGGTTTAAAGGCTCAAGCCTTGCGTTCAAGGAGCTCGGAAAAACAGAATTTGAAGGGAAAAGAGGAAATTTCTTAAGCGATTTGTGAGTGACTCTTTTCTTTCTTTAAAAATGAAATTTATTGAAAATATTTAGTTCGGTGTTCTTATGAGATATAGTTTTGAGATGACTGTCTTCTTGAAAAGCATAATGTTTGATTATATTGTTCACAAGGCATGTTTTATCTGATTTTCTATACGATGTTGAAAGGCATGTTGCGAGATGTTCTTTATCAAGAAATATTCTGTTTTCCATGAAAGGTTTCCTATAAACTATTTATACTGGTTTCTAAAGTGTTTTAGAGGAGGCTCAATGTTTAAAGGGATGTGAGTTTCCCCGGGACCCAGTACTGAGGGACATGGAGAAGGTACTTGGGCAACCCGCCATATTCCTATGTGCACATAGAGGTTGATTTGGCTGGTGCGTCGAGTTTTGCTCCGTATCGAGCCAGGGTTAATTTCGACGTTGGGTGTGTTGAGTCTTGCTCCACCCCAACTAAGGTTGTTTTCGATGTTGAGAGCGTTGAGTCTTGCTCCGCCTCAACTAAGGGAAAAGATTAAGAAACCAAATGTGTTTTCTGTCTAATTATTCTAAAACGATTCTATATAATTTGGAACGGATTCATGTGATTTGATAGAGTTATTAGAAAATATGTTTCTGCTGAATTGTTATATTTAAATCCTTGTTTATGTGTAATAGATTTAACATGCCTATTTTCGAACAAAGTTAGTTTTTCAAAAACTAGTCACTCACGAGGCTTTAGCTCACCTTTTTCTATGTTTTTTCTAATTTTCCAGGTAGCAAGCGAGTTCGGGATGCTTTACCTACACAAGAACCTCGTCTTAGCCGTCTTTGGTGATAGTGGTTGGACAGTGAACCTTACAGAGGAGTCAAAGTTGCTGTCTTCATTTTATGGTTTTTTTTTTTTTTTTTTTTATATGTGATAATATTTATATCCATTTTTATTTGTCCTAAACTTTTTAATGTAATAATAAAGTGTATTGAATATACATCTCATTTATAAGAATGCATTTTTATCTGTATTTATACTGTACACTTTTTTTATTTTATTATTTTTCTCACTTAATATCTAGGCTTATCATCATTGTAATTTTCTTTTCTTTTCTTTGGTATCTTGTTCCACCAAGACTTTTTTTTAAGGAAATAAAATGTTATTTTAATATAATTAATCTTAAATGTTATTTTAGTTTTTTGAATAGATGATCCAAAATTAGATAATTAAACATTTTAGTTTTCCAATAAACTAGTTTATTTCACAAAATGTATCAAAATAATTATAGCTTAATTTACATAAAATTTTTACAATCTTATCAAAAAAGAAAAAAAAAATTTGATTCTTTCCAATCTCAAAAACCTATGTAAGACAATCCACTTATAATTTTTTTCGCTCGCTCATTTTATGTGAAACAAAATCCTTTTATGTGAAATCAAATTTGATTTTAGCTTTTAGAGGTTATTAGATTAGCTAATAACTATTAATATGTTTTAATTAAGTAATTTTGCTTTATTTATAATTATCTTGATTAATAAAAAAATTAATTTTGTACTTTTAAATTTATTGATGTTTTAAAAATAAAAAAAACGGTTGAAAATAATTACAAATATAGCAAAATTTTACTTTCTATTTGTGATAAATTGCAATAGACCCAAATAGACATATATCAATTTACGAGATAGACACGAATAAATGTCTATATAGATCTATCGTGGTCTATCACATATGAAAAGTGAAATTTTGCTA
Source organism: Citrullus mucosospermus (assembly GCA_030954485.1). NCBI lineage: Eukaryota > Viridiplantae > Streptophyta > Magnoliopsida > Cucurbitales > Cucurbitaceae > Citrullus > Citrullus mucosospermus. Next base: position 28,489,837 of record CM062064.1, read on the forward strand.
GATTTGTAAATAGTTTGATATTTTTTATTTATTTATAATAATTTTTTTCTTAAATTTATGAAGTTAATTTTAATTGAAAATAAGTTTTTGCCTTTTAAAATCTCACTTTCTTAAACATTATTATTATTATTTTGATTTTGACATACCTCTCTAGAACCTTTCTCTTCTGAAAGAAACTAATTCATCCTTCCCTTTCCAAAAAATTTCAACTTTACTCTCTCTTCTAAACCTATTCTCTCACATTTCTCTCTTTTTAAAAGTTATATTCTTTTCATACTTATTAATTTCTCTAAAATATATATGTAACTTTAATTTCATTTTTATAAAATACTCCTTTAAATGTTCTCTCCCTTCTGCTTTATTTTCTAACATAACCTTTAATTGTGTTATTTAATTTTACTTTCTTTAACTAAAATCTCTCTTTTTTTCTCTAACTTTGGTCTCCCCAAACATTTCTTTTTCTTTCTATAACTAATATTCGCTCTTTTAACTTTACAAAACGAAAAAGAAATAATGAGAACATTTCGCTTAAAAATCAATTTTAGTCCCCATGCGTATTGTATTTTCAATTTTATAACATAATTTAGTCCCTAAATTTTAGTATGTAACAATTTAATTCTCATATTTTAAAATTTGTAACGACTTAATCCCTATTAAAAAAAAATTAGGATTAAGATTTAACGAGATCTAATTTCTTACATAAATAAATAATAAACTAATTAATTAGAGACTAAATATTTTTATAAAATACAAAGTGTATATCATAGAATAATAAAATTTCCATCTAATTTTGATTAATTTATTTTATGTTAGGGACTAAATTATTAAAAATTTGAAAGTCCAAAGACTAAATCGCCACACATGCTAAAGTTTAAGAACTAAATTGTTACAAAATTAAAAGTATAGAGACTAAATCGTTACAAACCAAAGCTCAATGACTGAATTGTTACTTTCATGAAAATTTAGGAACCAAAAGTATCTTTTTAACCAAATATTTATGCATTGATTTTGTTTCAAATATATAACTAAATGAGGGTAAATTAAACACATTATATTCTTATTGTTTCTCAGATTCCAATCTGGTTTGGGTTCATGAAGAAGTAATATTAATTTTACTCTCTCAAACCAAATAGCTTAATATATATATTATTATATTCTTTGTCTCAAAATGATTGGAAGAAAGAAATAATTAACAAATTAAAGTTTTGAATTTCCAGGATGAAGTGCGTCTGGAGACGAAAGATGGCATTAAAAACTGCAGATTATTAGCAGTCCATGCAGGAAGGCAAAGATATTGAAGAGCAACTCAAGTTTTTGGATGCTAAAGAAACCAAATTTCCCATAATAATGGGTCTAAGTGGGAGGAAGAACGTTTGGAATATCCCAAAGGTGAATATTATTATTATTATTTCACTTTAAATTTCATCAGAAAATGATGAATTAATCCACTGATGATAGATGTATCAGACTTATAATTATTATAATTTGTCGTAACATTTATTAAAAGTTACACATAATCAATGCATTAATTCTTATATAGTACGTGTATAACTTCTTCACAAACGTTGGCGAGATTAATTAACAAAATTAATATAACATTTAACGATGATGTTACAGGAATTATGTGAGAATAATGATGAAAAAGGCAACAATTGTTGTAAGTGGACACCATGGAAAACTGTTAATCTTTTAATTCTCCTACATGTCGTTTTAATAATAATTATGGTGTTGTATTTACTCTTGGTACTAGGGAATGGAATATGGCGGAAGTTATTGGAGGAGAGATTCTAAATTTCCTAATAAACTTATATTATATTGATATATATATAATACTGTCGCTTATTCGATCAAATTATGATAATGTTGTTAGATAATATAATATTAAACTTATTTACTTTCACTCATTATCTTAAATTTTTTGGTCAATCGGTAATTTAATATGGTATCAGAGTCTATAAAACTCAAATGTGCATTCCGTTAAATAAAAACTATTACTAATTATTTTATGAACTTGTCTCATATATTTCTTATAATTATTATTTTGTAATATGATACATATTTTAATTTAACAAAAACAATTGAGTTTATAACATGAAATTCTATAATTCTTTCTTTTTTTCCTAATATAATTCTACATTTTAAAATTTTCAATTTAGAATCTGCACGGCTAAACTGTTGACATGTTCTAAATAATCTCGCTCTCTTACGATAAATTTCGATATATTTAGAATTATTTACTTTAAAAAATACTACATAATTCAATTAGGATAAGTTTGAATTGAAATTAAATAATAGTGAGATAGGTGTGGGCAGTTGGTGTAAAGTTTAATATCCGCGTTCTATGGGAAGTCGGTCCCATTGGCGGATTCATTCATTCACGCCCCAAATTGTGGAACTTTCAAACCTCCAATTCTCACGCTTTATCTTCTTCTTCATCTTATTCCTAAATACAATTCCTTTCATTTTGAAGGATAATTAACTGATAATGACATCTCATTTGTCTATGCTTAAATGTCAATTTTATTCAATCTTATCTTCTCAAGTAAACTTAAATCAATTCATATTATTAATAAATTTGACTTTTTACATACTTATATAATAAAATATCAACATTTTCAATCAAATCTACATGACAATAGAATTGAATAATTAAGAATATACAAAATAGTGATTCAACATTCAAGTCGTGTTTTTTAATCATTTACTATTTAAAACGTTTGTGTTTGTGTGTATGTTTTAGTATTCAATATGCGCACCGTTTCATTTTATTTTTCCTTCAAAAATAAAAAATAATTAAATAAATAAATAAATTAGTCCTATTCAAATAAAATTAATTTTATTTTAAAATTTATTTTTCTAGTCCCCAAGTTTTAAAGAATATATGTATTTAGTCTCTAAGTTTTCAAAACGTATCTTTTTAGTCCCTTAGTTCTTTATAATTGGTGCATTTGATCTATGAGTTTTCAAAGTATAACTTTTTAGTATTTGAATTTTTTAAAATAGGTTTAAAAGTTTTGTATAATTTTTTATTATTTTAAATTAGAAAAATAATTTTAAAAAAACATCTGTTTGGATCGTTTTCAAATATAGAAAAATGAACCAAAATATTTACAAATATAGCAAAATATTACTATCTATCTACGAAAGACGTTATGACAGACACATATAGTAGTCTATCCCGATCTATTGCAGTTGATCGCAAATAGATAATGATATTTTGCTATTATTTGTAAATATTTTTAACATTTTTGTCATTGAAAATAATTTTTCTATCTCTTTCTCTCTAATTTTGTTAAAATTATTTTTGAAATTCATAATCTCATATAATTATATAAAAAAATAATAAAAATATTTCAAGGACATTTTAACCTTATTTTTAAAAACATGGGAGATAAAAAGTCACACTTTGAAAACTAGATACTAAAATACATATATTCTAAACAATTTGAATTTCTTTTTAAAAAAAGTATGTTTTGAAAACAATGTACTATACATACGTAATCTTCAAATTTTGAAAATTAAAAAGATTAGCTTTTTCCATTAAAAAAATCTTTCTTCCTAAAAAATAGTGTTTTTATTTTTAGAGCGACCAATTTTCTAAAATATTTAAGCAATATAATAAAAAGTATTGGGAATTGTTTGATTTTTTTTTTTTTTTTAAATAGTGTTGCGAATGAAAAAGAAAAGTATATGTTTGTGTAGGTTTCCCCTAAAACAATAGAGGTGTGAAATATTTTGTTTATAATATTTTTTGGTAGTATTTTCTTTGTGAAAGGTTGTAGTTTAGATATTTGTAAAATAATAAAATACTAAATTTATCTTTACCCATAAACATAAATTATTAGGATACTAAAAAACATAAATTTTTAGGTAAATCAAGAGGTTTTGTGTATAATGTTATATTCAATTGAACGTTGTTATTGAGTAAAAATTTAATCAAAACTCTCCATATATATTGAAGGTAAAATAATTACAGAATTTAAGAGTAAGTAATATATTTCATAAACCCAACTATATATACCTAGCCTTTTAAATATACTGACTCATAAAATTTATAGTTTTACTTTACAACATAGAAAAGAAAATTTAAAAGATTTTAATTAATGAAACAATTTTTTATATTATTTGACTCGAAGAGTTATAATTATTAAAAAAAAAAAAACAAAATAGAAATGTATGAAAATTTAAAGGACAAATGACGTGATCGTCCATTCGAGCATATCTTCATTATTAAATCGCAATATTCCATACCTATGGTCTATAGCACACTTATACACAAAAAGGTATTCTACTTTGACTCAAATAGTTGTAACGAGGCAAAGGACACATGACTTTCCATCATTCAAACATTAACATATATCTCCATTGTTAGATCTTGATTTTTTATATGTATAGCCTAGATCATATATACAAAAGCACATACCACTTCAAGTATAACAATTTCGATTCGAATAAAGACAAAGTAGAAATATAAAAGATTACTCCCAGATCGCTCCTATTATTTGTAGTATGGATGAATAACTCTATCACTAAACACATAAATTTGTTCTTCCAAAAAAAAAAAAAAGAAAAAGTACGAAATAAAAACATAATTATTCTTTCTCGACCCTATTGTAATAAGAACAATGTGTTAGAATGATTTTATTCTTGATAGTTTGGCCTTATTATTCGAAGGAATATTTCTAGAGAATTTGTTACAAATTTTAGAATTTAACTATTTATTAATTCAAATGAAAAAGGAAAGTGTCTTTGGTGTCAATTAAAAAGCATCTAAATTCAATGTACTGAAGAGAACAGTTATCTACCAAAGATTTTTGATTTAGTAATTTAATGTTTTGAATATTTCAAAAATTAAGACAATGATTGGATATGATTGGATGATCAAATGTTGTCGCTCCCCATTCCGCGTTGTTGGCGTGTGCCAGCCGCTCATTCAATCTCTATAATATTAAAATTTTAACTTTTATAACATCATAAATAAATTAATAAATTATTTAAAAATAATAATACATAAATAAATCAATTTTTATTCTAAACTTAGTAACTTTTATTAATTTTTATCTTAATTTTCCAATTTCGTCCAAGTGAAAGCTGGATTGAGATAGATGTTGCCATTTTTATGCTTAGTTTAATTTTTGTTAAGTCATTCACTAATTTCAACCAAAAAAAAAAAATTTAAAAACTCACTTATAAAATAAAATAGTATTTTCCGTAATATTATAGTTTATTAATGTACATAATATATCATTAAATAACTTTTTGCACGTTTTTTAATTTTCGAGTAAAAAAAGGAGCAACTTTGCCGAATTCAATGAAAATTGTGACACTTTTTCCCAATAATTTAGGGAATTTTTTGCATGTACAAATAATTTAGAAAATTCCATTATTATTTCAGGGTAGATTAATTATTCTAAATGACAAAATTGTTAGAAATATTTTTAAATATAGCAAAATGTCACCATTTACTAGATTGTGACATTTTGTTATATTTGTAAATAAGTTAGCTCGTTTTATTATATTTAAAAACAATTCCTATATATTATGTTGTAGCAATTTTTTTTTTTTTTATCTGTACTTTAGAATTTATGTTTGATTTGATATCAATGTCATTTTGGTTAAATTTCAAACTTTTTTTGGGGCTATGTTTTAATATATAAATGTCTCATAAATTCTGTAAATATCTAGTAAATTCATACTTTTTTTTTAAAAGAGTACCAAAATCTTTTTCTCATTAGGGCAATTTATAAAGTGGGAGGTTTAGATCTCCTATCGTTACATTTGTAAAAAAGAAAAAAAAAAAGAAAAAACTTTCAAATTGGTATGATTAGACTCAATTCTATAATACATTTTTAAGTTAAACAATACGTGGGTTGAGAGATTTGAAGCTCTAACTTTTTAGTTGAAATTACTTACTTTATACCAGTTGAGTTATGCCATGATAACAAAATAAATATTTATTCGAATTATTTCAAAATCAAAATGCAACAAAAATTCCCTAGTTTGGCATGTATTTTTTTTCTTTTAAAATAATAAAACAAAAAAAAAATTAAAAGTATAATAACCGATAATCCTAAATGTTAAAATTACCTAAATACCGGCCGAGTTTGGTCTAAAGTTAAGTTGATAGGGTTAGCCGACCTGACTAATCCATTGTATGGGTGTTCTCGTTTTTGAATCAGGGTAAACCTTATGTGGAATCATATTTAAAATGGGCCCATTAAATTAGGCATGAGGACTAATATGTAATTAACTTTTACAAATTGCCATTAATATAATATCAAGAAAAGACATTTTATTTTATTTTGTTTTAGGTTTTCAATTCATTTCTCAATTTGCCACTTCTTTTTTTTTTTTTTTTTTCCTCATGTCTTCAACTTATTATTTTTCTCACTTTCTTTTCACCCTATATATCTCGGTCCACTTTTATTCTTCTTTTCTTCATTTTTTTTTATTATTAATATACGAAATTCCCTTAAATTTATGAAATGTTTTAATTATACTTCAAAGTTGATTAGTTCTTCCGTGAAAGTGAAGAGAAAATATGCCATGGTGATGCCTTGTTAAATAATAGTGGTATACATAACATGAATGACAAGCTTTAATAATGTTCCTAAACTTTAGTGTATGTTCCAGAATTTTAATAATGCTCCTAAACTTTAGTGTAAATCGTTAACTTCTATTTGAATCCTCAACTTTTGCCATTATTTCAAAATATCCATTTCATTAGCTTGTATTCGTACTTGGCGGTGAGGTGTAAACAAATTGAAGAGCTTGTAGGCATATTTTAAAATAGTCTGAACTTGAGAAATAGATTTAAAAGATATGTATCAGTAAACATGACAAGAGAAATATGTTGGCTAATAAAAAAAAGGAAGGATGACTAAGTAAGAAATTTATTAAAAAATATTATTTCTTAGTTTCTATTATCTCGAGATTCTAAGCTCACATAGGGTTAAACTCAAACAAAAATCATCTATTCTAATTTTTAAATTTAAATAAAAATGAATCAATTAACTTTCCTGTATATAGATCCATGGATTATAATATATGAGTTATTAGTTATTAAAAGCACATGTGAAGTTTGGCTGCGAGTGAAATAAAGGAAAAGTAATATCTCCCAAATCGAAATAAAATAGTTTAAAGGGACAAAGAAAGAAGAATCTATGATTTACATATCTTATAGAATCGTAGTAGAACCCAATCACGGCTTGCCACTTGTACCAATCCTTGGAAAGAATCTTCAAATTATTTGAATAATTGAGATCTCTAATTCTTTAATTTAATTAGTAAAAAAGATGAAAACCTTTGTCAGTACAAAACCCACTTTCTTGTAATGATTTTTGGTTTTCGAACATGGATGGCAACCCTACATATTCATATATATATAATATAAATATTATAAATTCATTTCATTTTGATGAAATTTTGTTAGTCAATGGAAAAATCATCAACTAATTAAAGCAAATTTATAAAGGTTTAGTTAGGTTTAAGGTGAACTATATTTACTAAAAAGGGTACAGAGATATCGATTGTTTTGAACAAAAAATAATGTATATAATAGTTACGATGACTCGCATCTTGCATGTGTTTTTAAATGTTTGAAAATCATCGTAGACCATAAAGTTAAAAATATATATATATATATATATTCGATTAATTGGTTCTTGAATTAAGTTGTCTTAACAAAAAAAAAAAAAAGGTGTGTGGTAGATAATGTAAATATTGACTATGATTATTGACCTTTTGTTTTACTATCATTTGTTCATCATCCTTCTATAGTCCAATTGCACATGTCTCAAGATTAAGAGTTCAATTTTCATATATGCTATCAACAAAGCATTATTTTTCTAACTCTTAATCACCTCATGCAACTGGATCAAATGTAAAGATTTGATCTAAGTTTTTTAGGAATCAAACTTATTGCTTTGAAACAACAATACAATCAAGAAAAGTTGTTATATTTTTTTGAAAATTTAAGAATCAAATAGAAACTAAATCCAAACTTTAAATTTAAAAAGTGATTAGTTTTAGAATTTAAATTAAAACTTCATTACCAAAGATGTAATTCATTCTATTTATAATTATACATCTGAACAAAATATCTTTTAAAACAAGATGATATTTTCATTTAAAAATAAAGGGCAGAATAGGAAAATTATATATATCCATACTATATATAGAGAGAGGTTATGAGGGAAGAATCTTTACATCTCAATTTTATCCTTACATTTTTTTTAATAATTTCTATTTTGTCCTTCACTTCAACTATTAGGGATCTATGTGGTTACTCGATGAAGAGATTTATCTTTTTGTATATGGATGTGATCTCTAGACTATAGAATAAAACAACATGATTTAATAGTGGACATATGTTTGAACAAATAGTCACGTCTTTTATCCTATTACAACTATTTAAGTTGCAATGATGTATCTTTTTGTATATGTGAAAGACCATAAATATGAAAGATCACAACCTTAACGATAGAGACATGCATGTTTGAATGAACCAGTCACATCAATTGCCCAATTACAAATAGTTAAGTAAAACGGTTATTCGACGAAGAGGTATAACCTTTCATGTATGAGTGTATTGTAGATCATATATTTGTAACATATCTAATGGTGGATATATGTTTGAATAGACAGTCAAGCTCTTCATCCTTTAAAATTTCATAAATTTCTATTTTGTCTATTATTCAAATAGATACAACTATTACGGTCCAACAATGTAAAAGATTATTTCATTAATTAGAATCTTCCAAAAACTTTTTTCTATGTACTAAAATAAAATTATAAAATTTAATTTATCTTTGATGGCACAATTTTAATCGTTTTTTATCAAATAAATCATTATTTATTTAATTTAATTATTCCAAATTTTTGCTTAATAAAAGGAAAAAATAAAAAGAAGAGAAAGAAAGAAGGAAAAAAAAACTCCATATGAATTATAAAAACTGGCTTAAATTATTAGTAGCATCTGAACATCGAGGTTTGTGTTTATTTTATTCATTTTGAATCGTGTATAATAAATTTCTAATTTTCTTGCAATTTTAATCTAATAAGTCCTAAACTTTTAATTAAATTTTTGTTTTTGTCCTTCTTGAATTTGACTAGAAATTCATATCGCAACATATTTTTCTAAAAATACAAATGATATTTTAAAACCTACCACAAATCCCAAATTTAACTTTAATAATGCTTCGATGTGTGTGAGAGAGAAAAGAAAGTTAGGTTAGACTCGGGTAAAAAAGTAATTAGATAACATATAAAATAATATAACCTAGAAAAAACGAATGTGATATATTTTTTATTAGGTGAAAAGGGTCAAAAGGTGGATAATTATTTAATGAGACTGTTATTCTACTATAATGTAGCGAACAATTTTATGTCATTAAATGCATGAGATGGGAACTACCAAAAGACAGAAGTATTTCAAATTATTATTATCATTATTTTTAGTATAAGTCCTTTGAATTATGAGACATAAATTCATCCAACGATTTTCATGAGCAATATTGTAGTAGTCTCCTTTAATAATTTTATCAAAAAATATAGAAAATAACCATAATATCAAGGATAATTGCGATGTATATCACTTTTAGAACTAATAATTAAGTGTATAACAACAATTTTAAATAATTGCCAATGTAGCAACCTTTTCAAATCTCCTTATTTATTTGTTTTTTATTTCTATTATACATTTTTTTTCTTTGAGTTTAACATGTATTGATGGGAGATTCTATCCTCTGGCCTCTCCAGATTTTTTTCCCAAATGATCTCTTATGTTGTTTTTGTTCGTTATTGTTTTTTTCTTTTTTATTAACATTAAAATTTTTCTTCTCAATTTTGTCATCTTTTCCTTTCATTTTTATTACATGCCCAATTTTTTTCAATTTTTTCTTTCTTTAGTTATAACTGGTTTCATTGAGTTCCTTTCCCCCCTCTCTTGTGATTTTGTTGGTGTTTATCAGCACAATAATTGTGGGATTCGAGCTAACTTTTTTAATTAAAATTCTATGTCTTATGCTAGTTGAACTATACTCATGTTGGCTTATATCATTGTAGAATTTTCATAGCTAGAAGTATAATAGTAATAGAAGCCTATCACTATCATACTTTTAATTCAGAATCTAAATCTATCAATGATAGACTATTATGTTTTATAGATTTCAATCAAAATGCACAATTAACATATATTATATCTCTTCTATCATTGATAAGATTTAAATAAATATATTTTTTTTCTTTCTCCATTTTTTCACTTTCTTCCTCCAATTTTTTGCCCATTTGTTTCATTGATAACTCAACAAAATATTCAAAGTAATTTGATGTAATCCAGTTTTTAAAGCAATCATAAAAACAAAAAACAACTAAACTATAGGAAACTATCTATGATTTAAGCTTAAAAGTATGTAATAAAAGTCTATAAGTAGCCTTCTATATGAGTGATAAATTTTTATATGCTATATGAAATATTTCATTGGTCATCGTTGATAATTTAAAAAAATATAAGCCTATAAATTATAGCGCTTATCAATAATATCTAACATGATTGATGGAATCTAAAATGTTATTGGTACGAGTCTATCAATGATAAAAGTCTATTATTATCGATAGACTTCATAATTATTTATTTAGTTATATTATGCTATATCTACAAGTACAGGATAGCGGTGGAGTGGAGCGCGACAAAGACATGGATTCTTAAAGTCATATTTAAAATGAAAACATCCCACTCTTTAAATTTAACTTTTCATATATTTTATATATTGAGAGAGTATTACCGTTTCTTCCCACGAAAATAATAAAAATGAAAAAGAAAAATAAAAGTTTAGAAAGGAAGTTTCCGGGAAGGTGCATAAGGGATAGTACAATTTCAGAGTTCTCCTTCCTTCTCTCCCACCATTTAACCCCCTTCACATTCTTCACGCTAATTGCCTCAATTTCCAAATCCCAAATCAAATTCTAATTCAAATTCTCCACATTCTTCATTTCAATTCAATTCAATTCCCAAAATGAAGCTCCTCAAATCCTTCAATCCCAACCGTCTCTTCTCTTCTTCCAAATCCCACCGCTCCAAACTCTCCCGATCTCAACCTCCTTCCTTCGGCTCCGCCTCCTCCTCCTCCTCCGCCGGCACCCCCACCAGCGTCTTGCCGTCCGGCGTCTGGTCCGACTTCTCCGACTCCACACTCTCTCTCAAGGAACTGGAGGCTCTACTCGGTTTAATCGGAGCCGAACCGCCGAGTGAGGAAGAGCTCAAGATTATGATGGGCGAAATGGACCGGGTCGGACCGGCTTGCCACTCCGAGCTACGAGACACGTTTGAGATATTCGACGCTGACCGCGACGGGAGAATTACGGCGGAGGAGCTTTTTAGTGTGTTCACGGCTATGGGAGATGAGCGGTGCACGTTAGAGGATTGCCGGCGTATGATAGCGGGAGTAGACAAGAATGGGGATGGGTTCGTCTGCTTCGAAGACTTTGCGCGTATGATGGACTGCCAGAGATGAACTCAATCAACCCCTTTCATTTTTTTCTTTTTTATTTTAATTATTATTAATAATAATTATATATATAAATATATATATATATATATATATATATAAAAGGATCTTTGTGTTTGCGTTGGTTGTTGCAAAGTATATAAAAACGGCAGTAAGTCGTCGGATCGGACAACATTGGTCAAATCATCCATTCTCCAATTCTTTTTTTTCTTCTTATTTTGCATGTTTATTTAATTACGTCTAATTAAATTAGTATTTTGGTCCAATTATGTATTTTTAAATCTTCAAGTTTCGTTTATATATTTTTCAATAATTTTCAATAAATCTAAAATTAGTCCTCTACACTAATTTTATTATTATTATTATTAATTTTTTTTGGAAAATAACTAATTTTATAACTTATTTAAAGTATATAAATTAGATTAAATTTGGTAGAGGTATTAAAATAATTGGAATTGGGAGCAAATGCAACAACATAAATCATAAGTGTAGAGATATTTATATTTTCTTTTTCAAAAACAAATTTGTCTGAGAATTTTTTTTAGTACAACTATGGTATTTATTACTTGAAGAATTGAAGAATGCTGCTGAGTTTATGAAATAAAATAATAAGAAAGTTACTATTTCAATAGCATTTTTGTCCCTTGAATTTCTACATATGAAATGAGTTTTTGTTTTTTTTTGAAAAAAAAAATTAACACATTGAAAAATTATAAGAAAACCTACGATAGAACGTGATAGACTATTAATCTATGCTCGAATTAGCGTTATGTAGGATTTTTTTATTTCAATCATACATTAAGTTTAATGTAATTTATATAGTATACTTCAAACATAATATGAAGTTTCGAGGAAATTGAGGGGTGGAGGAAAATACGTGGAGTAAAGGAAAAAACATGCTTCCAACCAAACATAGATTCTAAAATTCTGTTTTTTTAAACAACAAAAAAAACAATACAACATTAAACTGTGTCTGTTTGTTGATTTCTAATATAATGTTTAATGTAATTTTCCTTCTCTTTTCTTCCTAACGAAAGTCCAAATTAAACTTGTTAATTTATTGATTTAGACCCTACGGCGTAGACAACTCAATCTTAGTCCACATCAAAATATTATAAAAGGGTTAAATATATAATATATTTCGTTACGGGTACCTCGATCAACATAAAATATATACTATTTGTTGGAAAAAACTTCTAACTACTATCATTAAAAATGAAGAAAAATTATGATCCACCAAAAAAAAAATTAACTATTTGAAAAATTATTACAATCGCGCAATTTGATTCTTGACCCCAATAGTAAAGTATAGTCTCAAAACTTTTGTACTACTCATACCATTTTCTTTACTCTTAAATCTTAGAATACATAATAATAATAAATAAATAAAAACAACTAGATTATGAACAATTTTATTTTCCTCTTTCGAAATCAAAATAAAAGAAAAACATCCACAGAACTAGCTTAATGACTACAATTGAGTGGAACTTCCATAGTACGACTATATATTAAAAAAAGAAATTAGAAAAAAGAGGAGTGATAGGTCCAAACTTCAAAGTTATGAATGTTGCATTACTATTATTAATAATTTTGTTAGTGAGAAATTATTGTTGTAAAATTTGTGAGTTGGGCTTTTCTTTGAATTTCTTGGAAACTTCGTTGGCTGATGGGGTCGGCACGGACAAAAATACAATTGGTTGTATTATTTCTGTTTGTGACTAAGACTACACGAAACAGTCTCCCTATATAATCATTTTTATTTTCCGTATTTCGAAGCCGGTGGATTTTTGTGATTTTCATTTCTTAATTAGGTTTGTTGGGGTCTTTTTTGTTTTGTTTTGTATTGTATTTCTTTTTAAAATAATCTTATCCTTTCTTGTAGTTCATAAAAAGAGAAGTTGTTCTAGAAAAGTCTTTTTTTTTTTTAATTATTATTTTCTTAGAATCCAAGTGAAAATCTAAAAAATCGCTCTTAACCCTACGTTTGATTTCAAATAAAGGAAACCAAATATTTTTCAGCCGGTTTTCGATTTTTTTAAGATTATGTTAGTTATAAATGTGTTAGCGACTAAAATATATGTCTCATCCAATCTCGCTTAAAATCTACCACTAAATTTTTTTTAGTACAACAATTGTTGGATAAGAAGAGTGAACCTCCAACCTCTAAGATAAAATGTCATATCAATTACATTGAGCTAAGCTCATTTTGATTATGAATTAGAAAAATGTCTAATTTAACGGAACTAACTTTCTATTATATGATCAAAACAAGTGTAATTAAAAAAAAAATGGACAAATTATTAACAATTATAAATTGAAAATTATGAGACAAAAAATTAATGCAACGGCATTTAGTTTAAGTTTATAATAATTACGCTAAAATAAATTAAAATAGTAAAGAAGTTGGAAAGAAATATCTCACATATTAGATATCTAATATCAGCAAATAATAATAATAATAATAATAATAATAAAATTTACTAAAAAAAATATGATCACTTTTTTTTTAGTTCAGTGGTCAAATTGAACTTTCAACTTCTATAGATGGAGCACATGCTAAAATTACTAAGTTAAATTCACTTTAGTTATGATCACTTTAGTTAGAGGATTAACAATCACTTCTTCATAAGCCTCCTCCTTGACCAAAGAATTTAAAACATATCCTAGAATTTAGAATCACATCACACTAAAAGTTTAATATTAAAATAGTTTGATTTAATGCAATTATAATTATTTTTAGCTTTCATTTGACAATCGTCGACAAAGGCTTGGAACAGTACGATTTGGAGCCATTGATCTTGTAATTTTGTCGGCAAAACTATGGTTTTCATTGCAAAAAGCTCTAAAATTCATTGATTTTGTAGAGTTTGCCAAGACTATTACTTTCCTCCATGATATTCTTGTAATTGAAGAAGTAGAAATTTATCTTTTTTGAATTTGAAATTAACTCAATGTTTCTCTACAACATACTTGACAGTAGAGACCTTTTCAATAACAAAGTCCTAACCTTTGTTGATGATCGAGCTTTCCATAGTCGAGACATTATTTTAGGTTTTTTTTTCATCAACATTGCAATTATGTTTTTTACTATCTAGCTTGCCATGCTCGAAGAGCAACCAACACCTCGTGTATGGCTAGAAGAGCACCCTCTATTGGTTGATGTTGCTGTGAGCTGTGATTTAATAACTCTTTAGTTTCATATTACTTAAAAATGAAAAAATCTAACAGTCCATATTTGATTAAATTTGACATTTAAAAAAGTCTACACAGGTAAGAATTGATGCAAAAACAAATTTCAAATGTAATTTTGATAAAGAATTTAAATTGATTCACCTATGTCAATTAAGAGTTTAAATTGATACAATTATAAATCTAACATAATGTTTTTCAAACGAAATTTAGAGGAGTGTGTAAATTGATAGAATTACAAAAGTCAAAGGTATAAATAAATATAAATATTAGTCAATGGTTTTAATCAATATTACCTTACAAAAGTTAGTAATATAAATTGATACCATTCTTAATGTAAAAGACCATCTGTCTTAAACTTTCAATTTCATCGATTTAAATCTCAAATTTAACCGATTATATTAAGTTCAAATTTATATTATCAATTTCATCACAGTAAGATTTTTCAATGCAGTAAACAAAGTTGTCCGCCTATATAATGTAGGCCAAAGATAAAGCGCAAAAGAAAGTAATGGACGAAAGGGTGCTTACGGACATTGTATGCCCGACATGGTAGGCCTCTTTCCATTTTTTTATCCTGCAGTGAGAAGCTTGTATTTGTCTCCACTAATGTTGGGTTTTCTTCGTCATCTATGGGTTCTTAGCATCATTAGTCATGGATATTTGGCTTCTTTAGGGTGTTTTAGCGGGATGTTTTTTAAAAATATTGTAGTACTAAAAAAATATTTGGGAAAATATAGTAGTTTCTAAAATATTTAGAAAAATGTTGTTGTTTGAAAAAAAAAAATTAAAATTAAAATTCCATCAATCATACTCTCCCATCCCATCATTTTTTTTTCCTTTTAAACCATTCACTCTCTCCCTCTCTTGCATTTTTGTCTTTTTCCTTTAGAATAATATATTGTATCAATTTACACCTATTTATATTAAACATGTTTTTTTAAAAAAAATTAGTTTTCAAAATTTGTATCTTAATTTTTGAAAATAGAGGTGGAAGGAGTTTTTATAGATCTAATTTTCAATAACAAAAAACAAAAAAACAAATGATTATCAAACATTGTCTACTTTTTTTAGTTTTCGAAATTTTGTATACAAATTAGGCGATTTTTCATATATATCAACTTGATATCATTCAAAATGTCAACTTTTGCTCAAGTTTTAATTGTGGTTATTTTTTTTATTTCTATTATTATTAAACTTACTTATGTCCTACTCAAATAATTAAGCCTACTAAAGTGACCGACATACTTAAATATTAATAATAGGGAAAAACAGTAAACAAATTTATAGAAATTAAGCATAAGGGGATTTGACATACAAAGGGGATTTGAAATATACATAATTTTAAAGATTTTTTGTTTAAAAAAAATTGAAAAGATATAAGGTGGCTACTTGAATATGAATGTTAACCAAAGAGCATTGACATGCACTGTAAAAACAAATGAAATTAACAAACGATTAAGGAGAATTGCTCACAGGAGTTGGTAACACAGTTCGATGATAAACCACATACGTTCGGGGGCAGTATGTCCAAGAAAGATAATCCACTAATATTAAAATGTTAAGCGATTACAACAAAATACATATCTGTAAATCAACAACTTCTACAATGACTCTTGCATAGCTTAACAAGCTAACCATCTAAACTCACTCAGTATACTTAGGCTCCCCCTATATTTATCAATTTATACCTATTTACATTAAAAATGTCATGTGGTAGATTTATCATTATAATAAGGGTAATTGCATTGGATATCACTTTTAGGAATGATAATTAAGTGTATAGCAATATTTTTTTAAAAAATTGCAAATATAGCAAAATCTATCAATGATAGACTTCTTTAAATTTTATCATATTTGTAAGTTGTTTTGCATTGTATTATATTTGCAAATAATTTGAACCTAATTGCTATATTTACAACTGCCTCTTATAATAATTAAACTCTTTGTACTGTAATAAGTAAATCAATGTGGACAATTTATTAAGATAACCATTAAACATCATCCACACAACAAATTCTTACACATGTAGATTTCTTGAAATATAGGATTGAAAAATGGATGATTAAAATTGATGCATGAACAATTTTCAAATATTATCCTAATTGAAAGTCTAAATTGATTAATTTAAGAAAGTTCATGGTTTTAACTAAATTGGTTCTCAAATATCATCCTAATTGATACCCTAGATGCTCATGATCTCTTTCTCAAATACAAGACCTGAATTTTTAGAGAAGGATTATCACGATTTTTTTTTTTGTAGTCTTGTCAAAGTTAACATAAATCTTTCATACTTATTATTTAAATTTTACAAATAAAAATTAAATATGGATAAATTGGAAAAGAAAATTATAGAGTTATAAAATATTTAGAGAAATATTGTAATTTTGAAATTATTTGAAAAATATTGTAATTTTAGAGATATGATGGGTGAGAAAAATATTTATTTAACTAATAAAGTATTAAATTTCAAAATTAAAAAGAAATTAGAACGAAATAAAAAACACTTTGATTTAAATTAAAATTTGAAATTGGGAAGATAATCAAATAATCCAAATCAAAATAAGAAAAGAAATATTTTTTCAACTAATAGGGATTATCAAAATAAAAAACATAAAATTGTTTCTATATATATTTTTTTTATCATAAGTAATTTAAAATATTTTGAATTATCTAATTTTGCAAGTTTAGATTTTTGTACCATATCTTGATTATCAACCATAATTAAAATAAAATATTAATTTTGAAGTATTAACATACCTTAATAAAAAATTTGGAAGTTTAGTTTAACCAATTTATAGAAAAAATTAGATTCAAATGGATTTGATTTTGAAGTGCATGATAAATTTTTTATCTTTTAGACAGAAAATAACAGTAACAAAAATAACAATAATAATAAGTTTTTTTATGGTTGAAATTAAGTTAAAATATAGTTATCATCAAGGTTTAAAATATTGATGTCGATGGAAATTTCGGAAAAAACTATAGAACTTGATGGAAATTGTTATAATTAGATAATGAAAATAGATTGTGGCTTAATTAGATTATAATTAACCATTCTTAATCACAATTTCTATAAAGTAAGACAATATTTAGATGCTCATTGTAAATGTATGTGCAAATGTTGATGTGAGAGCATAAATTTAAAAGAAAATTTTGAGGTGAAAATTACGAAAGTTTTGAATAGTAAAAGAAAAAACTCACATCAATTCAATTTTGAAGTGAAATAATATGAAAATTTTATGAAAAATGTTTGATTGAAATTGAAATCTATCCCAATTAAGATTTGGATGAAAGAAAATTAAAATATAGAAAATAAGGAGATGTAGGTCTCCCAAAAAATTTATAAAAAAAAAAAAGAAAAAAGAAAAAAAGAAAAAAAAGAAAGAGGTTGAAGTTGAAGTTGCTACCTATTTTTAGGCAAAATTTCCACCATTTCTACAGGATAGCAGAGAGCAGGTTAGCAAAGAGTCAGAGATTTGAGTTTTTTTTTTTTTTTTTTTTTTTTTTTTTTTTTTTTTTAATTTTTAAATCTATTTTACCGATAAAAACAACTACAAATTCATAAATATTTTGTAAACAACTATATTTTTCTAAAATTTTTTTAAACTACTACATTTTTGTAAATTTTCCGTTTTAGCGTGAGTTTTGTTAACATATTTCTTTTAGTTGTAAGTTGTTTAGATCTATCAATTTTAGTTGGATTTTGTCCTTAATTCTTGTACTTTTAGCCATTTTATATAGATCTATTTGTGCATTCTACCTACTAGATCTAAAGGTTTGATCCTCCGATTTCTACCATTTTTATGGAGACGTATGAAGAAAAAAGAGGTGGGAGGTGAATTTTTTGTTTGAAGAAGAAAAAAGGAATCTTGTGAGTTTTACTTTAAGGAGGTTGACGGCAAAGGTGGTAGAGACAATAGTGGTGGCGGAGAGGTTGAACGAAGAGTTCACCGAAATAAGTAGGTGTGAATTGATGAAATTGAAATTTTGGTATTAAAATTAATACCATTAGACACATTTGAGATTTAAATGGATAAAATTAAAAGTTAATGGTTAAAATTGATTTAACGGGTCAAGCTTAGGTTTAAAAATCAACTTTTTCTCTCTTCTTTAAATTTATAGTTTAAAAGAAAAATCACCTGCATTGCATGGGAAAGAAACTAGCATTATATTTAGGTTAAATTACACAAAATATCCCTAAACTTTCTACTTTGTGTTAAAAATACCCTTGAGTTTTTAAAAGTTTAAAAAATACCCTTAAACTTCCAAAATGAGTTTAAAAAATACCCTTAACATTACTTTTGGATGGAAACCGTTAGTGTTTTATGTCAAAAATACCCTTGAACTTTCAAAAATTTAAAAAATACCTCTAAACTTAATAAAATTTAAAAAATACCCTTTTATTATATGAACAAAAAGCATTAATGTCATCTTACTTCTCTATTTTCCTTATTTTTTCTCCTCTCTCTTCTTCAATACTCTTCTACTCCTCTTTTTATTGAATGCTTGACATTTGTATATCTAAAAAAAGAAATCTCATACTTCAGTTAAAGGTATATAGATTATAATAAGAAGTAAGATAATAATAGATTATAGAAGCACCAAAGGATTTTTGGACTTACATGTTTTAACAAGCTATAATAATATGGTTTAACAAACTTATATTTTTTCTTCAACAAAAAATAGTATGTTAGTAGTTGAGTGTGTGTTTATAGCCAATTACATTTTTTATTTGACGATTTATCATTTTGGTATGTTTTAAAGGTAGATTTTGAATTTGGAATTTGTGAGATTTTTTGTTTTAAATTAAAATTTTTATTTTTATTTTGGCTGGTGAAAAAATTGGTATAAAATTTAGAAAAATATATAAGAGAAAAGTGAAAGTATTTATATATAAAAAAATGAAGATATCTATATAATTTGTTTTAAAATTAGTTTTTTTCCTTTTTAAACTCAATAAAATTTCAAAGAATTGATCTATATTAACGGTAGAAGCATTTAAATTTTTTTTTTTAAAAGTTATTTTTTCAATGAGACGTTAATCGTTTTTGTTTGCATAATAACAGTGAAGGTGTTTTTGAATTTCTTTTAAGGGTATTTTGAAACCAACAACAAAATATTTAAAGGTGTTTTTAAAACTTTCGATAAGCATATTTTTTACCCAAAATACAAATTTGATTTTGATTTTTTTTATTTTTTTTATCTTTTCTTTCCTTTTAGCCTTATATTTATACAGATATTGATCATGCCTTTCAGGGAGGTATGATATTGATCTTCATCTTGTTTATAGCTTTCTTACGGGACATTCCTTTCTGGGATTATGCAAGCTGCAAAGCTATCTGCTAAATTGACTCGACAAGGTTTTTCTTGGCGCCATGCATATAATCTAACCATGGAAACTCCCAGCCGATTTCTTGTTTCAACTTCGGCTACGCATCTAAGCGTCAACTCCATCAGAAGGCTTGGCATACAACGAGAAGTTGATAATTGCAGGTATGGACGAAATAATTCTTCATCATAAAATCATTATCCAGTTTGTATGATTTTGATTTATGATCTGATTATAGGGAGAATTAATTATACCCTTTTGATTTTGAAGCTTTAGTTTTGTATTAAACTACTTGATTGTCGTTGCGATATCATTCACTGAAAATGTGCAATAGAATTCTTTAAAAATTCTGTAGGGACGAGTCGTGGAATATGGATCTTGAAATTAGGGCATTTTTCTTCTACAATTTTACGATAATAAATCCAATTCAAGTACTTCTTTGTGAGCATCCTTTCAAGAGTAGAGCTAATAAGCTTTGGGTAAATGCAATCCAGACTTGTCATTGGGATTGGGTTTGGAAGAAACAACATATTCTTCAAAGGAAGGGTAAAGATTGGAGAGAATAATTTGATCAATTTCAATATTCTATCTTCACTTTTAGTTTCTATACGTGGTCAATGTAGAAATTATCCTTTTGCATTTAACACAGATCAAGACAGGTTTTTATATGCTCCGCTGGGGAGTATGGTCTCTCGTACGTGATACTTGGCATGGTCTATTGGACTTTTTAACTTTTCACTGACACAAAGATTGGTTCCAGATTCAAAAAGAGGAATACACACACACACACGCCAACAATCGATAACTGGTTGGTGTATTTATTTATATTATGGAGCTCTTTAAGCTCTAGTAACAGTACATAACTTGTGAAATAGGATCTAAAAGTAGTATAACTTATCTAATGATGTATACGTTTAAATTAACTGTGGACTCTGTAGTATCTATTCATGATTTTCTTTAAGTCTCATACTTAAGTTTGAATGTAACATTCCGTTTCTTTCTCTCCAGTCAACAAGATGGAAGAGATGCAGTCCTTTCGAGAGAAAATAAGAGGGGATTGTCCCAGGTGATGTTCTAAAATGGATGGTTCCTAGTATGAGATGTAAATACCGAGAGTCAAGTAATCTTCATCACATCCTGCATTTACCAAATCGTTACTATGGCTCCAATAATTGTCAATTGTCTATGAAAAAAATGTGGACTTTGTCTTATCTATTCACGTTTCTTTAAGTCTCCTAGTTAAGTTTGTGCTATCATCGGGTTCTGTTCCAGTCAAGATCTGTCCTCTTATTTGTACCCTTGTATGATATAATTTGAAACAACTTTTTTTTTCCTTTCTTTTTGGGGTAATGTAATCTTAATCTTAACTATTTGCATTATTGTTTTCAATTATAATGGTTATTTGAAAATTTTAGTGGTTTCCGTTTCTTATAAAAATGAAAAAAGAAAAAAAGAAAAAAGAAAAAAAGAAAAAAAAAATATTGAATTGTTTGATGAAAGACTTTTTCTGCCTTTGCAGTATTTATGCCGTATTCCACAATTTGTGAAAATTGTAGAAGTTGGTCCAAGAGATGGATTACAAAATGAAAAGCACATTGTACCTACTGCTGTTAAGGTTGAATTAATAAAGATGCTAGTCTCTTCTGGGTTGCCCATTGTTGAAGCCACGAGTTTTGTTTCTCCAAAATGGGTACCACAGGTAACTTGGCTTGATATCCTATGAAGATGTTGGCCGGTATATTTTTCTGTTCCTGAAGCAGTTCCTTTGTGTCATTCTTCATACTGCTGGCCTTCAACTTTTCATGTGCTCTGCCTTCATGTTTTAGTTTCTTGTACATATACTTATTAATCTCCTTTCTTCATATTTTCCTCAGTTAGCAGACGCAAACGATGTTATGGAGGGAATTCGAAATGTTGAAGGTGCTCGATTTCCTGTGTTGACCCCTAATCTCAAAGTATGAGCTTTAATACAGAAATGCTAAACTAGGACTAATCTGGAATGCATTTTGTGATTATTGATGAGATTTTTGGACTTCTTTGTCTAGGGTTTTGAAGCAGCTGTAGCAGCTGGAGCAAAGGAAGTAGCCATCTTTGCTTCAGCGTCTGAATCCTTCTCGAAGTCAAACATCAATTGCAGCATAGAAGAAAGTCTTCATCGATACCGTGAAGTTGCTGATGCGGCAAGAAAGCACTCACTTCCAGTTCGTGGGTAGGCATTCGAACCAGAAAACTGAGTAATTTTAACAATTGGACATCTCGTTTGATTTTGTAATCTTTTAGTGTTAACGTATCTACAAAATTTGAGCTATAATACTTCGACCCCTTTATATCTACAAAATAATACAGTTGATACTTGATACGTTCATAGGCCAACAAGCATATCATCTATAACAAGTCTACCTGGCGTAAGAGCACTTTGGTTGGTTGAAATGATCCGATCCAATCCCTTTTAAATGGTTAGCAAGAATCTTTGAAATAATTTTGTAAATCACATTACATAGATTGTTGAATCATAGGCAGATTCAATTCACTCCTAATGAAAATGACTCTATTAAAGTATGAATGAGAATACGTAATGGGTAATTGCTAATTACAAAGTCCTTACACACTAAAGCTCAAGGGGAGGTACGGAACCTAGCAGGGAAGTATCCAACTCCCTCCTTAGATCTCTCAACTCCTCTGAGAACTCTATTGTTCCTTTCACCCTAAAGACCTCAAAACTTTTTCATCCAACTTGTAACCTTTTTTGTTTCAACAGCTTCTTCCTTCATTAGAAGATGTTGAAAATCTTCTTGAATGTTTGAGTATAATTAACATCAACGCCACCCTCCTCCCCTCTTTTGATTAGATGCTCTGCTGTGAAATCAGTCCTCCATTAACCTTTGCTTTTAGCTGGTTTCCATCGTTCCAATATATTTTCTAGCTTCCTCTGGTGAAGATGCTTTGGTTTAACACCTGAAGTATTCTTTGCAATGTGTGGTTGGAATGTATAGGAGATTTTTTAGAGATGAGGATAAATCAAGAGAGCAAATTTAGGAATAAGTTATTTACTTTTTTGTCATTTGGTGTCTAAATTCTGAAAACTTTTGTAATTATAGTCTTACATTGTTGACCTTTGTAGAGCTTTGTAGCAACTTTGGAGTTCTGTAGCAGCTTTGGGGTTCTTTGTAGTTTCTCTTTCTTATTAAAAAAAAGGGAAAGAGATTTAGTTGTAGTTGGATTGTTACTACCAAAGTATTTTCTACTCTTTTAATTGCATCTGCCTTCTTTTACTATTGGAGGTGGGAGGATGTCTAGCCCTCCCATGTTATTTCTTTCCTATAAATTAAAATGAAATTATGTACGATAATTATATGTTTATTTAGATTAAAATCTTTTTAGGGGGAGTGATATGATTTTCTTTTTATATTTTGAAAATGTCTCCTATAAACATGTTAGATATGTATCATGTGTTGTGGGCTGTCCCATTGAAGGAATGGTGCCCGCATCAAATGTAGCGTACGTTGCTAAGGAGCTTTACAGTATGGGATGCTCTGAGATTTCCCTTGGCGATACAATTGGTGTTGGTACTCCAGGTAACCTCTTGGAATATGGTTTAAAATCCCAGTTGATATGAACAAAATCTATCTTCTAAAGGAAATTGACAAACTGAAGAAATATTATATCACAAGTTAAACTAGGTATACGTATGGTCTATGCGTCTCATTCTAGATTGGTTAACTGATATCATTCATAATTGGCATGACGTAGCTACTCCATTATTGGTTTTCTGTTATTTCTTTTCGAATATTTGTTGTGTATTATATGTATTTGGTATCAAAGCCCAGGCTATGGGTTTCGTAGACTAGCTTACATTGTAAGCATTAGGTGTCTCTATGGCCAAGTAGCAACCTTTTGTTGCCGCTAGGTAAAAGAAAGCACAGATACCTACACTTAATTGAATAAAACAAATTTCATTCAAACACGCATATGTTGATTTTTTAAGCCTACATTTGGTACATTTGTTGATATCTATGTACAATCCTAGTGTTCGTTCTTAAGCTATTGTACATTTGGGGTAATGTTGGCTACCAATCTAAGAGAGTTAGTTTGAGTGTAGTGACTTGTTAATTGGTTGGTTGTCTTTCTTCTATTTGTATTTGATTTGAGAAAAAGAGAGAAGAAATATAATAATTTTTCTTCCCAAAATTCTAGTTGGTATCAGAGCCTAAAAAACCTATTGGTTTCTAAAAACCCTAGCTGTTGCTAATGATGGATTCCTAGTTTCCGTTTCAAACGACACACTGTACCTCCAAAAACATCTCTGTATTAGCAGGTGGCATCTGAAGGTAGGTTGTTGGCAGTTTCACCATGTTTGTATAGTGTTATCATTGATTACTCGTGTTCGCTTGGTCTAGATTGTTTGTGTTTGCTGGTCCTTTTCTTTTCCTTGCATTTCCGTATGTAGATAGGTTGAATTTTTTTGTGGCCATTCGAGATTGTTCGTGTTCCACAACTTTGAGGCTCTTATTGTAAGTTCGTAGGAATTGCATGGATTCTTTAGGTTAACAAGTTATTATAGTAAGTTCGTGGTAAATTATGGCTCCACTGCTTTCCATCTAACTGAGGTACTTGATAAAAATGACAATTCAATTTTGTTGAGACACTTAACAAGCTTTTGGAAAACAAAAATCTGACGATGTTGGTGCCTACCAGATTTTACACAGCCTTTTAAATTGGAGATTGATGCGTCGGGAGTGGGAATTGAGACATTTGATGCAACCTCAACGACCTATCACTTTCTTTGGCCAGGCTTTGCCGCCCACACGAGTGAAGGCAATTTATGACAGAATTAATTGCCATTGTTCTTGCTGTTCAAGTAGCATTCATATCTCCTGCGTCGTCTATTCATGGTTTGTATGGACTAACAGAGCCTCAAATTCTTGTTAGAACGTTTTTTTAGTGTAGTGACTTGTTAGCATGCCTCCAAGAAGGAGAGGTTTTCTCAATGGGACAAGATCTTTACGAGTTTATTTTGGGAAGAGTTATTTCGTCGCATGGGCACTCAACTTCAGTGTAGGATTGTATAGCACTCAGTAATCAGACTTTCAAACAGAGGTGGTGAATTGTGGGTTGGAGTCTTCTCTCTGCTGTTTTATGATGACCACTCAGTTATGGGTATGCTGGTTGACGTGGGCAGAATATAGAAACAGCACCTCTTTTGATTTTTCCATTTATATGACACCATTAGAGGTTGTTTATGGGAGGGTACCGCCACCCATTTTGTTTTATGAATATGACATTTCTGTGGTAGCTGAGGTGGACCGTCAATTGGGGGCTGGGGACTAGATGTTGGCTAAGTTAAAAGGCTATTTACAGCAAACCCAACAGTGCATGGTTTAAATTACTAATCGAAAAGGACAGAGAGGTGAAATTTTAGGTTGATGATTGTGCTTATGTTAAGCTCCGACCTTACTGCCAAGTTGGCACCACAATTTATTGGGGGCATCATTCGCTGTAGGTTTGGTTTCTTATTGCCTTGCTTTACCGAACCTACCTCTGTTTTGTGTGTGCAGCCTGAACCTGTTGGGTTGTTGGGCCTCTTCTATTCATCATCAAAAGAGGGAGAATTGGAAGTTTTAATTCATTTGTTAATATTTCGTGCTTCCCTGAGGAAGCCACTTGGGAGTAAGCCAATTCCCTGATTTTCACCTTGAGTACAAGGTAGTGCCGTTGTGGTTTGTGCAGTGGGTAATGACAGACCTCTGATAATGTTTTGCGCGGCCATTTTATGTTATGGGTGGGACCCGAAGATTATTAGTTTCTCATTTGTCTTTCTTCTATATAGGGTATGGTAGAGTCTGGGACGATCATCTTTTAAGCAATTTGCTGAGCATTCTCTACTTTGCTCAGCTAGTGTTCATACTTTTTAAGAGAAAATTTCCCATGGAATACCTACATTCTATTCAATTCTTATAATCCTATTGAAAGCGTCTAAGTTATAAATTAGTAAAAAGTAATCATTATCCTTATCAGATATTGCATCATAAATTTTTTTGGTCCGAAATTTTGCTTGGCAATGCTTCCCTTCTTCTTCTTAACTTTAGTTTTTTACCACTGCAGGAACTGTAATTCCGATGCTTGAATCTGTAGTTAATGTTGTTCCGATTGAAAATCTTGCTGTTCATTTCCACGACACTTACGGGCAAGCTCTGGCCAATATCCTAGTCTCACTCCAGGTAATCTCTTCTTTTCCAGCTTGGTTTAATTGCTCTGAACATA
Organism: Citrullus mucosospermus; assembly: GCA_030954485.1. Lineage (NCBI taxonomy): Eukaryota > Viridiplantae > Streptophyta > Magnoliopsida > Cucurbitales > Cucurbitaceae > Citrullus > Citrullus mucosospermus. The sequence continues at coordinate 28,516,126 of CM062064.1, forward strand.
CAAGTCCTCAAAAAATATATGCCTATGAATTGGTATTTATGTGGCGAGTATCTGATAGAATCACTACATATATTCATAGAATTTAAATCAGAGTTTTGGGAAATCAAAGTCCTTATCTCTCGTACGCTACCTTGCACTTAGCAAGAATCCTTGTATCCTCTATCTCTTTCTAACACCCTATATACTCCTAGGCAACCCACTCACACAACTAACTTATAGCGACCCACAAATTGAAATTTTATGGTCTTTTTAGACACGAAATTCTATTTTATGTTTACAAACGTGTTAATTTTTACAAATGTCGAATAAAAAATGTTATATACAACATAAAAGTTAAAGAACTAGATTTTTAATTTAACCAATGATGATTTTTAAATACAACTTAAAAGTATCACTGACTGATGTATCAAATAGTAAAGGGGTAGGTACTGTCATAGTACTAAAAATTTTCTCTTTTCACTTGCTTCCTCTTGCATGTTGACTACAAAGGCTAGAACTTTTTTGAATTTCATGAAGAGGAAAGATGTATATTGGACCCAAGTACAAATATATTTATATATAATCTAGTTTGGCAACATAAATGAAATACTTAGTAAAGAATTCCAACTTAGAGAGCCAAGACTTTTCATCCTAGAATTTCTAAACTTAGAGCAATTAGATTTTCTTGAAGGGCTGAACTTCTAAGACTCCATTTGATAACTATTTGACTTTTGGTTTTTTGAAAAATAAGCCAATAAACATTACTATTACTTTCAGACCTATGAGTTTTTTCCGCACTATTTAATTTTGATTGAGGCAATGAAAATGAATCTGCTACATGGAACGAATACAATGATGTCGAAAAACGATACAAATGATGAAGATGAACAATATTTTATCTTATTACCAGATGGGGATTGGCACGGTGGATTCTTCGGTTTCTGGTCTTGGGGGTTGCCCATATGCTAAAGGTGCTTCTGGAAACGTTGCAACTGAAGATGTTGTGTATATGCTGAATGGAATTGGGGTGAAAACCAATGTAGATCTTGACAAGCTAATGTTGGCTGGAGATTTCATCTCCAAACACTTGGGCCGTCCTTCAGCTTCAAAAGTAGCAATTGCGTTGCGGAAAGTTGCGTCCAACGCCAATAAATGCACAGCTACTGCATCCAAATTATGAGGTACTTTACCCAAGCTGTAAAAAGATGCATACTTCATTCTTTCTTCTTCTCTTATATTGTTCCTCAAGACCTATAATTTGTATACCTCTTTTGAGCTTTCTTCTAAGTTCTAGGTGCAAAAATATTTTATTGTGTATGTTGCTCTCATACAACTTTGAAATGAAAGAATAAATTATGTGTATATGAATACCCCCACTTAGTTATACTTGCCCATAGAGACACGTTGAACCGAATATGAGACCAAACCTCACGCAAAGTTCTATTAAATGACGAGCATATTAGCCAATCATATTGACACAACTTATCATTCTGTTTAGGTGAAAGATACACATCTCTTGTTTATCTAATTATGGGCAATGTCTATGAAGAAACTTCTTGGGGCAAATTGCAAAAACCATCCTGAAGTATGGTGGTAGTTGCAATTATACTTTTAAATTTTCAATTTAAAAAATTGAGCCCTCAAAATTACATGTGTTTTAAATTAGATCTTCAGACTTACATAATTGTATAAATGGTAACATTTGTATAAGTTTGAGGGTTTAATTTTTAACATTTGTGAGTTCAATTTCTACAATTATTGTAAGTACGAGGATCCAATTTTAACACTTGTAGAAGTTTAGTGGTTCAATTTTTCAATTGGAAGTTTGAGGGTATAATTGAACAACCATCATACTTCAGTGGTAATTTATTGCTTTCAATATTAATGCGCAAAATTAAGTATTGAAGAGATACACAATCTTGATGGCGAGAGGTTAGAGGACATATGAAGAAATAATGGAGTCAGTTTAAATTGTTTTGCTCTATTTTAATTATTGAACTTTTAAAATATATAGTAGAAAGTAACTATTTTGGTCCTTTTTGTAGTTTATTTTAACACATTAATGATATAGTTTGAGAATGTGTACTAACTTGTGGATATGATTTCAATTGACATGTGTTAGAGATGTGCATTGAACAAGCTGTCACGGGGTGTAGTCTAGGGTTGTGACACAAGCTAATGTTAGTGGTAAAAAATATATAACAAGGGCTAAAATGGTTATTTTTGAAAAGTTGAAGAATTAATAGATATTTTGAAAATTTTGAGAACAAAATAGAATAAATGGACCATATATGTATTTTTGGCAAAATCCCTATGTTAAAATTGGTTAAATTGTAAAAATTACTCAAACTATTTGAGGTATGTTTTAATTATACCCTTGAAGTTTTAAAAAGTTTATTTTAACACTTGAAGTTTGAATTTTGTTTCAAAATAATTATTGTAGGCTTTTGTTGTTAAATTCATAGATTGTATCAACTTATGTGAACAAATCTAAACACATACATAAATAAAGTAAAGACACATAGTGCATCTATAAATTAAACATGTCTTAATTTATGTTCTTTCACTTATGATTTGTTGTTAACTCGAATCCTCAAATTTATTTTTTATGTATGTGTTTGGATTCGTTCACTTGAGCAATATTTGACCAGATATAAACTTATCTAACCATAAGTTTAACAGCAAAATGCCAATTAAAGTAGTATAAATGAAATAAACTATATGAAATAGACTACATATTTCAGCAGTAATTTTGATAATTTAACCTTAAAATACATCAAAAAAATCCAAAAAATTTTGTACATTTTTCGCTTGTGATTTGTAAAGTTTCTCTCTCATCTATTGTGGTTTCCCCTCATTGAATTGTTAAATCATTTTCTTCCTACATTTATCTTCAATTTCTCCAAACTTCATCTTTAGTTTAGTGTAATACCATGGGTCTCTTCACTAATTTATGGAATTATGGGTAGGGCAACATGTTCAAAACGAATGAAAATGTTTGATAAGTATGTATGATGCTGCAAGAAGCATGTACTACGATATTACTATGTTTGATAAGCAATTTGATTGCACACCACAATTGAATAAAATGCAACCCCATTGTTTAGGAAGGTGATCGCTAAACACGATGAGCAACACAATATACAATGAAAGTAATTTCTACTCTATTTTTGCAAGTACTTACCAAAAAAAAAAAAAAAAACAAAAAAAAACGAATGATATCGTATCAAACCTACCCAAGGATATATTTGAATCTTGTCACCTACATCCACATGTACGTCTATTTTTATAACTCATCAATCCATCATATTTTAAAAAAGCTTAACAAAAGAGATAACTTAAGAATTATTTTCCATAAACATTGTAAAAGTTAAAAAGTGAATAAAATATACTAGCACCATATTGGAGACCTACTATATAAAGTTGAAGATAATTTTGTTTAATTCAACCAAATTAAAAGGATTAGTCGAACACAAGCCTAGTTGATTCACAATTGCCACACACTTCTTGTCCCGAGATTGGAAGTTCAAAATTCAATACCTGTACTAAATATGATATTTTATTTTAGCTTTAAAGTCATTACTCAATGAAAAAATCTCTAGTACTAAGATAATATAAATTTCATTTTATTGTTTGAAATACATTTTAAAGTGTTTAATTTAAAAATAAATCAATTTGAAAGAAATATAAGTATTTGACAATGACTCAAAATGGATTTTGAAAGTCATGAATGTTTTTATATTCAAGAGTCATTATTAAAAATGTTTAAATAAAAATGAATTTTTTTTAAAAAAATATTTTTTAAATTGATCAAACGACCATTTGAAATTTGTTTAATTTTAGACTTTGTAATTTAAATAAATCTTAAATTTAGTTACCGAAGATTATTATTATTATTGAAAATTGGTAATAGGCAACTAAAGTATTTTAACAATTATGAATGAAGTAGAGGTAAAGACTAAATAACATAGACTAAAATGGAACCATAAAATTGAATAAATTCCATATTTGAGCCAACCAAAGTACTGTGGGAGAGTTTTGATCCTCGTTCCGGATAGTTGTACTTAAATAGATATATGTACGGTAGTACCTTTTCCCAAGTTCCAATGACCGGTGTTCGAATTGCAAACGTGTCCGACGCGTCTCTTTATATTTCCGTCACACGTTGCCTCCAGCGCCCTCCACAAAGGATCCAAGCGGTGGTACGGCCATGAGAGATCGATAGCTCTGCTATGGAACTTCATCGGAGCTCTTCACTTCAAGGTCTGTGGAAGATTCCTTCTCACCTCCCGCGTTTTGCTTCCATTGAGAAAGCATGCTAATTCTGTTGAAGATCAACGCGTTTGGCTTGTTTTAGTTCTCATTTTAATTTTTGTTCTCAACAAGTACCTTTCTGGTTCAATGTTGCGTCTCTGGATCTAATCCACCTAGTCTTTTTTAAAGGATTCTATGATGTAGGAAGGAATTGGTTTGTGGCTTTGTGCGTTGTCAAATGCAAATTTTTCCTAGAATTGTCAACATTTTCGTTGAAGAGTTCAAGAACGATCTAGGAACATCATCACAACTTCAGTATCTTGTACCTCATGATTTATCTGTTGATTTTTTGCTCTTCTTTTTTTACACCAGATAAGAGAGAAGATCCTTCTGTAGTAGTTGAGAAAGGGGTTACAGAATCAGTTTCAAGCTCACCAAAAGATGTGCAAACCAAGAGAGGTTGGGAAAATATCGTGAAGGCTGAACCTACGCAACAGATTTATATGGCTGGGGAAATCAGCATGGAGGCCTCCATGTCGGCTGATGATGTTTTACGGGCTGGAGGGTTTGGTGCGAGGGATGATATTGGTAGTTTTCTTCCTGTTGCAAGTGATTCTACTGACTTTGAGGCTACAATTCTCAATGCTCGAGACTATGAAAGTCCGCAGGGGGAAATTTCTAGACCAGGTCTTGGCTGGAAAGAAGCTACAAAAACTGAGTAGTTCTGACTTTGAGCATTTTGTTTGTGTCCAAGTTCAGTCATTTGTAAGTATGGTTTGTTTACTAGGTCTGTACAGGATTATGTTTTGTGACGTTAGGGAGATGCATTAGTTTGTTGTATCTTTGAATCAATATAGATCAGGACCCATTGCAATCCAATCATCAAGATATATTTTGAGGATAAATCTTCCAAAGTTATGCTTGGTATGTCCTTTGGAATCAAAGGTAAGTTCATTTTTCTATGATGCATTGGACATTCGATTGTGGTTTTAAATCATAAACCTCTCGAAGACAAAACTCAAGATGTCCACAGTCTTTGTTCTGATTAATGGTATCATTATGATAGATTATAGAATACACCTTTAATTTATTTTACCTTTATCATATCATTTTGGCATGCCCTTCCTCTAGGATGCTCTTTTTGTGTTTTGTTTTGGATATAAGATGTTGTACAGGAGTGGCTTTCTGGAAAATTCTTTGTCCTGGTGCAAGGATTGACAATGGGTCATAGGCAGATTTCCTCTCCATCAGTACTCTCCATTTGGAGCCAAAATGAGCTTGCCACTCGTCTTGGGAGCTATAATGAGGCAGATATTGCTTACATCCTGGAAGGGCCCTGGTACAGTAGTCCAGAATTATTTGATTTTGGGCTAAAATGTATTCTAAGCTCTCTTTTCCGGTTGAAGTTGGCAGTGCAGAAAATAAGAAACCCACTAGGTAGAAAATTTCTTCATCTGGTGTGGCCAATGATGTTTTATTGTTCCACCTGTATAACCCAAACTGATTTGTATTAGGATTGGGAAATAATAAGTGTCAGAGTTTCTGGGACAAATCTAATGAAACAACTACTTGGATTTGTTGACCGGGTAGATTAGGATGGGACCACTTGTAGAATCTGAAAGAATTTTGCCAAACACCTCTGCCGCAAAATCATGTATTTTGCTTCTTGGGATCATTAGATTCAGCCAAGGATGAGGTACCTCCCATAATCCTTTTGCCCTGAGTTTTTCCTCAGATATGTGCACTCTATCCAGAAACTCCACGTAAGGAACTTCCGATAGAAAGAGAGTGGCTGGAATGTAGCTCAATTGCGATAGCAGCTTCGCAACTCTCTGCATGACCAGGTAGAGCTTAGATATGACATTATATGGTAAACATTGCTCTTTTATTTTTATTATGTTTATTACTTTTTTTGGCTGTTTGACATGAGCATGATATCTGATAATGTTTATGGCAATGCGCACCATGTTCATAGTTTCTTTCTCTTCTGGGTTGAAGTACATGGCCATTTCTAGACAATACAAAGTTGTCCTATCGGCGACGAAATGACTGGCTTGAACTGGATATTTGGGATCGAAGGAAGATCTCCAATTGTTGAGAATACCAGTTCTATTTATTAGAACAAAGCCTTCAATATAATCAAAGGAGTACTTGGAGGATATCAGATGCTCCTGGTCCTTGGAGAATATGGCGAAGTCTGAATACAAGGTTCTTATCCACTTTACCTGACAAAAGATGGTGGATTGTGTTATACATTACTAGATATCACTAAAAGGTTTATATTATATTACCTATTCTGATGGAATGCAGGGTATAGTACCGTTTTTGGTGCTGATTCTAAAGATATCCTCGCCCTTGTGATGATGCCAAACTGACCAAGGCCTCCAAGTACACTGTAAAACAGGTCTGCGTTCTCCTGCTCTGAACAGGTAATTACCTCTCCCTTTCCTGCGCTCAATTGAAACTACATCGGTTTTGTTTACCTCCGAGGTTTAAATGTTGAAATGAGTTGAAGCTTGGCTTTCATTTGCTTTGGTGGGCCTTTTCTTTTTTTTTTTTTCCCTGTAGTTTCTCTCTCAAATTCCCTCTGGATTTCTCCATTTGTTGGTGCTCTTGGCCCTTGTCGGCCTCTTGTCATTTCTTTTATTTCTTATTGAGATTTTAGGTTATTTCACAGTGCTCCTTTTCGTCTTCACTATTGGGTTTGCATCCAGACTCAGACATTATACAACGTTTTTATTTTCCTTCCTTTTTCACCGAATAAGGAAAACTTGGGACAGGAAACAAGAAATGAAGATGAAGACAGAAGCCTAGGGAGTTACTAGTACTTTATATTTTCCTTGTGAATGATAGCATTTAATTTGAAGGTATTAATTTCAGAGGGTTTGAAGAGTTATTGTCATTGATTTGAATGTTGTATTTTAATTATAGATCTTACATGATTGAGGGGTTGACTGAAATGAAAAATTCTAGTGGGCAACAGTTTTCACTGTTAAAAGGAAATTACAAAAGCGCACGTTTTCTTTGATAACTTTGGTGACCTTTCTCGATTCTTAAGAAAGCTCATGCTTCAGGCGGATACGATTATCCATGTTTGCATAGAATTGTAGGCAATAGTCTTCATTAATTTAACGTGAATATAAGTCTAAATCTATTGAATATCATTGGATTATCATAAAATAGGCTTAGTTATTGTTTTTTTTAGAAGAAATTTTTACAGTGAATTGAAGATTTGACAACTTGCATATAATTACTGTTGGTGATTAAAATGACTTGCATTTTTCAACTTCTCCATCAAATTTTATCAGGGACTATCCATGTTTTCATATTTGGTTTATATCATTGTTGCCCTCAATTTTCTCAACAGTGAGATTATTCATCCAAGTAGAAAAAGAAACATATAGCATGAGCAATTGAATTAGGAGGGGAAGTTATTCTTCTCGCCAAAGAGGAACTACAGAGGACCCCCACAGCCAACACAAGTACTATTTAAATTTTCTGCAGTGTTACTTTGTTACGGAGCATATAAGCGGATATGAACGGATTACATATTTTTGTCCAGAGTGAAAAAAACCATCTCTTAATTATAGTGTTCTCTTACCAAATTAATCCTTGCATAAGTGTAAAAAGTATTCTCTTTGTTGCCTCATATTAAAGATTCTATTTGATGAGAAAAAAATTTCTTTATAAAGAAACATCTCTCTCAACTACTCTGCTCTAAAAAAATTTCTGCTTCTCTATCATACAATTTTCTCAAAAGATTTCTTTATTGCAGCCCTCTCCCTAATTTGTTTGATAGAGAAGTGTGGTAGGGGGATAAAAATAGTATTTAAAGCGGCATATGTAAGAGAGACGTTTTTAGAGAGAGAAAAGTTGTTGTGAGAAAGATTGTTAATGGAGGGTAATAGAATTATCTATATTTTACACTTCAGAAATTTTGCAAGTCAAAGTTTTGGGGGCCACCTTAATTAAATTAGGGGGTTTGCGCAATTTTCCTGCTGATCAAGTATAGCAAGGAAGGTTCATCAACAGTATCCAATATTGGTAATTGACATGCATGTTAAATGATAAGGTCGAAAAGTCAATATCCTATTTTCGTGAATTTTCAATTTTCCCTTCAGGACTGTTTTTGTTTGAAATTTTAATTTTTAATTAAGTTCTACCACAAAGTAAGTTCTTGGTGGGGATTTAAACCCCTCCAATCTCTTGGTTGAGTGTGTATTTAAGTCACCTAACCCTTGTTGACAAGTATCATTTTAATTGTTATATTATACTTAGGCCAACGAAGTTTATACCTAAATTTGGTGATAAAAATAAATAGTTTAGAGAGCTAGTTGAGCCATTCCATTACTATAAGAAGGTAAAGCGAGAAAATTTAATAGTGCAATGAGTCCGTGATCATTTTACAGTTATTACTCAGTGAGAGGAAGTCTAAAAAATAATATGCATTATAAAAAGCTTACGAATAAGCCAAGAAGGAGTACCTGTGACAACTTCTAGCTGGTGAACGTTACTGATTTGAGGTCCATGTCTGAAAGCTTGCCCACTAATACCAGCATTTGATAGAGTACCACCAACGGAAAGATGAAGGTAGTCAGTCCAAGATTTCGGCGTTAAGCCATATTTAAGTGTTTCATGTAAGATATTTATCCACAGCTCTCCTCCGGGGACATCCACCCATGGCAGGTTTCCACTATTAACCTGCATGGCTGGTTCCTTAAGGGACTCCATGTTGATAACAATGCCTTGCAAGGCTTGTGCCTGACCTTGAAGAGAATGGCCGTGGCCTCTTGCAGCAACTGTAAGTTCTGTTCCTGAACCCATTTGAAAAATATGCTTTAATGTAATTGAAATGTCACGAACCGAATGTGGATGTAGAACTGCTAAGGGTTGCATGTGATATCTATTGCCAAAATCTTTAGCAGCTTCTTGATTGTTTTCAAAGCTAAAGTATCCATCTAGGCTTATTGTTTCCAAGGATGAAAGCACCTTGGAAGAAGACTGTATGGGAGGGTCACCTGTTGGCTCCCCAAAACACTTGGTGAAACAAAGGTTGGGTCTATAAGTTGCACAGTTCATGAATAGGATCGTAGAAATTTTGAAGATTAAGATTTTTTTGTGGTTGAGGAAGCTAGAAAATGGTGACCCCATGTTTCTAAATATTGAGCTTCTCTTTGTTTTCCTTTATGAGGCAAAGAGGAAAGAAGTGGTGGTGTAGAAGGGCTTAAGGTAATTGGAGTTGGAAGCAGAGAATTTAAAGAGCTTGTTTGTCCAATGAACAGTTTAGACTTGGGCGCAGACGTTATTTACTTACTGTCTTGTCTTTGGGTGGGTAGGCGTCTTTATTAGCTCAGCTTGGATTCTAATGTAAAGGCGGCATTTGGTTGAGAAAAGTTGCTGACTGTCATTTAATTTGTTTCCCCCCCTCTTAAGAACAATATGTGTAGAGTGACATATTTCTTTCCTTAAATAGATGAATTTATTCATCCTTCCAAATTTTTTAATAGTGATTTCATGCCACGGTAGTATTAACGTTGATAAGCGTTCACACTTAATTTAAATACAGCAGAACAGAAACTGACTCAGAAGTTAGTTCGAATCTTTGGGTGAATTTAATAAAATCTTGATGTCTCCTAGGTTCGGACCCAAGGCCTTGGGGTGGGCATGGGTGCCCTCAGGTTTTGGAGAGCAAAGCTTCGACTCCTGGTTATATAAAAAAAATAAGAAAGAATAAACTGGAACTGTTTTGAAAATCATGTTTGGTTTCTTTGTGTTCTTTTGTTCTCTGATGCATTAGGATATTTCATCTATATTATTTCCGTACAACTTATGGATTATATTATCACTCTTACTGATGCAAACATAAATAACAAATTGGGTAAAGAATTCAAAGTGCAGACTTGCGGTTGCTGAAAACAACATGCATAGACATGTATTAAAAGGAGAGAAGCTATGGATGTGGAAGATTGTCGGGTGAGTCCTATTAAAAGCAATGTTAGTTGATTTGAATAGTACTGATTCTATTATTTTACTTGTTTTGAGAAAAGTCACAAAGTGAAATGAACTGAAGTAAATTAAAGGCACAGTGGTGAGTTGAAATGGACCATCTGGGAATTTTTTGGGGATGTTGACGTATGGAAAATGGTCCAAAGTCTTAAAGGTATTTGATCATTGTAGGTAAGTTGTCATGCGGGTCCCCGAGCATGTGATCGCCACGAGGAGCCACTGGTACAACAATTTTCCTCGCTCTCACCCTCACTCTCAGAATTAAATTTTCAAGAAAATTCATAATTTCCATAGCCCCTATAGGAACATGTTTGTGTATTTTTGTTACTTTTCATGCCTTACAATATCTTACACAAACCTTCTCTCTCTCTCTCTCTCTCTATCCACGTGATACTCTACATTGAGAAATTTGATTGGGAGAACATTAATTAAGACAAGTTAGAATTTCGCTACGAAATCTTTGTATTCTCTGTTAGTGCCGGGGTTCCTTCTTTAGTATCATAATGCCATGTAGGAGAGAAAATGGTTGGAGCAGATGGGTATGCGAGGCATGTAAATCAATGAAGCACTAACAAAACATAGTACAATTATTGTTGAAGTTGTCTCTTCTAGAGAGGAGGAGTTGTTGCAGAAGCTTTAGAGAAACCTCCACGAAGACCCCGTGGTATAAAGCAACTTGGTCGCCCTACCAAGTTTTCTAGAGTGACATCCCTCTTTTCGAAAGTTGCATCGATGTTGATGTGCTTTGGCCTTTTGAACGATATATAATATATCACAATGACCTTTTGAATGACAATACCCTTTAGAATAAATGATTTCATGAGATGATGACATAATGTAGAGTATTAGAACGGGCTCATAATTTGGTTTAAGACTTTAGGATTATATTTAGAAGCTGTTTGGGAGGTTGGGATGTAATCAGGATTACTGAGAATATGAGAGGTGTTAGAATAAGTTAGGAATCGAGGGAGATCGTGAAGCGTGAAAACGGTGGCAAAGAAGGTTGGGTTGAAAATTGTGTGAATGGAATGAGTTTGATATTACAAATCGGGCCTTAAACACTTAATCCAAACATGTGCTTTAGATTGCGTTACATTACAAATTCATTCCATCATGGGCTTTCAACCAATTTGTAATGGAATGGGCAATGGGCTTGGGTGGTAGAAGTTCATGTGTAACATAGAGAGAGAGAAAATAATGGAGTTCTTCTATAAATGTACAAACTTCAATAGTGAACACGATTCAAGTTGGTGGAGATGAGTTATTTAATACTAATTTACGAAGTCGGTGGGCAAAACACTTCGTTAATGCTGGCTACCTTATATGTATTATTATTAATGTTTTACCCTTGAGTCCCTACACCTTTGTAGAAAAAGATTCACATTTAATATTGGATATCTCAGCCATTGGACTCTACCTCCGTGGCCCTGCCTCAATAATGCTACTTTTGTCAATGAGTATCAAATCTTGTCATGGGCTAGATGCTTCTTTCGATGCCTCTTATTCCGTAGAAGCAAGATTTGATACTCATTTCCCATAGCTATTTCTAAAATCCGAATTTATTTATTTAATGGTATAAATATCATGAATGAAAGTAGATGCACATAACTTGGTGGATTTCATAATCTTTTAATTTATTCCCTATTAATTCTCATAACTCTCCATGTAACCCTATCATTTTACACCTTTCAAACACAGCTCGACAGATAATCTCACTTTCTTCACAAGCAAGACGCTAAGACCCCTGCTCTTTTTTTATTGCCTAGAGGGTACAGTTTTGGTATTATCCCCTTGGGGTAGGACTTTTTTTGTTTGGTTGTTGTTATATATGATGTATACGTATTATCTACTTTATATACTTATATATTTTAGGATTTTCGTCAAAATATTTGTTTACAAATATAGATAACTATTTAAAAATATTTTAAACAATTTTATCATTTAAAATAATTAATCATCAATATCTGTTTTATTTTGAAATATGGTGATGATTCAATATTTGAGTATAATGTCCTTGTCAATTAACAGTGCTCAAATAATTACATATTATTCCTTTTTTCTCTGTATATATTATTGTCATTGCCAGATGATAAAAGCATAAAATAACTATGGTAGTGGTAGGGTAGAAGTCGGTGGTTCTATTCCAAAAGATATACAAATATATATATTTATTGATCTAAAAGTTAAATTCTATTTTTGTTAAACATGATGCACACACGTGTTCCGTACGCCATCTAATTTTTCATCATATGCATCTAAGATTTTCTATTCTATTGCTGTAAATTAATGTCATTAATTTTTGAAATATTTTTTTATGTCACTTCGGCATTAATGACATGTTAGAGCTATATTGATTGTTACAATAATTATATAAGAATATGGGGAAATAGTGATAATAACGTTGGACATGTGGAGAGGTAAAGAATAAAATTTCGATCATACTTATGAAACTGAAAATAGCATGGATGGATGAGTGCGTTACTTACCTTGTTCAATGGACATCTAAGAGTGAAACGTGAAAATCATGGTTTCATGAGAAGTGATGAATTAAATAAAATAAAAAATGCTTAGCTACATTCATCTTTGAGTAACTTATTAAGTTGTTCGATAGTTTATTACCTGACAAACTTTGTTTTTAGAATGTAAAATTGATTTTTTTTTCTTTAGAGTGGACTGGGTTGACAAAAATAGTGTAACTTAAGATACATCACAGTATTAAAAGATTGGTCCCAAAAAGTTTGGCAAGTTTATTTTCGGTATATTTAATGAATGAGGATAAGATTGTAATTTTTCCATGAATTATATCATCAAGTACCCTCTTTTTAGAGGTCCATTTGAAATTTGGCCAAAAGTTTAAAAATGGTGTTTGGGTAACGTCAATCACTTGTGAAGTACTTATTTGACCTCAAAATTCATGAGAGGGTTTGATTCTCGCTTCTTGCTCCTTCCTTTTACTTTTCACTCCTTTCTCTTATTCTTTATAAAGATAACTATAATTTTTTCTTTTATTTAGATTCTTCTTTTTACTTCTCGCTTCTTCCTTTCGCTTTTCGCTCTTCATTCTTGTTTTTCATCAGATACGGCTGCAATTTTTTTCATTGAATTTTTTTCTTTGTTCAGATTCTTACTCTCCCTTCTCGTTTCTCACGCTAGCTTCTTGCTCCTTACTCTTGTTCTTCATTAGACACAACTATAATTTCTTTTCTTAAAAAACTTGTAGAATGAAGAATTAAAAGAATCAAAAGAAAAAACACAGAACGAAGAAGAAAAACACAGGGAAGAAGAAGAAGAAAGAGAAAAAAAGAGGAAGAAGAAGAAGATATAGAGCTAACAAATAACGGAAGAAGAACCGAAAAAAGAAAAGAAATTTAGAAGATGAAAAAAAAAAAAAGGAAAAAATGGAAGAAGAAGAAGCACAGAAAAAATGAAAAAAAAATCCACAAAGGGAAGAAGGAAAAAGGACTAAAGTGGTAATTTCACGGGATGATGATATTAACAAAAGACCCAATTTCATTGGTTTTAAAATTTGGAATTATTTTTTATTTGGTCCCTATAAAGGGGTCCTATGTACAATTATTGCAATCTTATTCCTATCATTTTTGTTTTGGAAACTTCAGAGAATTGGATAATATATGTGACTCATAAATTAAAGAAAAGGGGAGAGAAAAAGAAAAAAGAGTACGGAGTTTGTGTGTGTTTAATTCTTATCATGTTTAGTTTCTCAGCTGACTTCCATTCCATTCCATATCTTATTCTTATCATCCATCTTCCCATATGCCTTCATCATCTTTTACACCACCATCTATTGTCGCTGTGAAAGATTTGCCGTCAAAGGACAACTGGCTGGTTGCTTATGAACCATAAATTACAAACCATTTCTTGTTTCTTTACTATTATTTATCTTCCTCCTACTTCCACATTTTGATTATTCTAACTTTGTTATGTTCGGGTTACATGTTCTCTATTTGTTTTGAATTGCTTTTAGGAGTGAAGATAATTTATTCTAGTTTGTGAGATCAATCTCCAATTTTACAAACCGTTCCAAATTATTCATTTCTTCTTCAAATCACTTAATTGAAGAAGTTTCTTCATATTCTCTTTTCATTGCCTCCAACATCTTTTACGTGTATATATTTATTGGCTTCAAATAACCTCATTCAAAAAAATTTTAAAATTGAAAACATCAACTAAGAGAATATATAGTACTTAATGATGTAATTAATTTCCATATTCTTTGGTGGTTAAGTTTATTGTTATGATTCTATTAAACTTTCCTTCTATAAATATTATTGTACTTTGGTTATTCTTTAACGAGAGAACTCTCTCAATGTTAAAAGAGATTAATATATGGTATCTTGAGTGGCCAACGAACTTGAGGTTCCAAATAATTACTATGTATGTTGAATTATATTTCGACAACTTAACAAATCTTGTATGTATAGAATTATTTTACATATGTCAAAGTGAGCTTAATTCAACAGTAATTGGCATAATCTTCTTTCTAGAGGTTGTTGTTTTGCATATTCTCTAATACTTATTGAGTTAAACAATCATATTTATTTTTGTACTTTGTAAGTCCATGATAGATATCCGACAAAGTATGCCCCAGACACATAATCAAGAACAACTTAACCTCTAGAGTCATGCATATGAAGCAAATATGAAAGCAACATTTGAGTAAAATTTCTTTAGTCACGTGAAGAAGATTGGCTAAGTGACCTTAAATCTAAAGCCTAAAACAGAATAAATGACCATATAATATAGGGAAAATGACCTTTTTGTCCCTGATATGTTCAAGTTTATGTCAATTCTAACTGTTTATTTCGCCAACATTTGCAACTTTTTTCAAAGATATCTTTCTTATGTCATTCTTGTCTCTATTTTGTCTGTTATTTTCCACTACATTCATAATTACTTTACCATGCTTTCAATTTGTTGGTGTGGTTCGAGCTCAATGTTCCTGAAACCTAAGTTGTATCTGTTTTGTTGTATTTATGTTATCTACGATTTTGACTTTAGGATTTAGAGAAATGCAATATATAAGTTCTCTAACTCCAGAGACACATTGGATCTATAATCTGAATTATTTTCTTTAATAATAAATTACTCTCCTTCTGTCATGGAAGTAGTTAACATGCTGTTAGTGAATCAAATAAATCTCTATGTTGATTCTCTATTGTTTTATGTTTTTTTATTCACCTTTGATTGTCGATTTCTTAGCCCAATTAATTTATACTAAATATATGATTATGTTTTGTTATGTTAATTTCATCAATTTGAAAGTTTCAATTTGATCTCTATATTTAAATAGGTTAAATTAAATATTTCTTACCATTAATGGAGACTTGGTTAATTGCATCTCATTGTGCACACATGGCTGTTGCATTAGATTTTTTTTTTCTTGTGTAAAAATGACAAAATAAATTAAAAAATAAATAACTACGAATGTGTAAAAATCCAAACTACCTCAATCTATGTGAATGAGATGTTACTACCTTATTAACAAACACCTAAAATTTGAGTTGGAACACGTAATAAATTTTCACAGTAATAAAACACCTAAAATTATTGGCATACCTTTAATGGGTTGGAACACGTGTCAAGAAATTTTCAAATTTGGAACCCCAACGGCCGGTTCATCTTCCCAAAGATAACAATGCACTCTTTTCACATTAATCACTTCCAACCTTGAAGGAATAACCAAACACTGTCAACTACCCCACAATAATCCCAAAACAGAACCAAACACTCTCCACTACCCTATGATAATTACAAAATAGATTCAAAAGCTCTCCATCCACTCCATCAATATTTAGAAATTTCAGAAGAAAAATTCACAATCCGAGAATGAAATAGTCAATTAGTGGTGCTTCAATTATTATTATTTTTTATTTTTTTAAAAAAAGAAAATTAGTTTCAGTATACATCCTTCCAAACATCTAAATGCATGACAAATCAAAAGTTCAAAAAATCTGAAAGCTGGACAAATGACTAAAATTGAAACGCTATTTTGACAAATAGCTAATTGATTTTTTTTCTTTTTCTTTTTTTCAAAAGTAGCTAAGCGAATAAATTTATTAGTTTTATTAAATTTTTAAATAGATAGATATATCCATATATGGTAAGATACTTAAATGTAAGGTAGGTGGCAACCATTTGAATTTAGTGGCGGATCTAGAACTTAATGTCAGAGGGCACAAATGCATATGAAGTTAGAAGTTTAGCCTATAAATTTATATATAGTTCCTAAATTTTAAAAAATGTTTAATAAGTCAATGAATTCTCAATTTTTGTGTTTAATAGATTCTCAAATATCAATTATGCATCAATAAGTTCTTATATATTTAAAAATGTTAAAAATTATATGTTATATTAGACATCAAACTTAACTTTGTGCTTGATAGGTACGATTATACATCTTTTTAAAATCAATATTATCTATTCACTGCAAAATTTAAAATTTAAGGTTCAATTAAACACAAACTTTTTTTTTCTTTTAAAATAGTTAATTTTTAAATATTTTAATATTTTTAAGTTCTATTAAATATAAAATCGAAATTTATACATTTATTAGACATTTTTAGAGAATTAGAAGGGATTAGAGTTAAAATTAAAAATTTAAGGATTTATTAGTTATATAAGAGAAAATTAGAATAGAATCAAGTTTTTCGGGACCTGTTTCAAGTGTATTAAAAATTTAAATATTATTTCTTTAAAATAAAAATAAAAAAGTGTAAACTTATTCAATAAGTTAACTAGTTCATTTTCATTTTTTTAAAAAAAGTTAACTAATTTTAGAGAGAAGGATTAGAAATATGTAATAGAAATATATTTAAAAAAACTGTAATTCTCTCGTTTCGAACCCGGGTTCATTTATGTTATATAGAGAGAGAAGTTTAGAAATTTGAAATAGAAATATGTTCAAAATTAAAAAATAATAAATAATAGAAAAACTGTGGTTCCCCAATTCGAATCTCGGTAGGTTAGAAAAACAACACATATCCGCACTACTCCAGCAATGGCTATTTATCTACATTTTTAAACAAATAATCTAATAAATTTAACTATAAATATTTAATATTTAATAAAAATCAAAATATATATATATATATATGTAAAACCTTACAATGTCAGGGGGCGTGTCCCCTTCATAGATTTGCCCCTGTTTGAACTACTTGTTCACATCTTACATAAATTCAAGGGTGAGAGCGTGAAACTGAAGGGCAAAATCTAAGTGTGTTACTATTCCTCACAATTTTTCAAAATTACTGTATATATTTTTGAATTGGTTAAAAATTCAAATTACATCTTGGAGGTGATGAAAATCATTACAAACTAATCACAAAAAAACTACCACAATTTTAAAAAATCAATTGGTTATTAAAGGAGGCCTCCAACATAGTTAAGTTAGATTATTATTCAACTGAATCCTACATATCAGTTGTTGCATCCTAGAAAGTTAAGGGTTATTTTCAAATATAAGTCAACTTAATTACAAATATAGCAAAATATCACTGTTATTTAAAAATTGGTGACAGACATTAATAGATTTAAAAATATTTCAAGCAGTTTTGACATTTAAAAAAATTACCCAAAAATTAATTCTACTAATAAATTTACTATCAAATAAAATATAGAAGTTAAAATCTCGTCATGGCTATTTTATAGAAGTAGATTTTTTGTTTTTTTTTCTTTGTTTTTTTTATAATATTGTCCATTTTGGATATGCTCACATATTTTTCTTTCGAGTCAACTCAAATACATCGTCCAAAAAGAAAAAAACCAAATTGGATGTTTTACCTCTTGTAATGGAAACAAATCCATTAAAAAAAACAAAACAAATTGGATAAACAAAATCAAATCTTTTATCTATACCAAAGAAGAGCAAAGAAGAGCGAAGGTAACCAAAACAAAAAGCACACTGATATAAATAACACAAAAAGAAAAAGGAATATCAAACATGGTTAGAGATATTTCTTATAAAATCTCCATCATAAGATGACCAAAAGGAAAGATCATTGAGAAATGAAAGCCTTTGCTTAGGAGTGCTGATTGATCTTGTCTTAGCCTTAGCAGATTCTGTGACACCCATATATGTTGGATAAACAGGGGAGCAGCTTCTTCCCATGGAACAACTATTATCTTCACCACCACCACCACCACTTGATGAGTTCTGTTTCAAATGGCAAAATGATCTTCTTGGGAATGAATATTCTGAGCTTATATTAACATAATTTCCAAGCTTCTTCCCATACATTTCTTCTTGATCATCACTTACTAAATTTATGTGCACACTTTGCCTTGAACTTCTCCTTGGACTTTCTTCTGCCATTTGGACATTTCTTCCTTCCTAAAACAATTCACCAACCCATGAGAATTTGTGAAAATATTTGTTTCACCTTCAGCTTTTGGGCTAGTAGAGTTTTAAGTTGGTGATTCTTCGGTTTAAACTCCCCAGGAAACTTTTAAGATATGTCATATATTCTTGTCTACAGTTTTGACTTTACCCCTAGTGTTTTGATAGAATCTGAACCATAAATGTTAACCTCCCTTCCTCCTTCCATACTCACTCTATTTATAACTAACCTAACAACCCCTACAAACTCTCTAACTAATTGCTAATATATTCTTAATATCCCTCTAACACTCTAATATTATTTCCATCACATTTTACATATAGTTTCAAGATTCAAATCTCCGTGTTGTACTAAAAAAACATAGAACAAGAGATCTCATGTTCCAACTTAATATTAATGATTTAAGTGCACAAAGTTGAAAAGCTGCCTTGCATGTATTCTTACTTGTTTAAAGATAGTTATGGGGAAAGGAGAGAACTTACTCTGTGTGAAAATGAGTATTTCAACATTCTTTCCCTTTTGATAATTGCCTCTTGCTTTCTCAACTGCAAGGCTTCAATGCCCTTTTTAGATAGGCTGCTGCCATCCCAGTTTCTCAGACTGTTCAAATCAAACTGACATATAATAACAAACAAAATTTTAAGTCTAAGTACTCTGAATTATACTTTATAAAGCTACTAATTTACATAGAACTTCCTATGTTATTTCTACTTTTGTATACCTTTAATTCATCTTCCTCAAATTCCTCCTTTGGTTGGATGAACACCTTCTTCCCACAGCTGTTGCAACTTTTCTCTGGAATAAGATTTCTTTTCTTAAACATTTTTGAATTCCTTCTTTCCTCGATTATCATCGGTCGCTTCAAAAGGGCATCTATTCGACGTCTCACAGCTCGACCGCGAACTATTGCTTGAAGTCTCACTATTCCCTTTAGCGCTCTTAATGCCTTCTTTGCCTTCCTCAAATTTAAGATCAAGATCGAGTGAGTTTGGAATGACTTTCTAAAATGTGAAACACTTTTTTTCATAAACACATTAAAAGTAACTTCTCACCATTCTAAAAGGTCATATCAAACTTTACTTGAGTACTATTCTCAAATTTGTTTGTAAAAGAAAGAAAAAAGAATAACAAAATCTCCTCGTTCAAAAACATGAGCAATGCAAAAAAAGCTTACAAGATATCCCCTGAAGTAACTTTGAATCTTAATGGCAGCCGAGATTCGATCTCTCTTCGAAAACGGACAGTAGGAGCCCGAGGCAACTGTAAGGCGGACGACCTCCGCTGCAGCATTGGCAGCCGCAACCGCAGCCTCGGCCGCAGCTGCTGTGGCAGCAGCAACACTCAAAGCCTGCCTCCTCCTTTCATCTGTTGCTTCACTAAGTGTTCTTTGTGGTGCTGCTGCAATCACTGGGCATTTCTTAATCTTGAATCTTTCAGTAACCCATCTCCACTTTCTAGATTTCTAAACATTAAAAACCAAAGCCAACAAGAATAATAAAAAACAATTCAAATCTAAAACCAACAAAAAAAAAAAAAAAAAAAAAAAAAAAAAAAAAGGTAAATGAATCCAACCTTTTCAGATTTTGCTTTGGGGTGATCAGAACTAAAAAATCTCTTGACCCAACCAAGCCAGCACATCGTCTTTGCCATCATGGATCAAACACCATTTTTCACTTCCTCACAATCCACCCTGCATCAAAAGAAGAGACATCATTCTAAGAATTCGATTTCGGTACACTGATAACGTTCATACGCAATTCGAGCATAACAACTGATTGAGACATTAGTAACTTTTCTTGTAAGTTGGAGGTTTGAATCTCGCTTCTATTAGACCATAGGAAAAATAAAAATGGTGAAGGAAGAAGGGAAAACCTCTCATTTTTGGTTAATTAAGGGAGCATTAGAGTGAAGTTGAAGGGGCTTCTGTGGCCTTTTTTGCTACTTTATCTCTCCTTCCCAACTGTCAAATTCACAACTGCCATAGACTAATTCAAAGTGTTTCTGTTATGGTGGAAGTACTTAATTGACATCTATTTCTATGTAACAAGTCCATATATATGTGGTTTCATTTTCTAAACTTTTGCATGTGAGACCAATCTTTCATGATGATGATCATGATTTATTTGGTCCCATAAGGTGGCTCATCTTTTGCAAATAATCTTGTTTATGTGAATATATATATAAATTTCTCTCATTTTCTTTCTTTCTTCCTTTGTTTAATATATTCTAATGTCCATTTAATCTGAAGTTTTAAATTAAAAGTGATGAGAATTTAATGGATTAATCAAATGCTTTTGTTTGCATATATTACTATTCTAATAAAAATATTTTATTTGGTTCATATTACATGAAAGATTCTTCCAGAATTTTAGTCTCTTGATTTTGAAAATTGTGTCTAGTTAGTCTTTAAATTAGAAAATTCAATAATTTAATCTTTCGACTTTGAATAATTTGGACTTTATGTCGTATCTATTACTAACTAAATGATGTGGCAACATTTTGATGAGAAAAATCTTAGTCTTATTTGATATCTCATGAAAGATAGACTATGAAAAGTTGTCAATAACAAAACACAGATAAAATGTCAATATATATGTTTGAAGCAACATATCAAATATGTCAATTATAGTAACAAGATTCAAAATTTTGTAGACTCTTTGCGTGAACTACACCGTAGAGGGGCAATCAATGGTTTTTCCTTTGTTAATCGTAATTGCAATTTCATTGCACACATGTTTGCTTCTCATACCCGCAGACATTAATTGACATCTATTTGGCTTGAAGATCATTCACCATGGGTAGATTCCCTTCTAAACACTAACGGTTGTTTTCCTAACTTTTTTTTCCCTTCTAGTTGCTTCTTGTCTGTTTTCGTAAAAATAATAATAATAATAATGTCCATCTATTTTGCTCAACTATATACTTTTTTTTATCAATATTTTTTACAACATACCAAAACATGCAATAAACATGTCATGTTATTATTTAATAATCATCTATTATTCAGAATTTAAATATGAAAAACAATATTATAATAATATAAACTAAAAGTTTAAGGAACAAATTTGTAATTCAAACCTAAATTGAAATATTAAAAAGCAAACATTTTTCCACTTTGATAAGAGGGAAATTTCAAAGCTTCTACCAAAAAGGCTTTGAAAGTACACAAAAGTTCCATCACCAACCTTATCAATTTTGGTACCACTTTAAATCCTTTTCTTTGACAATTAATAGTTGTTTTTTTCTTTTTTTCTTTGTTAGAAGTATTCAACAAGCATGCTTCAAAAGGTCCAATTCATTCCTTTAAAAACTTTTTTATTTTTTTATTTTTCATTTTATATTTCTTAAATCATTCCCTTAGATTTCATATTTTGATTTTAATAATAAAATTTTCTCTCATGGGCCTTGGTTAGCATATCAAGGCCCACCAAGTTGGTCCCAATTATCCATTGATCATGAGCCATGTGAACAGTTTATGACTTGTTCAAAAGAAATTGAGCCTTTTAAAATCTCTTGCCCTCCTAATTGTGGCCCATAAGAATGAGATCAAAGTAGCTTTTGAGCTGTTCCAATAACACCTAACCTACAAAAATAATATGAACTTTTAAATAATAAGCTTATATTACCATTCAAGTTCATGTACCAATTTTTTGAGCTGTTTCATAATTTAATCATTGTATTATTTTTTAAATAAATATTTATTATATATCGTCAAAAATAGAAAGAATATATATAGATTTCTCAATACTAAAATTATTCAGTTGTATAATAATGAAAATTAACATCACAGAACCACATGGAAGTTGACATTAGCTTGTGTTAATTTAAGTTCGAAACTACGGTTTTATTTGGATGGACTTTTTAAGTGTTTATAAATACTTTTTCTTTTACTTATAAACATTTATTTAAAATTTTAGAAAGTCAATCCAAACACACCCTAGATCAATGGAATAAGAAATATTTTCTCCAAAAAATTAACAGAAAAAAAAAAAATCGAAAGCTTGGGTTGGTAACTATTTGATTTTTTGTTTTTTGTATTTGAAAATTGTCTATAAACAATCCTCTTGCCTCTAAATTTCTTGATTACTATCTACTTTTTATCAATGCTTTCAAAAACCAAGCCATAGTTTGAAAAGAAGTAGTTTAAAAAACTTGTTAAGAAAAGAAGTAGTTGTTTAAAAAACTTGTTTTATTTTTTAAATTTGACTAAGAATTCAACCTTGCATTTAAGAAATACATAAATCATTGTAAGAAATTGAAAGAAAATACTTAATTTTAAATAAATAAAAAAAAACAAAAAATGAAATGGTTACCAAGCTTTAGTTTTTTGTTTTTGAAAATTAAGTCTATAAATACATTTTCTAAAAAAAGTAAACTGAGTTTTGAAAACTAAAACAAATAGTTCTTAAAAATTATTTTTGAATTTGGTTAAGATTCGACTTTTTAATTTAAGAAAAAAGCAATGCATCGTCAAAAATTGAGATGAAAGAAGTTTAATTTTCAAAAACCAAAAATCAAATAGTTACAAAATCGTCTCAAACGTGTTGAAAAAGGAAGACGCATCCTCCATTTGATGGTTCATGCTCATTTTTAAATGTCTTGATAAAGCTCTCATGAGTTTGCAATTGTTTCAATTGATTGCATGTTGATCATTCAAATGAGTCCCCCCATAACCCCATTCAATTGATAATTCATTTGCTTTTTCTTGCATTCTTTTATACCGTTGCTTTTCTTTGAAATACTTTTATTCCCACTCCAAATTGACTGCTATTTCTGATCAAGTGTCCCATTCCAAATTGACTGCTATTTCTGATCAAGTGTTATAATGATATCAAACTAATCTAACTAATTAATACTAATTTGATTAATTTGGCTAAAACAACCCTACAAGTTTCAATCCCTATTTCCAGCCATATAATCTTCTACCTAATAAAAAAGGTATAATATTATTGTAAATGCTTGAAAATCTATTGTCAACCATCTTTACCTCTACTAGTGCACAATACTTTATTAAATAATAATAATAATATAAAAATTTGTCATTAGTCTCAAAAGTACTTATATCTTCCAAAGTTGCAATATGACCACCGACTTTATATAAATAATGCTTCAAAACTACCATTCAAATAGAAATCAATTTAGAATTCTAGATAGAAATTGGGACTTGAAATATTGTGACGATAATCTAAAATAGAAATTTGAATTGTCACATCGGTAACCTATAATAGAAATTTGAATTGTCACATCATTCTATGTCACAGCCACAGTAGGTTAGAGATTCCCAATTTCATGTCCGCAATTTTAAATGGATTTCTACTTCAAAAGTAGTTTTGAAACATTTATGAAAAGCTAGAAGTATTATTGCAACTTTTGGAAGAATATGAATATACTTTCTAAACATTTCTAAACAAATGACAAACTTTGAACACTAATGTGAAATATATATATATATGTGAGTGGATGGGATAAGAAAATCTATGGACTCAAGATGATTTCACTATGTAAATGACCATCCTCCATCCTAATCCAAGATTTGAGAGAGAAAGGTTGGTGTGTGATGTGGATGATCCTAGCTCCTCTTGCCCAGTTGCCATAGCCACCATACCCACTATGCCTTGCAAAGCATAGCCAAAGTTTGTTTTTAGTCTTGTGAGGGCAGCACCAATCCAATCCATGGTTGTGTCCTACAAACACTGCCTACAAATCATCTTCATTATTTACTTTCTAAACCCTTACTTAAGGGAAATTTTGTTTTCTTTTCTAATAGTTAATTAATTAGTTAAGATTTCTTCACTTTGTTTATATGTAATTTAATATATATATATATATATATATATATATATATATATATATACCTTGACAGAAGGTCTTTGTTCTAGTAGACTCATGATGCCAAATTCAGCTTGTTGAGCAGCAACTTTCTCCTTGTTAATTGAACCAACACAAGGCTTTTCTATGGAATTAGATGGAGCTACTTCCTCATATGCTTCACTTGGTATGTGCCAAAATACAATCTCTGCTACCCTGGTCTTCACAAATGCATTGCATTATATTGTTGTATCACAACCAAAATAAACAACTTTCATAAAAAAAAAAAGTGAAGGAATAAACAAGTATACAAAAAAGAAGAAAAAAGCAAGCCGACAAAAAGGAAATTCAGCTAAAGCAAGGGACTCCTATCATACGAAATAGGGCGTACATAGTAATTACAAAACGTCTTTGAAATCACTATATCAACATGAAATGTAACAAGGGACCAAACATCATTAGAATTCCTATCCAATGCAAGAAACACTTGATTATTCTACTCGTCCCAAAGATTCCACGATATATAAGTAAAGGCCATGCATTACTCTTTGGATTGTCTTAGAAAAAAAATAAAATCACTTATATATCCATGATTTTTTCTTATCTAGTTCAGTGTGAGACCCATTCTAAAATTTCCTATAATTTTCTTGATTCCCTTGCATTTTTAGAATCTTTGAAATCTTTGTTAGAAACAATAATTTTGATGAAACCAGAAGTAAAGTCGTGAGAGTTTATGTCAAAAGTGGACAGTATATGATCATACTATTTTGGAGAGTATTGTTCCTAACAATATTTCTAACTCTATCCTTTATACAACATCTTAATTCTAACCGATGTGAGACAATATTTGCATTGTTGGAGGGCAAGAATCATCATCCATACCTAAAATGAGGATTGAGTTGTTGTGCTGTTTGCTGGAACCATTCTACTTGAGCACTGGAAATTACTTGGGGATAAGAACCACCACCAGAGTCTAAGAAATACAAAATCATTACTGGTGGTTCAAAATCTTGTAAAAATGGAGAGATTTGAATGTAATAGTTGGATACACTAGGCCACAGATTCTTTGGACCATTTCTAGATTGTGATAACTTGCAGTTCTCCACTTCATTTTTCATCAACTCCAACCGTTGTGTGCCTCTAAACTCACATTCTTCTTCTTCTTCTGATCCTTAATCAAAAATAAGACAATACAATCATAAAAACTTCCAAATCTCACTTAAAAAATCAAAACAATACAATCATAAAAACTTCTATTCCACAAGTCTAATCTTGGTTCTCATCTTGGCCGGAATTTTTACCAAGCATAAAATTGGTGGTTCAAATGTGCCACTTTAATGTTTTTGTCTCGATATCAATCTCGGTCGAGATAGGAATAATGTGCTATTAAAACAATGGTTCAAAAAGGGTGTTATTTCTGAAATATAAAAACTTATAATTTGTGCTATTTCTGATAATTTTTGTATATATATGCTCACCTGAACATAAAGAAACATCGTCCCGACAACGACGTGGAGGAATTCCGGTGGAAGAAAACCAGTCGATCGGCCACGAAAATGGCGCATCGTCGTGATTTCCAAACACACTGGCCCATGGAATGCCTCTGGCTTTTGTTGGAGAGGTTGCCTGATCCCAGTACAAACTTGCATTTGCTGTTGGTAGGTTGTTTGCTGTAATCACATCTCCAAGGTATACTACCAAATCTATATGTGATCACAATTTCACTTATTACTTCCTTTGTAAATCCAGATACATGGATTACAAATGTATGTTTAAATTGATCAAAGTTAAAACCATTCGACTTTATTTTCAAATAATGTTGTTTAATGGTTAATATTATTAATTTCTTCTAAGTGGTAGATATTAAAGTTGAAGGCTACCCCAACTAGTTTAGAATCTTTTGCATAACATAAACGTAGATTAGCCGTCTCTCTAGATTTATTTTGAAGATTGTAAATAATAAGTATCTTAAAAGAAATGCCCTAAAAACATATAGCATCTCTATAAGAATAAATTTCATAAAAATATCTAAAATAGTTTAGGTCCTAAAAGAGCGTAAAAATGTCTTCTTGCTTGGAGTTCCAAGGATCTTATATACTTATAAATAAGACGAGTGTTCTCATATAAGGAGAAGTGAGTTGTTGAGGATTGAAAGAGTGAAAAATTATTTTCTCAAAATGTCCATCTTTGTACTTTCTTGATAAAAGTTTGTTTTTTTCAAGTGTTTGTCTCTCTTCCTTTTGTACCAATTTTCATCGACCTACATTGATAAATATATCTTCTCCTTTTGTACCAATTGGCTATTAATGTTATTATTAATTAATACCATGTCATTTTAGGTCATGGATACCACAAGTTAAATTCACACATTAGTTTCAATGAAACAGACAAAAAACATAGATATCAATTTTAAATTTGGTTTTTTAACTTTGTTGTGGTTTATGTCCATCTAGTCCTCCAACTTTTAAAAAGTATTTATTAAGTTTCCTAAACTTTTAATTGTATCCTTAAAGTTTTAATTTTTGTCTAATTGATCACTAAAAATTTAAACTTCTTTTTTAAATTAATTGATCTATTAATATATAAATTTGAATTTTATGTTTAATATAATCAAACCCTAAACCTTAAAATTTGAGTATAGTAGATCAGTAAATTCTTAAAATAAAAAAATAATAATAAATAATCTAAATTAAGAGACTAAAATTTATAATTTTAAGTTTGGAACTTTTCAATTAAAACTTGCCGGACTAAATTCACTTTAACCTCAAAATAAAGTCTTGCACACAAGTAATTAGTTCGCAAATAGTACATACGATCTTGATCACTGTAGAACAAATCTCCAATATAAAACTCAGATGTGATGTAAGATTGTTTTTCTCTTTAATCCTAAGAATTTATAATTAAACAACACAAAATGAGCATAGCTTAAATGCCAAAATGTTAATACACTATTGTTCCATATTGTAAAAAAAATAAATAAATAATAACACACATAATTTAAGGTTAAATTTGAATGAAATTGAAAGTAAAATTAAAAAAAGGAACCTGGGTTCTCATGGTGGAGGACAATGGACATGAGTCTAGAGGAATTGGCATCTTGAAGAGGACCCCAATCAGTCCAGGCATCCTCCCCAAAATGCAAGTCAGCAAAGAGAGCGATGTTGAAGCTCGGGGAGCCTGATCGGAACCGGAGAACACTGACCGGGGCCGAGGCGGTCAGGCACATAATTGTGCAGGTGAAGAAGGATAAGAATATTGTGATCCCATCTGCCATTGAAGGAGGTTTGTATCATCTCCTACTGCTCCTGTGGAGAGACCTTAATTAGGTTCCTCCTTTGTTGTAGTTTCTTTCACCAATGCTGTTTTTGTTGTAAGGACAAGAACTAGATGGGTCCAATCCTCTCACAACCATGTATTTGTTTGGTTGCATCTGACACTTCGAATATTCCTTCAGCATCTCAGCCTATGAAACAGACACTTCGTTTGTTTTGGCAAAGTGTATGTATCAAACAAACATGTGTCCGGCACGAATACATTCGTAATCAAACACGCGGCCGACATATTAAAAAAGTGTCTTAAAACAGGAGAGGAGGTAGTGGCGGTTGCAGTGGCAATGACGAACAATGACGGTGGTACCGAAAAAGACAAGGAATGATTCGAAATAGGGGTAAATTAGCGGCAAATAAAGGTCAAGCAGCTAAAAACAATAGAACAATACTTGAGTGTAACTCTTGTTGAAAAACTTAAGAGATTTCACACTTGTAATAAAACAAATAGGCTAATATTTTTATTGTCGATTAGTTTTGAGATGAAACGAGTTGTACCAAATCTAAAGAGGTAAAAGATAAAAATAGAAAAAAAAAAAAAAAATTGACCGTTGATACTTCTAAATTTTAATGACCATCAGTGGTCATCATTTGATCAACAATGACACATCATGTGTTGATGTCAAAAAGCATCAAAGAAAGGGTGACTTTTTTCCCCATGATTTTATTGACGTCTAAAAAAAAAAGACTTCACAATTCCTTAATTTGTTGTAATCAAAGATATAGCAATTTATATACCTAAATGGTTGTATCAAATATAATCTAGAATTAATAATTAGATCAATTTAAATTTGTTAGTGTATCAACTTACCTCCGTTTTAGAAAACATCATGTTAGACTTATAATTATAACAATTAAACTCCTAAAAATCTTTCATTAGTCTATCAATTTAGAGTCTCCTTTCGAGTTTTCTTTTGAAAACTATCCATGAATTAACTCTCATTATCCATTCTATAAAACCAACATTTGAAGAAGTCTATAATACCTGTGATAATTAATGCATAAATGATTTTCAAATCTAGTAGTAAATATGGTTTATATTCATTTGCTTATTAAAATTTAAGAATTTAATTGACGTAGATTATAAGTTCCACACAAAATTTGTAGAACAAAATCTAGAGAAGAGTGTAAATTAATACACTTACAAAAATTTGAGGTTTAAATCAATATAATTAATACCTCATAATTTTAATTAATACAACCCTCAAAGTTTAGGGATATAAATTGATATGTTTCTAAGATTAAAATGTTTATTGATCTTTTCAAAAGAAAGTTCATCAATACATGGATATATTCGTAAATTAGAGAGTTCGATATGGATATCAAGGATTAATCGATATCTTTAATATCTTTTACAAATACCTAAAAAACATAAAAAGATATCATCTATAAATCTAAAATGCAAAGATATTCACTAATAACAATAGGAATAAAAAATCCCAGTTTTAAGTTTATATGATTTTTATAAATTTTTTATTTATGTGTTAGTATATTGATATATCATAAAATTAAAATATTTTTAGTAAATGTATGACATGGTTTCAAGTGTGTGTATATGAATAGTGTTAAGATAAACACATTTTCGTACTATTACAATGTGGGGAAGAGGAAACCCCTTTTTTTAGGTTTGTTTTCAAATATAAGAAAATGAACCAAAATATTTACAAATATAACAAAATTTTATTTTGTTTATTTGCGATAGATCGTGATAGACTACTGTATGTGTCTACATGTGTCATGATAGACACAAATAGATTTTAATATTTTGCTATTATTTGTAAATATTTTCACCAGTTTTGTCATTTGAAATAATTTCCTCTTTCTTTAACAACGGTTGTTAGTATATTCTTTAGGGTTGTTTTCAAATATAGCAAAATGAGTCAAACTATTTACAAATATAGAAAAATTTCAATGTTTATCACGATAGACCGTGATAGATTTCTATAGCGCAAGTGATAGAAGTCTATTGCAATATATCGCTAATAGACAGTAAAATTTTTCCATGTTTATAAATAATTTAATAGACAAATATAAATTGAAATAAACTCATTTAGATGTTAAGGTAGACATCTTTTTAAGTCATATAAATGGTGGGATACTAAATGAAAAAATTAATAACAAGAATGAACAACTATTTTTTAAAAGAATATATATGTTCTATTTTTTAAAAATATATATATGGACAAACATAAAAATTGATATTTGAACCAAAAAAAAAACAAATTGTTAATTAAAATAGACATTTTGAAACTTCATACCATATTTTCCTAACGATTTCGTAAGTTTCATGTTTATTAAATCTATGCTTGTTTTCTCTCAATTTTCTAATTATGATTATTTACCTTTTTTGACAAAACACTTGAACTATAGCGTTTTTTAGTAAATAATTATGGAGTAGAAGTTGAAAGGTTATGCCATTAACCTAAGCTCACTTTATCAAAATAAAAACAGGATTTTGAAAACCACTTTTTTTTAGTTTTCAGACTTTAACAATTTTTTAAATATTAGTAAAAAATATAATAAAATATAGAAGCTTATGGATAAAAGTAGGTTTTATAAACTTAAATTTTCAAAACCTAGATGGTTATCTAAGTTGAATTTTTTTTTCTTTTTTTTTTTTTGACAATTTTATCCTCCACGTAAGCCTACCAAAGTCTACGTAAAGAGATCAAAAGGCAATTAGATTTCGATTTGAATTTTTTTATTATCTCACATATCATTGATGGAGATTTGTCATCTACTTTGCACAATAGTTATATTTAATTAAGAGATCAAAAGTTCAATTTTTTTTATAAAATTTGTGCCATTACCTTCAAGATTAGAGATTCTATTCTTCCTTGACTCCATCCATATATTGTAAAATATATGTATATTGACATTTACACTTTTTAATACATTGGAAGCATAGAATTGATACTTGCTGACACATAATGCATGCTAATGAAACTTGCTGGGGCATATTTACATTTTGTTTGAATACAGTGACAGCCTATGGTACATTTATACACTAAATGGTTATAAACATCCTAATTGTGAAATAATAATAATAATATGATCCGGTGAGGAAAGAAAGCTTATTTCTCCACCGACAGAAATGGAGTTAGTCTTTCTTCCCAGATCAATCTGTATTTTGTATTTAATGAAGACTACAAACAACAATTACTATTGTCATTATAAAATTACACAACTTTCTTCATTTCATCATTCATCTTCATGGATCGAATAATACCATTTTTTTTCTTTTGATTTGACACATGTCGGACTAACAAACAACAGAAATTTTCTCTGTTTTCAGTTTTTTCCATCACCAGCAAACTTCCACCATACTCGCTCGCAACGATTCTGTAGAGATTAGAGATTACCCTTTTTCTTTTCTTTTCTTTTTCCTTCCCATAGAGATCCAAAAGGGAAATGCCTTTGATGCCATTGCAGCTCAGATGAGAGCTTCCCTTCCAAATCCACCCACCCATTGAACCACAATCCATAATCAAATTAGAAATTGAAGAAAACCCAATACAAAATGGCCTCCAATCAGCAGACCCTTTTCGTATTATCTCTTGTAATCTTTTGGTATTCATCTAACATTGGCGTTCTTCTTTTGAACAAGTTTTTGCTCTCCAATTATGGCTTCAGATTCCCAATTTTCCTCACAATGTGTCATATGTCCGCCTGCGCCATTCTCAGCTACTTCTCCATTGTTGTTTTCAAGGTTGTGCCTATCCAGATGCTCAAGTCCAGGTCTCAATTCCTTAAAATCGCCACGCTTAGCCTTGTTTTTTGTGGCTCTGTCGTCGGTGGCAATGTTTCCCTTCGCTACCTTGCTGTATCCTTCAACCAGGCGGTCGGTGCGACGACGCCGTTCTTCACCGCTCTCTTTGCCTATTTGATGACTCTTAAGAGGGAGGCTTGGGTCACTTATGCTGCTCTTATCCCTGTTGTTGCTGGGGTTGTCATCGCCAGTGGGGTGTGTTTGAGTTTTTGTTGGACACTTTTAATTCTCTTTTGTTTTTATTTATTTTATCTATTTTGTGCATATACGCAAAATAAATTAAGATTCCTTAGCATTAGCTTCGAATTTAGCAGGCCAGATCTGGAATAATGCTGGATGCAAAGCCTTAGATTATTTGCTGGACCGAATAGTTTGAATATTTAGGGATGGGATCCCAAATCTTAAAAGGCATCAATACTCATTGATTGGTTCAAATTATGATACTGTCTTCCATTTTCAAGTAGGCCATTTATGAATCATTGGTTATAAACAGATGAAAGTTAACGTTTATCAGGGCAGGCTCAAGTGTTATTAATCAATAACCTCAAAAGAAACAATCTGTGAAGTGTTCAAGTGCGATGGTAAAACAAATGTAGCCTGTTGAGTGCGTATGTGACTTTGAAGGGGATAGTTTATGGGATTTATTAGACAAGAATAGAGGGTCAGCCATCAGCCTTCAAATTAGCAGATTGCTGAGGCAAAGTCTTTACCTGTTTGACTTTAGTAGTTCCCATTTGAGAGTATTCTATTCAGAACACTGTTTCTACATGTAGATTGATTTTTTTTAACATGCTTGTGTTATAGTACTTGTGTTATATTTTCTTTATGGAGTTGTAAGACTTTGACTTTCTATGTTTGATGGCAGGGTGAGCCGGGTTTTCACCTGTTTGGATTTATTATGTGCATAAGTGCAACTGCTGCAAGGGCATTCAAGTCTGTTCTTCAGGGTATCCTATTGTCTTCTGAAGGGTAATTGTAATTGTCAGAAACTTCCTTTCTTTTTCTTCTCAATAAATTTTCTATTGTCAAGCTATTGCCCCAATTTCATACAGTTACCATCTAACAATTCAAATCTTTGAAGAATCACTCTCATAATTAAATTAGTTTGATGTTACATTTTTCTTGTGGAACATTTTATCCACAGTTAAGCTTGCATGGAATTGAGTTATAAGTAAGAAAAAATGAAAAATGTGAAACGCTGATGTGCAGTTGATGTAATAGACCATCATGTTACCTTGAGTAGTTTACCTGTTGATTATTTTAGTGTTGTATGTGCATAGTTATTGCTTAAATGCTACAAATTCCTAAGTAGGATTGGATAAATTTTTCTCTATGTTCAAAGCCCATGTCCTAAAAGGTCTACATCCTCCATCTTTATGGAGGTTGCTTTTGTTGCATCATAAAGATTCTGTTCCTTCTTCGGAACTTTGTCAATTCATCTAGCTGTATCTTCCCTCTCTGAGTGACAAAATTATATGCTTGCTGTCTGTTGATTGTTGGCAGGGAAAAGTTGAACTCAATGAATTTGCTGCTGTATATGTCCCCAATTGCAGTTCTAGCCTTGTTACCTGTAGCACTTATTATGGAACCAAATGTTTGGGATGTTACCTTAGCACTTGGAAGGGACCATAAATTCATGTGGCTTCTTCTTTTGTTGAATTCAGTCATGGCTTATTCAGCAAACTTGTTGAATTTCTTGGTTACTAAACATACCAGCGCACTGACACTCCAAGTAAGATATCTTAAATCTTCTTCTCTTGTTAAATGGTTCTAGGATACTACTGCCATAAGCCCATATTACTTTGTTTTCATTGCAGCAGTCCTCCCAGAAATCCGTGAAGAGATTTCATTGGATTTCACTGATCATGTCACTTTTTAATTTTTATGTTCTTTCCTTCGAAAGGAAAAATTAGAAACAACTTTTATTGTGGAGAGATTAGGGAGGTGGTTTTCTGGAAGGATAGGGACAATGCTCATTGTTTGGGGGGTGCCTTTCTCCAAGAGAGTCTGGCCAATGTTAAGGATGATATTAAAGGGCTTTTAGATTTTTTTTTTTTCTTTTAATAAAGCAATTGCTTTCATTGAGGAAAAAAAAAATGAATGGATACAAGGGCATACAAAAAACCAAGCCCACAAAAAGGGAACCACGCTTAAGAAAAGGGATCTAATCAAGCAAAATAGTACTTTGAAAATTTGAATAGAACTTATAGATGTCTTGTCTCTAAGAAGAGCAACATTAAGGATGACAGACTAAAGCGCATAAACATGTCAGAAATTTTTTTTTATGAGAAGAAAGAAATATTCTTAAGACGGAAAAAACCTCAGAAGATATTCCTTTTCTTAAAAGAAAACAAAACTATCATTGATATTTGAAAAGTTACACTATGAGATAAGAAAAGGTTTCATATTCACATTATGAAAAACTGAAACATTGTTAGAATGCCCACCAACTAAAAAAGTTCACATCAATGCCTCCTTTGGTATCTCTGGCGAGAGAGGAGTTAAATAATTTTGAGGGCTTGGATGGATCTTAGATTTTTAAGTAGGGATTTGTATAGATTCTATTTGATTAGATGTTGTTTTTTATCTTCATTTCCTATTTGACTTTGGATAGAGCTTTGGTAAAATTATGTGAGATTACTCCTTTGGCAACTTTTTCTTTGAATAAACGTCTGCCAATCTCAACTTGCATTGTGTGTTGGACAGAATTTCTGGCAAAGCTTGTGGTAGCTTAGTTTTCACAGATCATTTATGGTATTCTCTGTAGGAATCTTCAAATCCATTAGAACTCATGCTAATGACATTCCTTCACATTTGCCATGAGCCATAGGTTTATGTACAGTATCAATGATTCTACGCAAAGCAATTGATTTTTTCTTGCATTGGAAAATTATGCTCTTTTTTGGTGTGAAAATGTCAACTGCTCTCAAGTTACAGCTTAAATTTCCATGTTTATTTTTGGAGGAATCTTTTGTACTTCCTGACGTGGGCCATTTTGACTCTTTGGATATTTCATTAATCAATGAAATTGTTTCTAAAAGAAGGAAGGAAAAAAAAAAAAAAAAAAAAAAAAAAAAAAAAAAAGTAAAGTGAGGTTGCCTCAAATTTGGCTCGATTATCATGTAAATATCCTTTAGGTTTTATTTGGCTCGATTAGACTCCCTTCCTTTAGTGAGAATCCCTTTTTTGTGGGCATAGTATGTGTATCTTTTCTTTTTCTTTTTTTTTCTTTTTGTGTGTGTGTGATGCCCTTGTGCTCTTTCATTTTTCTTTTTCTCAATAAATGTAGGGTTCATCAAAAAGACAACGTAGAAACTTTTTTGGATGTTGACAAATGGGCATGAGAAGGAGCATTGTTCTGTGGAAGATCCTTTACTACGTTTAGTAAAACCTTGGGATGCCACCTCTTCTTTGTTTTGCTTTTCTATCAAATGCTCTTTTTAGTAGAATGAATTTGGCTATGTGCACCCTCATCTAAATCTTCTTTGGGAGGTCGATGGTTAGAGGATAGTCAAGAAAGGTGGGAGAGTATTATATTTATGATAAAACCTAAATCCCTCAAACTGAAGCTGGAAAAGTGGAATGGGAGGATGTTTAGGGACCTAAGAATCCAAAAACCGGAAATCATTTCTAGGATCCTATTCCAAGATTCCAGGAAATTATCTTTAGGGACCTTAATATCCAAAGAGAGGATTCCTCTATTCTCAACATTCCTAGGTCGATTAAGGCAAAATAGAAAAAACCAGATTCCAAGGTTGGAGGAAGGTGGATCTCATACTCTCATTTAGCAAATTGGAGTGTGGTTTGAAATTCATTGATGGTGGTCTGTGGATAGGAAATTCGGGCAGCAAAAATATAGACCTCCTCTTCAAATAGTTGTGGTTCTCATCAAAACATCTGACTTCAAGCTTTGTGGCATCAAGCTACAGTAAGTATGTGTTTCGTTCCAATAACCAAAATTCTTGTTTAGTT
Organism: Citrullus mucosospermus; assembly: GCA_030954485.1. Classification (NCBI taxonomy): domain Eukaryota; kingdom Viridiplantae; phylum Streptophyta; class Magnoliopsida; order Cucurbitales; family Cucurbitaceae; genus Citrullus; species Citrullus mucosospermus. The sequence goes on from CM062064.1 coordinate 28,551,597, forward strand.
TCTTAGAGCACCTTTAGAACTTGTGGCAAATGATCCCTCTCTTCCTTTGGGACTCTGCTCATCTTTCCACCTTTTCTATGGGAAATATAACTATAGTTCTGAGAGAATGTTTGGCTTCGTTTTGAGCCCCCTTCCTGCTTCTCTATTCTTTGCCCTCATCAAAAGATTTTTGGTCTTGCTTTTGTTTGTAGGTTTTGGGTTTAAGGAGTTGGCTTCTGTTTGTCTTTACTTCAGTGGGTTGTTCTATTGTTCTTTCTTTGGTATTTGGAGATAGACCAACATTTATGGCCTATTGGACCATCTGGATCTCTCATCTAACTCTTTATTTCTTTGGATTGGCTCCGTTTTTTACTTCTTCCCCTACTTGTTACTTCTCATTCAATTCTTTGCTTGGTTGGTTGCCGTAGGAAGGATTAATCTACAGAAAGCCTTCTCTTATGTCTTGGGCTCAACGTCGTGTTCAGTTCTGTGTAGGAATTGAATAGAAAGGATCTTAATCATTTTAGTTGTGCCCCTTTTACCACTACTGTGGAGTTGATTGTGGGAGAGTTTTAGTTTATCTTTTGTGCATATCAAGCATTCACAAGATGATGAAGGATGATCTCCCTTTTTGGCAGAGGGGACATGCTCTCTACTAAGCTGCTTTATCAATGTCACATGGTTTCTTTTGTTGATTCCTTCCCCAAGAAAGTCTCTAAAAAGCTTCTTCAAAGCATTGGAGAGAGACCACAGATGGAGAGATTAGAGAGGATGGCTTGTATAAGAGTGAGGTGCCCTCCTTTTCATATAAAAAGTTTTCCCTTTGAGTTTGGGAGCTCATTGTTGGTTCTCTGAATAATATAGGAGCCGAACAAGAAGAGTGAATGTGGATTGTGCCATGAAAGGAAGCCTCTAGCTAGGCCAGAGTTTAAAGTAGGCTGTTCGATGTGAGTCCTCACATTTGATGCACAATTATTTGGGTTTGCCATAGTTGATATTGGGACGGAATGCTTCCTCAAAGATAGGGACAGTTTTTAAAAACATTGCTTATGTACTTCTTGTTAAGAGAGGAGAAAATAACAATGTCATCGATGATTGATAGAGAGATTTACCTCCTTGATTGAATGCCTATAAGAGCTTGTATTTTGCGTTTTAAGTTTACCTTTGATAATAATGGAGAAAACGGCACTAGATATACAAGCCCAAATCTACTTTCTCTACAGCCGGCCAAAGTCTTTGGTATGATGCACTCATCTTAGATTTTTGTGGAGTTTTAATTCTTCAACTAGTCATTTTAACTAGATAGGATAAGGACACGTAAAATTATCGAATGTGTTCTACTTCCAAAAAAAAAAAAAAAAATTACTCAAAACTGCTTCTACCTAGATTTTCATTATTTAGTTTTTTTGCATTTTGAAAACACAATTGAAATCTAGTTAAATTTTAAATGTACCTATACCGCATGTAATTTTAAAAATAGGCTGTGATTCAAACATAAATAATTATTTTTAGCTAATAAAAAGGTGAACTTAATGTTAAATGTGTATACTACATGTAATTGGTGAAAATAATTATAAAAAAAAAAAAAAAATAATAGAAATAAAAACTGTATTTTTGTGTTACTCTTTTTTTTTACCGGAATTTGCCATTAAATTAGTATTGCAAATTCAATGAACCAGCTACATCACATTCCTTGATACTCGTTAGTGTGTAGAGCCATTCATTTCAAAGCCATAAATCAGTTTGAATGAGAAACTTTCCATGAGAGATGTGTTTCTAACTGCTGCAATCTGTTGAGAATTGTGAAGTTTTAACAGTTGTTACACGATAACAGGTGTTGGGGAATGCAAAGGGAGCAGTCGCGGTTGTTATCTCCATTCTTCTGTTTAGAAACCCTGTCACAGTCATTGGAATTGGTGGTTACACGATAACAGTTCTTGGAGTTGTCGCATATGGAGAAGCGAAGCGGAGGTATAGATAATCGGATGTGTACGGAGAAGGCGAGGTATGGGATCATCACTATGATGATGACACATTGTTATTCTGTGATGATCAGAAAAATATGAAGAAGAGTTGGAGATTGTTTAGTAAAATTATAGGAAAGATGGTTGAGTAATAATTCTTTTTGTTCTATTCCACGTTATCTTTTGTAGAAGAAAGATATTGTCCCTTGTTCATTATCAAGTAAGTTGAGTTTTCACCACCTCACTAAGAAGAATATATAGTTCAAATTTTATTGATCTCTGTAGAGAGCTGTTTGTTGCTAATATCTCTTTATTTTTCCTTTCTCTCTCTTATGTTTCTTTTTTTCTTTTTTTATAAATAAATTATAATGTTTAAATTACTGTTAAATAGAAATCCTTGACTAAGAAAAGGATGCAGATGCAGCTCCCGTTTTGGTGGTCTTAACATTTTTATACTTAGAAATATTCATATTAACATGTTTTTACTTTTAGCTCCAAAATTTAGCATGTTTGACTTGAAACAATTCAATGTGGGTTATCTTGTAATTTTTATGAAGCAAGTAGATGAGGACAAGAGACAATTTTTTGTTCTTGTAAGTTATTTGAGACAATTAATTAACATACCTAATGCCAAAACCTACTTAGACCATTGATATCAAATTAATTGAATGAAAACAACTCTATCAAAATGAAACAAGAAAAAAAAAACAATATTCATCATAATCAAACAAACATCCATCGTGCACAATAAAAATCATGGTATATCAATTGAATAAATGATATACTTAATATACTTATATATCATTGGATAAATGATATACTTTATATACTTATATACCAAATGTAAATTATATCAATCGATTGATATACCAAGTATAAATTCTATCTACATAAATAAGGATAAAATTGGAATAATCATACAAAGCAATAGTCAAATTAAAAAATTTTGCTATATTTACAAATTTAGAAAATCATTAATTGATTTGTAAATTACCTGTCTTTTTCACTCATTTCAACCATTAATTAGTTTTTACCTTTCGAAACAATAACCTCTAAATATTTTCTTAAAGAATGCTCAAATATGAGAGACCATAACATATATTTTAAAATATGAAAAAGTAAAATTCCCCCAAATTGTTTGGAGTGATGATTTTTCTACACATACACAAGAGCTCAATTGGTCTTGCATCACTTACCTTCTTAAGGTGCTCTTGTTCCACTAAAACAAAAAGATACCAAAAAAGGATAAAACTTTGTTCTTTTCTTCAGTTGCAGCAGTTGAGAGAGAGAAATTGTAATAATTAACAATATTCTTTTGTTAATGAGACAAAAATTTGTGATCATACCGCGAGCTTAAACAAAGTCCATTCTTTAGCATCTCCAAAACAAATACAAATGGCTTGCTTGGTAGTCTTGGAGCTGGGAATTTCAAGCCAGCTCTGGGCCAGAAGGGATTGGTTCATAGCCATCATGTTGGGCTGTGAATACTTCTTTACGAACAGGGATGAACTTCAACACGACTGCAACTGGCATGCTCACAAATCCAATCAACACACTCAGTCCCCATAGTTCCCAGCTCAGTGGTACAGTGCTTGCAAAAGCTCCCAAAAGTTCTATTATTATTATTTGAAACCCCACTGTGGATACCATTACTCCCAAAAATATCCAGCTGCTGAACATCCCTCGGAAGATGTTGATCTTTTCAATCTCACGGCTGTTAATTTCGTTGAAAACCTGTAAATAACAACCATCCAAAGGTGTAAAATGTGTTGAGTCATGGCGAAATATTAGAAGCGTAGTTGTTTCACATTGGAAAAGTTAAAGGAAGTGATGAGCTCTAAGTACTATAAATGGAGTCTATGGCTTTGGTTTCAAATCGTCTTAGATTGAAACACTTTAAGTTTGAGTGTACTGACTCTAGCTAAATTCCCTTTTTGTATTCTCTAGTTTCAAAGTGAGGAAAAGGGTGTGAGTGGTACAAATGCTTTGAGAGAATGTTTTATTTGTAATTAGGGTTAGGGAAAGATTTGTGTGTGATTATAATAATTTTTCACATAGTGAAATTTTTTTAGTTCGTGGTTTTTTCACCGGTTTGAAGTTTTTCAACGTTAATTCTTGTGTTTCTAATTTTATTGTTTTCTTTTTATTTCTCTGTTATTTTTCTGCTTATTCCTACCGTAGTAGTGGGAGGTTTTTCCCAAATGAGTGTGTCAAAATATATGAGAATTGAGCTTAAGAAAATTTTGATGGACAGTGTTGCGCATAGCTTTACCTGGCAGAACACAAATGAGTTGAATATCAAAGTGTTGAGAACTTTTGTGGAATCAGATCCATTAAGTCCAAGAAGTTGCTTTCCCCCAAAATTAAGAACTGCCAGTACAGCAAGTTGATAGATACTCTGACCAATAATGTTCCTCCACATGGCTTTGGTAATAAAGTTAACCCCCTTGGGAATTGGAGGTCTCTGCATAAGTCCATCATTTGGAGGCTCTGTGGCCAGTGCCAAAGCACCAAGAGTGTCCATAATCAAGTTCACCCAAAGCAACTGTACAGCCGTAAGAGGAGCAGATCCTGAAAGTCGGGCAGGATTAAAAAAAATCATCAATTTAGTCATTTTCAAATGGTCTTACATAAAGGAGCAACTTCGTCGATGAATACACCTGAGAGGCAAGCAGAAACGAAATTGATCACTAGAGCAACAATGTTAACTGTTAGCTGAAACTGCACAAACTTTTGTATGTTAATGTACACCGCACGTCCCCATCTCGCAACATTTACAATAGTTGAAAAATTGTCATCCATTATGATCACATCGGCATTTTCTTTGGCCACCTGCAAGTCATCCAATGAAATGCCATATGAAACCAGTATCATCAAACCAAAAAAAATATAATGATGATAGAAAGTCTCATCATTAAAATCCCTCAAACAATCACCCGATGACTATACAGATATCAGCAGTCACTAGTATTTGCAAAATTTATTTGAAATCATTAAGATAATAAAAGTTTAGTTATCAAATCAATCAATCTTCTGTGAAAGGCGTAAGGAATGTTCTTCCCCTATCTTTTTGTCATGGATATGGTAGTACTGCCTTGGATGCTATATAATGTATGTAATTTAAAATTTCATCCCAAGTGTGGTAAGTTCCACTAAATAACCTTTACTTGATGATCTCCTTCTGCTACTGATCCTCATCACTTTTCTTCATAAAATCTACTTTGTACCATTTTGAGGACTTATCAGGGTTAGCTACTAACCAATCCAAGAGCTTGTTCTTCCATGCAAGATAGACCAACATAATGTGGATGATCAGATACCAATGGTTAATTACTAGCAGGTCCTCTCTTCCTATCAACCTAGGTCTCCACACAATCTTTTCTAAACTATCTTCCAGGGACGGCAACCCCTTAATCAAGCGCATTTTGCACCAAAAACAGATTTGGGCTTCCACTGTTCCTTTCGTTGAAATGCTCCAACTAATCAGGTCACTTCTCATGAGCTTCCATGTGTAATGTTGCAATGCATTTATCCTGCCCACTAAAGTGACTTAGAAGATTGAATGTCTGCTTAGGAATTTCTATGGGAAGGGAGGACAATATTCCTGTAGGTACAAAAGCTTCTTGGGAAGATCTTTGTTTTCCCATTTTAGAAGTCAAATAGATTGCTTTGTGGAACCAAGCAGCCATCATGAAGCTCCTCCTATGCAGGCTTTGGTGTTGTGTTGGCATACATTCTAAAGGGAAGTGTATTAGGCTTGTTCACCCAAAATTGCGACTTTCATGATATTGGAGGAAGATTTTGAAGAGCATTATGAATTAGCTCAGGCCCCAAATCAAGTACATTACTAATAGTGTCATGCAATGTTTTGTTAAGCATGATCCTTTGCTACTGTGTGCAAACTTAACTTAAATATGATCTACGGTGATAAGATTATCTAGGATGTTACCAACATCCAAACAACCAAAGTGGCAGAGTTCATAGGGAGAGTGGACCTGATCTATATGTTCTATCCACTTCCTTCATGTTTGAGATATGTACACGAGTAATATATGTATACCGTAGATTCATAGAATTAGAGTTCTCATAGAGTCAAGAATTTTCTTTTGCAGCCTTGTAGAAATGTTGTCTATGGTGTAGCTGAGGCAACTATGTGGAGAAGAAAAACAGGGAGATAAAAAATATCATACTTACCAAGTTTGGGTTTTAGGAAGTATTTCAATAGAAGTGGATTTCATTATTTCATAAACTAATCTGACTTGATTTTTATCGTTATGCCCACAAGTAGCCAACATGTCATGCACCCAAATTTAGCTAGTAATGCTTCTCTCTTACCAAAAATAAAAGTTATCATAATAGAATTACGATATATAAACAAGGATCATTGATAACACTTGGCACAAAGATGTTATAGAGGAATAGTTTTAATCAGGAGTTATCAAAGACAAATAGCCACCGTTCAAATTAATAGACTAAATTTAGATGGAGTCTGGAGAGATACTGCAGTATGAGTTCAATCAGCTTTGATTAGAATACAATGACTTTGAAGAAGAAATTCTTGGGAGGTAAACTAGTAGAAAACTCTGTTTTCAGTAGTTTGCTAAGTAGAATTAAGTTGCTTCAAAAAAAAATCTGAGCCAGTACTGGGAAGAATGTTTTCTTCTGATTCTTTCTACCCTATAATTAATTATGCACAATATGCATATAGCAGAGGCAGAAAAGAAAAAGGAAATCTAAGAACAATAAAAATGAGTTCATGTATTCCAGCCAGTTGCAAGCAGTTATACCATTACTATTTACTTAGCTCATGTACAGACCTCAGTTCCGGCAATGCCCATAGCTAGTCCAATATCTGACTCATGCAAAGCTGGAGCATCATTTGTCCCATCTCCAGTCACTGCAACAACCTCACCCATACTCCGCAAATTGTTAACCAATGTGTACTTGTCCAGCGGCAAGGACCGAGCCATCACCTAAATCCATCGCAATTTATGTAAAATACGCAATCATATTCCAAGAAGAATTAAATATAACTAATTTTAAGATTGAGAGAGTAAACCTGCAGTTTTGGTATAACTTGCTTCATCTGTTCTGGAGATAAATTACGGAAGTTTGGTCCTTCTATAGCTAAACCATCGGCTGTAAGTATACCACATTCTTTAGCAATAGCCTTTGCTGTATTAATATTGTCACCAGTGACCATACGCACAGTTATTCCAGCTGCTAAACAAGTTTTAACAGCTTCCTTGACCCCTGGGCGTACAGGATCCTTGATCCCAACAATTGCAATTAATGTATATCCATCATCTGGAATTGATTTGTCACCGGAGTCCTCTATATCTTTGAAGGCTAAGCAAAGTGTCCTCAAGGCTTCATTGGCAAAACTAGTGATAACATTTGTAGCATTATTTACCTTCTCTTCTGTTAAATAGATAGATTCTCCATTGGAATCAATATACTTGTCACACATACTTAGTATTATTTCAGATGCACCTTTGACAAAAGCTCTGACCCCACCATTAGGAAGCGCTACAAGTACAGACATCTTCTTCCTAACAGAATTGAAAGGCTCAACCTTAAGTATCTTATATTCTGTACGTTGGGCACGAAAATCCCCACCCAAATGGATGCCAAACTCCAATAGTGCTGATTCCGTTGGTGTTCCACCAACAATTGAGTTCTTCCCCTCTTTATCTTTAGTCACATCGCAGCTGGTATTTTGAAATATGGACTGCAAAAATATGCCTAAAACATCTTCAGAGATCTCTGATTTCAATTTGTCTACACTCCTATGGTCTTTATTCTCCATAAAATTTTCACATACCCAAGCACGGCTAACTATCATATGGTTTGTGGTTAATGTCCCAGTCTTATCTGTGCAAATGCAACTGACCGAACCCATTGTTTCACATGCAGACAGATGCCTAACTAGTGCTCTTTCATCCATCAATTTCTTCATAGCAAAGGCAAGGCTTAATGTCACTGCCAGTGGTAAACCTTCAGGAACTGCGACAACTATTATGGTAACTGCAACGGCAAAGAAATCTAAGAGTTTTAGTGCATCACTTGAAGTCCACTTTGTAAATTGATGGTGAGCAGCTTTTTCTCCGAGAAACCTTCCTGTCATCACCAGGAATGTCAATACAGCAAAAGTCAAACCAATTTTACCAATAAGAGTTGCTACACCATTCAGCTTCACCTGCAGTGGAGTCTCGTCTTCTCCTCCCTCACTGAGAGTTTCCATCAGTTTTCCCCATTCAGTTTTCATACCAACTGTTGTTACCATCATCTTTCCAGATCCATCTTGCACTTTGGTTCCTGATAGAAGAAATGGTTTCTCCTCATCTATGTTCACTGGTTCACTCTCACCTGATAAGCTGGATTCATCAATTAGTAGACTATATCCTGATATGAAAACCCCATCAGCGGGAACCTGATCTCCAATGGATAGATGAACAATATCTCCAACAACCAAGTCATAAATGGAAACTTTTTTCCTCAGCCCATCCCTAGTGACATCAACATAAATTTTTTTCTTCTCCCTGTCAAGATCCTTGAATTGCAAAGACTGCTTGTAATCACTAATAGAAGTAACCAAGACGACCAATAATATACTGAGTAGAATTCCTAAACCATCATATGTTCCCTTCGGCCACCCTTCTGTGGCAATACCAACGCCTAAAGAAATTAGTGCACAAAATATTAGGATGATTAATGTCAAGTCGTGTAATGCTTCCCATACATACACCCAAAAGGGTCTGGAAGGTTTCTCTGTGTAACAATTGTAACCATAAATCTCTTGTCTCTTGGATGTATCTTTTTCACTGACACCTGTGTCTAGTGCAACAGAAACTTTCCTTGAAAGTCCTTCCACACCACCATGGAATCTCAATGCCTTGTAATCATGGCTACGGACTATGGATGCAAGCTCATCTGGATGAATACTATAGCCAGCTCTCCTAGCCTCATCTGACAGATGGTACTCATCTCGATTCACGGCTGCACAAGAGTATAACATAAATAAAGAAAAAGATAAAAATTTAATAACTGTGATACAATATCAAAGGATTGAGAGTAAGCATAAGCCATTACCATCAATAAACTGTAATGCTGCCTTCTGAACATAAAGAGCAACTCGAATTTTTTCCTGGTAAAGAAAATAGAAGGAAAAAAGATGAAAAGAAAAGGAGGAATACTCTTATGTACAAAGTAATTACTGAAAATTTGTAGTACAGTGCCATGGAGAAATAAATCAAGCAATATATTTAACTAAAGAACATCACAGGCATTAACGTTGTCCCTCCCTATCTACAAGATCAAGAGGGCAATGGAAATGTATTCACAGCCATTGAGATCTATGAAATAACCTAGACTCTAGCCTCCAGCCCTATGCAATTCTTCAATTTCTGGAATCAATTTCCCATGGAAAGGGTGACATAGCAGAAAGGTCCTGATGCAAAGCTAATGAGTTGGGAATAGCTTAGTTGGAAATGCCTTTGGGAGGAAATCATTGAAAGATAAACTTTAAACTATAGTTTATCGGAAGATTGTTACATGTATCGATCAAAGAGAGGAAACAAAACTAGGAATGGCAGGATAACATTATCTTCAGATGGACATCTTATGGTTAGATCCTGTTTGATCTACGCAATTAGCAACAAAAAGAAAAAAAATGGATTTAGAAGTGACTTTTGGGACGGTGGAATGAAGTGATTGAATCAAAGGTTGTCTAATGATCAAAAGTAAAGGAAGGGAAGCAGTGGTAGAGTTGGTTAGGCATAATTGTTTATTGTGGAGCTCTTCATCTGCTTTTTATAATTACTCCCTAAATCTAATTAATCCCAGTTGTGGTATTCTTTTTCTAAAGTCTAAGTGGGTAGACTAGATATAGAGAATTAGTGACGTACTTTAATTGGGAATTATTTTGCATTCTAGTATACCTCTTTTGTGGCTGCAATTGGATGTACTCCCTACTGAATAAATAGAAAGTGCTTCTTGTTTCTAGAAAAAAACTCTCCCTTTTCTTTTTATTAATGCACTAGATCTATATAAAACCAAGATTCTTAAAGGTGTCTATTTTATTTCTGAAGCTTATAGTAACTTTAACCTGCAAATGAATAAATTCTCACTTAAAAACTCATGAGTATACCATTTTTTTATGAGAAACTAAGCTTTATATTATGGAAAAGGAAAGAATGCACACAAGGGATATAAAAAAGAATTAGCCTGCCATAACAACCAAAACAGAAAAGCGAAAAAGAGAAAATATCAACATAGAACTCCTTGATCATAAACACTGAAGGAAGGTGTTTTCACTAGCCCAACTAGCTGTATTGCACAATGTCCGCCTCTCCCAGGAACTCCCGACCCGGTCAAAGAAGAGGTTCTAAATTTTTCCAAATAGACTTTCTTCAAAACATCATTACAGATAAGGAAACAATCTTATAGAAATCACATACATATAATCATATCTAATATAATACAGAAAGTTCAAAATACGACCAAAAACTACAATTTAATTAGAAAGGAATACTCATAAGTCAAATGTTCTATGAGATAGCAAGAGAGGTAATCCTCCATTTAAACCCAAAACCTCTCTTCCCCAAAATCTTGTTCAGGAAGTCCCAATCTACCAATAGCCCTTCTCAAAATCAACTATAAAAAAGAAGCTTTCATGCTTTCTCCTCCTATAATCTTCAATATCCTCATTAACAATCAAAACGTAGTCCAAAATTTGACGCCCAATAAAAAAGGCTCCCTAACAGTGTAGAATCGCAATCATATTAGGCAAACTCTTCCTCAACCTATTTCCCAACTCCCTCATAATGATCTATTAAAGGTTTGTTTTCTCTCACCCACGATATTTTGTTTGTTGATTGCTTTTTCTTTTGGTTCACATGCATACGAGCCCTCTCCTTGACCCAATTAAGTAAGTTATTTTGGAAGGAATCTGAAAACCTTGCGCCCTTCCTTCTCTTCATTCATGGATTTCGAAAGGTAGCTTCTTCAATGTGGTTAGTGGTCCTGGGAGGAGCCACTCTTCAGCTACTACTGAAAGTATTAAACTTTTCAACGAGTTGATTAAAGACGGTCTTGTTAAACCACCAACTTAATAATGTCGAGTTTACTTGGACAAATATAAGAGTACATTTGGCCCACTTAGTGTACTTAATAAGTCAAAAATTAATATATTGGAGTTAAGAAGTTTTGTATTTGGATTGTAGAGTTGTAAGATATAGTTTTTTGATAAATAAACAAAATAGAGAAAGAGGGAAAGATAGAACTCTCTAATAAATGTGCAAACTTCAATAGTGTTTACTATTAAAATTGAGTTGTTTAACACCAACTTAAGATGTTGGTGGGCCAAGAGTAAAGGTCTACTTTCTACTTTAATAGAAATCCATGCTCCAAATTTGCTAAAAACAAAGCTTCTAGATTGGACAAAATCAAAATGGATCCCCTCCCTATTATTTTTTAATTGGGGGATGAATTGAGGGTTTCATCCTTGGTGAATTTTAAAAAATATGATCAAAAATTTTATGAATAGTTAAACCACTGATTGACCCTCCGGAAAATAATATTGAAGGGTGTTGGGGAGTTTGTTATTCCAATATGATTGCTAACAAGAAAAACTTGAACAACATGTTTCTGTAACATGTTCTGAGTCATGTTGATTCTGCCTTGAACTTATATGTTGATATGTGTAGTGCATATTTGCTGGTGTGTTTTTTATCCCTGTGGCATGTACGCAACATGTTAGGACCTTGTTACGTGAAAGGCAGAAGACTCTGCAAAACATTTTTTTTCCTTATCTGTCAGCAGGATTATGTAGATTTTGTGGCCTCCTATCCTTTTCCCTACAGAGATGATTTATTATTTTCTTGAAGATCTTCTCAAAGCTACCTATATATATATATAGTGGTTTTGTTCATTTTTTCGGTTGGCCACTTTGAAGAGTATCGGAGTCGTTTGTTTTGTGTGTTTGCCAAAAACCACAAGGGTGTCAATCCTTAGAATTGTGGAAGTTTGTTGCTGTAAATCTTAAGGTGTTTCTATAGATCGTCTTGAAACTTTATCTGTTACTTGAGAATGAATTCTCAAACTTAGGAGGAGCCCAAGTTCATTAAGTGGAGTGGTCTTCATTTGAAGGTGGAAAGATAGAAGTTGAGAGGGTCTCACAATTAGAGGGAGTCTAAGTTTAATTGAGAGAGAGTCTCATGCTTAAAGAGCATAAGTATTCATTCACTAATATTCTAACACTTAGGGGGAGCCTAAGTTTTATTGAGAGAGAGTATCACACTTAAGGGGAGCCTAAGTGATCTTGCGCTAAGTTAGACTACTTGTGACACTATAATCATCATTTATTTACAGATAAGTACAAAGTTGTAATTGTTGTAATTGTTTGACTTCATATTAATGAAATTATCTTTACCAGGCACACTCCCCCTTAGACGTAAGTGTTATTGCACCAAACTAAGTTACCAAACCTTGCGTTCTGTCATTTAGTATTTTTGTCTACACTTTACATTATGTCCTTGGGATCGTTGTAAGTTGTAACATTGAGTTTAACAAGTTACATTATGTGTCAGATAACCTTGGTTTGAACTCAGAACCTCCGACCACCAGCTCTAGTACAAGTTAAATTATCAATTGATCCAAGACCTTAAAATAATGAGTGAAAATAAATTTAATATTATATACATGAATATTTTCAACCTGAATGAAGATCTTTTGCAAAGTAAATTATGTTTTAAGACCATAAAATTCAAGTGTCTATTTTACTTCTGGTTATTCTATAGTCATACTACTCATGAATTGCATGATAGGAAAGTTTATTTTCCTTAGCATTTCATGTAGGTAGAATTATCGTGGCCGTAGGTTGGGTTGGACAGCATCATCGCAGGGTTCGGTTGAGAAGTCATTTTTTTGTTAAAAAGAATAATAAGGTTAAGAGACACATTGAACTCAATCTAATTGTTTACATTATGACCTTATTTAATTATCCTCTCTAAGTTCTAAAAAGTTTTGTTTTCATTTCAACATTTTACGTAAAATTGCATTCTAATGCTTACAATTAATATTTAGTAAATTATCTAATATACAGCCGGCAAAACTATTATTCATCTGGATAAATATTGAAAGCTACGCTTAAAATAGAACAATGTTTAGTGTATGTTTAAAAGTGGTTGTTATAATAGTGATTTTAAAAAAAAATGAGATTTAAGTAAATTGATTTTAGAACGTTTTGTTTCAGGCCTTTAAATGTAATTTTGAATTAGTTTGTTTGGATTTGAAAGTGATTTTAGAGGGACCAAATTACTAAAATTGACATTTTCTAATTAAAAAATATCAATACACAAGTGCGGGTAAATTTTGCTATTAAAAATAATAATTATTAAATAAAAAATAAAAAGTGGGCCTACTTATGTGGGGTTATTTGGGACCCATCAACACATTTCAATTTATTGCTTAATATCAACTTAGAAAGAGTTATGGTTTTAGCAATAACAAAAGTGATTTTGACCAACCATTACAAGGTACATAAATATAATTAAACATTAAAATTAAAAGAATTATTTTTAAATATAACAAAACAGGCTACTTTATTTATAAATATTATAAAATGTCACCATTTATCTTTATTTTGGAATTGTATCTAAATTTTTAGAACAAAAAGAAAGTAAGTAGAAAACATATTTCTTTCCTCCAAAGTCTAATTCTTTCATTCTTTGACACCATCTCCAAATCTTAACATGTTCTCTCTCACTCAAAAAAAACAAAAAACAAAAAACAAAAACCAAAAAAAAAACAAAACATGTTCTATCTTTAATCTCAGCCATTCATCTGCTTTTCTCTCTCTAGACGTTATGTCATTCTAGTTTCTCTCTAAAAATGATCCTCTGTATTTCTTTTCCACTCTAAAATTAATTTCTCTACCTAACTTTTCTTTCCACTCTTGTATTAAACCAAATACTCGTTTAGACTTTATGGACTCTAATATCATATTAGATAGTACCGGATTCTATTTCAAAACCAGTTGACAATAGAGGGAGTAACATATCTATCTTGTTAAGAATGAGAGGTCTCTTAGTTTTTCCAATGTCGAATCTTCAACAATCATTAACAAAATAGAACAACGTCTAACCCTACAATATTTTGATATCAAAAAAATTTGTAAGATATTAAATTCTAGGTAAATAACCACCATGGATTAAGCACATAACCTCTTAATCCTTTATCAAAGTTATGTTTCTCTATTTACCAAAGTTTAACATATGATAATTTGTTTTGGAGTAATTTTAATATTATAAAATCATTTTTGTCATACTTAAAATTACAACAAATGATATTTTTAATCACTCAAAATTAATTTACTTTTAACTATAACTTTTATATAGTTAAAATTGATTTTAAATTGTCAAAACATTTTCTGAATAGTTTTAGAAATAATAAAAGTATTTTAACATTGAAGAATCACTCACATGCCACAAATCTTATCAAGACTAAGAAAATCACACATACTCGTAAAGATAAGGAGCGGGCAGAATAAATAAAGATAACAATAATTACAAGGAGAATAAATTATATGCAAAAAAGCGTAGAACACAAGGTATCCATTCTCAACCCTTCGTAAGGGGTTAAAAATTGCAACTTGGCCCCCACTACAACAACGTCCTCAAAGAAATTCTATCCTTTTAGATTTTCTTTTTCTTTTAAATTAATATTCTTTTAAATTTTAATGCACTACAAATTGCCCCACGAAACTTCCACGAAATTTCTCCTTTAACGCGCTTTTGCACGCTTGTCAATGAAAGCGGTTCCCATTTCCAACTACTTTCCTCCAATAACTTGACTTTTTTATTTCTTTTTTTCCAAGAGGACTTTTTTTTATTTCTTTCTCCATATCTTTAACATTCATTGTCTGCCATCGTTTTCAAATTTTGTAATACTCTCCTAGAATTGTACTTATGAAAATTAATAAATAAATTTGAAATATAATTATACTTACCTCATTTTGAGATGTTGCTGATATGACTTTCATAAACTGAAAGAGGAAGAATTGTCCATATTCTTATAGGGCAGGGAGTTTCTATGGTTATCAAGTAAATTCCTTTTAATTTTTTTTCTTTCCTTGCCATTTTGTAATTTATATCTATAAATATATTTAGAATTTTAATTGTTAGATTGTATAATATTAAATTTGATAGCATGACTCAGCTTAAAGCATTTTTTTTCTTTTTGTCTAATTGCCATATTTGAAAAATTAAATTCATAGGAAAAAATAAAATATCTCACATTTGAAAGCTTTTTAAAAGGCAATATTCTATAAAATACCATCTTTACAAAAGGCATTATTTTATTTAACGGCGGCTTTTCTAAGAAAAAGGTACATTTATATGATTAAATATATTAAAAAGAATTATTCAAAATAATATATTAAAAATAAAATAAATGAATTCGTTAGAAAAGTTTGGATATTGTGTACCACGTTCTAATTGGCCAGATTGATGCCACAAGGTCAACTATACAAGTCGGCGTCACATGACCTACACACGTGACACGACCGACCAATTGCGAAAGGCCATTTTATTTCTCTTTTGAGCTCAATAGCATAGTAATTATTATCTTACAAACTGAAATATGTTTTGATTGAAAAAAAATGAAATGTGAATTAAGAGTTGAAAACTTTTTGAAAGATATTAATTATAAGCTAGCTAAAATTTTTTAAAATTAATATCAAAACCCCAACTTGGCAACTATTAAAGCTAAACATGTCTATATATTCTTCTAGATTTCGTTTGACCAATATTGTATGAAACTTATGATTTGAATCAATTAAAACTCCAAAATTTTTACAAGCCAATTAATTTAGACCTTTAATTACAATTATTGGTAGATGATATTATAACATTAAATTTTTCTTTACCCATCAATTTAAACTTTTAGATTAATCAGCAACTAGATAACAAAAACTAAACTAATTAAAATATATATTTTCAAGAAACAAAATTATGTTTGGATCTCACTTCTACCCATCAAAGAAAAAAGAAAAATGCATTATTGTCCTCAACCTTCCTTTCCAAGTCATTATGAGTAAATATGAGCTTTGCTTTGCTTTTCTTTTCAATTTTTTAGTAAAGCTTAACTTTATTAGTTAACTATATATTTTCGAGCACTAAAAAAATATCTCCTCCTTTAGTAGAACAAAAAGAAATTAAATCCAACTAAATTATGTCGACCATATTAAATGACCATAATCTGGCCCACCTGACACAGTGGCCCACACTTATTTATTTGTGGGTTTGCTAATATAGTTTGATAGGAAGTTAGAAAAAAATTTGCAAATATAACCAAATTTAGATTAACCTTTTTATTATGATAGGTATACAGATTATACTCAATTACTCTTTATTTATTTTGGGAAGGGCCCACGAATATTTTTACCATTGCCGTTTGGCATCCCCATCGGCCTTCCTCGTTGGCTGGAGATTTTTCTAACTAAGAATTTCACAACGACCTTAATGGGCGACCTCTTTCTCAAAGCTATTCCGTCAAGAAGCCCTATCTTTGCGTAATACGGGAATGGAAGAAATCGAGGGGAAAACTGAACTCAAAATTCTAAAACCAATTCGAGCTTTGCCTGAATTAATTAACTATTATGCATCATTCACTGTTTAAATCTAATCTACTTTTCTAGCATTTTTTCAGCAGCCAAACAGACTAGAAAAAGGAAAAAAAGAAATCCACATTGTGAAGATTGAAATCGGGAATATGAATATGAATCATGAGATTCGAATAGCTTGAGAATAGAGAGTATTAGGAAATCGAACCTGGATTTTGAGCTTCTTTTTCTCGGCCTCAGAGCGTTTATCGAGATCTGCAACATTTCGGAACCTCCGTCGTCGATTTCTGACGATAGAGACGGCAGATCTCCATCTCCTCAAGGCTTCCTCTGAAGGATGTTTTGGCTCAACTTCGAAGTCCTTCAGAAGATACTGCTCCATATTCATTGCCGCTCGCTGTTGATAAAAGCAAAACAGATAAGAGGAAAATGAAATGTTCTTCGGTTTTTGTTTTCAATCGCCGGAAAAGCCGTATCCGTCGCCTTTCTCGGCGTTGTTCCGCAGATCAGACAAAGTTGAAAAAGGAAGAAAAAAAATTTAGACAAACGAAGAGGCTCTTCCAGACCAGGAGTTCTGTACGGAGCCAGCAGATTAGAGAGAGTGAACTAAAATGAAGATATGTAGAGATGAATCTCTCTTTTCCCACATAATTTCTTTCTTTTTTTATTGGTATGTTTTCAAAAATTAAAAATTAAAAAATTAAAAAATATGTACGAAAATTTTATTTTCTATTTGCAAATAAACATCTATAGGTGACAGTATAAATATCTATCTGGGTTGGTCTATCTTAAAATTTAAATAGATGTATATCTGGTGTGTCGATCTAACACTAATGAACATAAAAATTTGTTATATTTGTAAATAGTTTGATATTTTTTCTATTTATGATAATTGTATTTTTTATATGTAATTTATTTTAATGCTTTACTTTTTGGAAAATTAGTGTAGAAAAAATATTAAACTATTACCAAAATAAAAAAATTTCACTATCTACCAGCGATAGATTTTTATCGCTTGAGTGATAGACCACGATAAACTTCATTGCTCAAATAATAGAAGTCTATTACGATCTATCGATATAAACAATTAAATTTTTCTATATTGGTAAATAGTTTAATTCATTTTACTATATTTGAAAACAACCATTAATTTTTCCTTTTTTTATTTAGAAAAATATCCTTTTAGCCTTTAAATTTTTAATTCATTTGATCGTAAAGTTCCAAATTTGCTATTTCTATCCTTTAATTTTTAATAATAGGTTTAAAAGATTATTTTGGTCATCCATTTGTAGAAATTAAGAAAAACCAGTATCCAATAATATATATGTCAAGGTTGCACCTAAGCATCATGCTCTCCTTCCTTTACACACAATAAAATAATTTTTTTTATAAAAAAGATAAACTATCACGTGTCAATTTTTAATTGGATACAGTAGTGACTGCAGAATAGATGAGTGTAGCCTAATGTGTACCAAATTTTTTTCAGTTTTTATAATTCTTCAATTTGAACCGGAGAAAGAATAACATGGAAGATGGAGAGGGAGAAAGAAGAGGGAAGACAAAGGTAGAGAAAAATAAATAAATGAATAAATAAAATGTTTTTATTTAGTAATTATAAATGAGAAAATTATTTTTTTATTAAAAATAGGTGTAACGTTAGTTTTCTATTAGTAGTTTACAAAAAACCCAACGGAATGATCAAAAGTGCTAATGAAAACAAACCTGAAAGGTATGATTATTGAGTTTGTAAATTCATCGACTCAAATACGACTTAAATGAAATGGTGTGTTTTTTTCTTAATTAATTTAAAATAGTTATAATTAATTAGTTTTTACGAAGTTTTCAAAACTAGTAAAATTAGTTTTAAAATTCAATTTCATAATTATTTTAAATTAAACAACTAAAAGCGAGTGTTAGAAGAAAAAAAATAAAAAAAAAAAAGTAAAAATATTACAGATTAAAAATTAGATACAAAACAATAAAAATTAAACTCAAAATTTATGATAAAAGTGTAACGTTGAAAACTATAAACTAAATAGAAATTAAACTCAATATCAAAATAATTTTTTTCATTCACATCATTAATAGTATTTTTCTTATATATAAAATTTTCATTTGATTAGATTTCAAGCGTTTTTGGGATATTCATGTATATAACATTAATTACATTTTCATTTGAAAAAATAACAAAATATGGAATTGTTTTGAATTATAGCAAAATGCCTACTCTGCACGTGAGACATTTTTTTTTTTTTGTTAATGTCATCAACGATATCTTGTAATTATATTATACCTTTATTAAATATTGACATTTCTATATCATGGCCTAAAAAATCTCCTTGTTTGAATCTTGAGACGACATCAATTTTTTTTTTTTTTAATCTCACTTCATCTAAAAATTTAGGTTTTTTTTTTTAATACTTTTTTCAACTCTCTTATTATCCTTATTGTTCCCAATTTTTTTTTTCATTTATTTCAAACTTTATATCGTCCTTATTATTTCATTTTATCTTTTCTTTTATACATTTATTGTTATTTATTTTTATTAGATGTCTAAAATTACTGGCAAATCAATGCGTTAACCCTCCCACACCACTTTATTTGTCAAAGTTTTTGCCTAAACACTTAAAAACTAAAATTACTGGTAAATCATGTGTTAACACCTCCAGTCCACTTTATTTTGTTTCTATTTTTAAAATCCCACTTCCAATCGTCTGTGTGTCTCTGGTTCCACTAATTTCGCGTCATTGTCCGGCTATGGGTTATCGTCGCCTAACTCGCTTCTAGTAAGTGAGTTTCTTTTCCCCTCTTGTTTGTCTCTCATAATCACCTCTCTCTCCCAATATGAGTATTGTTGTGGACAACCTACTCCACCACTGATAAGTGAGTTTCTATTCCCCTCTTTTCTCTCTCTCATTGTCAGCGTCAGTATCATCGTGGTCACTAACTAGATTTGATATTGCATTTTAATTCAAAATGATTTTGAAATATGTTTATTTTGATTTGTTTTTAATTACTCCATAATGTTAGGTTTTGGTTTATTCAATTTGGTAGAGATTATTTATTGAATGTGTTTGCATATCTCAATCTTGGGCATGGCAAAAGAATAAGAAAATCTCTAACTTTTTTTCCACGATGATGCATCTACGTAAATTAGTTCATAAAGAAATAAAATAAATAGCACAATAAAAAAAAATTTACTCATATTTCACAAAGCTATGGTAATATAACAAATGTTGTAATGAACGAAAATCTCAAACATAATGTAAATGAGATAAAGTTGAAACTAAACAAAAGAAAAGTAGATAGAAAAGTTAAAGAAAAGAAAATGACAAAATCTCCATAGAGCTTACTAATTTATCCAACTTCATCAATATTATTTTAAAATGAATTAAGCCTTTGCATTTGTCATTTCTAAAGAATTGTTTGAATAAGGCTCGACAAGACAGTAGAGAGAGATGCAACAATAATTTTTTGAAGGGACTCGATATGGAAGTGATAATTTTTCGAGAATAACCCCAAATGATTGAAGCTTGGTGTATTTTGGGAGTCTTGGTCTTGGCCACCTTTTATAGGCCTTGTATGACAAGGATTTCCTCCCAACCTGCATGAGAATCATTCCCGATCAATTCAATAGAGAATAAGGATGATTTGATTTGATTGCAAAATTTCAAATCTTATGTTCTATGCACTCCTTATCAATTAGGTCCGGGCACAATCACAAAGCTCATAGGTGCACTTATTGTTTGTAAATTTCTTCAAAACTCTCTTCTTAGATTGCGAACACATCCTTTATGGGTGTATTTGAGCAAATCATGCAAAAAAAAAAAAAAAAAAAAAAAAAAAAAAAAAAAAAAAAAAACTATCAAAACATTCAAAACATTACTTTTTCACACTAATACACATTTATTTGATTAATTAGTATTAAAACATAGACTTTACTAATTTTTACTTAAATTTGTTCTAATTGGTATAACTTTGACAATAAATTTATGAACTCAATACAATCAACCTTGATTTTAGAGCTAAAAAAACTCACATACGTGAGTTATCACACTACTTCTTGCATTTACTATTGTAACAAAAAAATTTATTTTGAATGCCGAGGAGAAAATTATAAGATTAAAACAAAACCTCTATTTTTCATATCTATTCTTAGTTACTATCTAACCCCTGATCCTACGTTCACCTCGTTTAGTTGGAGGAATAATTTGTTAGCTCAACTTCTCGTTTGATCAAAGAGAGTTTGTGAGTCTCACGACTAAAAAATATCAATTTCATGACAAAAAGATAAATTCTTACAAATTTCATGCCGAACAACTTCAAAATTTAACCGTATCATAAATAACAATTTCATCTCTCGTCTCAAATGTAAATAGGGTGTTTGTTTTGCTGAGAATTTTGTCCCTTTGTAATATTTTCTTTTTCTCGTCTTTATTATCTATAAACTTCTTTTTTAAAATCAAGTCAATTTTGTGGAAAAACCTTTGTCATTTCTAGCCACTGCCCGTTCTTAAGTCTTTAAGTTTTTAAACTTCTTTATTTCTTTTTCTTTCTTTAACAAACCATTTAAAACCTTAAACCCTCTCATCTTCCTCTCACTCGTTGCTCCACCGTCTCATTCACTTTGGCCCCCCCCCCTCTCTTTTAGCAGTTCAGTGCCGCTACCGCGCCGCCGCTTCTCTCCCGCCCAAGGGCATTAGGCTGTTTAGCCCCAATTGCCCTTGCCTCTCACCACAACTCTCTCGGTGCCTCCCCTCAAGAGCCATGGCGAACGACCAAGACATGAGTGGCTGGACTGATCTGCTTCACTCTTCTACAAAGCTCCTTGAACAAGCTGCTCCATCAGCCCAGTTCCCTCCTCTCCAGGTTTCATACTCTCTCTCCGCTTCTCTTTGGTTGCTTTGCTCAGATTCTGCTGGAAATTGAGGATTCTAATTTAATCATGTACCTGCATTTTCAAAAATTTCACCTCTAACTGGAACGAGCAAGTCTAATTGTCTCGTCAATGGATTAAACTCCTAAAGTGCTGTTTAAATATCTCTTTATCTCTAGAATTCTATGTATGTATATCAAACTTTATTATTATCATTCATTTTTTATTACTAGTATTTTGTTCAATTTGAGGCAATTAAAATGGTATTCGTATAGAAACAAACATTGAAGGTAACAAGAGGTTTGAGACTTTCTTAACCGTGCTCTCTCTTCGTGAACCCGTGCTACATCCACCCTAACCGAAAAAGAAGAAGAAGAAGAAGAAGTAATAATGGTTGAAATAAAATATTAAGTAACAATCAACGAAGAGGGAAGAAAAGATTTAGAAAGCATGATGCTTTCTAATTCTAAAATAAAAAGAATACAAGAAGAACGACCAACAAACAAAAACTCTAGGTTCTTGCCTCCACATTATGTCCCTGTTCTTATCTCTGAGTTTCATGATGTGTGATTGTTTCAGAGGAACTTAGATCAGTTAGAAGTGTTATCTAAAAAGCTCAAGGCAAAGACCCTGAGAACTGAGGCGCCTACACAATCTATTGCTGCTACAAGGTAGTTCTATTCCTGCTACTCATATGCTCACCTCTTCAATTCAGATTTTCTGTTACTGTACTGTCTCTTTAGCAACCAAGAAGAGAACGCATTTTACATTTTTGAATCCATTTACTTGTATTTGCATGCAATGAAGTCTTATACCCAATGGATCTTTGTAGTTGGTATTATTATCTTTTAATGAGATGTTTGTAGGTTACTTGCACGTGAGGGAATAAATGCAGAGCAACTTGCTCGAGATTTGAAGTCTTTTGAACTAAAGGTGAAGAGCTCTTCAATATTCTTACTTGTATATAACCTTTCTTTATGATGTGTATAAAATAAGAAATAGACCTTTCGTTATTATGATGAAAGATACTGAAAGGGGGAGTAAGGTCTCAACCCGCGACTAATGGGGTTGCATGAAAATTCTCCATAGGCCCAACTATTAGTAATAGAATAATTACAAACGGAATTAATGAGTCTATACCTAGAAGCAACAACAAAAATGACATTATCGAGAAGGGAAAGCAGTTACTATTATTATTTTTATTTTGTTTTTGTTTTTTTAGGAGGAAACAATAGATTTCATTGATAAGTGAAATATACAAAATGAAGGTAATACCCCAAGCACCAAAGGTGGATTACTAAAAAGACCTCCTATTAGCAACTAAGGTAGAAAGGTGATTTGGGGGGGGGGGGGGGGAATGGGTTGGCATTTGCACCAAAAGAAAGCAGTATTTGCAAAGAGAGCTAGATGTTATCAATTTTTGTGTACTTATCCTTGAATATTCAGTTGTCTCTTTCCCCCCAAAGGTTCTGGAGAAAGCCTCAAATGATGGCTAGACATAAAAGCTTCTTCTTTCCGTGGGATGGGCATCCCATGAGTCTGAGAGCCAAAAGATCTTGTATATTCCTGACATTACAACCTTCCAATCAAGTCCATCAACATAGTAATCCATAGCTTTCTAGCAAAAGAGCAGCAAACAGAAAAAGGTCTTGATCTTCTTTGGAAATGAGCCTTTCCAAATGACCTTATAAAGAGGATGTTTGTTAAGACCCATTGAGCAAGAAGTATCCTCTATCAAAGGGCTGATGGTAAATTTTTTGGATGGGTCAAGTGGCCGTCACCACAAGTCTTTTGTCTCTTTTAGATTAATCAAATTTAGGGAATGAAAGAGAGGTCCATTCTGTAATCTCTTCATCTTTTAGACGCCTTATGAAATCCAAACTCCATGTTACATTGTGCCACAGTCCCAAGTTGTGCTTTATCCTGCTATATTTTGTATTGGAGAGGCTTGCACTCAGGTAAATTCTAGCAATATTGTCATTAAGAAGCCACCGGTCATGCCAAAATAAAGTGCTCATATCGTTGCCCAAGTTGTGCTTTATGTGGCTCGCAAGATGATTTAGTCTTGTGATGGTTTTCCAAGGAGGTTTGGCTGTAGATTGCTCGAGGGAAAAGGCCAAACTAAATACAAGGAATTTGGGCAGTGCTTTGTTGTGACAACCTTCTGCCAAAGTGCTTTGGGCTCATGTAAAAATCTCCAAATCCATTTTGCTAGATGGGCTTCATTTCCCTTTTTATGTTATCGATTCTTAGACCATCCAATGCTAAAGGAAGTTGTGTCTTCCCCTAATTAACGTTTTGCGTTCCCTCATCAAGTCTATGGCCTTTCCAAAAGAAATTTCTTTGAAGCTTATGTAATATGTTGACAACCTTAATGTGCAATTTAAAGAGAGAGAGATAAAATGTTGGCATGTTTGAGAGGGTAGATTGAATGAGGGTATTGTTCCTCCCTTAAAGATGATAATACTTTTTGTAGTTTGCACTTAATCTTCTCGATGATGTGATCCTAAAAAGGCAAATTTCTAGGAATATCCCCCAATTGAAGGCCAAGGTAACTTGTTGGCCTTGGCCAATAACCCATCTTGCACCCATGGGTATCAACAATGTATTGAAGGGACTTAGGAGGAATATTAATCCCCATCATTTCACTCTTGCCATAATTTTTGTTGAGACCAGATGCCATTTTGAGGATCATGGTGTTTTTAAAAAAGTTCATAATGTTCAATGGATCATGTGAAGAGAACACTAATGTGTCATCGACAAATTCAATGTGGTTAACCATTAAAGTATATTTGTCTGTGCCATTGGTGTTGAGGTTGAAGGTGCCCAAATTGATGCCATGATGGAGAAGTCTACTAAGGCAATACACTACAAGGATAAAGAGAAAAGGCAATAACCCTCTTTTTGGGACGATTTTCCCTATTGGATGACCACTTATGATGATGGAGTAATTAGAAGTCGATATACTCCCCTTGATTCAATGCCTCTATATTAACTCGAACCCTTTAGCTTCAGCATTGAATCAAGAAAATTCCAATTCACCATCAAATGCCTTTTCTAGATCAAACTTGATCACAATGCCTTCTCGTGGGATTTCTAATCTTCTATCATCTCATTTGCTATCAAGGAAGCATCCAATTTGTCCATTTGCTACAAAAGTCGCCCTGAGGACCCGTGTAAACCACCCAGCTCGACAACTATCATGGAGCTTTTGCTAAAACAAGGGTCAACATTTTCTTCTTAAGGGCCCATAAATAGTTGATGGCCCAAGGGCCAAAAGAGAAACCATTAGAGAGAAAAACATGTATGGAGATGGACAACTGACCGATTACCTCTTGTTTGAGATAATTGGAAGCGGACTACATGATAAGACTACCTTACCTTTTAGATATGAAAATGAGAAACAGCCAGAGAATGGCTTAGTGACGTGGAGGGGCACCAATTCAATGCCACAGGTGCTAGGTTGAGAGATCAAGTCCTATAGATATCAAAATGAGAAAATTCCTTCAACTCAAAATTCTACTTCATTGTTTCTAAAATATCAAATATCACAATCGAAGAGGTAAGAAATTAGCACCATAACAATGGGATATAAAAAATGATGAGCTACTTGCCTACTATAAGATTTGAACTCTAGAAGAACACTAAACAATAGCATTGGTTGCACTTGCAATCCTAGGCCACAAATGTGCACACTCCTATCCAATAGGACACCCTTCATTTCACCTTTTGGGTTCACAATCACTCCTGCATTATCTTCAAAGTACGTGAACACCCCATCCTTTTGCTGCCATGGCTTGCGTTGCCTGACACATTAGGAAGGATCTTCTTCTTGAGATCGGGCTTTCCCTTTTTTTTAGTTTCCACCGCCATGTCTCCAACACAAGCCAATGGCAATTTGTTCAAATGTCCCTTGATATACTTTGCTGTGATGATGTACAGGTTTCTTGGCTCCTGTGTTGCTGGCACAATATACCATCGCTGCCATTGGTAGACCCAGTGACATCCCAAACTTGTTACATGTAGATCCTTTGCACGCTTGTTTTGACATTTTCCCCAGTTGAAATGAGAAACTACATGATAAGAATACGTTCAATATCATCAGTAAAGTCCAAAGTAGCCCAAGCAATATTTGAAGAGCTCCATAAAGATCCAACCCTTTACAATTAGTATCGACGATTTCTTTAAAACTGCCTTACCAGTCTCCTATGTTGGTGAAATGCAGGGGTTGGGAAGATTTTTAATCTTTAACCAACCTCAATATGAAACGATCATTGATTCCTCTCCATGCATTTGTTTAGACTTTCTAAAATATTCCACCTTCAGTAGCCCTAACTTAGTCCAACCTTGGTTTTTCCAAAGGTTTTCAACAAAATTTTTGCTATAACAAAGAATTAAAGCTTTGTCAGTGGAGAAGGAATTGATAGGACATCTTCCTTTGGTTGCAGTAAGTGATAGTAGCATCCTTAATAGCTATCTGATCTGAGGCATTGGACAATTAAAGTTTCATCCTAATTTAAGCAAAATAATGGAGGGTAGTTGGGTGGAGGTCGATTGTGGGGCCTTTTGAATCATAAGGGTGCATTGTTGGTAGGTTGGTTTGGTTTGAATTCTTTGTCACGCCCTCCTCCTGATTGAGGATTGTTTGGTGAAGTTTTTGGGCTATTGCTCCTCTTAACACAATCTTTATAAGAAGGAGTTGCTTGCAAAACTAACTTGTGTGCCTGATCCTTTTATTTGTGTGCTTCGTCTCGGTAGTCTAATAAGAGAGAGGAAAAAAAGAGAACCATCCTTTTTTGGTCAAACCTGATGGGATAAGAAATGTGCAGTTTCGACCATTGTTGTCAAGTGGGTTAACCTCCGTGTAATAACCTTGTTTTTTTTCTTAGTTTCTCCCACGCAAATAATGTATTCTTCGCTTCTTAGTTCTTTGAAAAATTTGAATGAGCAATGCTCCTTAAGGAGGAGTTTGAAGGATATCTCAAGCCATAATAGCAATTTCCAGGTGATGGCCAATGTGAAATAGGATAGGATGTACGACCGCTTTCTTTTATTCTTGCTCCATGGCCTCAGTAATGGTCATCAAAAGCTATGAAGAAGGTTTTCCAGTTAATGCTGGTGATTGCTCTCTGTGAGTAGTTTCAGTTGGGATGTGACTTTGCGGTTGTCATTGGCTGGGGAAAGGGAAGGAGGATGGTTACCACTTACTGGCCTTAGGGGATGGTTGGGATGGGGAGGAGGAAGGGAAGGAGGAACGAGGGAGACAATAGAGAAAAAATATGGGTAGAGAGACAAGGGAGAGTTTAAGTCATTCATGGAAACAAATCTATATTCACCTATAAAATAAGGTGGTTTCTTTCAATTGAACTGCACCACAGGAATCTTTTGATGAGGTCAGCTTTTTTGCCGCCTTCTTAAGAGGTTGACAATGGCTTTTACCTCTACAGTCCAAAGGAAAATATGGCTCAATATGAATATTGGCTTTTACCTGTATAGTCCAAAGTATTTTTTTTTTTTTCTTTTGAAGTTGTGTATATCTTTGCTGCCCTGATCTAATTTACATTGCAAAATTTTATTATGGTATTCTATTGCTCTCTAATCTTTTATGTTCCTGTTTATTTCTTCTTTTGAAGACTACATTTGAGGACGTGTTTCCTGCTGAGGCAACAAGTATTGAAGAATACTTGCAACAGGTATCCTTTATGCAATTTTCCCTAATATTAAGCAGCCTTGCAGATAAGTTTTACTCAAGAAGCTATTGGGTTATTTATGAAATGTTGGCTGAAATATCTATTTCATACTTCTTGTTGCTAGAGGATCTTGCTGGATCAGTGCTGTTAGTAGTTTGGTTATTCATATATGTCTTATGCTGTTGCTAATTTGGTTATTCATACATTTATGTACAGTAATCTTTGTAGTTCTTGGACTTGTTAAAACATGCCATTTGTTACTTCAAGTTTCTTAAAAAAAAATTATTTCAGCGATTTTGTGGAAGATTTGTGAAGAAAGAGAGGCAAGAATATTCCTCAACAAATCCAAATCATCCAAGGATATCATATAGTCTGCTATTTTCAACGCTTTCTTTTGGTGTAAAAATCCATAGTTTCTTCTTTCTTACTACAAATTGGAAACAACTTTTGTATTCTCTTTGAATGGTTCCTTTTGTACATCTTTGGATATTTCATTCTATCAATAAATTCATTTCTTATAAAAATGATTGTTTCTTTTAAAAAAATTAAGTGCGTGTCTCATTGAGATGCATTTGTTCTTGGGAACCTCAACATCTGGGTGAGGCAAGTAGTGTTTTAGAAAGCCCTCTCAGGTGCGTGCCTAGGCTCAAGGCACAGGTTTGACACCTCGCCTTGGCAAGGTGAGGCTCACAAAATAAGGCGCGCTGCCTTTTGTGAAGCCCCAAGGCTCAAAGCCTTGGGCCTTGGGGCTTTTTCATTATTTTTAAAAAATAGTAATAGTTATGGGTTTTCCTTCTTTATTAACTAAAAGAATCAAGTTTACTAAGCCTAAATGCAAAATTTCTTGTGTTTTGGGTCCTTTTTTCCATATTTCTACTCCAATTATACTTTCTCTTTTTAATGTAATACTTTTATATATAGTGCGCCTCACAAAAAAAAGCCTGCGCCTCTTTATGCGCCTTGTGCCTAGGCTCCAGAGGGCCATTGCGCCTTGGGCATTTAAAAACATTGGAGGCAAGACACAACATCTGTACAGAAAATAATTAAAATATTGTAGCACGGATTTTATCTTTCTTTTCTTTGAACAATAAAACAAAACTTTTGATTGAGTTTATGAAAAATTATAATAACTCATAAAAGGAGAATGCACCACCATTACGGTAAATTCCCTAAAGATACAATAAAGCCACAAATAAGAACCCCAACCAGAAAAGAATGAAAGACCTAAAATAACCTCAAAGGAGATAGAACAATCAACATCATAAAGACGGCCTGCAAGCAACTGCTATAGAGAATCCACCTTTTGGCAACACCACTTTGAATAACTTTAACATCAGAAGAGTCTTGCAAAGCCAAGGCCCAAAACTTGAATTGAAGGTAACTATGATGCCCTTGATTCTTAAAAAAGAAAAAATAATGTCATTGATGCCTTAAAAACTTGTCCTCCAAAGGATTTAAACCATTTGATTGACATGCTTCTAGGTAATAGCAATTTTGGACAATTGTAGTCCCTCACAAAAACATTTCTATATGAGAAAACGATTGATAAAAAAACAATCCTCAAATTGGAGCCACAAAAATAACAAAAGACTTGTTATTATTATTTTTTTGATATCCGTGAGTGTTCGGGCCAACTTTTGCACACTTCGACGGATCTCATGGGACAACACCCTTGACTCTACAACATTTGGGTGTCAAGGGAACTGGTAGGATATTAATTCCTAAGTAGGTGACCATCATGGATTGAACCCATAACCTCTTAGCCATTTATTGCGTTGAGACTATATCTCTTTTTTACCACTAGGCCAACCCATGATGGTTCAAATTACAAAAGACTTGAAAACAACCAAAGTGGAAGAAGTGGAATGGATTGAAATGACCAGGAGATCTTAATCTTATAAAAGGCTGGAAGGAAGCAATGAACCTACATGTGCCTTAGTGTCACGGGGGTGAAAGTCGGAAGCATGCTGTGTATATTTTTTTTAGTGGAATTCCTCGTGCGGCGCCAAGGTTCTCCCTTGGCCAGCCTTCGATTGGACCCAAATACACCCGAGGTAGGCTAGAATGCCTCCCAAATCTCTCTCAAGCCTTTTACCTTTAAACTTCACACAATATCGCCACTTTGTGTAGCCTAGGGAAGGGGAAGGAGGAAACACATATGATATGTGGAAATTATCACTTTATTATCAAAGGTAGTAAAAACCACAATTACAAGACTCGAGATAGGAAGTCCCCCACGAGGGAGATCTTCCCTTTGCAAGGGATCCTACCAATAGTAGTAATTTGCCTACAAGATTGGATTCTATATCGGATGTCTCGTTTCGTCTCCTCCTTTTGTGTGAAATGGAGCTCTTGGGTAGAACGAAGTGTGGGCTATGGTACCTGCCAATGTAGCAGAGGGCCAAGGACTCTCGTTCGCTGAATTGGGTCTGAGGTTCCCTTCGGTGGAACCTGGACTCTGATACCACTTGTCATGGGGGAATTCCGTGAAAAAAATATACGCACCACGCTTCCGACTTTCATCCTTGTGACACTTAGCCTATAAAAGAAACTGATAGACCGCCCATTCTATATACTTATAGTAGAAGGATAAGGCTGGATAACTTGACTGTTGGTTGTATTTTGTGTGTTTTGTTGGTTATTTGTATTTGTAAGTTTTTTTTTTTTTTTTTTTTTTTTTTTGGATAAGAAACAATTTCATTGATTGAATGAAATATCCAAGGATATCCAAGGGTACATATGGAGCCCATTCATCATAGAGTATACAAAAAGAACCCATTTAGAGGGAAAATAAAAGGTGTTTCCAATTTGCAACGAGGAAAGAAAAGCTATGATTGTGGAAAGCCGGTAAATTGCACCAAAAAAAAGCATTACGAATGATAGTATCAACAATATCCTTTGTAGTCTTGCTCTTATCCCGGAAGATTCTAGCATTTCTTTCATCCCATATCTTCCACAAAACAGCACAAACAATGCTAAGCCATAGACAACTTTTATCTGCTTTGAAAGGAGTCCAACTGATCAGTAAGTGGAGCCAACTTTCTGTGCCATTAGGAAAAATGACAGACCAGTTGAAGGCTAAAAAGATCTCCATCCATATCCTTCTAGAGAGAGGGCATCCATATCCTTCTGGATAGTTTCATTGTTTGTTTGGCAGAGGCAGCACCATGAGGGGGATAGCTTGATCCATGGGCAACGTTTCTGTAGTCTGTCCATAGTGTTAAGACAAGAATTGGTGATTTCCCATAGGAGGAATTTCACTCTTTTCAGACAGGGGCAGCTCCAAAGTTTTTCGTATAAGTCAGCTGATGATAAGTATGAAGAGGATATGAGGGAGGAGTATAATGATTTTGTACTGAAACCGACATGATCAAGCTTCCATGTCCAAGTATCCCTTTTATTAGCAAGGTTCAAATTTGGAAGGATATGGGTAAGAGCAACCCATTCCACAATCTCATCATCTTTGAGGTGTCGTCTTAAGTTTGGGGACCATGAGCAATTTGCTGCATTCCAAACTTCTTTAATAGAAGCATTTTAGAGTCAGTCAACTGATAGAGCTTGGGCAAAATCTGTTTAAAAGTGTATCCAGCAAACCATGTATCCAACCAAAAAGCAGTGGAGGAGCCATTTCCGATAACACATTATTAAATAATGACAACACAAATTGTTAAGCCATTCCAAAATGCAGTGGAGGAATCCGTCAATAGATAGAGCTTGGGAAAAGTCGGTTATTTGTAAGTTTGTTTTGTATTAATGTATAAATATTTTTAATAAGAATGTATTAATATTTATGTAGATAGTTAAATAACGATGGGCTTAGAGGGAAGCAATTTAAATCATGGCAACCACCTACCTAGGATTTAAAATCCTACAAGTTATTTTGGCAATAAATGTAGTAGGGTCAACCCGTTGTCCCATAGAATAGCTAACTAGCTGAGATGCATGCAAGTTGCTCAAACAATCAACGATATAAAAAAAAAAAAACAAAAAAAATTGTTTAGACCGTTGGTAGTCACTTTGGCAGTTGTTTTTGCTGCCCCCTCCGAGGGGCAATGCTAGCTAAACTAAAGGAGTAGAGTCTCCAATTTCAATTTTCATATTGAAGCTATTAGATGGTGTGAGATTATGCTGGTTGGATCAAATTTGATTTGGGAGGATTCTAGAGGAGGGCTAGACATTTTCAGGAATGCTTTCTCCAAAGTTTTTCACTTGGCTAATTCTCACTGACCCTACTTTTTGCTGCTAGTATGATTCTTAGTAGTGGTGGAATTTGGGTTTTAAATGTTTTCTACCATGCTGAATCAGAATGGGCTAATCTGCTGCGTTTTCAAGGGACTGGACCATTTTTTTCTCTCCAAACTAAGGAAAATTCAACTCTGGGCTGTTATAGCTAGCTATCTTGAAGGAGAACTTAACTTGTTCTTACTCTGTCTCCTTGCTTTCAATTGATACTGTCTACTTAACTGAAAGGTTCAATTAGTTGGTTATAAGGCCCAAAAATCTAGTGTATGGGAGTTCAAAATGAATTTATTATTCATAGAAACACTTCAAAGTTGTTTTTTTTTTTTTTTTTTTTTTTTTTTTTTTTTTTTTTATGATTTTCGCAGGAACAATATAAGTCTCCTGTCCATTTAAAATGAATTCATAGAAACACTTTTATAGCTTTTCTTAAAATGAATTTCTTTGGAACAGTGTAATTTGGAGTTGAAAATCATGTATTTTTTGTCTTAATTTTAGAATGTAAGCTCTTAAAAACTGATCTGCTTGGTTTTTGTGTTATGTTATTCATTTTACAGCCGGACAATTCTATTATTATTATTATGGAAAAAATTCCAACTTTTCTGATGCTATCGTCCTATTTTATCCAGGAGAATCATTAATGTTGATATGTCTGATCTTTTGTGTGTGTGTTTTTTTTTTTTTTTTTTTTTTTTTTTTTTTTTTTTTTTTTTTTTTTTCATTCATCTTAGGTTCATGAAATGGCAATGATCTCGGCCATACAGGAGGCACAGAAGGACAATGTTAGAAGTTTTAATGATTACATGATGAAAGTTTTAGAGGTTAGCATGACTTGATTATTTTTGGAGGGTAAATCTTTTTCTCCAAATACCTTTCCTTTAATGTTATATAATAGTACGCAAACATTTCACTTTAATTATTGCTTTCTTCCATATTCTTCTCATCATTTTTGCTGTGTGTTTGATATTAGCATGTGAAAAGTCAAGTGGTAGAACAGACTTCTGATTGAAACTATTTCTGAATGTTTCAGAAAAGAGTTGCACGTTCATGTTTTTGTATTTGAGGTTGACCTTCGAAGAGATAACTAATGTATTTTGTTTTGAACCTTCGATTGCCCTATTAATGTTATTGTTCATGAATATCTTTATTCTTTTCATGGTGGCACTGGATTACTGGTTCTTGTTGTGTCTACTGTTCCAGTAACTTCCATATTTAAGCATGGAAAAATTGTGTTTTTCCATTCACATTATAGATGTTTAGTTTCTTATGTTTGTCTTGGAAATTATAATAGGTATCCCTTTTGTGAGGTTAAATTAAAATGATGGCCATAGGTAAGTTGATCGCTGTTTTGTCGATTTGAATTCGTCATGCTTTTAGCTACACAAACTGATAGTAAAGACTAAAGAGGGCTCGTTTCTGTAGAATAGTGAATATCTGCTGGGCTTATTCTTTACTAACTGCACATTTGTTTCTGAATTTTTATGGAATCAAATGTATGACAGGAGGATTGGAAAAAGGAAAAACGTGATTTCCTTCAGAGTTTAAGCCGAATATCTACATTACCCAGGACTAATATGATTGATGATAAAAGTGGGGCTTCAAATACGGGTCAAATAGTCTCCTTTGTATCCAGTCCACATGTTTCGTCTGGTTTACCTAGCCTCGAGTCTGTATCTCTAGCCAACAAGCCTATTATTGAGAAAAAGGCATCAACATATGCTGAAGTAGTGAAGAAGATGAACGATGCAAGGGAACGTGGATTACCATTTAAAGTATGAGCTGGTTCTTTCTTGACCTTTGACTTGTAGTCGTTTTATCATATTACATCCCTGTTGATGGTCCTGATAGCTTGTTG
This sequence comes from Citrullus mucosospermus, assembly GCA_030954485.1. Lineage (NCBI taxonomy): Eukaryota > Viridiplantae > Streptophyta > Magnoliopsida > Cucurbitales > Cucurbitaceae > Citrullus > Citrullus mucosospermus. Next base: position 28,584,823 of record CM062064.1, read on the forward strand.
AAATGGACCAATTTTCCTTTCAATTCTTGTTTTCATTAATGAAACTTTTGGTCTGTCTTTTGGTCATCTTTAGCATTTTCTACATAATAACTTCTGAGCATTGATGGAAGGCCAGCTTTGATGTATTTTCTTGGCTTTAATCATTTAAACAATGCCAACGATTTTGGAGATGAATGATGCATACATACTTAATATATGATCTTTACTATTGGTTCTTCACTACTAGCCTGCTGTAGCTTTCAAAGGTGCTTATGAAAGTTTAGATCTGCATGCATCTGCTGGGAAGTCAGTTAACATGCAAAAGATTTGGCATCTTATTCAAGTAAGTCATTAATCCTTTCTTTAATTGACCACCATTATGAATACCCAAGCATCTTCTCTGCCTCTCATTTCTTTACGATTTGATAAATTGTTGGTATTTATTTATTTTTAAATGGTAGACATTAATGGGTGAGGACTCAACTTCAAAACGAAATGTTTCAAAAAAGATGTCACTAATACTTGGGGCAAGGCGCCATCTAGAGTGGGGACACGAGAAATATATAATGGATACCATACAAAGCCATCCTACACAGGTATTGCTATTTTCTAGTATAGTTCTGTTTACTATTTATTTTTTTGGAATGAGCACACTTGTTTTAACAAAGAAGAATCGACAAGGTGAGTGAGTGTTCCAAAATTTTGCATCCCATGAACAAATGACATCTCAAATTAGAAACGTATAAGAGTATCTAGTTAGTAACCTGACCTCTTTTGAAAAGGATACCACACTTATCGTTAAGGAAATGAAAAGAGAGTAATTGGATAGTTTAATGGGTAAAAACTTATCCAATTCGCCTGATTCTAGACTTTGGTCATTGGATTCCTCTAGTAAATACTCTAGTTAAGTCCTTGTCTAAACTGAAGAGACACCATCTTTTTCCCTACTATCTCCCGTCTATGTATGGCAAATAGTGAGGACTTACACCATTTGCTATTCGATTGCTCTTTCCCAGGCTACTGTTGGTGGAAATTATTTGCAATCTTTAACCTACATTGGGTTTTCGGCAATTCAGCTAATAAAAACATGGTTCAAATCTTGGTTGGTCCTCTTTTGTCTACCAAATCCCAATGGTTGTGGTCAAACGCTATCAAGACCTTACTCTTAGAAATATGGTTTGAACGAAATCAAAGGGTTTCATGACAAACCTTCAGACTGAACACATTGTTTTGGTTTAGCTCATCTCTTAGCCTCAACATGGTGTTCCCAATCCAAAGATAATGACGTGTGTTCCATTCACGATATTTGTTTAAATTGGAATGCTTTCATGTCTTCAAATTAATTATGTCATTATGTGATATGTCATTTTGTACTTACTTTTAATAGTTCTATCTTCTTTGGGATATGATGAGGGCACTAGGGGTGCGTCAACCTAGTTGAGACATCCTGGTGCGCCTGCCAATCCCATAGTTCTTGTTTTCTATTTTCTATGTTTCTTTGTAATTTGAGCATTGGTTTCCTTTCATCTCATCAATGAAAAATGTTGTTTTCATTTCAAAAAAGAAATGAAAAGAGAATAATGCTTCCAAATACAAAATCTCAAAGGAAACACAAAACAAAAGTTACGAAAAGATACAAAAGAACAAACATAAACATATCAATTCCAACAAGAGTAACTAAAAAGGAACAATAAAACTACCAATTCCGTTAAATGACTTTAAGCTTTTGGAGATAGATCATCACGACCAGGTCTTTAAATAGGCTGATTCAAAATAATCATAACGTGAATGAGAAGATCCCTGAAAGGTATGGTGATTTCTTTCCATCCATAACTTAGAAAGAAGGGCTTTGACTGCATTTATCAACAAAAGATATGCATTTAAGGTCAACAAAGGTTCACACATAAGCTGGAGCACATGGTCCTTCAATTGATTCATAGATATCCACTTGAAGCCTAACTATTGATGCAAACAGCACATTTAGCAGCTGTGTTGATATTTTTTTTTCCGTTTAAGTTGGTGAGTGATTATGGTTGTTGCTTTGCTTGAAGAGGCTTGCTGTTGGTGATAGGAATAATTTCAAAGAGAGGAAACAAAGAGTGGAATTTTTTTTTTTCATTGATTCAATGAAAATAGACTAGCACTAAAAAATACAGGATACCAAAGACAAATAATATAAATAATGAAGACAACACTTAAATTGAGAATATAAAAGTGTTCCAATTCAAACGAATGTCTTCAATAGAATAATTAGCATAAGACTTAATAAGGAACATCGGGAAGAAGCTAGTAGATGAATAGAGCCTAAATGTTCTGATCAAGAAGTCGATTTATCTTGAAAAGCCCTCTGATTATGTTCAAAACAAATCTCAGATAAAAAAGCTTCAATTGCATTGGACCATAAAAGCTGAGATCTTGAGGATAGGAGTGGGCCGACTAAGATGTAAATGATATTTTCCCGAAAAGACTTGCCAAATACCCATTGTAGTTGAAAGTATGAGAATAAACGCCTCCAAGATGACTGAGAATAACAACAATAAAAAAATAGATGCTGCAAATCTTCACCATGAGCTTAATAGCCGCAAAGTGGGCTGCTTTCACACATTTTATCCCTTATATTGTTGAGCTTACTGGCCATGGTGACTCACGGACATGGACGCTTGACAATTGACACTAATGATCTTTCCACAAAATCATTATACACTTTCATCACTTCCAGTGGCCCCACTACTACAAAGGAGTTGTACAAGAAGATTTGGAGACGCCCCTGCCCAAAATGTGTTAAATTCTTATTGTGGGAAGTCACAAACTCTTGTAATCAGATCTTGATGCTTGGCAATGCTTTTCTCTAGAGTTGAAGCATTTAATTTTTATTTGGTGGGTTAGGCAGTGGTGGTTAAGAGTCCTTTATTGGTGATCCTAGGCATGGCTTCATCTTAATGGATCAATTAAGGTTGGTGTTTTAAATTTCTCAAGCATCCAACCGCCTTACGATAGTTCCTTTGTAAAGGATAATGTGTTTTTGAAATTTTCCTTGAATCTTTTTCTTCGGCCACTTCGTTTATTAAATCTCCCAAGGTTTTCTATGTCGTATTTGTATCTAAGGAGTAAGCTGTTAGCTTCATCATTCGCATTGTTATGGCTAGTTTAAAAGATTCTATATTGATGGTTTTTTTAGGGTGATTTTTGCTTCCTCAATTCGCACCAAGACACTTTGATTCAACTTGGGTTCAAGTATCTTCACGTTTATTCTGGATTGATTTTATTTCTCCTGCGTATTTGTTTTGGTATTTTTTGTAATCTATGTTGGTTTCCTTGTACTTTGAGCATTAGTCTTTTCATTTTATCCATTAAAGTTTTGTTTCTTTTTCAAAAAAAAAAAAAAAAGAGAGGAAAACGATGGAGGTTCTTTAGAATATTACAACATTGATCTTTGATACTTACTCATCTAAATTTGAGCGTGGGAAAAGTTAAAATTGCTTCTTGTGTTAGAGATAATTGTGATTTAAAGGGATTACTAAAGTCTTAAAAAAGGGATTACGGATAGAAAGTTAGCGAGCACTAAGCCCAAGCCCCATTGCCAAAAGACTAGAAAGAAAGATGGGGTCGAGTGTTCAGATTTTGAGAAGGGTCTATAGGGATTACTAAAGTCTCAAAAAAGGGAAAAAAGGGATTACGGATAGAAAGTCAGCGAGAACTAAGCCCAAGCCCCATTGCCAAAAGACTAGAAAGAAAGATGGGGTCGAGTGTTCAGATTTTGAGAAGGGTCTATTTAGTTGTTGACTTTTGTTGTACGACCTTACTTGAACATGATTTGTCCTATAGGTTGTATAACCACATCCATTGTTGGCTTTTGTTGTGTACTTTTTGTTTTGGGGGGGGGGGGGGGGGGGGGGGGTTTAAAAGACTGAAATTAGAATTTCACTACCTAATGGAAGAGAGTACACATTTTAAGATTGGAAGGTTCTTTTTTATTTTTTTATCTGTGATTGTCTGGGCCAACTTACGTACACCTCGACTAATCTCACGGGACAACCTGCCTGACTCTATAACATTTGGGGGTCAAAGAAACTTGTAGGATATTAATTCCTAGGTAGGTGGCATTATGGATTGAACCCTTGACCTCTTAGCCATTTATTGAGATTATATCTCCTTTTTTACCACTACGGCAACCCATGGTGGTTGAAATAAATTGAAAAACCAAAGCTTTTTAAAAAGACATTTTAACATTGGAAGGTTCTATTTTTTTTCCTTTCTATAAATTAAAATTTTATATCCACTTGTTAATTTATGCATATATAGTAGTTTGTGTGTGTGTTCTTACATTTGCCTTATTCATGAAAAGAAAGAAGCCAAAATGTCAAAATGTCCATGTGTTTTGTCCTATCAGGCTCATACCTTGTGCTTTGCCCAAGATTTTTGAAAGTGTCCTAGATTTAAAGCTACTTTTCCATACACCATCTTTGAGTTCCAAACAACTTTTGTTGAAGGAAGACAAATTTTGGATAGTTCTCTTATTCCATCTCACTCCCCAAAGACGAAAGAAGTACAAACAAAGCTTTCCATTTTGATGAGGAAGATGACAACTAAGAAACCAACAAAGAAGTCCAGCTTTAAGTGTTCAGTATTTACCATTTGCATTTAGGTCTAAATTTTAATGGGCTTCCATTCATTGTCAAAACTAATATCAATTGAGTAGTTGGTCTCAAGATTAACTTCTCTTTTTTTCCTTTCATAAATTAAAAATCTATGTACACTCGTTAATTTATGCATATGTAGTAGTTTGTGTGTGTACTTTTATGCTGAAAATATTGTAGTTGCCATTGGTTCTTACACAACTGTTATATTGAAGTCATCTCTATTTCCTTGTAGGCTGCACTTGGTGGTGTTGTTGGAAATCTGCAAAGAGTTCGGGCCTTCCTTCGGGTTTGTTTATCACATGTGTTCAAAGAATTAGAAACTGTTGAAATACGATATCTTGCACTTCAGTTTTAAGTTTTTGTTATTTGCAGATTCGTTTGAGAGACTATGGAGTCCTAGATTTTGATGCCAATGATGCACGTAGACAGCCTCCTGTTGATACTACTTGGCAACAGGTGTTGATACCTCTTTGAATTTTTCAAGTATTCACATTGATATGTTTCTCATTTAGAGAAAAAGAAGTATTTGCATTACTACATTTAGCAGCAAATGTGGTTGTTCATATTTAAGTTGCATACTATTGGGGCTAGCTCATTCAGGGGTTGGTTCTGTTGTATTGCCCTTGTATTCTATATTCTTTCATTTTATCCCAATGAAAGCTTAGTTTTAATAAAAAATGCTAATCTAAATAAGACCTACATTGGCCTTATTCTTGTGAAGAAAGAAGCTAAAATGTCAAAATGTCCATGAGTTTTGCCCTATCAGGCTCATACCTTGTGCTTCGCACAGGATTTTGAAAAGTGTCGTATCAAAAGATTTAAAAGTTACTTCCCATACGCTATCTTTGAGTTCCAAACAACTTTTGTGGGAGGAAGACAAATTTTGGATAGTTCTCTTATTGCAAATGAGCCATTGATGATTGGAAATTGATGGCTGAATTTCTTTCATGCTTACCTATGGTCCCAGGACATGAACAGAACTACAATGCCTCCTGACTTCTACTACTTATCTCTAAATCGGTATAAATCGATCTCATTTTTTTTTTGTAATTATAGTTTATTTAATCTTATGACCAATTGGAGGAGTTTTTCGTCTTCTGTTGGATTTGATCCCTTTTGTAATTCATCTTTTCAATGAAATTTTTGTTTCCTACAAAAGAAAAAAAAGGATATTGACAATCTCAAGTTGAGAAATCAAGCTTTCTTAACCAAATGGATATGCAAGATACATCAATGACAGGATCTCCTGATGGAAAAAAGTGATAGGAAAATATGGAAGCATGGATGATGTTCTTTGGCCAGTTAATAAGGTTTTCTCGATACAAATGCCATTGGGTGGTCATTTTAAAAGAATTGGATTCCGTACATTGCCACTTTTGGCATGATAATTTGGCAAGTATCTACCCTAGATTCTGTATAATATATTATCACCAATGTTAAGAAGCAGGTGTTTGTTATCTATGGGTCCTCCACAATGAAGTCTTCGGATTTCCAATATGACAGGTATCTGTGATGATTATTTATGTATAAGTAAAGAGGAAGAAATCACCATACAAGCTACCAGCCATCCAGCCAATCTGAGAGGCTCCACTAATCCCAAAATAACTGATAGCTTTTCTCCCCCAGACTCCCGGTATATAAGTAGGGAAAGATTCTGTTTGAAACTTAATCTTAAGACCATATAGAGTTTCTGTTGGAGAAGCATCTCTCATAACATAACTTGTGATTGTGTTTGAAACTTCATGCAATCATGTGTAGTGAGTCAAAAAATTACATTTTTGTTTATTTTCTTTAACTTTACCTCAATGGACTTATTTGTAAATGACATGATATTTGTTGTCTACTGACTGGTGTTCTGTTTATTCATCATGATATTAGAAATTGGGTTAAGTTATATATTATTCTAGTCTTTGTACGTTCAATAAAAATTTATGAAATCACTACACTTGATGGCATGGATGAATATGGGGTTGAGTGGTTTAAAAGAAATTGAAGAGTACAGAAAATGTGTTTGGTATCTTAGTTCATTTTTAATGTTTTAAAAAACAAGGGATACAGCAGATTGTAAGAATGTGTTTGGTGGCCCAAAACACATGAAAATTGGAACATGTTTAACCTAAATTGTTTTTGTTTTCAGATTCATAATCCTAAAATTAGAAAACATGGGATGTCATTTTGAAGGACGGTAGTTTTTATCAAACAGTTCGGATATAAACATTGTTTCCTTCTCTCTTTTGTTTCTCAGCTTCCTTCCCTCATATGTTGCCTTCCCTCTTCCCTTTACGTTCTTACCTTTTTTATCGTCTCCTTCATCTGTAGAATGCCATGTATCCTTGCATGAATGATTGAACCTGGGAAAAAATTAGCATCAACTTCTAGAGTATTTTTAAGTTATATTTGTCAATTATTTTCTCCTATTTTATAGGTTGGAAGAGGGAGAGAGAACTAGGGTGGGGGAGAATACATTACCCAACACAGAATTAGGTTTCCAGTGAATGCATTACCAAACACAGAATTATTAAATTCTGAAATTGATATTTCATTTTTTACTTTATTACCAAACACCATTTTAACCTATTTTGAAATCAAGACAAGATTCAAATTGTTAACAAATTAAAAAATAGTGAAAACGTGGAATGCAACTGAGTTTAATTAATTTTTTTGGATTCATGTTTCAGATCATCAATGAAACCCAAAGGATCCTTTGTTTTCCCTGAATTTTGTCCTAAGTTGTATTTTTATTTTGAACAGATTTACTTTTGCTTGAGAACTGGATATTATGACGAGGCCAGAAACATTGCGCTCTCCTCTCGTGCTTCAAATCAGTTTGCTCCTCTGGTATAATTTTTTTAATTGTTTGTAAATGTAACTGATGCCATATTCAACCTTAAGTCACTATTTCTTTTCTTGACAGCTTACAGAGTGGATTAATACTGGGGGCATGGTACCAGTGGAGATAGCAAGTGTTGCATCAGAAGAGTGCGAGAAGTTGTTAAGAATGGGAGATAGGATGGGCCGAGCTGCATATGATAAGAAAAAGTTGTTGTTATATGCTATTATTTCAGGTTCTCGCCGGCAAATTGACCGTTTGTTGAGAGATCTTCCAATGTTGTTCAATACGATAGAGGATTTTCTATGGTTTCAGTTGTCAGCCGTACATAATGGCCATGGGGAATCCTCATCTATTGTTCTGAATGAAGGCTCAGTACCTTATACATTGGATGATTTGCAGTTTTACCTCAATAAATTTGAACCGTCATATTATACAAAAAATGGAAAAGATCCCCTGGTATATCCATATGTTCTGCTTTTAAGTATCCAGTTGCTGCCCGCGGTCTTGTATTTGTCAAAGGAAACAGGAGAAGAAGGGTTAAATATTGATGCTGCCCACATATCAATTGTGCTTGCGGATCATGGAGTACTTTCAGAAGGAACGGGGGCTGGACAAAAATTGGGTGTGATGGATGCTTATGCTGAGGTAGCTAGCATAATCAGGCAGTATGGTTCTCTTTATTTAAGAATGGGTAATTTATCTATGGCACTGGAGTACTATGCCCAGGCTGCTGCGGCACTGGGTGGTGGACAGTTGTCATGGTCTAGCAGGGGTAGTGTGGATCAGCAGAGGCAGAGAACTTTGATGCTGAAGCAACTTCTTACTGAGCTGTTGTTACGTGATGGAGGTATCTATCTCTTGCTTGGTGCAAGGGGTGCTGGAGAAGAAGGTGAATTACGACGATTTATGACTGACATGAAATCAAGGCAGCAATTTCTACTTGAAGCTGCTAGACAGTGTCAGGAAGCTGGGCTTTATGACAAGGTAATAATTTGTCTTGTACAATTCAAAATTTCTCTGTCTCTAAAACTTGGTGGCCGTTGCAGCATGTTTGCAGTTTATATGCTTAACTATCGTGGAATTATATATTTAACTAATCCCAATGTTTAAAAGGTTAAAGTTCGCACAAGAGTGCTTTTCAAGGAGAGGGAACAAGGGGTAAAGCATGACACTGGGTGAAGTTCCATTTCTTTTATATACTTGAATCCGTTAACCAATGGAAATGGATTTGGAACAATTATCAAGACACTGTATATCATAATCATAACCCTACCAACTAAGCATTCCAAAAACCTCCAGAGTTTTTATGTCTGCAATCTTTGTTTCCTGATTCTTTCTTATCTTTAATGTCTATGAGAATTTGTCTTATTTATGATTGTGCCTTATCATTTGGTTGGCTTATCCCTCATTGCATTCTTATCATTTTAAAATTTTGCATTTTACTTATCAGTCAATAGAGATCCACAAGAGAGTTGGGGCATTTTCCATGGCACTGGATACAATTAATAGGTGTCTCTCTGAAGCAATCTGTGCCCTGTCACGTGGTAGACTGGATGGGGAGAGCCGGACTGCTGGCCTTATTCATTCAGGCAATGACATTTTGGAAACATACAAATATTATCCTGAAATCAGGTCATTCATTTATTTTAATCGTTTGTACATGTAGCAATTTTAGTTGATGCTTTTAATTTATAAGTAATATGTTATAAACTGTTCCATGTAAATGTATATGTTTAACTGATTGAGGTTGGGTTGGGTGGTACCATTCTGTTTGATTAGTCAGATTTTGAAATCTAGAATCATAGAATTCGAAAAAGAAGTTTTTCTCCCTTCTTTGATTTGCTAAAAGTGTTTTAAGCCATCAAGAATATTGTTCTTTTATTGAACTTTTCCTATAGTAGTGGCTGGTGGGTTCTACAATACATTTGTAAACTAGGGAGCAGCGTAGTTTCGTTCACTGAAATTGACTGGGATGTAACATGCAGCCTTCAGGAAAGAGAATATGTCATGGAGCAACAGACCGTGTTACGGCAACTTGAGGCAGTTCTTTCAATCCACAAGTTGGCCAGATTGGGTCATCATCTAGATGCTCTAAGGGAGATTGCTCGAATTCCATTTCTTCCGTTGGATCCACGAGGGCCCGATATGACTTCTGATGTGTTTCAAAGCTTATCTCCTCACATTCAAGCTTGTGTCCCGGATCTTTTGAAGGTTGCACTTACATGTCTGGATAATGTGACAGATTCTGATGGATCTCTTCGTGCCTTGAGGGCCAAGGTATGCGAACAGCACCCTTTAATTGTGTTTCTAATGCAATGCTGGCAGACCTCTAACATTTTTTTGGTTAATCTGCTCCTGATTCATGTTGGACTTCTTTTACTTTTGCAGATTGCAAACTTCATTGCAAACAACTTAAATAGGAACTGGCCTCGCGATTTGTATGAAAAAGTTGCTCAAACCTTGTGAAAGCATGTAGACTTCAGCATTTGAGGGGCTAGCCACGAAAATGAAAATCTGCAAAGATGGAGCAATGGGAAATGTAGCATACTTTTAGGCTTGTAGCTATGTGTAGAAGTACAAAAGAAAAAGGAAAATGAAGTTGAGGAATGTTGGGAGAATGGTCTGTTGCTATAGCGGTTTTTGTTTCTCCAATCGGAAAGCCAATTGTAAGTTTACAAGCTCATTCCCAAATGTTTCCTTTTCCTTCCGTTTTCATGCCTTTTTGTTGTGCTTGTTGGGAAAAGCTGGAGCAAAAAAGATGGAAAATGGTGCTAAATTTAGGGTTTATATTTGATCAGATATGGTGTGGATCTGTATCTATCTTGGAATATTTAAGAAAAGGACTCTTTTATTGATTGTATGTATAGAGAGCATATGGTAGATTTATTGACAATTTTTTTAAGAGTTAAATTTGCATCAATCTATTGAAAAACGTCTCATTAAATCACCAGGTACAAATATTTTTGTTTAGTTGTTTGGATGCTAAAAATAAATTTTAAAAAGAACCCGCAATTTTCAATTGTACCCTTTATATATTATATATATCCACGTTAAGGGGAAAAAAGGCTAATCAATTAATCAACTGTTTATATTTTAAAAAGAAGTATAACATTTTTCCTTTTATTGATATGTGGAATATAACTACCTTCTTGCAAGTCAGAATAGATTTTTCCTATTTGTGGTAGACCGTTATAGATTTAGATAGACATTTATCACTGATAAATGTCTATTTAGGTCAATCGCGATCTACCACAGATGGAAAGTAAACTTTTGCTATCTTTGTAAATATTTTAACAGTTTTGCCATTTAAAATAATTTTCTTAAGAAAAATGTAGTTTAAATATATTTTTTCCCTATCAATTTTTGAATTTTGTGTGGACCCCAATAGAGTTGATAAGTTTTACGATTTTGGATATTTTTGAAAATATAGACTTCTAATAATCTATTATGATAGTTACCCATTTTGATAAGTGAATCAATTTAAATCGTGCTTTAGCATTTTATTTGAAAGTAATCCATGCATGAACCTTTAAATCGTGCTTTAGCATTATATTTGAAAGTAATCCATGCATGAACCATCATAGGTGTGGATTTCTTGAAATGTCGGTTTTACAAAATAGTAGATTTGAATTGATTTATGGACAATTCTCTTTCGAGTTGATTCATGGACAATTCTTAAATGAAACTCTAATGGAAAATCTAAATTATTTCACTTATGAAAGTTTAAGGTTTTTCATTGTTAATGATTAGTCTAGAGTTTTAAGTGATACAAAGATGAAAATTAAGGATATAAATTGTTATTTTTCGATTAAAATAAGTCTTGGTTTGTACCTCCTATGATTATGGGCTTGTTTGGATTGACTAGAGAAAAAAAATATTTTTTTAAAAATATAATTTTTATTTAAACTATTATTTTAAAAGTTGTTTTAAGTGATTGTCAAACACTCCAATTTTTTACTTTTTAAAATAACTTATTTTCAAAAAGTTAAACCAACTAAACATGAGTTTTTTGTATGGATGACTTCTTCTCGGATAATTCTAGCGTTTACATTCATATTGGGTTAGGGATGAATTGTCCAGCCCAATGACTTTGCCAAATCCCTAACCTGATTTTAAAATAAAAAAAGTGGCTAATAAGTTAATGGGCTTCAAAATGTGTTCTTAGTGAGATTGCGACAACAAACAATGTTCTACTCGATGGTGGCTTAACCCTATCTCGATGTCATGACGTAGTGCGACGTTAACCTTTTCCATTTAGCATCTTCTTGCGTTAGGGACGTCCAATCCAGTCCAATAGTTTGCCAACAACCCTATCCTGATTTTAAGACATCGGATCAGAGTTAGGCCTTCGTTGGGCTGGAATGTTCATCGTTGTCAAAATCTCACTTGGAACACATAACCTTTTTTAATTTATTCATCGTGCTTTCACTTTAAAATCAGGTAGATTTAGAAAAGTCGTCGAACTAGGCTTAGCTTCTCTACCACGATTCGACATTGGATGGAAAAAATCCATAGAAAATATTCATCACGCTTTTAATGTGAATGGTGGAAGCGTTCTTAAACAAAAGATTATATTTCATAGATTTGTGGGGACGGGTCAAAAATCATAAATGACCTTGAGAAGAGGTCAGAAAATTTGTATGGATAACCCAAAAATTGGGCTGAAAATGCCAAATGACCCAGATTATTTTTAAAAAATGCCAAATGACCATTTGCTAACGTCAAGTATGGATGAATTTTCGAAATAAACTCGTGTACGCGGAAAAGCTGATCTCGCTCTTGCTCTCACTCTTGCTTCCTTTCCTCACTCACAATCACTCTCATCTCTCATCTCTCTCGCTCACCAGCGTTGGTCGTGTCAAAGTTTGGACTCTTAGTATTAGAGAGGAAGAAGAAGCTGAAGAAGAAGTTGGAGAAGAGGAATAAGCAGGAGAAGAAGAAAAGAAAAAAAAAAGAGAGAGGGGGTTTCGGAGAAGAAGAGAAAAAAAAAGAAAGAGAGAGAGGGAGTCGCTAGAGAAGAAAGAGGAAAAAGAAAAAAAAAAAAAGACAACACCGTAATTTTACGTGATCATGACATAATCAAAGAGTTATTTGGTTTTTTTTTTCTTTCTAAAATATGCTTTTTATACCAGAAAGATTTTGGAAATTGACCTACTCCATAAACAATATTTCACAAATCTCCTAAACTTTAATTATATTCCAAAACTAGATTTCGGCATAATTTTGGGACAATTTTAACATTTTGGTGTATTTTCTCTCGTATTTAATTTCATATTATTTTATAATTAAAATAATTAAAAAATCAATTTGAATTTAATATTAATATTTAGAAATTTTATTTTTTAAAATAAACATACTATATATTATTATTAAATTCGAATTATCATTTGATGATTTTTTATTTTATTTATTAACTAATATGGTATATATTTTATTTATTAACTAATGAGGTATATATTTCTAAAATTAAGGAATATGATAGTTACATTATCTCTCATATTTTATTTTCGTATTATTTCATAATAAAAATATGAAAAAAAATTAGTTTTTGTTTATAAAATATATATATTTTTTTCTAATCATTACAAATTTTTCCTTTTTTTTTTCTTTTATTTATTTATTTTTATTTTATAGATTTCAGGTGTTGATTTTAGGAGTTTTTGTTTTTTAAGAATATTCTTTTTCCAATTAGTTACAAATTTGTCACAAATTTTCCTTTTTATAAATTTCAAATTTTGACTTAAAATTCAAAATCCCTAATTCAAAAAATATATAATATTATTTAAAATATTTCCAAATGTATTTAGAACAAGTACAATTTTAAGGTTGTTATATAATATAATGCATATTTTGATTAAATATATATATTCTACATACTTTGTCATGTATACACATGTATGTATTTGAAATTGAGATATATTCCACATATTTTGCCATATATACACATGTATATTATACTAAGATAGATGATATCTTCAAATTATTTGAAATAAACTCATATATATTTGATTTTGAAAACAAAATGTACAAAAAAAACCTCATACATATTTTGCATTATAGCTTACGTGACTTTCATGTGTGAGTTTTGAAAAAAAAAAATTCATTTCCTGGTTGCGATTATAATATATTTTTTCAAAGATTTGATTTTAAAAATAAAACAGTTTTGAAAAAAACCAGTTAATGTGTGCGAATATGGTATATTTTATTTTCTATATGTGTTTTTTCTCATTTCAATTTTTTTTTTAACTATTATTTTTCAAAATTTTCTAAAACTTATGAGGGTGATATAGACATTTGAATTTGTATAATATTTTATGTCATATTCATGAAAAAAGATACAAAGTTTAAGATAATGGTGTGACCGACCAATAGAAATACTCTAAAACTCCACCTTTGTCATATATTCCATATACCACACTAAATAGATATCATATTCATAGAATATGATTCACTTTCAAGATGCCTTGGTGGTGAAATGGTAAACACACGAAACTCAAAATCTCGTGCTAAACAGGGTGGAGGTGTTCCGCACACATCTTTAATTAGGGGTTATACGTGTAGAAAGGCCTAATGAAACTCCCAAACAGCTCTACATCTTTCAATTTTCCCACCCTTTTTATTTCTACCTCCTCTCACCGCAGTTCCGCACACATCTATAGCAGCCATTCCACTTTTCCCCATTATATTCCAATTGCAGCTGCAACTCTCTCCGCCGGCACACCGCCGGTGACGCAACCACACCTGCAGACGTTTATCACTTTTTCTTTCTTTTCTCACTCTCTACTGCGCCGTACGTCGCCCGTTGCTCCCGTATTCTGTTACTATCGGTGACTCTACACTCGGTTTATCGCAACCCTCCATTTGCTCGTATGTGAGTTCTCTAAAATTTTCCCCCCCTTCAGTTTAATCAATTCCAGAACAGGGTAAACTGGAATGCAGTCAAGTTTGATCTAAAATCTTGCCAAATCGGAAATGTTTGTGTAATCCAGAATTCCCTCGATTCATTTGTAATTTCTTTTTCTTTTCGTAGTTTGTGGTAGGCAGTTTTCATGATTCAAATCTCTGAAAGCCTTCCATCTTCTTATTCTAGAATAAAAAAGAGTAGGTTTTTGTGTTGTTCAATAAACTGTTACCAGATATCTCAGAATTAGGAATCACGTCACATTAGTTTTGGGCCGTTATTTCTCCATGTTTTGTACTTAGTTTAGTGCCATGTCCGTTCCCTGAACGAGGAGTGTTGATATTTGATTCGGAGGTTTCTGATGGAGGCTACGGTTTGGGAAAGCTCTTCAGGAGGAGCTAGTGGTGATGACGACAATTACGCGCAAGACATAAAAGATGAAGAAGAATGTCTCTGCGCATCTGGGTACTTGCGCAAGTTGCAATTCAGGTTGAGAACTCAAAGAATTTACACTGCTCCGAATCCTTCAATGGTATTACCCGACTGCTTATTTTTAAGTGTTTGTTTCAATATTTTATCTGTCTCTCTAGGAAGCATGCTTCAACTGCTCGATGGAATGATCAAATGGGAATGGCAGAAGTTTTAGAGAACAAGGGCAGCCTTTGGACGACAATTGGCATTGTACGTTGTGGCAAGATTTATTGTTCCATTGAGGAAACTTTGTAGGTTAAATTATGATTTTATTATGGTTTTTTTTATCCCTATTGTTTTTCATATTGGCCACTTCTCTTTCACATTGTCTTAACTTAATTTGATCACTTTAAAGTAGTAGGGTAATCTCATGAAAAAGAAAAGAAGTTGGAAGTGTTTCCAAGCCAAGGCCAGGAAATGGCCTATGAGAGCCGCATTAGGTGCTTCTTGGCAATTACCTTGGTCGCCTCTTGGTCAGTTTTTTATTGCTTTTTGGTTGTCTTTGGGGCTGTATTTTGAACGTTACATTTTGAATAAAGGGAAGGAATTCAAACTTAAAATATATAAGAAGAAATACTAGTAGCCTTTTGTGTCTTAGTAAAAGTAGGAAGTCATCATTTTTTAAATTCATTTTTAACTGTAGTTTTCTTCCTATCATTATCTTTTGGAAATAAGTAAGCTTGCTTGTGTCCAACTGTATAATTCATTTTATGTATCACTTATTCTTCTTTACTATTTCCAATATATTCTAGTCTATTTACAATAAATATGCACATCTATTGTTTTGCATTCTCTTGGGCAATGTTTTTTTTAAATATTTTTTTTGTGTCTCTTTTCTTAGGAAAGTTAGAAGCGTGTTGCCTTAAAGTGTGTCTTGTACTTTGTAAATGTTGATTGTAATATGAACTTTGGCTCTAAAGTAGAGTTGTACTAATTAAAGCAGAAAAATATTCTCTTTTTAATTTTTTAATTTTATAAATAGAGATATTAAGGTTCATAATCTCTTTTGAGACATTCGGATGATAATATTTATGTACACTATCAAATTTTCTTTTCTATATTTTCAGATTTCTTATTGAAGTCGGGGCCTTACATCTTTTGGATCATGATAATTCAAGTCTTTCCTTGAAAGATGTATATAAGAAGGTAGCCGAAGGAAAAAATGGGTATCTTTGGGAGCAGTTTGAGGTTTATAGGCACCTCAAGTCTCTTGGTTTTACTGTTGGAAAGCATAAAGTTCCCTGGTCTCTGAAGAGTGTTAGGAATGGCAGTGACATTTCATCTCCAAGTTCTATTGAAAACAAAGGAGCATCAGATGACAAATCAGAAGATGAGAGGTCGATCTTTGAACTATTAGATGCCATTCAGCTCAATGAAGTGACACCCATTTTTTATGTTTTTCTTCCACATAACAAGTTTAGAAAGTCTTCTCTTGGTGACCCAAATTTTATGGTCTGCTTGACTAGGTAAGTTCACTTGTTATAATAAAATCCATGCAACTTCCTTCCTAGTCTGTGCCTGGCTAGGGTTTTTTATTTTCAGTTTTATTTTTAACTACTTGGAAAGGCATAATTTGCACCTCACCTGACTTTTTAATAGTTTTCTTAATCTAAACAAGTTCAGTATTCTCAACACCAGCCCCAACTAGAGGACACGTGTTGACTGATCCTAAGATCGTGTGCACTATTTCTAGTGTTCAAAATTTTGTAAACTACACTTAGCGTGCCTTTTGGAAAAGGTGTTTTTCAAGCGAGCACATATGATGGAAGCAGTTTTGGAAGAAAATTAGTTAAATGGTTCCTCTGTAAGCACTCTATGTACTTTTTAGTCAAATGCTTTTAGTTGGTCGAAAACACTTTTTACCATAACATTGTAATCCAAATCCTGCCCATCTCTAAATAAATACTTTCAGTCATCCACAAGGACTTTAAAGGCATGTTAAACACACTTGGATTAGTACTCAATTCTATGGTTGTGAATTGTTTGCCCAATGTATCAATTTCATTTTTAGCCATTCTTGTAGTAATAGGCTTCAACGTCTATCGTTTCTTTCTTCTGGAAAATTTTATACACTACTTTTGAATTTATCTTATCTTTTAATTCCTGTGATGTAAATTGTTTCTTTTATAGGGTATATCCACCTTCAAAAAAAGATATTGAAGTTCTTGAGAGAACATCCAGAGGCATTCCGATGAAATATTGTTATGTTGAACATGGACGTGTCTGTTTATTTTCATTTGATAATGTGGAGCTCCCCATCTTACCTTGACATTCTTGTGGAGCTCTGCTATTTAATTTTTGGTATGTTATTTGAAAATTCTATTTTATGTTAAAATGAATCCAGAGAAAGAGTGTTTGGTGTGGGGGTAAATTGTAAGTTGAAAAAGTACTTATTTTTAAATTGGATTTTACAAACCCGTTTAATCTTTTGGCTTTCTGTCTCCAACTCGCATTTTCCATTTTGACAATTTTTGTAAACTCGACCTTTAACGCTAGACGCTCCTCAAGAGAGTCAATAAGCCTCCTCCAACTTCTCCTTTGTCATCAACGTACTTGAGTCTCTTCTAGACCTGTTGCTTTTACCTCTTAAATTTCTAGAAACCTCCCAATTTCAAGACTTCTATACCTCTTTAAGAACACGTAACTTGCCTATTTGTTTAGAGCTTCAGGCCACCCTTGAAAATGGGGGTTCAAAGGAAGGGTGAGCTGTTCTTTCAAAATTGTGGCAGGAGAGGAATAAAAGACTTTTTTAGATCTCTTCATCTTGGTGCTCTTTATCAAAGCTTTTCGACAGTTACTCAATTCAGGACATTTCACGTTGTTGGACTCTTCTATCTTTTCTCATTTTTGAATTGTTTTATTTTATTTTTGTTTCTGAACAAGATTTTGTTGTTTGGTTTTCTGCTTCTATTGTTTCAGTTTGTTCTCTTCATTCGTTTATTCTTTTGGTTTTTGTCCTTTTTTTTTGTATTATGATTATTAGTCTCTCTTCTCTTTCTCTTTCTCATTTAATTAATGAAAGTTGATGAAAGTTTCCTATCCTTCTAGGAGAAAAAAAAAAACGAGGAAAAACACGACAGGGATCCAAACTCAAAGATCTGATATGACTTCAGGTTCAAAAGACTGAAGAACACATTCATCCACCCTTTGGACAACAAAAACCTATCCATCCCACCCAGCTCTTTCTTAAACTTCTTGTTCTCTTGTAAGACCATACACCCCAATCACCTATCCCTTAATCTCTCCAATGAAAAAGCAAGAGAACTGATACAGAGTAGATCCCTTCATCAACATCAAGAGATTTGGCAACACTCATATCCCACATCATAATGATTCCATGAACAACAAACATAGCAACTCCATTTTCCTTCTTCCTCCAACTGCTCTTCATTAGCTGCTTACGACAATTCCCCACCAAAATAACAATGCTTGGGTTCTCCTGTGGAATAACCTCCCTAACCAATCTCCTCTTATCTCTTCTCCCAAAACCTCTAACATTCCATGATACCTTAGGGCCTTAATACTTGTCTCGAGATTCATCACATCGACCCTGAATTATTTATATCAAAGGCTTCGATGCCCCTCTAATGTTGTTGTATTAGCCCCCAACTAATTATACATAAGGTTTCAACACTCAATAGTGATATACTAGCCCACAGCCATTTATATAGGAGACCTTGATATTCACTCGTCTTTATCACAATACCAACCCTCAACCATTATACTTGAGGCTATGGTATTTTCCTTCCATTTATCGCAAGCTCAAGTTCTGTTGACCGTCTTCACTATTTAGTCCCACAATAACTCAAACATGTCCATCCTAAAAGGATTTGAATTTCTTTTGAATTTGGAGAAATTAGATGTTTCCAAACCTAGGAAGATTTATTTAAAAATCCCTTTTTCTAAAATTTTCTAAAATTTAATTTATATAATCCAAAGGGACTTAATTTGGAATTCAAAATTTTCCAACCAGAACCCATAAACAAAAAAGTTCAGTTCATCTAAAATTAATGGACTAAACAAATTTAAAAGCATAACTTAACTCCAAAATAGTTTAACTTTGAAATGTAAACGCACATTCTATTAGATATAGATTCTAAAATCTCTTACAAATTCAAAATATTTTACCATTATTTTCGTATCATATATCTAACAGTGCCAAATTACTAGTAAATGAGTAATTCTGGTAATCTCCCTGATCAAATAATAGTGCTAAACAATTAATCACAAAATTGCGATTTTCGAAGTCATTTTTTGCAGCCTAACCTTGTGGCCAAATCACATGGTGCCACCTGGCAAACTGATATTATTATTATAAAGTTTATTGTTTCTAGTGTGATTGAGTTGTGCTGTAAAAGACAACTACAATGAAGTATTCTTTGTGTATGTGTGTGTTGCTCTACCTCTCCCTTTCAATATCCCACCGGCACTGTCTCTCTCTATCTCCTCCGCCGTGAAAAATGAAACAACGCTGCCGGCTTGAGCTGAGTAGTTTGAGCAGATCCACCAGCTCCAAAGACACAGCCATTGTTCCCAAGCCATCTTACTCAACCACCTCTTCTCACAGATCCTCCTCTCTTTTCCACTCCTTCTTCCACTCTCTCTTCCATTTCCTCCTCCACCGCCGCAACGCCCTCTCTCTAATCACTCTCCGCCGCAAGCTCACCGGCACCCTCTTCGGCCACCGCCACGGCCATGTCACCTTCTCCCTCCAGCTCGACCCTCGTTCCGAACCCCTTACATTGCTCCATCTCCACATCTCCACCACTGCTCTCCTTAAAGAGATGTCCTCCGGCGTCCTCCGCATCACCCTCCACTCCCACAAACTCCCCGGGCGAGCACGACCCACAAAGCTCCTCCAGCACCCTGCCTGGACCATGTATTGCAACGGAATGGAATCTGGTCTCGCCCTCTCTCGCACGTGTGAGGCGTATGACCGCCACGTCCTCAACACCATTCGGAGTGTGTCTGTTGGAGCCGGGGTCATTCCGGTGCTCCACGACGGTACGAAAGCCGCAGGCGGGTGCTCGGAACTGGGTGCATTGGTGTATATGAGAGCCGAGTTCGAACGAGTTGTTGCCAGTGCTGACTCGGAAGCTTTGTTTATGATTAACCCGGATGGAAATACCGCCTCTGAACTCACTATTTTTTTGCTTAGAATATGAACCCCTAAATTTTCTCATAGTAGTTTTTTTTTTTTTTTTTTTTTTTTTTTTTTTTTTTTTTTTTTTTTTTTTTTTTTTTTTAATTTGGGTTGAAAATTAGTTAGAAAAAGTGTGTCCCAAGTTACAACTTTTTTCATGCATGCAAAAGGTGAAATCTTTCTCTTTTAATAGCACAGCGAAATAAAATTGACCACTTTTATTATTTTGGTGTTCAAATAAATTTACAGATTACTTATGTTTTTCTTTGTGTTAAAAAATTGCAGAATAAAACATCAATATTTGAAATAGTGTTGAGGTATGCTCGCTTTATTATGCTTGTTAGTTTTAGTTTATTTCTTTTATAAAATAAATAAAAAAAACACTTTAAAGCGCTAAACTTATTCATCAAAATAATAAGGATAATAATGCAATTTTGACCATAAGTATTAATATTTTTTTTCCAACTAATTATTTAGAAGTTATACCATATGATACCAAGGAATTGAATCTATAAAATGAGATATTAATGTCTAACTCTAACCAACTTAAAAATTTTGTCAATGGCATTCGTCATTTAACTTAAGAAAAAGCTGCTATATCTTTCAAATTAACTTTTATATCCAAATTATTCTCAAAATAACTTCAAATCCATACCTAATATGATTGTTCTCATATAATATACAACATTATTAGTTGCCCTTTTTCATGTACAAAGTAGATTAAAATATGTAAACTTCTTAAAATAACATAAATAAAATATTGAGAAAAGGAGTAAGTTATTAGATGCGTAATATAATTACGAATTTATTTTCTTATTCTTCTTGTGGCTCTAAATGTGGACGCGTTATATGTTTTGTTATTTTTATATATTTTTAGTTTTCAATAATGAAGTCCAATAATATAAATATAATCACAAGTAGAGCAGAAAATTTGACGTATAGTCGCATGAGTGTTCTGGTCGAGGATTTTGAACATGTTGCCATATGAGATATTTACGTGTTAAATTACAAAAATGTCCCCAACAGAAATATCAAATATTGGTTTATAGCAACTCATGCATGTTTAAATTTATAAAATTATAAAATAAGAAAAATAATCACAACATCCCAATCTAACTATCGGGTTCATCGGTGTGTATCTATATTTATGAAATTTCAATAATATAATTTACCCTTTTTCTTAGTTTGATATAAAGTAGAGTATACATCGAGTTAATATTTAACTTTTAAATTTACATATATCCAACAATTATAATGAACTATGAAACACCTACATTATGGTAATGTGATTAAATAATTTTTTTTTTATCGCACATGCTTGAAGTATGAGAGACTCTATCCGTTTCTTTTTCTAATACTTTTTAGTATGTTTTATTTATTTGTTTTGGAAATGCTATTTGTTGATTTTTCCTATTTACTACAAAAATATGTATATGAAATATTCTTTGCATACAAAAATAAATAAAATAGGATCTTATCTCATGAACCATATTTTCCTTGAACACAACTAAAACTAAATTCATATATATATTCACCAAAAACCAAATCAAACCACTCGTAATATAATAATAATGTGTGGGTAGAATTTGATAATTAATCACTATTTCTTTATTTGGATATCATATACAAAAATCTATATGATTAACTTGATATAGTGCATGTTTGAGAGTTATTTTAGAATCGTCAAAATTACTTTTTTTTTTTTTTTTTGTTTTTAAAATCACTCAAAACTAATTTAGTTTTCAATTTTACACTTTTATATTGCAACTTTCATATCATCAAAATTAGGTTTGAAGGATTAAAAACATGTTTTATAGTGATTTTTGAAAATGACAAAAATAATTTTAGTCATCTTAAAATCACTCTCAAACGATACTAGTAATTTAAAACTATATTTAACATGATTGAACTCATCAAACATAAAACGTTAGATGTGCTTATTTTGCCGTGACATCGATACTGATATAAAATTGGGATTGACAATTTCAACATTTGAGAAGGATTTCAAGTAAGTAGTTTGTGAAAAGCAAATCTAACTAAATTAAGAAGAGTTAAAAGAAAGAGGACAAATTAAATGCGCATAAAAAACACAAAGTTGGGGAACTGCCATATGATAAGTATAAATAATAGAGGTTATGATAGAAGATAAGAAAATGAAAGCAAAACTAAATTAAGAGACTTTTCGTTTTTAGTCTTTATTTTTTTTTTTTTAAGAATAAGTGTATTTGATTAATGAGTTTTTAAATTACTTTTTTAAAAAAAAATTGGGTGAAACAACCCTTTAATGTGTAGCCACTGTTGTTACCTTTAATAAAATATTGACACATGGCAATTAATTTAATTATTAAAAAATTATTTTTGTGCGTAGAGAAAGAGGGAGTATGGACTAGTTGCACCTAAGTGTTGGACTTTTTAAAAATAAATGTGCTTAGTCTTTAAGTTTCGAATGTGTCTTTTTTATTATTTAAAAAATTATATAACATCTTAATTTACAAAATCATTTAAAAAAGAATAATTATTTTAAATGTCAAAATTGTTAGAAAGATTTTTAAATATAGCCAAATGTAACTACAATGATAAATACTTATAAACTTCTATTGTGTTAGTGATAGACACGGATATCTATTAGTGACATTTTACTACAGTTGTAAATAAGCTGACTCATTTTACTATATTTGAAAATAACTGTTTAAAAATAATTTTAAAGAGAAAGAGATATATAATTTTAAAATTTTTAAAAATAATAATTAAAAAATTATGTTAAAGACCTTCGAAATCTATTTTTATAAACTTAGAAATTAAAAACTGAGTGACTAAGAATTCAAAGAAAGGATACATTTTAAATATTCAAAGATCAAAACACACATATGGTTATGGTTGAAAACTTTCATGGATTAAAAAGGGGTAACTTTTCATTAAATTAAAGTGGAAAAACAAAAAACGTCTTTCTTTTTTAAAACAAAACGACAACACACAAGTTTTGGATTTTCCAAGGATTATTGATACGATACAACGTGAGTACGCAGGTTTATGCCTTTCTATTTATAAACAAAGGAAAGAAAAGAGATTGTGAGAGAGAGAGATTCTGTTTGAACAAGAAATTGGGAACAAAAGTGCAACTCTTCACACCAGGAAAGAACAACACATCTATGAGATAAGCTAAGAAATTCAAAAACACATGTACAAGACAGTGACATATATATATGGATTCCCAAAAATGAGAAAAAAAAAAGTATATGTAGTAATGCTTATCAGACACGTGTAAATTATCTAACGATTATTATGAGAGATAATTCCCCAATTTAAGTAAAGGATAATTCTCTAATTAAATACCTTAATGGAAGCTGTCTATATAAAGATAAAACATTAGGGATTGGTCCTCACTCTACCGATCATTAAGTAACTTTTCTATCCATTAAGAAGACCTAATCAAGTTCTAAAGGAATACTAAGAAAGAGAACACAATATTTGCTTTTATAAACAAGTTAAAATGTTTGTTGTTTATATTATATTCATATGAGAATGATATTTGGTTTTTTAATTTTTATGTTACATGGATTTATTTACAATAGATAATGAAATTGTCAGTTCAATCTATATATATATATAAAATGTTGATGGACATGTCAACCATGTAGACGAAAATATAATCCCAATATATTTTATACAAATATTGACTTATGGAAGAAAAAGACCAACCTACAATATGAATTTAAACATTTTTAAAGGTTGAAGTACTGATTAAAAAATATAAATATTAAACTATATTATATGTTGTTACCTAGAAAGTAAAAAATAAAATAAAAAATTAAGGCCCCATTTGCTAACTATTTGATTTTTTGTTTATAGTTTTTGAAAGTTTAGTCTATAAACACTTATTTTACCCTTAAATTTCTTGTTTTTTATCTACTTTTTACCAACGTATTAAAAAACGAAGTCAAATTTTGAAAACTAAAAAATTAGTTTTTAAAAATCTGTTTTTGTTTTTAGAATGTTGCTAACAATTCAATTCTTATACTCCAAAAAAATGTAAAACATTTTAAGAAAATTTTAAAAAATAAGCTTAATTCTAAAAAAATAAATAGCAAGATACATACATCAAATATAAAGAAATGAAAGAGCATAACTCAACTTACATAAAGGAGGTGCTGAGTTGATTATTATGATCAGTGATTATTATAGTATGTGAAGTATAATAGTCTGTAGGTTATAATAGTCTACGTTTGGGTTGCAGACTAGTTTAAGTTATAATAGTTTGTAGGTTATAATAGTCTATGTTTGGGGTACAAACTATTTTTGTCTCAGTTATAATAATGTGTGTTTGAGGTGCGACTATTTTGGTTTAGGATCGCCTTTGGAAGTCGGAACGTAGGAGTCATGATGCCGCTCTAGGTATGAAATAGCAAAAATAGTAATAGAAGAGGATGAGTAAGAAATAGTAAATATTAAAACAAACACCCGAAATAGTGGACCATCAACTTCAACAATACTCCTTGTAAAAAATTTAAGAAAAAAAAAAAAAAAGAAAAAAACTACGACATGGTTTGCTTTCTCAATGAAAATAACGACAACAATATTGATGGCATCAATTTCATATTACTATTTATAAATATCTCAGATGCTTTTGCAGTCTATTTGCCAGATACGAAGGAGGAGGAATATCGAGTCTTCCAATAAAGATAGTGTTATAGATATTTTGTTTCTCGATCAAGGCATTTTAGATATTTATTTGGATTTTTTTTTAAAAAAATAAATCTCTTAGAACAAAAGTAGGTTATATAAGTTTATATCTTTGGAGTTAGAATCAATTCCCATTTTCAATATAGTATGTATAATTTAAAATTTTTAATTGAACTTATTAGTGTCAAAAATCCTTACTAAAAGAATACATTTAACCTCTACGTGACACCAACAGTTAATTTGTTTGAAAAGAAAATAAACATGGTTTGCAAAAAAAAAAAAAAAAAAAAAACTTACAAACTAGTGTAATGTTTGTCACACACTCTAATGCTTAAATCAGACAATGAAGAAATGTGGAAGACCTAACTCAACCCAATCGTGTAGGATAGAAGTTATCTCATATGAAGTTATATAATAAGTTGACTTAGGTTTTCTATTATTCTCTTTAAAAAAAATTTGATTATTGTATAATATGCGATTCTATTAGACTTAGGGCGCTTTGACACGCCCTATATGATGGTTTTGCTCCTCAACCTTAGAGGCCGAAGATGAGGTGGAGTCTTGTTTTCAGTATGACTTCCTTTTTCTCTTATTTATAATTAGATTTATTCTTTTAGTACAAAATTACTCATAATACAATTCATTTAGTTTTTGCTTGATTTAGATTTAATTTTATAGTCGATCTTTCTATCATTGAGTGATAGAAGTCTATTATTTCAATTTAATGTTCATATTCATATTCATATTAGTGAATTATTTTTATTTCTATCACTCAATGATAGAAAGATCGATAGAAGTCTATCGCCTAGTGATAGAAGTTTATAGCGATTTATTTCTTAAATTTTTCTATATTTATAAATAGTTTTGCTCATTTTGCTATATTTGAAAAAAAAAATCTTTCATATCATTTTATTTTTATTAAGAGCTCCAAAGGATTTTTGTACGGAAAGAGAAAACATACATTTTTAACTTTTGAGGTTTAGAAAAATGGTTTATTTGCTTTTTTTAGTATAATAATGGTGAGGATGGAAGATCAAAGCTTGAACCTTTACGGAGTCAAGTTATGCTAATTATGTTGAGTTAAACTCACATCAACCAAAAAAAAAAAAAGAGAAAAGAAAAATTATTTGTTGTCTGTTGTTATTTGTTTCATTGTTGTGTATCTTATCAAAGTTAACATAACACAATGTTTTCCTAAATATAAAATATATATTTTTTTCTTTTCTCTCTTTCCTCATCGCCGCATCCACTTCTTTCTCTCTCCTTTATTTTTTTTCGCTTCTTCCTTCTTTCTTTCCTTGAAAAAAAAGACCCTAAAACGAAGAATTCATTTCTGATCAGGTTTCATTTTAGAAAATTTCAGTACATATCTAACTCAAAGTTTCATAGGTCTTTTTTTTTTTTTTTTTTTTCCAGTAAGGATGGAGAAGAAGAGAAAGGAGGAGTAAGAAGAAAGAAAAAAGAAAAAATAATTCACTAATATGAATATGAATATGAATATGAAAGTAATAATTAGTTCTGGGTCTAATTTTGATGCTTTCAAGTATTGTTTTTGTGATTACATAAGATTCAAGAAATTCGGGCCTAAACAACGATTCAGATGAGAATTAAGAGAAATTGGAGCATTAAAGTCATATTCAAGACTGTTGTAGCAAGAAATCCTGAGAGGACAAATATTGGGATTCTATCTCTTTGCAACGCTACACTCAGCCTAATTTCCAGAGTACACAATAGGAGAGGTGCTATTTTAGAATGCAAAAAACTTGGATTTAGCTGGGTATCTATTATGCACCCTCTGTTGCACCTAATGAAAAATTGTCACGTCACTGTTACATTCTTTTTAAAAATCTATTATTATTTTCTTTTTTTTTTTTTATAAAAAAGGGAAGTATGGACTTAGACTCTATTTATATTGCTATTTTAGAATGGAAAATTGTCATGTCACTTATCTATTGTCCAACTCCTGCTACATCTAATTAATTACCTTCTTTTAAAAAATTATTAAAAAAATTTTTTTGGGCATTTTTAAATATAGGGAAATGAACCAAAATATTTACAAATGCAGCAAAATTTTACTTCTATCGCTGTTTATCACAAATAGACTACGATATTTTGCTATTATTTGTAAATATTTTTAACAGTTTTGTCATTTAAAATAATTTCTTTTTTCTTGCGTAAAGAAAGGGGACTATTGACTCATGCTGCACCTAAGTATTACTCTTTTAGAATGAGAAAAAACTTGGGTGGTTGTCCCTCTACACCCAATGAAAATTGTCACGTGGCAATAACATTTTTTTAAAAAATTATTAAAAAATTATTAATTTTTTGTTTGTAAAGAAAATGGAGTATGGACTTAGGTGCACCCATCTATTGTGCAGCCACATATTGCCCCTAAGTATTGCTCTTTTAGAATAGAAAAAAGCTTGGTTGCACCAATCTACCCGAACTTACCACTATTGCTACGTCGTAGAAGTAAAGACCATTTTGTTTCGTTTAGTTAAGTTTCTAGTTGGAGCTTTCTTTTGTTTTTTATTTGTTTTCATTTCTTTGAGTCAGGTATGCAATGGCAGAAGAGGCACTTTGTATTTACTATGAGTTCTATGCTAGGAGAGCTGAGCAATGACAACAATAAGAAGGAGATTTTTAAGCTCAAAGGTCTCACTACCAAGCTAATTTTAGTTGTTCGAACTTGGGCTGACATGTAGTTGCAGAGCACGAGGGCCAGCTGTACTTGCCTACGCATAGCCACAGTACTACAAACATCCCTTCATCCCCAAGTTGTTAGAGTCTGCTCAATCAGGCAACCAAAGTATGACTTTAGAAGATATTATTAAAGAATTGTTTAATCATCAATTCTCTATGCAACATGACTTTCTTCATATCCAGCAGGAGAATCTTCAGTTCGAAATAGAGATTGGAGTTGAGATGCAACGTTTGAGTGACCAGCTAGCTTAAATTGTCGATCCAATTAGGAATGGGATTATTTGACCTAGAGTCTATGACAACTACGGCTGATCAAAAGTGCGTTGTTGCTGGGGAACCAAGTAGTTTCTCTTTAAAAAGGTTTTTAGTTCTTATCATTCTTTGGTTTTACTTTTTTTGTATGACCCGATCTTCCAAAGATTCAAGCTTGTTGTATTTTGCAGAGTTAGAAAAGGAAGAGAGGTGACTCAAAAAGGAAGCTAGAGAATGAAGAGCTTAAGACATTCAAATCCGTGTTGAAATCACAACATTTAAAGAAGAGTGTTCGGAAGAAGAAGAAAGAACAACAATGGCGCAGGAAGAAGAGCACACTTTAAGGGCCTCTTGGCCCCTGACGTGGATCAACAATCCCTTTGCATCACTTATCTTGCCACAACAGATAATTTTGAGCTTTAAGTTTGGATTATTCACTTCTTGCTTGTTTTCTATGGTTGTGTAAGTGAGGAGCACAAGCATCTCAAGGAATTTCATATTGTGTTTAACTGTATGAGGTCTCACGGCATGACTGAGGAGCAGATGAACTTCAGAGCCTTCCCATTCTCCCTGAAGGATGACACCAAAGACTAACTTTATATTTACTTCCAATGGATTCTGTGGCCACTTGGAGGGATATGAATAAGTAGTTCTTGGAAAAGTTCTTCCCTATTTCATGAGTTGTCGAATTAGGAAGGAAATCTACGAGATCACGCAGATTGCTAGGGAGACTTTCCACGAGTATTGGGAGCGCTTCAAAAGTTTGTGCGCTAGTTTTCCCAATCATTAGATCTTTGATGGCTAATCATTCAAAATTTATATGAAGGACTTGTCCCTAATGATAGAAGTATGATCGATGCAACTAGTGGTAGTGCACTAGTAAGCAAGACTTTCTTTGTCAAGGCACAACAGCCCCAAAAGCTTATAGCTGAAGTTAATTATGCAAGAAACCGACAAGGCAAACAACAATTCAATTATAACTGCTAGGGAAACCCAAGACGGAGCAATTCTAGTATGCCTCTTAAGGACATGATGAAAAGTTTGGCAGAGTTCGCCATGCAGCTAAAACAGAATCAAGAAAGCTTCCAGCAAACTGGCACCGCCCATATGCAGAGCATGGCCACTCAGATCTCCCAGTTGGTATCCGCCGTCAACTGTTTGAACACTAAGTACATGAAGCTTCCTTTCCAACGAGTGACTAATGTTCAAAATGTCAGTGTCCTCTTAATGGTTAGCTGCTTTAAGATTTATGATATTGCTACCGTGTCCGTGATTGAGCCTGAGAAAGAGGATGTTGTTGAAGAGGATGTAATTGTAAGGTAAGGTGAAGGAGAGGTTCAACTCAAGGGTGTGGGCTTGGTGAATGTGGCCAAGCCCATGAACGTAGTCCTATTGAAAAGGCCTAATCTCTATGTCGTTGTTGGTCAAATGTTACTTAGAGATGAAAAGAGAGACTATTGAAACACTCTTACAAAGTACATATATTTTAGTATGACTAATATAACCTTTTAGTTAAAACAATTTTTATTTCTGGATCGTATGACACTTTATTCTTATTGTATGTTGACGCCAAAATTTGAATAGGAGAAATTCATCTAACATTCACATGACAATAATGGTAAATTTGTAATTTGGGGAAGAGATGATCAGCAAAACAAAGAAAAATGACTATGATATCAAAGTCAGAGAGAGAACTGTCGAGAGGAAATAAAAAATTTGGTTATCTCATATGAAGCGAAAGTGATGTATTTATTTGGAATTTGATTTAGGGTTTAACTTAACCCTATTAGGATTAGGATATGAGTTTTTCTTTATCCCAAACAAGCCAACTCAAATCTTATCTTATCTCATCTTAATTTTTTGCTTTATTTTGTCGAGCCAAAATTCACCCTCAACAATGTGGATCAAGTGATTCGAAAAAGTACTTGAATATAAAATGAGTAATGCATCAACATATTTTTACAAAAGAGTGATTCTCAAATAGGTGAACATCCAAGGAAAATGTAGAATTTAGTTCTCATTCCCTTCAATGCCTAAATGATGTATAATGTGTCTCTTTACATATTAATTTTAATCGATAAAGAATATGTTATCAAATACATATCATTAGGATGTTGTCAAAGTGTGACTATAACTCAACAGTAATTTGGTATGTACTACCTCCTCTAAGGTTAGAGGTTTAAATTCTGATTCCAATTATTGTATTAAAAAAAAAAAAAAAAAATACCACTATGATGTCATTAAAATATATACAATTTTAGCTATTAAAATGAGTTTTTGAATAAAGAAGGCAATAGCCAAATAAATGCCATATACACAAATAATACATCCTCAGAAACCCTCATATGTAATGACCATAGCTTGGTCAGCTCCTCCAGCATGGTCATTATCACCCAGACAAACCTTACCATGGCCATTCTCATTTGCTCCATTTTTTCCAACATCAGTATGCTTGTTAGTTTCTCCATCATGTTTTGCTCCAATTTGCCCAACACCAACATGATTATCATCAGCAGCTCCATCTTTTTTTGCTTCTATAGTTTGTTTAGCCCCAACATGACTCTCATCAGTGATTCCATCTCGTTTTACTCCTTCAGTTTGTCCACCACCAACATGACTATTCTTGTCATTAGCATCATCCTGTTTTGCTCCAACAGTTTGTTCATCACCAACATGTTCTGCTTTCAAAGGTTGTCCAGTCCCAACATGATTTTCATTGTCAGCATCAAGATGATTATCGTTCATAGCTCGGTCATGTTCTCCTTGTCCAGTTTGTCCGGCCCCAACTCGATTGTCCATGGCAGCTTTTAATCCATGACTGTCAATATCATCATGCTTTGGTTCAACTCCTGCATTGTCATCGAACCCAACATGATGAGCATCACTCTCATGGTCATCACTATACACCCCATGCTCAGATTCTTCTTCAGTTTGTCCAGCTCCATGTTTATCCGTTGATGCTACGCGTGGCTTCATCTTTTTGGAGTCCACATAAATGGTAGGGATGTGAGAGATATGCAGACTTTCATGATTGTTTTCCTTCATGCTGTTTATGCTCAAAGACCCACAAAATGTGATCCTCAACTCCTCCATTTTATCACAATAATGTAGATCAGAAGGCATACAATGAGCCTCCAGCCTAGGGCAGTTGGAGATCCCAAGAATTCGAAGTTCCCAATAATTTGCAAGCCAGAAAGGTAGTACTCTTAGCGTGGGAAACTCTCCAATTTCTAGCACTTCTAAATTTGCATCTAAGCAGTACATCCACTTTGGCAAATTCCCCACTGCTGTAAGTCCTCTGAGTATCAGTTTCCTAAGATGAAGCGATTCCAGTGAGAATGTCAATCTCAGCCGCTCACACCCCCATATTGCCATATTACATAACGAACTCAAGTTTTCCAAGTCTTTTGGCAGTGTTAACAGTGATTTGCAATCATAAATGATCAGTGTTTGAAGGGAATTGAGTTTGTCGATGTCTTCAAACAAGTGAGTCAAGTTTTCGCTCCCTCCGATGGCAAGAAAACGAAGCGATGTTAAGCTTCCTATGCCATCTTTTCCCAAGTTGGCTTGCTTTGTTTGAATCCATAAGAATCTAAGGCTGATCATGTTCTTTATGTTTCTAGGAAGCTCTTCAAGCTCTGAGCAGAATGCAAGAATCAGGGTCTGCAGACTCTGTAGCTTGCAAATTGATTCTGGCAACCTCTTGAGTCGTTGATTCCCTCGCAAATCTAAATACCTTAAATGTTTCAACGTGTCGATGGACGTTGGAAGTTCTTCCAGAGAAGAGTTGCACAAGTACAAAAACCTTAGCTGCCTGAACTTGGTGATGCATTTGAAAAGAGGGACTCCGTTGATCTTTGGCTCCATGCCTCTTCCCACTGGGATGGAAAGAAAACGAATGTCATAGCTTGTCAATGGAGGCAAATCCTTGCTGTTGCAATCAACAAATGAAAGCTGATGCAAATTTTCGAGGTTCTTTTGTTCCTTAGCCTGTTGGACTGCAAGATCATGGACAAGGTTATGGATTTTGAACCAATATCCAAGAGTGTGCTCCTCAACATCTTCGAGTAAACCACGAAACCACAATTCATTAAAGTATTGCTCCCCAACAGCCTCAGGATCTTTGCTACCTGAATAAAGAATTCCTTGTGCCATCCATAACTGGATTAGTTCAAATGAGTAGAACACATTATCTTTTGGCAACAATGAAAAGCAAAGAAAACAAGGTTTCAAATAAGATGGCATTAGATCAAAACTCGTTCTCAGTGCACGTAAAACGCAACCACCCTCGTTCACCTCTTCTTGTTTCCATTTCTCACTCAAGTCCTTGACATTCAGACACTCAACACCATCACTCACTTTCGAAGAAAGCAGTCCCGCCAAACATTTGATTGCCAAAGGAGCTCCTCCACATTTTGGCACAAGTTCTTTGAGCTCCTCCACATTTTCAGTTAGCTTTTTGCTTCCAAATGTATGCTCAAATAAAACCATGGAATTCTTCTCGTCGAGTTTTTCAATATTGTGTGCTGTAGCATCATTTAGAGTTTTTTGGCTGCGAGTGGTGATCATGATCTTGCTGCCATTAGCGCCCATATTCACTAGTTTTCCCAGTTCTGATACTCTATCTGGATCCAAAGCCCCAAAATCATCCAAAACAAGCAAGAATTTTTTGCCGACAAAGTTCCGTTGGAGCCGGATTAGTAAACGACGGTCAGTTAAGGCATCAGTAACCTTTTCTCCAGTTGCAGAACTGAGAATCTCCCTTCTGATTCTCTGAACATCAAAATCTTCAGAAACACATACCCACATTCTCTTGTCAAAATGATCAAACACTTGGTGTGCATTGTAGACTAACTTGGCCAGAGCCGTCTTTCCCATCCCTCCATCTCCATGGATTGAAAGAATACGCGGAGATTTTTGTTTATCATCTTCATCCTTCACAAGTTCATCAATTATACTCTGTTTTGCTTCATCTCTACCAATAATGGAGTCCACATTATCAGAGAGAATCGCCTCTTTCCTCAAGTGCAGAAGCCTAGCGAAAGCTTGCGAACCAGTAATGGAGGTCCGCAGAGTCATTTCACCCTTCAAACGTTTGATATATTCATTTTCATCTTCAACCAGAGAGAAATTAGACATGGTTTCCTCAATCATATCTAAAGTCTTTGTGATTCGGTTGATTTCAGCGGCGGTTTTAGATGGAGAAACGAGGAAATTGGACGAGAAACAAGAAGAGAACTGGCTTCTCTTTTCGTCAACGTCGTTCTTTGGATTCTGCACTCTCCACTTCAAATATTCGCATTCCAATTCCTCGATTAGATTGTCGGCCATTGAAAACGTATCTTTGAGTTGTTTAAGCAGACCATAGAGTTCATAATCGATAGCCTGCTTCTCCTCCGCGTCTCTGATTCCAGCCTTGAGATTCGACACAGTCGTTTCGAGGTTTCTTAGTTCGTTTCGGATATCACCAAACTCTGGTCGGGCGGCGGCTTCGGTTATCCTTCCGAGCAGATTTCCGGCCACACTATCGAGAAGTCCGGCCATTGTCAGAGTTCAATTTTGTCTGATTGAATCTCGTTATCTGTTTATTTTTCTTCGAAATGCATCGTTATCTAATCGTCCCAAATTCCTTGCATTTGGAATCAAGTAAGAAACTGCTACTTTGCTCAATTTCTCGGCTACTGTATTCATTTTCTTGGTAATCAAGCAAACAACATAAAAAAAAGGCTTCCACAAACTGTACGTGAGAGTTTCCCTTCATACAGCTCGAATCATTCTCAGATGCCCCGATACCTTTTCTCTTTTGCTTTACAGAAGGAAACCAACTGAAACTGGTTTTGTCTTTGTTCTTGATGAACATAATGTTCTTTGCCTCCGTAATGGAATGAATGTTATTTAACTTCCAATCCATGGATGCGTCTTCGAGTCCACCATTTTGTCTTGCTTTTGAGTTTCTTCTCGTACCCAAGAAATTCGGGAAAGATGAATCAATGCAAAAAGTAGAATTAGAGAGATACATCGCTTATCGGCCATGATTCATTCAACATCTGATTCTTCTTGCAGCAACAAAGACTGTAGCACAAAATTTTTCCTTCAATCTAAGAAAAAGTTTCTTTTTCATAACTAACAAATAGATCAATTTCTTTCCTCGGAATGTTGAGAAAATAAATTATAAAAAATAAAAAAGAAAAAACCTCGGGGGTGTTTGGATATTGAGTTAAGTTTGAATTTAAATTTATACCACGGGATCTCTTAGTAAATAACACACATGTTAATTAAGTTAGGGTCGATTTGATTTAGATCCATAGATAGCATGATTTTATGATAATTAAAAAAAAAAAAAAAACAAAATCTAACTGAGCTCGTTGGTAACCATTTGATATTCTTTTTAGAAATTGGGTTCCTTTTCTTACCATTTTTTTTATTACAATTACAATTTAATTTTTAATTTTTGAAAAATATTGAATTCACTCCAAAATTCCAAACATTTTTAAATTAAATCTATGTTTTTCTTAATTTTCAAAACTTGCTTAGGATTTTGAAAACATCTTTAAAAAGTATATAACAAAATAAAGAAATTAGTAGGTAGAAATAATATTTAACAAGCTTAATTTTTAATTTTTTTTAAAAAAATAAAAATTAATAGATGATTATTAAATTTAGTATTAATGTACAAAAGCTAAACAAAAATACCCTGCCCAACATAAATATAGCTAAACTAGCATGAATTTTACTATCAACCACGAGTTTTGAAGTACAATCTCCCAACTCCACATATTGTCTAAAAAATCTACAAAGTCTAATATATTGATTGAGAGTATGTATTTAAACCAGTTGAACATACCTCAACAGATATAAAACATATACTCTCCACCAAAAAAATTATAGATTTAGGGATTTTTTTGGGTCTGAATTTTGATATCAACAGTAAAAAATGAATTAAATAATGCTCATTTTTGACAAAAACGTTGTTCAACCATCACAGAGATTTGACTTTTCATTTTATTTTTGAAAGAGTATGGGAATTTGATTTGGTCCATCGGCTCTTTTTGCTTTATTTAGATACGGAAATCCTATACGTATTTATATTCTAATAAATAGAAAGCTTGACCCCACTTAATTAGATTTTTCTTATCCTTAGAAGTTTATTTTAAATTATAAAACTATTCAAAATATTTTGGTTTATTTTTCTATATTTAAAATCTATACAGCAAAATTTTGTCATATTTGTAAATATTTTGGTTCATTTTTCTATATTTGAAAACAGTACTAAAAAAGAACTTAATATTAAAAATTATAGCATAGTTCAATTGACACATGAGTGTGTTAATAATATGAGGTCTATGATTCAAAACCCCTTACTCTAATTGTACTAAAAAAAATTATTAAAGCATAATATATGTATATATATACGGCTAGATTTTGTTTTACAAATAAGTATAGAACGTTAATTAGGTATCATTTAATATGCTTATAGGCTAAGTAGTTGTGAAAAGTTTTCATTTGTTAGGAATATGTTTGTTGTTTAGGAATGGAAAAAATATATGTTATGTAATTGAGTGTTCAAAAATTAAATTCAAAATTTATGTGTAGTATATGTTTATTTTGCGAGAATTTGCAATGTTTTAAAAATGGGAAAAAGTAAGCATATTTTAGTGTTAATGTTTTTAGAAAAATATGTGTACAGTTGACAATTTTAAATATATATAGAAAAAAATCCAATACAAAATCTATGTTGTTTAGAAAAATTTCACAATATACCCAACTTAACTCAACATCCCAAACATAGACATTCCAACTCAACTCAACACCCCAAATTAAACACAGACAATCTAACTCACCAAATAATTTAACTTTCCAAATAATGATTACCAACTCAAGTCAACTTTACATGTCAAACGCCTCTAAATAAGTTATTCCTTAATATTTTTTTAGAAATATTTTTTAAGATAATTTAATCCTTCATATTTGTGACATCTTTGAATTTCATTATGATCTTTTAAAATTTTTAGTTTACTCATTTGAAATTTTTTAAACTTTAAATTGTTTTTTTCTTCCGCTAACTTTTGACCGATGATGTATAAATTAAAAACATACTTTGTGTGAGACTTTAAATGAATATAGCAATATTTTTAGCCAATCATTTTCTGTAATAACAAGCGTTGTGGCCAGATTTAAACTAGAGGACATAATCAACTTTAAGCGTCTGTTGACTAGAAAAGAACGAAACTCATACCCAAAAACCACACTCCAACCATTTGGGCCTAAGGAAGATGAGAGTTCAGGCCAAATTCCCAAAGTGACCTACTTGACCAAGACTGAATCTCTCCATTTGATGAATAGGGCATTCATTTTGTCGGGCCTAATTTGACTATGAAATCCTACTACAACAAAAAGATTGGGCATTGTCGTGAGAGGAAGAAGAATCGAAATTTTGACTTCGAAGTTGATTGTACATGTTCCATGTCAATTGAGTTAGGTTCGTTTTAAGAGTTTTAATTGCTCTTTAAAGTTGCCTTTTTATTACCTATATATATACTATCATACCTATTATGTAGCATAGAGTTTTATCTCAAAACCAATTGACTACAAGAGGAGTAACTCGTCTATCTTATGAAAAGTGTGAGATGAGATCTCTTAATTTTTGCAATGTGGGATCCTCAACAATACCAAACACCTTTTTAAATTAGGTTAGATGTTGACATGACATATTTAGGCCATATCAACAGTTTAAATAATTTATAGAAATAACATTGAAGAATAAATTGATTTGTAATTAAATTATAAGTTTAGACTATGAATTTTACATTCCTGTCTAAAGAGACCATGAACTTCTAAAAGTGTTTAAATATATATGTACTTGAATTGTTAATCTTTATCTATTAGATCTTCAAACTTTAAAAATGTCAAATAAGTTCATGAATGTTTTTTTTTTCCGATAGGTTCTCAACAAATTCAGTATCTTTATAAAAACTAACAAATTTGTTAGATATAAAATTCAAAGTTCGAAAACTTATCCAACGACCGAAATCGAAAATTTGAGAATTTATTAGACATTTTGTATAGTTCAATGACTTATTAGACACAACTTTAAAAGTTCAGAACAATCTATTAAAACGTTTTCCAAAATCTAAAAGACTAACCCAAACTTAAAACTATCAAGACAAAACTTTTATTTAACCAATGAGTTTTAAGCAAAAATTTAATGATTAAACAAAATATTTAACAATGTTTATGCCCAAATAAAAGTCCAAACACCAAATCAAGATCAAAATCTTTCTAACTCTTTATTACAAGTTATCTTGCATTAAAAAAAAAGTGTATATTATATGAGAAGGATGGGATGCCATGAGTGGTGTGAGTTAGTATATATAAGAAGTTTTATAGTCTTAGTGGGATATAAGTTAGCAAACCATTTGTTTCATTCCTTTTCCCTTTGTAAAGAGAGAGGAAAAAAGGGGCTTGCATTTCTCATGAACTGTGGAGTTGTGTTGGGTTTCTATTGTTGGGGTTGGGAGTTCTTAACTGCCCTTCTTCTCTTCTCCTCCTAAACTTCTAAATCCTTCTCATTGTACCCTCTTTTATTTATATATATATATATACACATACTCTTCATTGTTTTTCTGTTTCTACTGATTTTTCTCCTCATGGAAGAGGCAATAGTAGGCTTAGGTAATGTGTGTGAGAACTACGTCGGCCCCGCCCGAAAGCCGACTCCGCCGCCGTTCTTGGCCAAAACCTACATGCTTGTTGAGGATCCGACGACGGACGACATCATATCGTGGAACTCTGATGGAACAGCATTTGTCGTGTGGCGGCCGCAGGAGTTTGCAACAGATCTCCTCCCCACCCTCTTCAAACATAACAACTTCTCTAGCTTTGTTCGCCAACTTAACACATATGTAAGTTGATTTTTGTGTTTTTTTTTTTTTTTTTCACTTTTTCCATTCTCTCAAACTCTCTTTTTCATTTACTTTCATATGTATCCTATTTACAAATTTTTCAATTGGTTTTCTATTTTGGTTTTGATTTCAGTATGTATCATAGTTTAGAACTCGTTTAATGATGATTTGTTTTAATCTCTTTGCAAAATTATATGCTGGTTTATTTTTCTTAATTTTTTTTTTTTAATCTAGATTATTATTGAAATTATAGAAAATATGAAAAAGTCCTAAGAAAAATCACTCAAAAAATTTTTGCAAGTGAGAAAAGAATATAGGTACAGGCATATAAGGAAAAAAAATGTTCAATTTTAACTCATTAAAATATTTTCTAATGATCAAAAAGTGCTTTGAAAATCTCTATCCTTCTAATGGTAATTGAATATAGAGGAGAAGTCTAAGATATATTTAAAAAGCTTTATTTATAAAATAATAAACAATGATATGTGATTTTAGTGCTATTGACCAACAACTTTTTGTTTTTCTTTTTAGATCTTTATTGGCCAAAATAGTTCAATGTTGATCTCTCATGACTTTTTGTTTCTAATTAATTAAATAAATCTCTCCACACACTTCTTATCACCCACTTTTCTCTCCACATAATTTTCTCATTAACTTCTCTCTACCCACATGCTTTTCACTAATTTCTAAATACACACTTTCATTACTTTTTTTTCTAGTGTGGACTTTTTCTTTCTAGTGTGGATGATTTAATAAAAAGATAACTTTCAAATTAATCCAGATTTTTTAAAATATTTTTTTATTAATTATTTTTAAAATATATATATATTTTTTACAGTATCAATCATTTAATAAACTATATTAAACACAGGTTAAGTTATTTCTCACAAGTTACTCCAAACACACTACTATTATTATCTTATGTGTTATTGACCTCTCTTTTTTTTTTTCTTTTTTTTTTTTTTAATTCAAGTCAACACATTTGTAAAATAATTCCATGTACGCTAGGGAATTTGAATTTTGTTTAATATTTTAAACTCACTAAGTAAATATGCTTTTTACAGACAATATGAAATGCACAGTTTTCAAAATTTGTGATTATCAACATTATTTTAAAAAGAAATAAAATCACATGATTTCAAACAACATTCCTCAAGTTAAAAGTAAATTTTTGAGTTTAGTGTTAAATCTCACCTGGTATGAAAACGAATAAACACTTGTTGTGCCCAGTGCAACAAGCGGTCCAACGATTAATTTTTCAAACTCATAAATGTAGGGAGCATTAAAACATTTTGATATAAAATTAAATTTGTCATCACTTATCAAGTTAAGTTTTTAAATTTTTGAATTCTAGTAGTGATTAAGCACGAAATATAGAAAATCTTAATGCCTATATACTTGTGTACAATGAAACTTTGATAGGGATTTCGCAAGATTGCAACAAGCAGATGGGAGTTTTGCAATGACAAGTTTCAAAAGGGATGTAAAGAAAGATTATGCGAAATACGAAGGAGAAAAGCATGGAGCAACAAACGACAACATAATAATAATGCAAAAGTAATTCAAGCCACACATCAAGTTGATCGCGATGAAGATCAACGGTCGTCGTCAACTACATCGTCATTTGATGATCAATACATGATGCTTGTTGACGAAAACAAGAGGTTGAAGAAGGAGAATGGAGTGTTGAGCTTTGAGCTAACAAACATGAAGAAGAAATGCAGGGAGCTTCTTGATTTGGTGGCTAAGTACGAATTCGCTGTTATTACTGGCGACGAAAAGAAGGAAGATGAGATGAAGCCAAACTTGAAACTGTTTGGAGTCAAGTTGGAGATTGAGGAAGAAGATGAAATGGTGATCAGGCAAAACAAGAGGAAGAGATCAATTTATCAAAATAAACATTTTCTACTCTTACAATCAAGCAAATGAAACTGCTTCCATCGAACTTTAAATTAAAAGTATTCAATTATGATTTTTGTTTTTAGTTTTTAGATTTTGTTTTTAGTTTTCTCTTTGTAAAAGGCTCACTCAACACACACACTATAATTTCATTTCCTCATTTGGTGATGTCAAAATGTTAATTAGTGTAATTTTAAAAACTAGAAGTAGTTTTATTTTTCCAGAATTTATTTTTGTCTTTGTTTCGAAATTTAGTTAGAATTACTCACTTTGATTTCATCTATTTTCCACTTAATTCGAATCTAATATATAATGATAGGAATGTTTTAAAAGATTTAAGGAACCATTAAAGGAAACGTTCTAACTCATGGGGATGAAATTGAAACTATAAGCTCGCACCATTAAGGAGTTCTAAAAGGTAATTTAATCTATTTTATTTTAATTATGGACTTTTGTCTTGGTTACAAAATACCTTTGAGTTTTGCACTTCACAATTTAGTCATGATAAATCTCATCAAAACTAGTATCAATTTTTACTATTTAGTCTTTATGGTAATACTACTAAATTTACGTGTATAAGAAATTCTATCACATCTTAATAATATTTATGGACTAAAATGTTACAATTTGTAAAGTACAAAAACTAAATTATTACCTACTAAAATTATTTGACTAAATTGTTACAATTTTGAATGTATAGAGACTAAATCATTACATATTAAAGCTAAATTGTTTGTTACTTTGGAGAGCATAAGTTTTTTAAGTTTCTAATTATGTTCTTTTCTTCAAGACAACTAATCTGGACATGGGGTAGTTCTTTTCAATGTGTCATGCACTCAAACCTAGATATTTCAGATGCAAAATCCAAACACAACTTTTCTATATATATATTAATATATGGTCTAAAAAAAGTTAGATAAGATAGGTCTACTTGGGTGGAATATTCCAGTAGGTATGGGAAAGCTAATATTACTAATTTAAAGGTTCTTAAGTTGTACAATTTGGAAAAGTATTGGATGCTCATCTTCCAACCAACCTTCGTGTTCATGTCAAAGATGTACACCTACCCTTTTTATGAGTGCAGAAGCATTTTTTTTTTTTCCTTCTCTCTTTTTTACAATGAACCTTTTGACTAGGGAGTTGATAGCACGAACGCATTATTATTTGTTTATTCTCTCTTTTCAATCTACCTTTAGAAGAGCAATTCGGTCTCGTTTTGTTAGTAATTATAGAATGTTAATACAGTGAAATAAGGAGCCAAACACCATAAAAATTCTTGAAAAGTATTTGTACACCATTTTTAGAGAGTGGGGGGAGATGATGCAAAACCTAATTGTAAAACCCAAAAACAATTAAAAAAGAAATCCTTTGATTTGATTCTTTAACATTTAGCCCCCCTTACAATGTTTTTATAATGTTTTTGTTTTCTTTTTCTTCCTTTTGTTTGTTTTCTATTTCCTGAAAAACGAGAATATGCCTGGTAACTATTTTTTTTCCTTAAAAAGAATGAAACAAAAACAAAAATTTATTTGATAACTTTTATTTAAATTGGGAATTGAATCTATGACCTCAAACAAAATTCCACCCTTTGTTTTATTAATGGATCGTATAAATTTTAGAAAAAAAAAAATGTTTTTAAAATTTTAGAAACCGAAAATGAGAAGGATTATCAATAAAAATGAGAAATAGTAATAGAAATAGAAAACGAAACGGAAATGTTATCTAACATGCAAAACTAATAAAATCGATATCATGTATATGGCATATGTAGTCCATATCTTCTAATTAAAATAGTTCCAATAAATTGATATGGGTACCCATCCTCATCCTCGCCCCTAAGGAGGATGGAAATAGAGAAATTGGAATAGCATTCTTGTTGTTCCAACTTAAATAAATGAAGTAAAGTTTTTTGAAACCCTAACAATAAAATAAAATATTCAAGCAACTTAGAAGAAACTCAATTTGAAATCTACCAATTATATTATATGATTAATTCTACCCCTCATGTAATTAATATTTGAATATTTTCGATAGCAAATTTGGCTCAGTAGAATCACCTAATCTACAATTTAAATGAGGAAAAAGAGATAAATAGTACTGGTAAGCCAAACACACTTCAAGACTTCAAGGTTTGTTAGATGGAGTCTGTGTTAACATTTAAACATAGCAAGAACAAGGATACAATACACCCGTGAATCTCCTCCTATTTATATCAAATTCGACCTACGATTTATGGTCCCTCCCTATAAGAATTCCTATTTATATCAAATTCGACCTACGATTTATGATCCCTCCCTATAAGAATGATTGAGGGTGTGTTTGAGAATAATTTTGAAATTATTAAAACCACTTTTATCATGTTCAAAATCACCCTAAAACACATTTTCAATCACTCAAAATTAATGTACTTTAAATACAATTTTCATTCCTTCAAAACTGATTTTGAATAATTAAAAGCATATTTCATAATGATTTTGAAAATGATAAAAGTGGTTTCAATCGTTTCAGGAATCAGTCTCAAAACTCCCAAACCTTCGGGTGGAAGTCAAACTATCCCAAAGTTGAACTGAGTTGGCCTCATGGCCACAACCAAGGGCCTTTCTGCTCACTTGGGTTGTTGGACCCTCTCTTGAGGGGGCTCGATTTCGGCCATGGTTAACCTTGGCTCATGGTTCTGTTGGTCCTGTTTGTTTTTTCGTTGTTTTGGTGAACAAATGATGCATAAAGTCTTTAGGTCTAATTTATTTGTAGGTAAAACAAATACCGTAGAAGTCAGCAAAGCTGAAATTCCCAAAGTAAATTACTGCAAAATATGGACGTCATTTGAATTTTGATTAGAGAAAACTTACCTTCTCTTCTGGGGGTACATACAGCGGGACAATGTCATCCAAACGCAAGCTTCCCGCCATTCCTATCCTTCCAACTATGTTCACCAGATAACTGGGTGTAAAACACTGAAATTTGGTTCAAAAAATAGAATGATTATAAAACAGTCCTCGTCTTAATCCAACAAGCAAAGTGGGAAACAGCAGCGAGATCTTGATATTGATAACTGGATAATCACTAAGTAATACATATTCTAGAACGAAATCAAATTTATATGACTATAACTATCAGATAGAGGTACATATGCATGATATAAAATATAAAACAAACGTGTGATATTCTAAGACTTGATATTTTCCTTTCTTCTTCAACTGTATGGGGTTCCTTTCGTGACCATATTCATCGCCTCTTGCATTTTAGAACTATCGAGAGAGGCCTCAGGTGAGTATGTACAACAGGTAACGAGTTCTTGAGCGTAAATTAATTTAAGTAAAGCTTTATTCCTTAAAGCTTGTTCTCATGTAGAAATGCTGCAATATCAGCACAGAAACCCAGTCCAACTGAGTTCAACTCAAAAGTCATTGTAGCGGTATGCGAGAAATTCCTTGAACTTTATTCCTCAGGCCGAAACAAAGTGTAAGTTGAAGACGTTTCAGTTTTTGTAACCTGCATTATAGAACCAAAGGTAATATAAGAAGGCAATAACAGTTCTCCATGTGCCTTCTGATTTAAAGCAACATGATATATTTTACTAAAATTGTATCTTCATCTTCTTCCCCTAGGGTTACTTCAGTTCAGGTCAATGCAGACTGAACCACCATTAACATTTACTTTGAGTGTAACTGGAATGTTCATTGAGAATAGCCTATAAAATCATTTTCGGATAAAACAATAATCAAATGTTTATATCTAAAGTGCTGTACATGTTTTTAGGTTTTAGAATTTTCAGAAATCACCTCCTAAGATGTAACCAAACACATAAAATTTTCTTTTACTAAATGTACTTTTTATCCTTCTAAAAGGCATCTCAAATTCACCCTAAAAGACAAGGACAGTAAACAGGCTAACCTCAGCTGTACGAGAAAGTCCACTAGGAAGAACAGAGACGAGAGATGTCCAATGAATCGGGTCTCCCAAGGGATCAACAGTGTTGTAACTGCTAAGAAGAGGTGCTGTTAAGAATGG
Organism: Citrullus mucosospermus; assembly: GCA_030954485.1. Taxonomy (NCBI): domain Eukaryota; kingdom Viridiplantae; phylum Streptophyta; class Magnoliopsida; order Cucurbitales; family Cucurbitaceae; genus Citrullus; species Citrullus mucosospermus. The sequence goes on from CM062064.1 coordinate 28,628,237, forward strand.
AGTCAAGGGGAACACATTTCTCTGAAGTGGCAATCCACCACTTGTTCCGAAAGCAACCCCAAATCTCTCACTGGGATCACCACCATGACTTGTATGTGTTTCGACCACTTTCCCATGATCTGCCTTGTTAACAGTGTTTTTATTTTCATTCTCATCATTCTCGTTGTTAATTTCCTGTAATTTCAAAGCTTTCTCCTGCAAACTCTTGTAGGCTGCTGACCGTGACAAAATGCTTAAAGCAGAGACCTTGGAAGCAGCCTTCTTTACTCCATGTAATGTACCCAAACAGGGCATCTCATATGGCTCTGTAGGATGGGCGGTCTGTCCCAGAGCTTTGAGTTCACTGCCAACTTCTCCAGCACAACTATTTTTGTCTTCTTCTGATGACTTCGAGCCAGCACTGGCCGTTCGAGTTTTGTTGGGCCCCCACCACTTAATGTGACTTGTTAAGTCAATCTTCCTTTCAATGCAGAAGCTGGGGACAAATTCACTTTCAGTTGCTTGATCATCTCCAGCACCTTAAAATTACATTGCAGGGTAGGCACCGTTTATTATCCATATGGAAAAGATTCTTGTCCACTTTCAAGTAAACTCAGTGATCAAAGAAATCCAACGAGAGAACTATCATTGAATGATATAATAATAATTTAAGACAACTTACCATAATTTATGCTGTTAACATAATCAGGACCCGGCGTACGACCAAATGAAGGCTCCCATCGACTAGTTTACAAAAGCAACAACAATAGTTAACACAGATCAACAAAATGAAGGCTTTAAGTATACATCATGTCTATTAAGAATTCATTTGAAGCCACAACAATAATGTAAATATTATCTCAATGATACAAAGAGCATTTGCAAGTGGAAGTGAAAAAGGGAAATTGAAAAAAAAAAAAAAAAAAAGAAAATGATAGACTGATTCAATGATTTTATTCTACCTCAAAGGACTCTAAAGAAATGGCATCAGCTGCAGGATAATAAATAAGCAGTATACTAATTTGCAGGAAGCAAGGTGAAATTATGCAGATGATTATTTTAGAGATCCACAATCAAAAGACGTATAGAAAGTAAAATATTCCTTAAAAGAATGAAAAACCAACCAATTTCACAAATGATATTAAAGAACAAAAAAGGGACGGAAGCCAAGCCCTTTCCACATTACAAAAACAAAAAACAAAAAACCTCTTCCGGTTGGAAAGAACCTTTAAACTATAATGGTTGATAGGAGTATGGAATTTACATTAAAAGAGACTCACAAAGGAAATGGTACGTACAAAGAAAGTATTAAACTTATTGCTCTAAGTTGTAGAAGGTCTAGTGTTCTCTCCACGCTAAAGGTGGTTCCAAAAGAGAGCTCTAATAAATTGAAGGCAAATGTCCTTTCTTCTCCTCCATGAAAGGATTATCCAAGCATAACATATGATCAAGTTTACATATAACAAAAGGTTCAGTTGTAACATTAAAACTAGGTTCCCCTTCAATACACAACAACATATTGTTGCATGTATCATCTTAACTGAAGAGCATAACACAGTGCAAGTCCTCCCGAGTCACAGCCAATAAAATCTAGGTTTGGTCAATACAGTGCGAGTTTATCCTTTTTAGAATTTCTCTGTACTGTGTCTAAGACCGCAACAAACTCTACCAAGTTTTTGAACCACACCTCCAATCATGTTTCCTAAAACTTCCAATTCCAGCAACTTGACAATTCCCTTTTCCTTAAAAAGAATATTAAATCATCTCCTCTATATATCATTCTATCATTAGAACGCTAAGAAAACTATAAAATCTAAATTGAATTGTCACTATTTACTCCATAGTTGCGCTTGTGCAATCCACCAACACATTCCACATGTCTGACTCAAAACCTCCAGCCAGCCACTTCTATAAAAAGAATTAAAGATGTAGAATTTCATAATCAGATGTGTTTTTATTTTTTATTTTTAATGATAACCAAACTTTTCAGAAAATTTGAAAAAATAAAAGGGCATAAAAAAGGAAAACCCACAAAAAAAATGCTTGTGCATAATGTGATGTTTTCTTCTTGTATGTATTTTTGTATTCTTTCAACTTTTCTTGATGGAATCTCAATTTACAAATATTTATATTAAAAAATATGAATAAAAGAAAAGCATTGCATAGTATAATAACAGTTTAATCATGAGGCATTAAAACTATAAAATCATAACCCATATATTTATGAATTATCACGAGGACACAGAAGAGATCAACACTCTTTATGACCTCACAAACAAATTTTCAACCAGTAAATAAGGCTGATATGTTAACAATTAACATTATAACAAGGAAAAAATACCTTGAGAGACCACGATATTTGGATATTCCCCTGGAGAATCCACTGCTCTTTCTGAAAAGTATACAATTGTATGAGCAGCAGCTGATTGTATCACAATAGATGCTTCAACAGTTTCTACTTACCTCCTTAGAGATGCAAGGTATTCCTCTCTTGAAACATTCTGCATTTCTTCAAGGTCCCTTGTATAATCAGTCACCTGCAAAATGCAGGTGTTCCATTTCTTATTACACAAAGAAAAGTCAAGCAGAACAAAGCATACAAGTAGGATACTGAAGATACTTCTCTAGATAATATAATACTTTTTCCAAAACTCTGTAAGGTAGTAATATTCTAGATCATCCATGTTTAATACACTTTTTCAAAAGATAGAAAGAATCACACAATTTAAATTAGAAGCAACTCCAATACTGAAAGACCAAAGATCAAAAAGAGGAATACATGCTTCAAAGTATACATAAAAATAATTATTGAGACACTATGGTCATGAAAGAATCACTTTCTATCTGGTATTTTTCCTTTTCTTGAAGGGGAAGGGGACTAAACGACGTCTCACTGGAAAATTAATAAGAGTCCCAGGACCCCAATATTTTAAGGCAGCCAGATCGTATGCCCTAGCAGCAGCCTCTTCTTCATCATATGCTCCTGTAAATTCACGTTATTCATCATTAAAGTAAGTGTAAAGGGAAAAATAATCCAGTATTAGTCAATGTTAAAAACAATATAGAGGAAAGTAGATTAGAATACAAACTTACCCAGATACACTGGAAAGATCAATCATATGCCAGAAGTTCCATGCACATTTTAAATAGAAAACAAAAGATAAAGATGGTGTCAGTACTCAGTACTCCGAAGCAAATCAGTGATTGGTTTCACACCGATATATGTGTGTGCAAGTATGTTTGTGTATGTGTGTGTGTGTGTGAGAGAGAGAGAGAGAGAGACCTTGCTTTCCCTTCTTGTTCTGGTTCTGGTTCCAAGTACTCTTATCCCAAAGATGAGCTTCATAACGACCAGTCCATCTATGCCTAATATCATCAGACCATTTACAGGCGCTAGTCAGCAGAGAAAATGGTAAAGATAAAGAACAGGCGTATATTACAAGCAATGTCAGGTAGTTAATTCTCGCTAGATAAAAAATAAGAAAGCAATTTTTCAGTTTAAAAAAACGATTGATCATCTTATGATAATAACATGTATTGACACATCTATTGACTTGATACGGTACCTAATGAGGTGGGCGACTTCAACAGAATGATGATTACAATACGCAATAAGTATACATTTTGTTATCTTATTTCTAATTCATAAGAACAGCCCTGCCTCACCTCATGAACTCAATAATTATGGTCCTGTATACCACATCTGCGGACAGATCAGCACTACCCGGAAATTTCCTCTTATGTTTAGCTCTATTTAAGATCCCGTGAATCATTAAGCCATTTCAGTAACTCTCTGTTTCACCTACGTGAGAATTATCGAGTTCAGGTTCTGTTTTCGTGCGTAACTAAGGCGTGATAGTATGGAATAAACTGCAATAGCCATTAGCTCAAGTTAGCAATGCACCCATGCAAAGAGTCACTTGATCATAACCTTGTCCCATCGTATCAAAATTTCTCTGTATGAACAAAGACTCAACTCTTTTCCGATTGAGTGAACAGAAAAATTTTCACACAGTATTAAATTTGGCTGCGAGCAGTGAGCAAGAACTCTACACTTTCCCGATTAATTTTTCGATAATATGTAAGCTAATTAAACTCAATCACTTCCAAACAAAAATGAAAGAAAGAAAAGAAGAAGCCTCCATTTTGTCAGTAATCAAACGCACCACAAACTACGAACCCGTTTGATGTCAGACTTACCTAGTGACTCCGCGGTATATCGAGCTTCTTTTTCCAGCAGCACACGGAGGCATTTTACTGATGCGTTCTTTAGCAGTGCAACCTCTCTCTTTCTTCGCTTTCTTCAACCCTCTGTACAGTAGAAGCTGATCATTCGCCATTACAACCTCGGAAGATTCCGCCGTTCCTCTTCCGGCAGCAGCAGCAGCACTACAAGCACCGGGTTCGGGTTTGAAGCCAGGATCAGAGGACGAAGAAGCCATGGAAACTGCAACCAAGACCTAAACCCTAGGAAGGAGAATCTCAGCGAAACAAGGAGAGAGAGGGAGAGTTTCAGTGAGAGTGTGAGTGAGGAAAAAAAAGCTTCAATTTGGTGGATTTTGATTGACCACGGAAGGGGAAAACTACAGCCGGGAGAGAGAAGAGAGGGAAAAGGGAGCGCGAAATTACTATGTTGTCCTCCGGAATTTGGATGGCCTGGGAGGGTACCATTGCATGCCACTACAGCGGGAAAAAGGGGTTGCAACGGCTAGCATGGGGAGGAGGGTAAGTTGGTAAATTGAGAGAGTTTGAAAGTGCGCGTGATGATCACGTGATGGCCCAACGCCACTTGTCCCCTATTGGAAAAGCCAGGTTGCTACCTGTGGGCGTAACATGCTATGTTTGTGGACGTTAATTCCATTATTTCTCCATTATTCAAAACAATTACTAAACAAAGATAAATGCGGCACTCTCTCGTCGCGTCTATTTTTACCTCACATTAAATTATGATTATGATATATGATAAATCTTTTTTATTTCTTTTTCTAAAATATTTTAATTATTAGATCATAATTTGACATAGGATAAATTTTTGTATTTGAGGACATTCAAGTATTATCCATTACTAAAAAAAAATTCTACTAATTCAATTTTGAAGTATTTTCAAATTTTGTAATGAATTTGATATAGATTGTGTACGAGTTTGAAGTGATTATATACGAATTTTAACGGTTTATGGTATTTGGTATAACTAATTATAAATAATTAAAAACATATCACTTTTTCAATTTGGTTCGTTTTCAAAATTTAGATAGAGGATCTTCTAAAAAAAATCTAGATAGAGTAGCTTTTGAAATTAATTTTCTACAAAATCCATTAACCCATACTAACTAATTATTCAAATTTCTGTTTTAATTTTGCTCAATAATGCTTTTTCAAGCTTTTAAATTTTACTAAACACTAATGTTGAAAGCTAAACAATCTATTATAGGGACATTTTCAATGATTTCTCTATTGTACAATACTTTTTCAAGTTTAGGGAGTCGTTTTTTTTTCTAGATGTAGATAACAAGAATCTTCAAATGTTTAAACGTATAGATGTCTAAAATTATCAATGTTTGATATCTTTAGATAAATATATTTGAGTTGTAAAAGAATATTTATGCATATATATGAAAATACTTAGATAGCTATGTTTGTTTTGTATGATTTATATTTAGAAATATCTTAATTTTACATAATATTCTAAGACACCCTTATGCTATTCATTCATGTATAATTTAATTAATATAATTCGGAGTTATTTAACATGTGTGTGTTTTGTTAATTTGAAATTCTTTTTAAATTAATATAGCTTATATTATTTCTATATGTTATTTTCTCAACTAAATAATATATATCCATTTAAGATTTGCAATAAAATAGATATTAATTTGATTTTGAAAATCATTCTTTAGGATGTGAGAGAATCTTGACATGAGGGCATATGACATCACCCGAAAACAGTTGCTTGTTTTTGTTGCCCGCTATTTTGATGTTTTTAAATCGCGGAAATTAAACTTCTAGATTTATATTAATTTTTTGCCTTACCTAACTTTGACATTGTTTATATTTTTATATTTTAAAAACAACATATTATCTTAAATAATATTTTAAGAGTTCTCATAAATAGTTGTTTTCTTTTTAACATGGTAGGTGGAATAAAAATTTAGGCCTCATTTGGTAATCATTTAGTTTTTTGTTTTGAAAATTAAGCCTATAAAGACTACTACTTTCACCTCAAAATCTATTTATTTTGTATCTATTTTTTACCAATGATTTAAAAAACCAAGCCAAATTTTGGAAGCTAAAAAAATAGCTTTTAAAAAATTGTTTTTGTTTTTGGAATTTGGCTAATAACTCAATTATCGTACTTAATAAACATGCAAATCATTATAATAAATGAGAAAAAAATGACCTTAATTTTCAAACATTAAAAACAAAAAAGTAAAATGATTATCAATCTAGGCTTCAGTTTTACCATTCTTTATTCTATTTTGCGAAGAAAAATAGGTAAAAAGAAAGTTAATTATTTTCCCAAAAAAAAAAAGTGGATGAATAATTATTTCTATTGTATTTAATGAGTGAGAACATAAATGTATTTTTAAGTATTTGATTTAAAAAATAAGTCATTTTAGAAAAAATTAGGATATTTGGTGACCACTCAAAATAGATTTTCAAGTGTATTTTAAACAATTTTTTTTTCCAAAAGTATTTAAATAAAAATGAGTTTTTTGAAAAAAAATATTTTTTTTTGAAAGTGAATTCGAAGTGACCCTAAGTGTTTTTAGACTGACATGAGACATAACTTTCAACATGGGAGGTCAAAAATAGTTAATTTTTTAAAAAATGGTAGATAAAAAAACACACACATAAACTTTTTTTTTTTTTCTTTTGTCTTAAAAAATAAAAATTGCAGTGGATAACAATTTGAATATACTATTTTGATAAGTATATTAATTATATCAGTCAAACACATCAAGTATATCAATCGAGTGTATCAAATATATATCAATATTGCGTATCAACTGTATATCACTAATGAGGACAAAATTTGTGACATTTTACATATTTTATATATGGGTTGAGCTTCATTTTTTGCTATTTTATAAACAACTAACATGTAGGCTATGAGCCTAATTAATGTATTTTTGTTTTGCTCTTTTTGGAAGTGGCCCTAAAAAACTATTATTACAACAATTCATTAAGGGTAATTGTTTTAAATGACAAACTTGTTGAAAATATTTTACTACATTTGTAAATATTTTGGTTCATTTGAAAATAACTCATTATATTACAAATATAACAAAACTTTTAAGGTTAGGAAAAATACTATATTGGTCTCAGTTTTCAAGAATAAGTGTGTTTAGTCCTAATATTTCAAACTATCATTGTAGTCCTCAAGTTTTTAATACTAAATTTAAAAGGTCCCTTTAATAAAAGAATCATTAAATTTAAACATAAAATTGATTATATAAGTTGATGTGGCAACATGACTTGGCAAACAAATTATATTTTTATTTTTTCCCTTCGCTCTTTTCTCTCTCTTCTTCTTCCTCTCCTCCATTACCAAAATCAGAGAAACTGCAAAAAAAAAAAAATAATAATAAAAATAAAAATAGTGGCTGAATGTTGCTGTTCTCTCTCCTCATCCTCCATGGTTGTGAACCTCATTAATCAATTATATTTTTATTCTCAAATTTGAAGAAAATGACATTTGATTTCTTCTTATTTTCTTCAATTATGCAATTAATTAATGAATTCTTAATACAATGTGTGGACTCTGAACCACCGGGCAGAAGCAGCGGCAAACCATGGCGTAGCGATGGTGAGAACGTGGAGGAAGATGAGGGACAGGCCGCAGCGAGAGCCGAGAGGGGGAGGAGACGGTGGGAGAGGTTGAGTAAGATGAAGTTGGAAGAAGCGCCAAAAGGATGTGGTAGTGGAATCGACTCTCCAAATTGATGGGGTTCGGAGTTATGGAGAAATCCATTGTCTTTCGTTTTCCTTTTTAAATTCATCTTACCGTCAAATTTTTGTTTACATTTAATATTTGTTTAGGTGGGAGACCTTCTAAACTTATATTTGAAACTTTATAGACTAAATAACCAATTTGAAATATGAGAGACCAAACTTACCTATTCTTGAAAATTCAAGGATGAAATGATATTTTTCTCTTAAAAATTATTAAAAATTTAGTAAAATAAAATTTGATTTTTTTTTCTTTATTTCAATTATATCCTCCCACCTCCTATCAATCTTCCCCCAGAAACTAAGCTTAGATTGAAATAAATTTGGGCTTCCTCACTCGTCTCTTTCAATCGATGGGGGCTATACATTCTCGTGTTCTGAATGTAGGAATACAGAGAAACCATTATTTGGAAAGAGAATCCTTGATCACAATCATTGATCATTCCTTTAACTCGATTTTCTGGTGTTAAGATGAAGGGGATTGATAGGAGTTTAATGAAGGAAAGTTTTCTTAGTCGAAAATCAATTTGGATTTATCACTTGCTACCTAAACCTCTGACTCAATTACTGTTTCGACATAGAGAATTGAAGCAAATGAGAGCAAAGGAAATATTTTAGGGTGCGTTCATGCAACAAATCAAAGAGGAAGGAACTCGAGTATGAAGTTCCAACTGGGGCTTTTGGTGGAGTCTATCCATTATAACTAAATTACAGGAGTAACCCTACTTCAAATCCAAATTCCCCTTCTAATTACCAACAAATCTACACGTTGTGATATTAATATACGATCTTTTTAACAAAGAAAAAGTGGATCCCCTTTCCATTAATCTAGCAAGTACATGGAATCAATACAACAAATCTATGTAAAAATTATTAGTATCTATAAGTGATAAATAATTATAAATGTCCATAAAAGATAGTGATAGAAGTTTATTATTGATATATTTATTTATTCTATCAATTCTATTGTTGATAAACTTTTATTTGTTACATGAAATCTATCAACTATAATAGGGATAAAGTTTTTTTTTTTTTTTTTTAATTTAAAAAATTTAAAAAAGTGATATACTTATATATACATCTAAACTCTCTTCTCTCTCTATATATATAAACTCGTATGCTTATAATTTTTTAATGATACTTCTATATACTTTTATCACGATATCAACATACTAATAGAATTCTATACACTTCTATCATTATCTATCGTTTATAGATAATGATAGTTTTTTATCACTATCGCTATCTATCAATGATAGAAAGTAATAGTCTTTTATCACTATCGTTAGTGATCAAAAGTAATATGCTTTATCACTATCATTAGAAATCAAAGTAACACACTTATACTTCTAACATTGACAGTCAATGACAGTCTTCTATCAATATCTATCCGTGATCAAATATGTATGAAATTTGTATTTCTTGTCAACTTCTTTAAGTAAGTCTACCACTTATGGTCATTGATAATTCTCTATTACAGATATTAGATTTTATCAATAATGTAAAAGAAAACATATGTAACTATCAAACTATTAAGTCATTTTTTTTACTTACTTGTTTTGTTTTAGTTTCTCTTATTTTATTTGCTTCATCATCATTACTATAAAAGAAATTTTGTTTTTAAATTAAAAGATACAGTATGAGTGGTAAAAAAAGAGACATAATTTCAATAAGGATGAGGCAGATTGTACTTAAAAAAAAAAAAAAAAAAGAAAGCCAACGTGGATTTGTTTGGAGCATGGACTTTCTGAACTTCAAACAAAAGTTTATGAACAAATGTTTTGGACCAAAAGTATATTATTTTTTAACATGTAATAATAATTTATTTTCTATAGTTAAGCCTTCTTAAAAATATAATTGTACTGGTCGCTTGGCTCATCCATTTCAATTCTCATATTCAGTTCCCATGCGCTTCCTCCTTCTATAATCCATGGCGTCACTGCCACCACACTGCCATCACCGCTCTTCTCACCACCACAAAATCTCCTATCCGGCCGATTTGCCTAGTCGGAGATTGACTTCCACTCTTCCTAAAACCCTCATTATTTGCAAGAATTCGAAGAACGAGTCGGCGTTCGAAGAGAGAAAGCAAGTTTTAGTAGACTACGACAATGGCAAGCACGAAATTCGGAATCTTGTTAACGGGCTCAGAAAACTCGATATTCCCAGGCGGTACCAGTTGCGAGTTGAGGGCGAACGATTCCAGAAGGACTGGACGGTCACTGAGGTCGTTCAAAGGATTCTGAAGCTACAACGCCATGGTGATGTCGAGGCTTTGTTAAATTGCTGGGTTGGACGATTTTCTCGAAAGAATTACCCTGCTCTTATGAAGGTATTGCCCTTCCTCGCTGTCTCCTTTTAACAGCTTATTGTGCAATGTTCAAACTCTAATTATTCAATTGGTATGAGTTTACAAGCTTGGAAGTTAGTGAAATCGTCCTAAAAAAGTTCCATCTACATTATAAAGACTCGAGCTAAAAAAAACAAGCTTTTTGTTCTCTACTTCAAGAGTTTTCTTTCCCGCGAAATATATATCCAAGAGAAAAAATTTCAATTCTCAACTCCACCGTTCTTTTCCTCTTGTGTAGGAGTTGACTCAAAATGGGTCCATTGAACACTGTGTTCAAGTATTTGATTGGATGAAGAACCAGCGGAATTATTGTGCCCGTAACGATATCTACAATATGATGATAAGGCTGCATGCCAGACATAACCGAATAGATCAAGCGCGTGGTTTGTTTTTTGAAATGCAAAAATGGAGGTAGGTCTTAGATTCGCCATGTATTGTTGAAGTATCGAATAATGTTTCTTATATGGTCCTGTGAAAGTTTTCTTGTTGTGGTGACACCATTTTGATCTCTGTTCAAATATTGTTAATTGAACAATATTTCTTTTTAGATGCAAACCTGATGTCGAGACCTACAATGCCCTAATCAATGCACATGGTAGAGCAGGCCAATGGCGTTGGGCGATGAATATAATGGAAGACATGCTACGTGCTGCTGTGTGTATTTATATACTTCCCTTAAGATCTTAGTGCATCTGACTGACTGTGAGCAACCTTCTTGTCTTAGATTGGTCAAGTATATATATATACACACACACATATGCATGCATGCATCTGTATGCCCATAATCCATCACCCTTCAATGTTCAAGAATACGAAGAATTAGGAATACACCTTCAAGATCAACACCTCAGGAGCCATAAAGTTTTGCATTTGTACCACTATGTTCACCTCTAGGATTTATACTGAAGTGCGAGGTAGTTTAGACTTCAAGTTCATTTCTTGTTGGTGTCGAGCAACCTTGTAGCTTATTTTATTTTTGCACATTTGATTCCTTTAGCAGCATTAGATTTTGCTTCTTGAATTGATACTTTCTAGCACGTTTTAGTGTTAGGCTAGGTTGCCTAATTTCTTAGTGAAGTTCAGCCTGGTTCTTTTGGTTGATAGTCCTATTCCTCAATCTATAAGAAGGAGGGTGTGAGGAGGGGGAGGGCTCTTTAAGGAGAGGATCGGGGGAGTTGAAGAATTTTTGATTCTGTTATTTGCTATGGGAAGCATGCTTCGGCAAAGACTAGGGACTCAACTCCTTACATACAATTTTTTAACAAAAATTTATTAAAAAAACATTATTAGGAGTATTTAGGGAAGAAGGGGGTCGATTAAGTTGCTTTTTGCTCTTGACTCTTAGAGGTTGTAGGTGCTTCAGGAGGTATTATGATGATATGGAATTACCTTAAAGTGTCTTTTGTAGAGCTGGTTAAGAGCTCATTTTCCTTATGTGTTGTTTACCTTTCCTGATCAGCAATTAGGTTGGCAGGTTTTGTGGGTCTTGTTGGTGTTTAGCTAGGGACTTCCATGTTCCTAGATTTCTGGTAGTGGTGAAAAATTGAGTGTGGGGGCTTCTCTAGATCTACGAGGAAGTTTAACAAGTTATTGATTATTGATTTGAGCCCCTGTTTCATATCAAAAAGAAAAAAGAGTTAATGATTTGAGTCCCTTTAGCTTTTGCACAAGTCCATGCCCAGACCACCATGAATAGGGTTGTTCTTCCCCAACTCTCCCACTGTCACTTCAAAGGAATGGTGATTGAGCCATATGTCCCCATCTTTCAGCACCCAATGTAAGGATTATAATAACCTCGGTGATGTTCTTTAGTGTGGTTTTGGTGTGTCTCGTTGGTAGTCTGGGTGTAGAAAAGAACAGTTGAAAAAGAATACCAAACCACACATCATCTCTTAGTTGAAGAGGTTTCCTTAATCCCTAAAAAAGGTAGGAAGGATAGTCTCGAATGGAAGAAAAGCATGGGGAGGGAAGATTTTGTAGAAGGTTAGAGAGAAAAAAGAGGTTTCTTGAGAGGGAAGTATGCACATTGTAAATGAATGATAAAGAAATTTATTATCGTGGTTTGTCAGGGATTGAGAATTATTGGGGTTATGGACTGACATGCATCAAAAGCTGCAATGTTCTACATGGGAGAGGTAGATGCATAGTTTTCTATTTTCTTGGATGATATAAGTCCTCTCTTTCCTAGTTTAAGTCTTTTTTGGGATAATATTTCATTTTTTTGGCAGGTCTCTATCCCTTCTGTACAAAAACCCGAACTTATGTGCAATATTTTACATTAAAAAACCAACTTAGTCGCAAGATTTTTAAAACTGTTCAGTTTCTACTGATATTCATTCTTGTTTATTTATGCATATAAATAACTACTAATGATAAAGATAATAGATAATGAAGAAAGTTATAGAAAAATACTGTAAATATCAAAGCGATGTTAATGAATTTATTTGAAAATTAATTTTAAAATTTTAATTATCAATATAGATATTGTACTATGAAAATTATTATTTCCTTATTGATGCAGATCCCTCCTAGTCGATCAACGTTTAATAATTTGATAAATGCATGTGGATCTTGTGGTAATTGGAGAGAAGCTTTGAGAGTATGCAAGAAAATGACAGACAATGGGGTTGGTCCTGATCTTGTGACCCACAATATTGTTCTATCTGCATACAAAAGTGGGGCTCAGTATTTAAAAGCTTTATCATATTTTGAATTGATGAAAGGCACAAACATCCGACCTGACACAACTACACTTAATATTGTGATCCATTGTTTGATAAAGGTCAAACAATATGGACAAGCCATTGAAATCTTTAATTCCATGCGGGAGAAGAGGGCTGAATGTCGTCCTGACGTTGTGACATTCACAAGCATCATTCATCTTTATTCTGTTTGTGGGCAGATTGAAGATTGTAAAGCTGTATTTAGTACAATGCTGGGTGAAGGCATTAAGCCTAACATTGTTTCTTATAATGCTTTAATAAGTGCATATGCATCCCATGGGATGGATAAAGAAGCTTTTTCAGTTTTTGATGAAATGAAAAGTAGTGGTTTTCGTCCGGATGTTGTATCTTATACATCTTTACTTAGTTCATTTGGAAGATCTCAGCAGCCTGCTAGGGCTAGAGAAGTGTTTGATATGATGAAGAGAAACAAATGTAAGCCAAATCTTGTTAGCTACAATGCACTTATAGATGCATATGGATCTAATGGCTACTTACCTCAAGCTGTTGACATCTTACGTGAGATGGAACAAGATGGAATTCATCCAAATGTTGTTTCAATATGCACCCTCTTGGCTGCTTGTGGACGATTTGGTCAAAAGGTGAACATAGATTCCGTACTTTCAGCTGCTGAGCTTCGGGGAATTCATTTGAACACTATTGCATATAATTCAGCTATTGGGAGCTATATGAATATTGGTGAATATGAAAAGGCAATTAATTTGTATAGATCAATGAAGAATAAGAACACCAAACCAGACTCTGTCACATATACTATCTTGATAAGTAGTTGTTGTAGGATGTCAAAATATGAGGAGGCACTCTGCTTTTTCGAAGAAATGGTAGATTTAAGGATTCCGTTGTCCAAAGAGATCTACTCTTCTATGATCTGTGCCTATAGTAAGCAGGTGAGTACTCTAGCAAGACAAGACATTTCCCTCATTTAGACTACCCATCAATTTTTATTTTTATTTTTATTATTATTATCTTTTTTTGAAAAGGAAACTTAGGCTACCCGTCAATTGAGATAAATCTTTTATTGACTGTTTAATTTTCATACATTTCAGGGTCAACTTGTGAAAGCAGAATCTTTGTTCAATTCATTGAAGGGGAATGGTTGTTGTCCTGATTTAGTTACATATACAGCAATGATAAATGCATATAGTGCATCTGGTAGGTTTTTTCAGTTCATTGATCTGATTTGACAGTATTGATAGAGATTATTTGATTCTGATTTTTTATAATTTAATTTTTATATCAGAGACATGGGAAAAAGCTTGCGCCTTATATCATGAAATGGAAACAAATAACATTCAACTAGATTCTATAGCATGCTCTGCTTTGATGAAAGCATTTAATAAGGGAAACCAGGCCTCCAACGTTCTTGTTCTGGCAGAAATTATGACGGAGAAAGGAATTCCTTTCAACGATGCCAATTTCTTTGAAATGTTGTCAGCTTGTAGCATGTAAGATTTTACATGTGTATATATATATATTACATATTTTCTTACAGTTCGCTAGAATATTTGTATGAGAAGGGTTACTTCACTGCCCTTTGGTAGAAAATTTATTGAGCATTTGGTTTGGTTGAACAAGTACTCACCTTGATCCTTTCTTGTAGTCCTCCAAAAAGAATAGAATTGTTTGGCTGGATGAAATGATCTGACTGGGTGGTATAGCTGTAAATGTTTACTAAGACGAATGTTTCAAGAATTCAGGCGTTTAAGAGGCTTGTTCTCTTCTTAACTCTTTTAACATGTTTCTTAGGTTTTCCTACTCTACCTCACGTACATGTATCAACCGCCAGTCCACTCATTTAACTTCCCAACGAATTCTTAACTCTTAAACAACCCACAGCGATAACAGTTAGTGTCTAGCTTACTACTCTTCCTTTGTTTTCAATTGTATGGGTCCCCAGTGTGCCCATCAATATTTTGCCCAAACTCTTTACTTCGTTAGTAATGGCTTCTAGTTAATATGCATATTGTTCAGAGTCTCGCTGTTGCCCTTGGTATTCATCACAACTGGCCCATTCCTTTGTTTTGCAATTATCAATTAAGTATATTTATTTTGGGTTGGAGTCCTTTTCTTAGTGTAAGACTCTTTTCTAGTCGGGCTGTTATTTTTATTTTATTATTAATGCTTGTGTATTTTCCTTCATACTGATAAAACTATACTCCTGCAAATGCGTCCTCACCTTTCATCACTAACCCAACACACACCATCACCCGATTGACCCGTACGAAAATCTCCATCATTGGTAATGCCGGTTCATCAACTAGGTGTCATGCAATGAAATAGAAGGTTGCCCCATAATCCATCATGGCAAACGACTTTCTTGTAATGATCCTTCTTGTTTTATTGTGTGGCAACGTCGATCGTACCATGGAATAAAGGTGCTCCTGACTATAACTTTTAAATCTTGCGCTTTGTTTTCACTTCCCTCCTTCACTACCAACTACCAAATCCATTTGCCCTTTCATCTCCCTGTTCCTGTTATGCATTGGAAAATACAGGCCCTTCTCTTTCCTCTGTTGCAGTTTAGCATAAAAAAGTTGTCAGAAGGGAGCTTCCACACGTGGGGATCTATCACCTTGAATACTGAATTCTAAACCTTGACATTGAGTTTGCAAACCCCATGTGATTTCACTTATTTGAGAGGCCTATTCTCTCTGACTCCCATTATTTTGACTATATTCCCTACTCCTCCTCCTGTACACATAACAATCGCCAGTTCCCTTGGTTTAGTTTCCTGAATGACTGAATTTACTAACAATCTCTCAACTTACGTCAACCAGCCATACAAGGCAGTACCTACCTAACTAGTCTCCCCTCCAGTTTGTCTAACATTATCGATTTACCTAGGCGACATAGTTTTCCCATCATCCTCAAACATTTTGTGATTACCACTAACGATTACAGTTGATAGAATCACTACAATTTTGAAGCATCCCACTTTTCTTTGGATCATTTGGGCACATAAGGTTTTCAGGTTTTTTTTTTTTTTTTTTTTTTTAATATCCATGTATTCTTTCATCTTTTCTCAATGCAAGTTGTGTTTTTCATTATAAAATAATAATAATAATAACCAAAAGAAAAAAAACTTTCACTAAGAAACTATTTACTGAACTGTATATGCAGATTGCGAGATTGGAGGAAAGCAACAGACTTAATAAATCTTATGGAGCCCTCTTTTCATCTTGTTTCACTTGGAACTACTAACCATCTTCTGCAGTTTCTGGGAAAAAGTGGAAAGACGGAGATTATGATGAAGGTAATTGGAAAATAAAAGTATATGTATATATTATTTTTATTGGCTAATAATGCGAATTTAGCAAAATTTTCTATACATTTGTTGATTATTCCTTTTGTGTTAATATTCGTTGTATATATTGTGAAATATTTGTTGTATTTGTTTTTCCCTTATTGTATATTTATTTCCTTATTTGTAATGGGTGTCTTTTCTATTAAAGAAAACCCTTTTCTATCAAAGAGAAATAGGAGAAAAAAATACATTTTTCAGCATGATATCAGAGTAGTAATTGTTTTGAAACCGTAAAAACCATAATTCTCTGAAAAAACTGAGAAACCCTAGATCTGCCATTTTCGACTCGTACTCTGTTGCGCCAGACACCGGAATCTCCATCGGACGTCGCGTCTCAGCTGCCAGACACCGCCCAGCTGATTTGCAAACCCCTGTTGGTCGAAACCGTTGAAGCCTTGTTGGTCGAAGCTTTCCTAGCCGACGTCGACATGAGTTTCTGAGGTATCGACACCTGAGTTCAAGCACCTCAGCGAACCGTCCGAGCCTTTTCCAGCCATTCATTGCCGTCTATTGCTAGTGTTCTGTAACCTTGCTGCCGCCGGTCTCTCTCTCTTTTTTTGTTTTGTTTACGCCTCTGTTTGGTTTCTTTTTCAGATATATTTTTTTGGGTATTTCATCTCTTCCACAACACGTTAGACACTAAGGTACCTGCCGCTAAAATCTTCAACAATTGGATCTATTCCAACACTCTCACTGTCCAAATAACTGTCATTCGGGTTAGCGGGGATAACTTTCTTCGTTGGTCCCAAAGTGTCAGGATGTATATTCGTGGACAAGGGAAGATAGGTTATATCACTAGAGAAAAAACTGCTCCCAATCCAGATGACCCTTCATTTGCTGGGTGGGACATTGAAAACTCTACGGTTATGACTTGGATCGTCAATAAGACATCAGCAGTAACTACATGTGCTACTCTATTGCAAATGAATTATGGGATAGTGTGACTCAAATGTATTTCGATTTGGGTAACCAGTCACAAGTGTTTGAGTTGAACCTTAAACTAGGTGACATACGACAAGGAGGTAACTCAGTTACATAATATTTTCACTCTCTAAAAAGGATTTGACAAGATCTTGATCTATTTGATACGTATGAGTGAAAGTCCATAGATGACCAAAAGCATTATCGGAAAATTGTAAAAGATGGTTGCATTTACAAATTCCTTGCCGGTATTAATGATGTTTTTTCTGAAGTTCGCAGGGAAGAAAGCCATAGGAATGTTATGATTGGAAAAAAGGCAATTGATTCAGTTGAAAGTTCAACATTGGGATTGAAAATACTGCAATGAAAGCTTCTGATCACTCCAACAAAACTCATAACAAGCCTCGTGTCTAGTGCGATCACTGCAATAAACCCCGACGTACGCAGGAGACTTGTTGGAAACTTTGTGGAAAACCTGCAAATTGGAAGAGCTCTAAACAATGTGAGAGAAATTCCCACCAGCATATCTTTAATGCGAATATTGTTGATTCTAGTCCATTTAAAGAGCAAATAGATTAAATCCTGAAGTTGCTAAAGTCCAATTCATCTGGTAATCCTAATGTTTCCTTGGCACAAACAGTGATGGAAGAGATGAATGCACTGAAACAAAGTGGCACTTGGGACATAGTTGATCTACTAGAAGATAAGAAAATAGTGTGATGCAAGTGGGTGTTCATTGTAAAATGTAATTCTGATGGTAGTATTGAAAGGTACAAGGCCAAATTGGTTGCTAAGGGGTTCACTTAGACCTATGAAATTGATTATCAAGAAACATTTGCCCAGTTGTAAAGTTAACTCTATCAAAATTTTGTTGTCTGTTGCAGTTAATTTTGATTGGCCGCTTTATCAACTTGATGTTAAGAATGCCTTTCTCAATGGAGATTTTGAAGAAGAGGTATTTATGGACTTGCCACCTGGCTTAGAAGTGGACCTTGGGGTTTACAAGGTATGCAAGTTGAATTCATTATACGGCCGTAAACAGTCTCCTAGAGCCTGGTTTGAACGTTTTTGGAAAGGCAGTCACGAGCTATGGATTCGGCCAAAGTCTAGCCGATCACACTATGTTCTATAAGCGTACTGGAAATGACAAGGTTGTTGTTTTGATAGTGTATGTTGATGATATCATACTTACAAGTAATGATGAGACAGGAATGACTATTGTGAAGGAAAAATTGGTGAATGATTTCAAAATCAAAGACCTGGATCCTTAAAGTACTTCCTAGGCATGGAGTTTGTTAGGTCCAAAAGTGGTATTCTTGTCAACCAAAGAAAGTATATTCTTGATCTGCTCAAAGAGATAGGTTTACTTGGATGCAGAGTAGCAGAAACTCCCATTTAGTAGAACTTAAAATTGGAAGCTGCAACTAAAAAGGAGGTAAAGGAAAAAGTCAAGTACCAGAGACTTGTGGGAAGATTCATATACTTCTCTCTCACACGCCTTAACATTGCCTTTGCAGTTAGTATGGTAAGCTAGTTCATGCATGCCTTTGGGTCAGCTCACTTTGAAACTGTTTTTAGAATACTGAGATATTTGAAAGGTACCCCAAGAAAAGGCATACTCTTTAAGAAACATGACCACCTACATGTTGAGGTTTACACTGATGCTGATTGGGCAGGTAGCACAACCGATAGAAAATTGACTTCTGGTTATTGCTCATTTGTTGGAGGAAACTTAGTTACTTGGTGTAGTAAAAAACAAAGTGTGGTAGCAAGGAGTAGTGCAGAAGCAGAATTTAGGGCATTAGCCCATATTCGTGAATGCATGTGGATAAAAAAAACTATTGGAAGAGTTGAAATTCTCTCAGACGATGCACATGCGCTTTTACTGTGATAACAAGGCAACAATCTCCATTGCCCTCAATCCAGTCCTTCATGATAGGACAAAACATATTGAAGTCGATAAACATTTCATAAAGGAGAAGATTGATGCAGGAGTAATATGCATTCCCTACCTTTCGACGACAGAACAAATTGCAGATGTATTAACTAAAGGTCTCCCTAAGTGGCAATTCAACAAGTTGATTGACAAGCTGGCCATGAGTGCTATCTTCAAACCAGCTTGAGGGGGGTGTTGATTATTTCCTTTTGTGTTAATATTTTTATTGTATTTATTGTGAAATATTTGTTGTATTTGTTTTACCCTTATTGTATATTATTTCCTTATATGTAATGGGTGTCTCTTCTATCTAAGAAAATCTTTTTCTATCAAAGATAAATAAGAGAAAAAAACATTTTTCAGCAACATTCTTTCACTTCAATTTTCTTATTCCCTTTCCCGATCATTTAAAGTGTGATATCTATGAACATGATTACATCTGCCGGCTGCTTGTATCCTTGTAATGTGTTGAACTCAGATATTTTATCACCAAATACAGCTGTTCTACAGATTCGTGGCATTGGGATCCAGTTTCAATATTAGTACTTACTCAATCTTGTTGAAGAACCTTTTGTCTGCTGGAAAGTGGAGAAAATACATTGAGGTACGCTATATATTTCGATGACATGACATTTCAAAGCCCGTGAAGCTGTTCATACTGATATATATCCATGACTACTGACTATAGGAGTTGTATATTACTTGGACATTTGTCGTCCCATGTATTTTTTTCCTGATATCTCAGTACCACTACTAAAGCAACTTGTGAGCAAGCCTAGACTTTGGAGCAGTGCCACAAGAACTATTAGTTCTTGTCTATACATGATAGTCTAAATTCTTTTGAATCTTTAGTTAAGATATCAAGAGTTATGGTTTCTAAAGCAGGATAAAATGTTTGAATGTCCAATGCAAATTGATATGTTGAAAAAGGTTCCCACGGTGCCTAATTCAGTGCATTTTCTTTTCCGGAAATGTCTTTTGGCCTAAAAAGTCTTTTGAAATACTGTTTACTCTTAGGAAGTGTCTGTTTGTCATTCATGTTTTGATATGAACTAGGGTTTATTTATCAATCAAGGCACTGAGTCAAGAGAAGAATTTGAGAGCTTCCCCCCTCTCCTAAGTACTACTTCCTCTCAGACTGACAAAACGTGCCCCCCAGCTCATTTTCTCACTACGCATCACTCCATCCACAGTCCACTTCTTGCTATATTCTCGTG
Source organism: Citrullus mucosospermus (assembly GCA_030954485.1). NCBI lineage: Eukaryota > Viridiplantae > Streptophyta > Magnoliopsida > Cucurbitales > Cucurbitaceae > Citrullus > Citrullus mucosospermus. The sequence goes on from CM062064.1 coordinate 28,648,638, forward strand.
GGCCCACTCATCTAAGTTATTTCTAACAGCCTCTTATTCCCTCCCCACTACCTTCCCTCTGGGCCTCCTTTTATAAACCTGCTTAATGGGCTTACCAAGTCTTGGGTTTATTGGTTCTCGCTTGTTGATTTGGGGCTCAGTTCTGTTTTTCTCCTTGATGGTCTTTCCTTTTGGTTGAGACTCAGCTTATCCGAAGCCTTTTGTTTCTCAGCGTTTTTTGTTGTGGAAGTTTCTTTTTTGTATTTTGTATTTTGTTCTCTTTTAATTCTCTAGGGTGGTTTCTTTTATTTCTTGTTCGGTTCTATTTTTCACTCTCCCGTAGAGTTTGCATGTTTGAGCATTAGTTTCTCTTTATTTTTTTAATGAAGGTTTTTTTTTTTTTTTTTTTTTTTTTTTTTTTTTTTTTTTTTTTAATTTTTAAATAGAAAAAATATCAAACTATTTACAAATATACATCATAAAGTCTATTGCAATAGCGATAAAAGTCTATTGCGATCAGTGATAGAGAGTGAAATTTTTCTATATTTGTAAATAGTTTGACTCATTTTGCTATATTTGAAAACAACCATTTTTTTTTTCTTTTTTTATAAATCCAAACAATGTACCTGTTTTTTAGGCTGTGGACTTAGTACGGTTTGGTTAATCCAAACAATGTAACTGTTTTTTAGGCTGTGGACTTAGTACGGTTTGGTTAATCCAAACAATGTAACTGTTTTTTAGGCTGTGGACTTAGTACGGTTTGGTTAGTACTTTCACCCTTTAATTAAATTTTTGCTTTCTATTAAAAGATAGATAGAGAATCCCAGAACTTTCCAACATTTGATTCCGCTGAATAACATGACACGATTTTAAAGTTTTCTCATCATATTCCCATCTAGGAATCTAGAAATTTAAACAGACGTATGTACAGGTATTGCAATGGATGAATGATGCTGGAATTCAACCCTCTAATGCAATGTACAATGACATACTTTACTTTGCACAAAATTGTGGTGGTGCTGAGTGTGCTGCAGTCATCAAAGAAAGAGTTGGTATGCGGTTGTGTATTTCTGCAATTAGTGTTGTTATTTTAACGAGAAACCGTACTTTCATAGAATGAATTGAAATATATACAAGTTATTGTCTATTTTCTCTCTTTTCATTAATGAAAAGCGCTTATAAAAAGAAAAACACAGTAAAAGCCAAAAATATTATAAAGTTGTTGAGGATAATAAACAAAGGATAGGTGTTGAACCTACCCGTAGTCCGAACCTCCCCAATACATCTCTATCCCCACCAAAAATCTTCTTTCTTCTCTGAAGCTAAACGTTCCAGACTACTGAAAAAAACTTGTCCTCTGCAAGGTAATTCCTATAACTAACCATACAAAGGCTGGACTTGTGAATTAAAATAACTTTTGTGAACTTATGATGGAACAGGAGGATGTTACCTACGAAATTTAAAGTAGAGATATGATAAGACAAATAGCTATGTAACTCTCAGTCATTTCAGGTTGAGTTGAGTTGTCACCATCTTTAAACATGTAATCAATTATTGCTAATGGAAAGCTTTAATTAGTTTCATTATATTGTTATCATATCTCGATCTTGTAGTGATCTTTTGCACCACAAAATCAAATGCAGAATCTCTAAAAAGATAGCCTGGAGCAAGCACTTCGCTTGAAACTCTTGTTGAGAGATGCAATAGGCGACTTGGCAACCAAAGTTTCTATGTATATATCTGGAATTTGTCTGCATTTATCCAAGGATGGCACAGTCTAACACTTCTTGTGTAGCTTCAGTGGAGCCTTATGTCTTTTTCTTTTTGACAACATGTGAGGTAGCAGAATCGAACTTCTAACCTCGAAGTCGATAGTACAAGTTCTATGCTAGTTGAGTTAATGCTCATTTCGGTGCATCTCATGTCAAAAGCTCAAGTTTTGTTAGGGATTGGTGCTCTCTCAAGAAAAGTTCGAATCTCATTATTTTGTAATGTAACCCTCTCAATAAAAAAGTTATGATTAATCTATATCAGATGGTTGAATGCTAGCTTCTATATTTCAATAAGAAACAATGTTTAAATGCTAGAGGGCTGTTTCTTATAATGGCTTCTAAATGATCTCATGCATCACTTGGTGAAGTCTGGTTTTGGGGAAGGATTTCTTTTCTTATCCAATCTTCTGCTTGATGTGATTAAAATTTGTATTAGTTTCACATGGACACTAATTAAAATTAAGAGGGTGGTTATTATTGGTTTGCAGTTTTGAAGTATTTTCCTGATTTAATCGGTATCAAAGAAGGAACTCTTCAAATTCAATTTCTTGAATTATTATTTTCTTTCACAGTTTTGATATGGACTTTGTTTCCAGTAGACTAAAGAAAAGAAAACGTAAAAATAAAAATAATTAAGAATAAAAGGTTAAATTATAATTTAGTTTATGGAGTCTATTTAGTTATTAAATTTCTAAAATTACAAATTATTTTCTAAATGTTTAAAATTTTTAAAGTTATGTTCAAATAGATCAACAAAATTTTAATTTCATTAGGTACCTATTAGATATAGATAAAAATTTTAAAGTTCAAGACCCTAACCTTATAATTTAATCAAAATAAAAAGTCCTCAAAGAGTTAATTGATCAACAAAACTCATGCAATGCAAATAATAATTGTTAGAACTGTCCATTCGTTAATATTATGTCAAAATAGTCATTATTACAGATTTTGTCAAATGATTGACTTGCTTCTTTCTTCTTTTTCTTTTCACTAATTATTGTTAGACATAATAACTTGTTAAAGAAATAATACATAAATGAATTATTCCTAGTCAATTATAACAAAGTATTTTTGGTGTCTTGAACTTTCATGAAATTAACAATTAATTTTTAAACTTAGGTAAACTTAGGTAACAATTTGTAACAATTTAGTCTATTATGAAATTTTTTATCTAATTTAGGTATCAATTTTTACTACGCAATAACTTAATTTTTATAGTTTATAAATAAATTCAAATTTTGACCAATTTATTAATCTACACAAGTAAGAAATGTCGGTAAATAATACTCATATTTTTCACGATAGGGACTAAATTGTTACAATTTGTAAAGCATTGAAAACTAGATTGTTATTTATTAAATTTTGGAGACTATTTAAAAATATAGAAATAAATCATTAATTTTATGAAAGTTCATGAACACGGTGTTTAATCATGGTACTTAACAAGTTTACCGCAGCAATTACTTATTTATCATGCTCACAAGGATAATTTTGTAAAGGAAAAAGAAACAATACTGAATTACTTTTGAACATCATATAGATAAATATTTTTTCGAATAGGTACATATGCAATATTGTGCTTTGATTTTTCTTTCATCAAAATAGCCTGTTCCATGGATTCAAATTTGAAGGTCGAACCAATCTCTTGAGCCGTTTTAATATTTTCTTTGAAATGAAATCTCCGAAGCTGCTACCCTGTAGAACAAATCTGTACTATAGAGAACATATTTAAAGGACAATCTTTATTGAAACCAATTAAAATTAGAGACCAAACAATTTTACATCTTAAATGTAAATCTTACAATATATGTAAACTAACCTCACGCTTCTCGAACATGATTAAACAAGACATGTATATTTTTCTATTTTGAAGTGAAGGTTTTGAATTCTCACCTATCACTTGTGATGTAATTTTAAAAAGAAGAGTAGCTTCGGAGTCACGGTATTAAGCTGCTCAATTCACCACCACCACCACCACCACCACCATGAAGACATTTAGAGGTTGGCATTGAAGTTCCTTCTCGTTAATAATCGTAGGAAAAGGACCTGCTTTGCTCGTAATCGTTTTCATTGCATTCCCGGTTACATCTTCCTGAAAACAGAGGAACATCCAGTGACTTCAACAGCAATGCAGCAGGCTGCACGATGTGGGTCTTCTAGCTTGCAAGAACAGTTGTTTTCCCTCACAAAGATAACCAACTAATAAGATCCCCAATCATCTCCCAGAAGAGTTCTTGTTATTAGATTTTGAAGCTCTAAAAGGCTTACGAACTCCAAATCTTTCTTTCTGGCTTCCATATTCGATCCCTCTCTTTCCATCTTTTTTAGAAGCACCACGCCTTGAAAAATTTGTTCTGCGACCGTCTCCTAAACCACTCTTACTATTGGCAGTCGCAACTCTTTTTCTAATCTTAGATCTTCCACCCTCCTCAGTGAATGTATCATCAGTTTTGCTCCTGACAAAACCAGAAGGTTTTTCCCACTTCCTTTTCCTACGATGACCCGAATCACTCTTTTTGGGAAGAGAATCCAGCCCATCCTGTTGCTTATCCCTTGCCCTGACAATTGCAAAGTAAGAATAAACGTAATAAGTATATGCGACATACCGAAAACAAGTTGGCTTGAAACAAATGATACAGACCCATTAGTAGATGAATCCGCAGCGTCTGTATTAGCATCACCAGCATCCTTGGAACTGGTCTTGTCATGGCGTTTCTGCAATTAGACGAAGCATGGATAAGAAAGAGTTTTGGGGTAATTCAGAAGTTCCCACCAACAGGTATTTTCTGTTTTACTCCTCCCTTCGAAACAATACATTTAGCAGGCAAATACTTGAGAGCATGTTTGTATCCTAGAATATTTATTTATGCCCAACAGTGAACTATTCAAGTATGAATTGATTGGAACATGTTACAGTTTCAAACTTCAATTACAAATGTTAGACACTGAATAGGTGACCAACAACAAGAGATTATCCAACGATGCCCATGAAGAATCCGATAAAAAGAACTTTTATTCAGATTAAAACTGCAATTGGTAAAAGTTTGGGCAGTAAAACTACAGACTCAAGGAAATCACCTGGCAAAGAGGTTTGATGAAACCCTTGTATTTTTCAGGAGTAACACCCTCAATTGCAGCATAACCACATTTTCGTATGAGAATCTCCAAAATCACTGTGACCTTTAAGCAAAATGAGCATGTATATGAAGCTATTGAAAGGATAATTAACAACAATTATGAGTGTCTAAAGAGAGGGAAAAAAATGATAGAAATGTATACTGTATAGTTATTCATACAAAAATTTATTCCAAAAGCTTCTGGTGCTATATTTGAAGGTTACCTTCAATCTAAAATGATGCCTTGAGACAGACGACCAAGGTAGAGTTGCTACAAGAATATCAGAAATGATGCTCTGGAGATGCTTAGCTTGCAAGGAAGACACTAAAACTTTCACAAACCCAAGCACTGCCTATTTAATGAATAAGGTCAAGTTATTAGCTCCGAGATTAAAATGAAAATAAAAACAAAGTTAAGATGCATACTTTTATAACTTCTATAGCCTTTCCTCTTAGTAAAGATAAGAGGGAAGGCACAAGATCAGGGATTGAAAGACATGTATCTGCGTCTTCATAGACCAGCACTGAGAGTGCAGAGATTGCTCCACTTTTTACGTGAGGAGATGCACCAGACAGATAGCCCAATATCTGAATATTGTAAAGTCACCATCTCGTGAGCAAGGAAAGCATTGGAATGAAACAGTCTTACAGTGACAGATAGCCCAATAATCATTAAACCGAAGTTGAAAACCATTAAGATTCCATTAGATGATCATGGCATTAAATTGCTCATTACGAAGAGAAAGAGAGAGATAAGACAAAAAGAATGATTGTCAATACTTATTTTTCTTTTTCAATGTGAGTGACCATGGTATCAAAGTAGGAGGTCTAGGAGATTCTGTTTTGTTTTCAAACCCCTACAATGTTATTTTCCTCAATTAATATTGATTTCTACTTGTTGGGTCCATTTCTACTTATTGGGTTTTCTACAAATTTTCAAGCCCACAAGTGAGTGTGTGTTAAAATATTGATATAATATTAAATTTACCTTCACCCATGAGCATATAAGCTTTTGAATTAATCAGTGATGTAAAACTCGGGCCTGAGAAGGGGCCTTTTTGATAGAGAATTAAGTTGTTGGGTGGCTCTGGTTGAATTGTTGGGCTCAGTACAGAGGAAAGACTCTCCTTCCCTCTAGATAGCATTACTTGGTCTCGTGAAAAGTCTTACTCCTGTAAGTCTGCCTTTATGAGCCTTGCTTACAAGCCTAATAACATAAACTATGCTTTGATTAAGCTTATTTGCAAGCATAACAGCCCTAAGAAAGTTAAAACTTTCCTCTGGCCTTCAGCCTACAGAAGTTTGAATACTGATGATAGACTACAAAGGAAGTTCAGAAGGTGGGGAGGACAGGTTGCAGAATGTGTTGAAAGAGCCGGAAGACTTGATAACCTCTTTTTGCATTGTGATTTTGCTTATCAAGTTCAGAGTTACCTTGCCAGAATGTTTGGTTTAACGTTTTGTCTGGCTAAAAACATAGATGATTAGATGATATAAGGTCTTGTTACTTGGAATCTAAAGAAGGCCAAAATGGTGGGTAGTTAGAGCGGTTTTATGGCTTTAGTGGAAGGAAAGAAATTCTAGAACATTTTAAGATAAGTCTTCTACTCATTTTAGCTTTTTAAAGTTCTGTGATAGCATATGGAATACAGCCTATTGGTGGATATCTTTAAAGAAGAAATTCTTTTGTAATTAGAATTGCAGCCTTTTGATGATTATTACCGATTGGAAGGCCCTTCTTGTATACCTCTCTTCGTGGGGTTGCCTTAACCCACCCTAGGCTGTTGTTCTTTTTGGAATATATCTTTTGTTGTTTCTTATCAATATATATATATATAATGATTTCATGAGGTTTGTTTTATTTTATTTTTATTTTTATTTTTTAAAAGGAAACCAATCTCTTTTATTGACAAAATGGCTCAATATACAATAATGGAAACAAGAGCAAGATAATCTAAGGATCGGCAGTGCACCTGGACATCTCAACTAGGTTAATTGTTTTAATATCTATTTGAGCAAACATATAGACAAACCTCAACTGATCTCATAGGACAACCATTTAACCTTGAAGGATTTTGGAGAACCGGTAGAAACAAGACTTTGGCTACTAACATTAATTCAAATAAACCAGACTATTAAATGATAAAATATAACACACAATAAAGGACCATGAGTTGACAAGAAAGATTTTCAATTGGTCCCTGATATAGAAACTGAATTATAAAGAAAATTTAGACTTTGTATCCTCTCTTGTATAATGAGATTTTATCTCATTTCATTATATCAATGAAAGAGATTGTTTCCTTTCCAAAAAAAAAAAAGAAAAGAAAAAGATTTAGACTTTAGACACTAAGAGAACTAATATACGATAACATCCTAAAGATGTTCATTAATTTTCTGCTCATCCTATCCCAAAAAAGACACATATTTGGCACTGATATCAATGGACTCCATAAATAAATAAATAAATAAAAATCCTAAGGAAAGATTATATGCACTTACCATGGCCACAAATTTTTGATGTGCATCAGAATTTGTATGTGACATATCTTTTAGGCTGCAACTGATACAAAGAATAATGTCATAAGCTGCTTTCCTGCTGCCTTCCTCTGCCTACGTCACAAGATAAATGACATCCCGCATATTAACATGTCAAATATCTCTCAAGACATTAAAAAGGGCAAAGAAGAGAATACAAAAAGTGCATATCTGAACTCAAAACTTCATCCTATGAGATATTAGATTACAAAATGAGTTTATGACAATGATACAATTTAGTATAAAACAACAAACGAAACGTAACAGTAAGAAAGCTGAACAAGACACTAAACAGAAGAATAAAAACATCCCAGCTTTGACAAATATCTTGCATTGAAAGCTGCCAAATAGCTTTGAAAGAGAACACCAACTAGAAGCTTCAGGACGAGCTGAATCCAATCTCTCATGATAAGAAAGATAAGAACTTCGGATTACTCTATGAGGTTTTCTTTTTTCTTGAACAAAAACGGCACTTTTTCATTGAAGAAATGAAAAGAGACTAATTCTCAAAATACAAGAAAACAATAATAAGTAAAGGAGAAAATAGAATACATAAGAAAATATAAGAGCAACAAGGACAATGCAAAATAGCAGAGAGTCTCTTTGTAATTCACCATTAGATGGTTGAGTTTTACCTCATCCATTCATTTAGAGATGAAATTATTTCTTATTAAAAAGAAAAATCTTAAACTAATATTTCCATATTGTTTTATGTAAGATGACCCACACACAAGTTTCAGTGCCATATAAAACTGTGAAACAAGCCGTAGAGTCCCATTCCAAATTTAATAGCAAAATAGAAGCATTTACAAAAGTAGCTCTTACACTTTTTAATGCGACTATGATCTCGTTGAGCATAAGAAAAGCCTTGCTGCTTTCCTCTACCGAGCTAACCTACATAAAGTACCAATAGTAAGTAAAAGTTAGGTCACAGCAAAACACAGAGAAAAAGAAATCCACGTTCTCAATATTGCTGAAAGAATGCACAAAATATACCAGAGTGCTCCATAGGCTTTTTACTTCTTCCTCAAAGAGTAGACACAATGGCTCAAATATGGAAATAGCCCATGTGTTTAACACTTATGATTTTTACATTTTTTCAAAAGTTTTTTAAGTTACCAACAAATATACAGAGCAATGCCAAAATGAGTTTTTGGCTAGTGGTAGAAAAGATTCAAAATCAAGGGTTTACATCAGCTGCGCCCAGCTATTTAGATCATTAAATAAAATACCATAAAAAAATTGGACTACTAAATAATGTAGATGCATGCAAATCTTTTTTTTTTTTTTTTTTTTTTTTTTTTAATTTCATTATAACTGTTACTCTATTTTATGGAAAACTTCAAAATATTATACATGCAAAACCCCTAAACCAACAATTATTATAAGTACTTCTAAAAGTAGAGGGGCAGCTCCTTTCGAAGGTCTGTAATTTTTATGGGACAAGAGAATGCTGCAGTAGGTAGAAGCATAAATAGGCTCAACACTTCTATCCAAGATAACAAATAGTGAGTCAGTGACCAACATAGTCATCTGCCTTTTTCCTTTCTTTCTCTTTTTCTTTTTTTTTTTCTTCCTGATCTTTTGGATAAGAAACTAAGACAATATTCATTCAAAAATCATGCATAAAAGGGAGATGAGATATCCCCAGAGAACCAAAGGATTACAAGAACTCAAGAAGGATTCCCAATTGGCTAACCCGAGATCATAATCACAGAATCTCTTCAGAAAGAAGGCACCAAGAAGAACTATGAACTTCAATAGGGTCCCAGATAAACGTAACAATCGGCTTGAAATCCTTTTATTTAAAGAGAACCCATCACACATTTCCATCAGCTACCCTGAAATAGTAAGCCTAGATCTTTAGCTTTTTGGGTCCTACCTACTGTGGAAAAGGTGGAAAAGAGACTTCTTTCATGAATATCATCACACATTTCTTAAAAAGGTAGGCTCAACCTTATTCCGGCTAATCTGGGAAAGCTACCTATTTATCAATTTTCACTTTTTCACATTTCGTCCAATGTGGTTGCATCAACTGAGAAACTATACAGAATTTCTTATGGAAAGAAAACTAGGGGGGAAAAAAGGTATCTTGTTAAATGGACACCCTTCAATCCTTTCATTTCTTCAATGAAAAATTGTTAAATTGTTTCTTGTTTAAAGAAAATGACCACCGTTAAATACCCCACTGAAGGAGGGAGTTTAGGGATCTATTGGAAAGTGCATAGGGTGCTATCATCCACCGCGCCGGGGGGGGCTCTGGAGGAAGGTACTTGCTAAGAAGTTTTGTACTATTCACAATGATCTGATCCCAGGTAGAAATTCTCTATCTATATATGGAACCTTATTCTCTAAGATATTTTCAGTAATCTTTTTTCTTTTAACAAGAAAAATTCTTCATTGATAGACGAGAGGATACAAAATGTTCAAGAAACAACCACCAAAGGGAGAAAAGAAGAAAAACAACAGCCAACCAAAAACAAAAATAAGCCAAAACAGCAGCCTCCAAAAATGAATTACAACTAAAAAACTCAAACAAAACAAATAAACAAACCAACAACAAAGCTAATCCCCAACAAAGAACCAAAGAAAACGTCAACAAACTTAAGAAATCAAAGACAATTTAAAAGAAAAAAATGCATAAAATCTTTCAAAGATTTTGGACCTTCAATGAATGAACCAGAAGAATGTGGAAGCAAGCAAATCGACTTCTTTGAGATGAAGTATCAACAGGAGATCGCAGATCAATTAACATATCTACCAGGTCAGGCAATCTAGAAGAAGCAAACCAAGAATGTTCCTGCATTGTTTCAGGAGCGGGCTTAAATATAGTTGTAACATAGTGTTTGTTACTAGAATACAGAGAGACTAATCAACTAGTATTCATGACAACCAACACTGGATATATGAAGCAAAGCCGGACGTTTATTTTATCATCACATAATGTGTACAGCAACAGCTTCTAACAGAATAACTTGTAATCTTAAGGTTTAGTAAGAGGCTTGGTTGGTTTACATGGTTGTCGTCGTCAGTAATCTGTTAATTTCAAATTGTCATCGAGTTGGTATGCTTAACTGCCAATGGCAGTTGGCTCCAAGTTAGAATATGCCAATACTAGGAACAAACAAGCATACATCTATAACATTATCCTGTGACATTTACCTTATCAAGAGTCCCAACTTGAGATCTCATTGAGAGAAAATGTTGGTCAAGTAAAAAAAATATGAAAAAAAAAAAATCTAGAATAAAAAAATTGCAGTAGTTTAAAACAAAACTAAAAGAAAATCATTTCTTGCTCAACTTAGCAGGTCTATAATTCAGGTTGCAAAACTTTCCATTAAACCCCTGAAATAAATTTCTTAAATCAATATGAGGTGAAGCAACTGTTAACTGGTCAAATTCAAAAGACAACAGTTAATTTAGTATTGACATTACACTTCGTTATTTTGAACAATTCAACCTTAAACTTTCATATACTACAAATATAGGTCACTACATATCCTAAGTGTTTTTTTTTTTTCTTTCTTCCTTTATTTTAAAAGAAACTATGCTTTAGAAACGGTATAGAACTGAAGAAAGGACTGACATCAACGATAGTAACTTCTAATTCAAAGGAGGCAGAGAACTTTTCTGCTTGTGTGGAGAAAGAGCAATAAGAACAAGAATTGAATACAGTAATCAAAGCAAATTTGAGTAAAGGACAATTCTAGTATTTGCTGGCAGATTTAATGTGGAAGAGTTTCTCGATTCCATAGGAAACTAAAGAAGTGTGATCAGATATAAACTAATGAAGTGTGATTAGATATATTGTATCTTACATATCGAGTAGTTGATTGTCTTATTAAGTCAACAAATTTACAACTTCATGAAGGACATTTAGTTAATTGTTGAGTTACTAGGCCTCGTTCAAGACCCAGAGTTGGTAGCTGTACTCTGTAGTGAGAATTTTTTAGAGGAATGCCAATAGAAATGGGCTTCATGCACAAAGCAACTTGCACACTTCAATTTTCATAAGTGCTGGTTGGTTTAAGATGTTGGTGGCCTGTTAATTTCAAACTATCATTTAGTCAGTGCTCTTAACTGCAAATAGTAGCACACTTCATGTACTGAAAAAACTGATTTTCAAAGCAAGGGCAAGGACTACGAATTGATTCCATAAGTTATCCTAAGTTGAATATCCAAGTAGCATGGTGTGCCTAACCTCCAAAATTCTGCTCAGAGTTTGATACACTTCAAGATGGCCCAACCCATAAGATACCTTAAAACAAAAATTTGGAAACAATAATAAATTTAGATAAATAAAAAAACTTAACATATGAAATAATTTAAATAAATAATAACTTATCATAGTGTAAGACAAAGTCTAATTCTCTAATTTATCATTCCTTCTCACTAAGAGATACCCAGGTTCAATAAATTGAGTAAGATCTTATATTCATTTCGTTACAGCCAATTGGAAAATCTTTCTGAAATCTCTGGCTTTGACAAGTTGGAGGATATGACATGTTCCTCTCAGCTCATTCATCTTAGAACCCTTAGTATTATGTTTCTCATCGTTTTAAAAAATGGAACCTTTTATATGAAAGGAAACTATATTAAAAGTTGGACTTGTACAATGAGAATTGGAAGTTTGATGATTCACGTAGTCACTATCATCCTAATTCCAAATTTAATAACTATTATAAATTAGTTTGATACTCTGACAGAAGCATCTAAACTTTCATGATTAATAATAATTCAACAGCCAAAAGATAAATTCAATCAATCTTGTTATAAAGACCATAAGTATTTAGTGCTTCAAGTTAAAAGAACAGAAGAGAAGAGAAGATACCTGAAAAGAAAACTTAACAAATTTATAGATTAGATCAATTAGATCCTCATCGGCTCCCCTTATGATAGCTGAAGCTAGCTCCAACATTACACATCTACCAAAAGAAATATTTAAATTAATAATATTTTGCCAAAGTGAGGTGCACTTCAATAAATAATAGATAATAAGATTTTTTTTTTCTTTTAATAAAAAACTATGCTTTCATTGAGAGAAAAAGAAATAATGCAATGGCAAAAGAAAAAAAAGAACCCCACAGAAAGAGGCAACCTACACAAAAGACTTCCCATCAATCAAAATGAGACCTAACAGATAATTACAAAAAAGGCTTAGCCATAGTCACAGAAGCCCACAAGAAACATGGAACCTATCAAGGAACCAAACATCACTCAAAGATCTCTCAAACCTATAAAAAAATTTTGTTCTTTCTCTCTCCCCAAAACTCCCACAAAATACTCCCACCCTCACTTGCCACAAAACTTTCCTCTTACGAGAATTCATATTGAAAACATAGCAGTAGGAAATAACCCTCATGAGTTTGTCGAGTTGTAAAAAAAGACAAAGGGCTTGGAGGAGATGAGTTCAAAGGTCACCCATCTAGGATTTAATATCCTACAAGGTTTCTTGACACCAAAATTTTTAGGATCAGGTAAGTTATCCCATGAGATTAGTCAAGGTGTGCGCAAGCTAGTCCGAACACGCACCAATTAAAAAAGAAATCCATATCAGTAGGAGGTATCTATCATTACACATCAATATCAAATGGGAAAAATTTTAAAGAACTTGTAAATTAGACCGAACAAACTAATATAAAAAATAAAAAAAAGAGGTAGAGGATGAAGAAAGAAGGAAAGAAAAGAAGGATTGAAGCTAAAAACAAGTTTGATGTTGAAATTTCCAGAAATTTGTTTCTAATCAAACAAGAAAAAAACAAGGGGAATTAAAAAAATAAATTAATAAAAAGAGAGTTGCACTGACCTATAAAGGGCTTACCTAAAGGGTAATTACAAAAAGCTTTACAAATAGAGGCCAAATGAGAGGTGTGAATTCTAACAAAGGAGCACACTTCACCCTCAAGTTCTCTGTTTCTTTCCTTCCAAAACCCCATAAAATAGCACAAAATCTAGCAAACCACAAGAAACAAGCATTTCCAAAGAAGGGTGAATGAAAACGAAGCTATTCCACAATGGACTCTGTTTAGCTTCAGGAAAAGTTGAAGCCAAATGTCAAAAAAAACAACTCCACACCAATCTAGAAAAATCTCAATATCCTCGACTAGTGCCTACTCCCCTACAAAGGATACAACACCAGGATGCTATCAGACAGGATGAGTTGCTCTTAATACAATCCTGGGCATTAACTCTGCCACGGAGGAGCTACCATACAAAATATTTTGCCTTCTTTGGGATTTTAATTGTTTAAAGTAAGAAGAAGATGGGAGACCTGTCTTTCTCCATCTATTCCAGGAGGAGAGACATTTCTCATTATTTTGCCTTCTTTGTAAAGTTGGAGTCCCTCCTTCGAGAGGGATTTCCCTTTTTGTGGTCTTGGTTTTTGGATGCCCATGTATTCTTTCATTTTTTTCTCAATGAAAGTTGTTCTTAAAAAAAAAAAAAAAAAAAAAAAAAAAAAAAAAAAAAAAAAAAAAAAAAATTTCCTAAATCTTTTTCACCACAAGATCCCACAATTATATATATACTATGATTGAGGAGACAGCAAGCATTGAATTTCTATCTTCATTTTAGGTAGACACTCAAAAAACAAAGAATGATTGATGTTGGTAGATTCAAGAGCAAGGGTAAAAACAGAACGATAACAAATTTTGATGAAATTAAAGTTATGAGGGGTTCAATATCCAGGGGAGGGAAAGCTAGTAGTCAATTATTGAAGAAAAGAAAACATAAAATAAATAAAATGAAACTATAATTGAAGGGGCCAAAAAGAGACTAATCACTAGAAGAGAAAAGTGGTTGACATTAATCGAAGTGTGGATCAAAGGCATTGTGTCTCAAGAAATCAAAGGCTAAAGAAATTCAAAGAAGGGAGAAGAAGCAAGGAATGAAGAATGACGAAGAAATAAGTCACTGACTTACTGAGCAAAAATTGATAGTTAAAAGTTGAAGAAGGAAGAAGTGAGGATCAGAGAGAAGAAGAAAGAAATAAGTCACCTCTATCCTTGCAAAGTATATGCTTCTTGCTAAAATGCAAGTGGTTAAATTGGGTTTTTGCCCCAAGGCTTAGACCAAGAGACTTGGGACCTTTAAGTCGATATGACCAAGAAACCTCAAACCCTTGCAAACAAGGCCACCCCTTAGGGGTGGTCAAATTGAGTAAATAAAAGAAAAATTAAATAAAAAGTTGCCGGTTCTCCTTCTCATAAGACATTAGCCTAACAAGACAAAAGAAGAACATACATAGGGCAATAAGTCTAACGATAGGAAACTGAGGATGAGAACCTATTTAGTCATCAGGCTGTAAATTTCAAGTGTTTGCAATGTGATTTTGTTGTTATACTTTTATGATCCTGTACGCTTTCTCTTTCTAATTAAAGATTGTCTTCCTATAATAGTCAATCCCACATTTTCTAAATCTTATTCTTCAAGTTGATGTTTTATTCATAAATGCCTATACAAATTATGCACTTCATTTCACTCAAGCCCCATTTTTTTCACCCCATGTTATACTTATGCCCTAAATAGTTGTCTTAAAAACATTGTTTGGGCTTGGGGACTTTGGTCATAGTGGCTTAGAGGTCCCAAGTTCAAACCTTCAACTGAGCTTGAATACTACTGGGTTGGGGCGGTAGGCATAGGGGAGTGATGCTAGTCATCAATTTTTTCAAAGAAGAACCACCTTCATGAAAGCAAGTGCTTGTATTGCCATTAATATGGCAATAAAAAATGCATTTCAATATATCATGATTGTTCCAATTTATCCCAAGGCCTGAAAGCCTCAAAAATTGATAAATTGCAAAAACTAATTGATGTTTTCAACACACATCTTGAACTTTATTTAATTTCAACCAACAATGTCCTAAAAACCATAGGTTTACCTTTGAAGATCAATCTCTCTTGTCCCAGAATTTCCTTCAGCATTCTCAGCTAGTTCATCAGCATTGGCTCCCGGCTCCTCAAACTCACCCTTAGTATTTAGAAACTTAAACCTCCCAAGAAGTGACATAAAAACCTTTTTGGTCATCCTGGAGTCCGTGATAGAAGCCAAACATCCAATGGCATCCTAATAATATAAGATAGAATTTGTTTTTACTAAAGATGTTTTCCACAGCCCAAATATAAGACCTGAACATCTAAACACATGAGGAACATGAGTATCAATTTGGAACACAGAAAAGTTAAACGTAATCACAAACATGCATTAGAAAAGGAAACATTCACAAACAACAGAAAGAGGCTGCTCATTGTCATGATTGAAAGCATCCCAGTCGACAGGATGTTCTAGTTTCTTGGTGTGTAATATATGAATTTGCAAACTCCAACATCAATATAATTTGGTCTTTTATACAATAAATATTATAAAAGTATTACTAAGATACTAAATTATCATCTCTGAATACCCCTTTTTTCTTTTTGGATAAGATTGATGTATGAAGTTTACAGAAAGTGGCCGAAGCCCAATCCAACGGGATTACAAAAGATTCCTCCAGTTGGTCAGAAGAGAAGATAGATTGTATGAACTATAGAAAGATATACAATTTCACCAAGTCATAGCAAGATAGATAATTAGTTCAAAAAAGCTATCAATAGTGCTTCCCTTGCCGTTGAAAAGGCGTTGTTTCTCTCCATCCATCTCTAAATACATAAGAATTTGGAATAGCAATTTGTGGTTTCAGGACTAATGGAGGACCGATCCAAGCCACTGCATGAGGTGCTGAAACCTTAAATTCCTAAGTTTATTCAATATGATGACAGTAGGAATTTGGAATAGGAATTTGGCTTTTCTTTCTTTTTTTTTTCTTGGAGTCGTAATTAGATAGAAGTGTTTGAAAGAGCTCCCTATTTTTGTTCTTTGGATCCGGTGTGTGGTGGGGGAACGGAGAGAGATGTAATTTTGGGAAGATCACTGGGTGGGGGAGAGACCTCTTTGTGGATCTTTCCCCAAGTTGTACCACTTGTCCTCTCTTAAAATTCATTTTGTGACTGATTTTCTTGTGTGGACTGGGAGCTCTTGCTCATTTTCCTTCATGCTCTTTCCGATAGGGAAACGATCGATGTGGTTGCGCTCCTTTCTCTTCTTGAGAGTCACCCCTTTATCCTTGGGGGGAGAGATGTGAGAGTCTAGAGCCCTAATCCTTTGGAAGGGTTCTTGTGTAAATCCTTTTGCTAGTGTTTGGTTAATCCTTCTCCTGAAGGTGAGTTTGTCTTTCCATCATTGTGGAGGAATATTCCTAGGAAGGTGAGATTCTTTACTTGGCAGGTTCTCCACAACCATATTTGTACGTTGGATAGGCTTGTTAGGAAGTTTTCATTGTTGATTTGGCCTTTTCGTTGTATCATGCGCAGGAAGGCGTAGGAAGACTTGGACCATATTCTTTGACATTGTGATTTTGCAAGCTTTGTCTGGGATTCTTTCTTTCCGACATTCGGTTTGGTGTGTGCTTGTCAAAGAGACATTAGAGATATAATCGAGGAGTTCCTCCTCAATCCGCTGTTTGAGAAGAGGGGTCGTTTTCTTTGGCTTGCTAGTGTTTGTGCTATTGTTTGGGTGTTGTGGGGTGAGAGGAATAGTAGGGTGTTTAGGGGTGTTTGAGAGGGATGCTAGAGATATTTGGTCTCTTGTTCGTTTTCATGTTTCTCATTGGGCTTCGATTTCAAGGGTTTTTTGTAATTATTCTATCAATATAGATTTTGTCTAGTTGGAGTCCCTTCTTCTAGAGGGATTCCTCCTTTTCTTTGAGGGCTTGATTTTTGTATGCCCGTGTATTCTTTCATTTTTTTTTCTCAATGAAAGTTGTTGTTCTTATAAAAACAAAAAATTCTAAGAACTAAAGTAGTGATTGCCTTAGACATTAAAATGCCATTTTTTCATGCTCAAACATAAAAGGAGATATAATTTAATACTTCATTATGTTCAAACAGTAATTGCTTAGGCACTGGAAGAAAACCTTCAAATGTGAGCGCTTTGTTGGTACAGAATCAACAAATAACTCAGCTAGAGGCTGAAGCAACTTAGCTGAACATGATACCAACGCCTTCATGTTCTTGCTCTCCGTTTTCTTTGAATAAACAGCTACATCATTGAAATTTGGTACTACTGCATTCTGATTCACTAGGACCTACACCAATCAAAACAAATTAAAAGAATAAAACTTTATAAAAAAAATAAAAAAAATAAAAAAAATAAGTTATCTTTGACGGTTGAGAGGGTGGAAGATCAAATCATTGACTTTTAGGATAGTAATTGGTGCCTTATTCAATGAGCTATGCTCGGATTGGCATAACTTTATCAAAATATTAACACAAAACAAAAGGAAAAAAAAAATAGTACAATACACAATAGCACTAAAATCAACATTATTTTGTGACCTGTAAGGCAACAGCAATATCTTCATGCATAAAGGAGTCTTCTTTAAGAAGTGTAATTAAAAGTTCAGAAAGCATTCCCATTCTTCGGTGCAAATCACTAGGATGGCGGCAAAAAGCAGGTAGTAATCTCCACAAATTACAAGCACATGTCCGTAGATTTTTACACGTCGCAATCTTCTTAGCTGTGACAATGAAATAATTAAATTGGATTCAACAACAAACCCAAAATATTTATTTAAAAAATTTGAAGAGAATATATGCTTAAAGTAAAATATGAGAAAGAAAAAATAATGGCCACATTATCCACTCCCCCAACCTTACATAACCACAAAATTCAAGATCAACCAAATATGGACCAAAGAATCACCTTTACAACTCTCGTCCTGAAAAGATTTTGCAAGGGGCACAATATATTCCAGATAATACCCAAGTGATGCTCCAACAACATGACTTTGTAGAATTGGTACCAACCACATGTTCTGCACGGTTAAGTCGCCAGGACTAATGGATATAGGAATAAGAGTAAGTATCTTCTCGGGTCCCATAGCAGTTACAGCAGATCCAATACAGTTCTGAAGCTGCAAAGTAAAAGTCAGCATTTATTAAGATAAGAAACTAATTTTTATTACAAACAAATAAATAAATAAGGCGAGGAGGCATTAAAAAAAATGTTTTAAAGATGGCTCCAATTGACAAAGATGGTAGAACTTTTGGATAGGCAACACCACAAGGAGAAAAATGTATACATTACTTTTCCAAAAGTCACTGATCTCTTTTATTTTAAAACGGCTGTATTATAAACAGAAATGAAGAGAAAACAGCCTGAGCCCGAGGGATGAAGGCCACTGCCAACAACACTAAACCATCAAAGCCCTCCAATCACTTGCCAGAGAAGATGCCGTTACAATGCTCCAAACCATATATTACCCTGCCTTGATGCTACAAACCATAAATAGCGCCTGTGATGCTCCATCATAGATGCCTCATTTGGTCAGCCTCGAAAAGTTTTTTTATTGAGGCATTGTGTTCAAACACTCCCTCAAGCCCTGTTCACTCTTCCAAGTTCCAACTGAACCAGTTCTCTGCAACCCCCCCTTAATTCCAGTTGAGGCTTTCCTTCCTCTTTCATAATTTATATATAAAAAATTTGTCACTTAAAAAAAGTTAAAATTAACTAGCACTTACATGACCGACATTAGATACAAGTCACCAAGTTTGAGCAACTTGTAGGATATTAACAATTGATTTCAATTAGCAGGTACATGATATGCAAATGTTAATTTGTTTAGGTAAGAAGGGACATGTAGATGTTAACACCTAATGTTGATTACACTTACATCATCAATGTTAGATACACTCCCTGTGATTTTCATCAAATCAGCAAGCTTGAGCAAAATATGTTTCATATAGATGAAAGAATTTGTTCCTACAATGGAAATAAAAAATACTTAGTAGATCAAACATTAACTTCACAACAAATTAAAAGCTGTAATAAATCCATAGTAAGCAGCACACTGCACAACCAAAACTAACAGCAATAAAAGAAAGTAAAAGCAAGGAGAAAGTAACACAGTTGATTATAACGGTTCAAACACAACCTTGGTCACCCTTACAAGATAAGGGTAGCAGGCTTTGGAGTGTTTGTCTTTGTGCTATTTTGTGGGGGCTTTGGAAAAAATAAATAATAGAACTTTTAGAGGGGTTGAAAGATTGTGAGGGAGTTGTGGTCCCTTATCAGATTTCATGTTCTCTGGGTTAATTGGGCTCCTCTCGAGAAGTTCTCTTTTGTATTCCATGTTTGACTAAAACTGTGTGGAAACTATCATGGTTGGCGTAGTGGTGAATAGGGAACATGACCTTGATAAAGGGCTAAGAGATCATGGGTTCAACCCATGGTGGCCACTTACCTAGGATTTAATATCTTACGAATTTCTTTGACACCAAATGTTGTAAGATCAAGCGAGATGTCCCGTAAGATTAGTCGAGGTGCATGTAAGTTGGTCTAGATACTCATAAATATAATTTTTTTTTAAAAAAAAAAACCTCAAATTGTGTGGAAACAACAATAAATAAATTCAAATTTTAATTTTAATTTTTTTCAATAAATTAACTTTGATGAATTGCAACTAGATCTGACTTTAAAGGTAACCAAATCACGAAAGAAATAAATTCTAAAATATGATTTATAATCTATTATGTCATATTGGAGACATACCTAGTTTAAGAAACAAAGCAGATATGACATCCAAAATATATTTCCCAAGATCTCCATTGTAACCATTAAGGACATCCTCAAAAATGGCACACGTTGATTTTATGGCTTGTACTTCAATGTTCTCCAGGTTGCAGTCTTCTAGATGTGAATCTTTATCAATCAAGCCTTCCTGATCTACATAATCCTGTATTAACTCTTTCAATACACTAGAAGCATGTAAAGCCTTACTCGCATCAGAAGTCAAAAGACCTGCATCATTAAGTTAACAATCCCAATACATGAAGATGTGTCTGACAACACCACAGGTGGAAAATACTTAAAACATAAAATTGAGAGACTCCATTTGCCAACAAAAGTAATACAAAAAGCAATGACTACAAGCCTTAGTCGTAAGTCTGTAGGACAAAGACAGCTTTTAGTAAACACATCATTGAAATTAAAACCAATTAAAATTCAATAAGGGTAATTTTAAAATTGAGTTAGGTTGAGCTGGTTTAATATGTCGGTGGAGTTAATGTCTATGGAGTCAAGCCAATATGTTTGTGTTTGAGGTGCAAAGTTGAGTTGAGTTCGTCAAACAAGTCTATGTTTGGTTTGCAGAGTTGAGTTATTAATCAAGAGTATCTGGTACAATTTTTTATCCTAAAGAAGTTTGTTGTTCAAAAACATGTTTCTGTTTGCTTGATTGCCTTCTAACATCGTTTTCAGCATGTATTATGGGGTTAAAAAACCAGGAAACGCTAATGTTCTTTTTTTTAGGGATTGTTTTCAAATATAGGAAAATGAACCAAAATATTTACAAATATGACAATTTTATTATCTATCTGCGATAGACTATTATCTGTGTCATGAGACACAGATAGCAGTCTATTGCGATCTACCGCAGATAGACTATGATATTTTGCTATTATTTGTAAATATTTTCAACAGTTTTTTCATTTAAAATAATTTCTCAAAAATTAAATTAAAATATATATATAAAAAAAAAAAGGAACCCTTGAATCAGAGGCTATTTGGATTGAACCCTTGAATCAAAGCCTATTTGGATTGCCTAGGAAAAAAGTGTTTTTCAAAAAGTCATTTTCATCCCCTCGTGTGTTTGTTACTACATTGTATGCACTTGCTGTCGGTCATTTCAATGCAATAAAGGCCTTGATTTCAGAATTATCAGGTTGTTGAAGACGCACATTATTCTTGGTTAGATCGCTTAGAATAAGCTCATCTCAAAACTTCTCTTTGGTGTTCTCCTTCACACTCTTTGTTTCTTCAAAATACTAATTTAAATTGGAATGCTTTCAATTTTCATTTATCCTTTGTAATCACTTCCTGATTGGAGATTTCTTTTATCTTTGTTTTTCTTGCTTCTTTTTATCTCACTCATTTTGGAGTTTGTATCTTTTAAGCATTAGTATCTTTTTATTTCTTCAATGAAAAGTTTTATTACTTATTTTTTAGAGAGAAAAATAAAATAAAATAAAGATTCAAGTTCACAATGAACCAAGGAAAGTCTTTGCTTACCTGCCATATAATCACAAACTACAGGAAGATTTCTTTTCGCTTCACTTGAACCTCCTGCATCCATGGCACATTTCAATAGTGTAGTAGCAGAAAGCACCGTGTCCAAGGGGTTCTTGTCACCCAAAGAAAGGTATGAGCCAACTGGAACAATAATGTTTTCCACCTCCAAAGCAATAACTCCAGCTTTTGAAGATTTAAGAATAAGTTCCATAGCTTTGAAACTATGCCCTGTAACTACGGAAAACCGTGGATTTACAAGTTTAATTAACTCTTTAAGCATTTTCAAACGAACTTTTTTTGATAGTGATGGAATAGCAAGAATGATAAGGTTCAGTATGTGCAAGACATCAAGATGTTGACCATGTGATTCTTTATCTTCCTCACGCCCATGAACAGGGGTGATGGTACTTAATTTAATTGCCAAGGGCATACAGCTTTTCAGTCGAGAAAAAACCAGATTGCTGGCCTCTTTCTTAATAGCAGAATGCTTCAACGAGTTCAAAAACGTAATAAGAGAATCTTGGGCACAACGTCGAATCTGCATTCAAGAATGTTCATATCAAATCAAGGCTATCAACCCCTCAGCTACGCCAAACAACTGACCACAATGATTTGTGCAACCAACTTTGAACTTTTGAGAAATAGCTGTGCTGAGCAGCCATTCATGGCCAATTTGAAAAACAATTTCGCATGAAATACAAATCAAATGCATACCTTGGGGCGCCGGTCAACCGAAAACTTCAACAGAGTATCGAATCCTAACTGTACGGAAGCCCAATCCTCCAAATTACAAAATCCTAACAAAATCCCCAAGCACTTCACCGCCGCCCTCACGGTGGACACAGTCAAGCTCTTCATCCCCAATAGTACTACCAATACGCCCGCCGCTTCGCTCGCATTTGGAGCAGAAATTCCCCCAGGCGGGACCAAGGGGAGCGTAATGGCTAAAAAGGACAACAAAGCAGACAAGGCAGTGGGGTCCAAGGTCTCGGAAGCGGAAGCATTATCAACGGCGGATATAGCGGCGGCAAAGTATGCGGCAGGGGTGAGGGGGAGGGACTCGGACTCGAGAATGGAGCGCATGGCGACGGCCGAAGCGAGGAGATGGCGGTGCTGTGGAGCGGAGGACTTGGCATAACGCTCCATGAGTTGGGCGCATATGTCTGAAGCATCAGTGAGAGGTACAGCTTCAGCATCATCTTTCTCCGGTTCTTGTAGCTGCTGATTGCCTTCTGACATGGTGTTGATTGCTTCTTTCTGGGTTAATGTCAAAGCAGCAGAATTTGATGAAGAAGGCAGCTATGGGATTCAAAACCCAAATTGGAGGAACAGGAACGGGAACCTGGACAGGAGGAAGAAGAAGAAGGGTTTTGGGTTTTAGGCTAGTTGTGATTTGTGAAGGCTACGTAGGAGGGCCAGTTCTCTCCTTTCTCGCTCTTTCTCTCTCTCTTTTTTAATTTTCTTAAATAAAATTTAGCTTACTATTCTACGGTAAATATACGGAATATTATATACCTAAATTTTGATTTAGATAATTCTCAAACTTATCCCTGGTTTATTAAAAGTCTCAAATTAATACTATTATACTAACGTATTGGGAGGTATGTATTGAAATATATATTTTTTTTCAAAAAAAGACCATTCAAATATTATTATACTAACGTATTGGTATGTATTGAATAGTTTTTAATATATTGGGGAAATTTTTTTGAGAATTTTAAGTTTAGTAACTCAACTAAAATTTATTTTGGAATTCTATGATTCACAGTTTTAAAAGCTAGCAGATACAAATTAATTTTTTTTTTTTTTCAAAATATTTATAGGGTGAGACTTTCAAATCACTTGCTTTTCTTTTGTCAAACATGTCTTTTTATCCAATTAAACTATGCTAAAATTGGCATGGACTAGCTGAGCTAAACTTTGCATTGAATTGGCTGTTTTATAACAAAACTTTTTTATTGATAGTACTCCATTTATGTCAAACTATGCTCACCTTAACCGTTGGTTTAGTTTGTTAGAATCATACTTGTTCATTAGTTAAATTTAATTGGTTTAATTGGTTTAGTGGCCATTCTAGTTGGTCTGATCACTTTTCTTTTTAAAATCGTGATGTTAGATGAAAATTTTCGACTAATCACAATTTGACACTTCATTGAAGGTTGTGTTTATTAATATTGAGACTAGTTCAAATTACAACTATCCCTAAATTACAATTTAAAGATAAAAAATGGCAAATCAAAATAATGTCACACAATCTTCATTATGATCATCTGGTCACACTACTAATCTAGTCAAATTGGGTCATATGACAATGGGACCCAAAATCAAATAAGCCCAAAAATTCATTAAATGACGGTTTGGCCCAAAGCCCAGTCCAAATGGTTGGACTTAATGATAATTGAGTTCAAGCCCACAAAATGTGTTCATAGAAAGCACTATAAATAGAAAAGTCCCTGTTCATTTTAATTCATTCAAACGCATCTAGAGAGAAGATTTAGAGCCTTGATTTTGAGAATAATTCGATGAGGACTTTGAAGGTCAGGTCATAGTACTTAAAAGAGTTTGAAGATTCAAGACTTCAAATACCAAAACCTCCTATGAGGAGCCGAAGATTTTGGAGACAATCTGAGTGTCAAAACGTACCCCAAAAAAAAAAAAAAAAATTAAAAAAAATAACAATAATAAAAGGAATAAGTTGATAATTTAATGAGACCACCGAACTAAAAGTCCATCCAAGAAAATCAACAAATCAAGAGCTGTTCCAAGAAGATTAACAATCCAAAGTTGAGATCATCTAAAAGATCGACTCTTTGATCTAATATAACAAAATCAACAAGCAAATGATCAATGTATTGGGATTTACGCATTAAAGTCTATTAACTAAAAATTTATTATAATAATTAATTGATTATTTTTTATTTGCAATTTAAATTATCTATTCAATGAAAAATCCTAAAGCCCACTTTGGTAACAATTTGGTTTTTCATTTCTAAAAATTAAATCTATAAATTCCTTCCATCTCTTAATTTATTGCTTTGTTATCTATTTTTTCACCAATATTTTAAAAAAATAAAGTCAAATTTTGAAAACTAAAAAAAATAGTTTTGAAAAACTTGTTTTTGTTTTGGAATTTGGCTAAGAATTCAAGTCTTGTATCTAAGAAAGATGCAAATAAATTGAGAGAAAATAGGCTTAATTTTCAAAAACCAAAAACCAAAAGCGAAATGGTTACCAAACGGGGCCTAAATTAGTTGTGTAGTCTTTTAAGATATATGTGGTATATCGTGATCATGTTCAAAATATAATCCAAAAACTCAAAAGGCTCAGGCATATATGACAAAACGAAAGAAGAAATTGATGAACAATGTGCAAAATCTGAACGAATCAGCTAATGAGAGGGCAGACAAATGCTTGGTCCAGCTTTAAAATGCTAAGTTCAGATAACTTTATGAGCACCAATCAGACTTGATATAAAACTCAGTCAAGAAAGAAAAAACAGTATTCAACTTTAGCTAG
This sequence comes from Citrullus mucosospermus, assembly GCA_030954485.1. Classification (NCBI taxonomy): domain Eukaryota; kingdom Viridiplantae; phylum Streptophyta; class Magnoliopsida; order Cucurbitales; family Cucurbitaceae; genus Citrullus; species Citrullus mucosospermus. Next base: position 28,673,663 of record CM062064.1, read on the forward strand.
TCAATCTAATTGTTCTAGGATATTACTATACAAACTTCACCTTCAAGTCGTTGGCTATTTACAGCCGCCTTTGCTAGTTTCCTCTTGCCTTTTCCAAGTCAGGGAGATCTGTCAAGGAGTGTCAATAAAAAGCAGAAGAACATTAGTAACCATTAGATAACCATTCTGCTATTACAAGATAATAAACTTATCTACTGACAATTCCTTTGTGTGGTTGTTACATTTTAAGAAAAAGTTGAAAAACAAGCCAAAATTTTGATTGTTCTTTGAGAAATATGAAAAAGAGAGAGATAAAGAAATGCTGAGAAAACAAGTATAATGTTGAAAAACTGGAAACTAAAAGCAGAATCATTTAAACATAGGTTAATGCAATCAAAGCATCTATAGTGTGAAAGACATCAAAGTAAAGGCTTTCTTTAGGAAAATGCACTGATTGGAAAGAGAGCTGACAAAGCACCATGATTCTTCATGGACAGGAGCGCTTTATCTAATTCTTTTTGTTATCATTTTTCTAATGTTATCAATTCCAACTGAACGACGGCTTTCATGTAATTCTTATTGAAATGCTGTAGCTATTTTGGTTGTATTTGTACCCTTTCAAATCATCAATAAAAAGAATTCTTAGGTTAAAAAAAGGAAGACTTGAAATGGTGACTGTGACTTGACTTATCAGCTCGGGATTTTCATATTTCATATTTAGCCAAATGACTTAACCACCATTCACATGTTGAATAAGTAATCAAGAAAACAGAAAACAAAAAAGAACCCTGCAAGAACTTATACCACGCAAGTTCTAAGAAGTGTTCAGTGTGTTCGGTATACCTCCTAGTTTAGTTTTCCTTTTTTTTTAAATAATAATAATAATAATAATAATAATAATAATAATAATAATAATGTTTTTAGATTTTCTTAAAAGTGACTAAAATAACAGATGTGTATGATTGGGCTACATCCACATCCAAAGGTGATTCTAATAATTACAATTTTTTGTTCCTTGCTACATATTTTGAAGTTTTTTTTAATCACTTCGAAGTCATTTTGGATAATATCTCTCCCATGTTTTTCTTCAAAATAAATTAATTAATTAAATTAATCCAATTCCTTTTACATGCTTTTTTATTTAAAAAACACTCCATAAATTATATTAAACACACCTAAAATTATGGGTTTTTTCAAATATAGTAAAGTAAAATGGACGAACTTATTTACAAATATAGGAAGATGTCACTATCTATTAATGATAGACATTAATAGGTACTGATAGATACCTATCAATGTCTATCATTGATAGATAGGGAGATAGATGATAGTAGTCTATTAGTGTCTATCATTGATAGATAGATAGATGATAGTAGTCTATTAGCGTCTATCACTCATAAACAATGATATTTTGCTATATTTGAAAACATTTTCAATAGTTTTGTATTTTAAAACAATTACCCTAAAATGTATTAAGGGTTATTTTCAAATATAGCAAAATGAGACAAATTATTTATAAATATAGAAAATTTTCACTTCCGTTGCTTAAGTAATAGAAATTTATCGCAGTCTATCGCCGATAGGCAATGAAATTTTTTTATATTTGTAAATAATTTGATATTCTTTCTATTTATAATAATTTCCCATTTATTAACTTTCGCAAATATACTTATAAAAAATTTTAAAAAAAGTAATGTAATTTGAAAGGCATTTTTTTCGCAAGGTATTCCAAACACTCCAAGAGTCATAAGAAACAACACATGGTTAAAGATCAAATAGGACTCACAGAGCATTCCTCCATCCTCGCCGCTTCCATCATCTTGGCCGGTATACTATAGAAAATTATTTACGTAGCTTGTGTAAGCCGATTTGAAATTTCGCTAAATTAGAGCAAACAGGAAATAAATGGAATCAACTTACTCCAAGGTCGTCATCAGAAGTCAAAGCGGCTGCAAAATCAGTTATGCTGTTAGAACTCAAGTATTAGAAATAGGCAATGCAAGATCAAAGTTCTACTTCTAAGAATTTTGAAGTTACAAGCGCTGAGTTACAATTGACAAATGAAATAGCATAGCCAAACGGTAATGAAATAGCTTGGATGAGAACTTCATATCTGAGTAAACAGAAAAGCAGAGCTAAATCTGACAAGTCAATCTTAGGGTTGGGAGTAAGAAAATAAGACTGAAAATGAAGTTGTATGATCATGTAAAAGAAAAAATATACCAGTAAAGGTTTTCAGGAGCACTACCTCTCTCCCACAGAAACTAGTCTTCAAAATTCTGCCTACCCAAACCCAACTTCATCTATTAATAACTTTCAACACAAACCAATATCTTTAAGTAATTATAAATATGCCACCTTGCCATTGCTAATATTCCTAACAATATTCCCTATTTTCCTGTTGACACTTGTGCACTTGCATCATAAACCAATACCATACAATTATTTTAAGGCCCCTATAGTAGTTTTCAACGCAGGATATCCGTGATAAAAAGTTGGGAACTCTAGTCGTTAAGTTGAACTCTCCATAAAGCAGTGGCAAGTAAGGCCAGAGAAAATGTCAGTGATATATATATATTATTATTTATTTTTTATTTTTTCCTAAAAACGTAGGTTGGAAAACTCAAATTGCTGAATAAAAAAAGGAGAAGCTCAGTATGGATCCTTTCCCATCAATTCCATCCTTTCAACAAAAGAAACGGAGAATCTGTTCAGTTTCTTCTGTCATTTCACAAATTATAAACCGATGAACTTTTGGGTAATTGGGAAGCTTTAATGTAACTTCCTTTTGGACTGAAGTTCTCTCCTTTTTGTATATTCCATCTAAATTTCCTAAGGTGTTTGCATTTAACATACTAATAGAGAATCTATGATACAAGTAAGAACTTACAATCTGACTCATCCTCATCACACCATTTGTTCCAGTCAACCTTCAAGTATGGAGCAGGTTTTTCTTCTGTTTTCAAGAGCCTTTTCCACCAACCTTTCTGTTCTTTTTGGATGGAGCAAATTATGTTCCTCAAGCCAACCTTAGTTTTACAGCCCTGTATCAAGCAAAGAGAGAGCTACCGCATGAATATAAAGTAATGACCCTAGGTTTTTTTAGCAAGCTAAGCTAATAAGCAAAAGGATTTCCAAAAACAATCACTGAATTGATGCCATTTTTTCAAACATTTTAAGTTCAATGCCCAACTTCCGCTCATATAGTCCTCCCTCCACACATAAGAGAATAAGAAACCACTAGATATACTGTAAGATCAATAATGAACACATCGATATCAGTCTAAACCTGGCCTAACCAGAGAAAGAAGTGCGTCAAAAGTTAGTCAATAGCTCACCTCAGGCACAATGGAGCCAAAGAGTTCCAAAGTGAAGTCAAAATACGAGCCTTGCAGTCCCTTTGCAGAGAAGCTAAATAACCCATGAGGTTCACACTTCACAGAAATATCTTTGGCATCAGGTAAAGAAACGGTCAGATAAACCTTATCCGAACGCTGGGCCCATAGAACCTCCGGATTACGACTACTGCATACACGAGAAAAACTATGGTGATTACTTACTTGACTATTACCTTCATCTATCAAGGCGATCAAAACCCCAACTCTATCCATGCTGACCCACATTTACCAGCCTTGCACTCATTCAAACAGATTACAGAGAACATGTTCCACCAGCAACCGATCCAAGAAACAAAACAAAACCAATTTACCCAAAAAATTAAAAGAAAAAACCAGGTTAAAGAAATAGAAATTTTCACATTCTTCAATCTCAAAGAAGTTGAAGAAAAGGGGGGGGGGGGGGGGGGGGGGGGGGGGGGAAGCGTGATTTCGCGACAATGCAGGAAGGTAAAAGGGGCGAATAATCAGAATCAGAAATAGCTAAAAACGCCACAATAAAAGCTAGAAACTCAAATACAACTACTGATATATGTGAAGAAACAGTAAAATTAACATAACATACCTCATTCTGGGGAGGTAGGAGGCGATTGATCGGAAGGGATGTTGAAGAGAATCGAGAGAAACCCTTCTCGGCTAACTCTGGGAGAAGTAGGAGTCTGAATTTAAAAATGAAGGCCACTCTGGGGCTTCGTGCGTAACCGCTTAAAACCATTTTTGCTCAAGGAAGAAGATTTGATTAAAGTAACTTCAACTTTCAAGTTCGAGTGAAGCTCAATGATATACATTTTTTTTGACACTATACATTTCCTCCGTTCAATATCACGATATGATATCAATCAAAAGTTATATATTGCCTTCCATCTAAAAAGATTCAATCTCGTCCTCGATGCAATAAGAGATTCAGTTTTGTTATATTTAACGATCTCAAAATATGGTTACAAGTGACTTAGTCTGTTGTTGTTGAACAACTCATCAATTTCTTTTTATTGATGGGTTAATTTCACTAGTTGACTTTGTATTTTAGGTGAGGCAGATTTGACTTCTATGTCTCATTCTTTGAGAAAAAGTTTCAATCTCTTCATCATACATAAAGTAGTACTATCAATCAATTTCGAGGTTTGAGAATTGATCTCTCACTCCATATATTGTAATAATAGTAACAAGAAGGGTAATTGTTTTAAATGACAAAACTATTAAAAATATTTCCAAATACAATAAAATGTCACTGTCTATTAACTATAGAATACTATCATCTATCATTGTTTATCAATGATAGGCATTTATAGATAGTGGTGGATCCAAGATTTTATGTAGGGGGCAACAAAAACTTGTTACGTTGAAAATAGATTATGCATGATGCGTTAAATTAGCTTTATGTTGTGTTGATGTTGCTTTAGATTGGTTCAGTTAAACGCAAGTTTTTCTATTAAAGTCTAAGTATAAATTTAAAATAGATTTTATGGAGAGTACAGAGTCGAACAGAGGTATTTGTAACAATTTGATATTAAGAAAACTATTTGATTTAATGTGGTTTGTTATACAAGTGAATATATGTAAAAAGAATGTGTGAGGTGTCTTTACAATAACTAAAAATAGATTTACAAGTATAAGAATGATGGATGAACCTATGAGATAATGATGCGAGGAGGAAATGGTTCAAAGTGTCAAGTACAAATATAGTCAAAACAACATGCATCGGGATAGGGAAGTCCATGGAAAAAGTGGAGTTGAGCAGACTTCACTAACATATTTCTAAATAATACGTAAGTAGGCGTTCATGTTGCAAACTTGAAATTGGGAATGCATCTCTTGATGTTTTGTGCCACATTTATCTTATCTCTAAGATGCATGATGAATTTCTTCTTACAAAAAATCATCTTCATCTCTAAAGTCAATTATTTTCTAGTTTAAACGAAAATAGTTAATCACTTACTCTCTCAAATAGTTGATCATACTTACTTAAACATATTTGTTCGATAGATTCATGCAAGGTTTTTAGCACACATTTGAACAAGATGAAAGCAACTTAAGTAAAGTTTAGAAAATGTTAGTTTCATCTACTCAACCCATTAAGAAATTTAATCATCCATGATGTAAGATGTTAAAGATAATGAGGGATGGAAGTATGTAATCAATCAAACTTATATTAAATATGCAAATCTTTCGATTGGCATAATCTTAATATAAATAAGAAATGTGGAAATGAAAGTAAAATGTGAAATGAATAACGTCAAGTCGTCAATGACAATGTCTTGCTTCTTGGAAACTTGAGATAGAGGCTGTTTGATACCATTTGCACAAGGGGAATAGATGGATTCTCACTCTCTGTGAGTTGGCACTGAAATTTCACTCAGAATCTTCTCACAGGAGAGCTTGAGGTCGAAGGTGGCAATGGGTGGCGAGGGAGATTGAGTAGAGTTTTCACCCACTGGTTTCTCTTTGTCTTCAACTTGAGCTTATCCGGGCTATTTACATGGGTCCAAAAAGTGATCTTATGATTGTCTGACACATTTGCATTGAATTTCATCCCCGGCTTCCCAGACTTCATCATGTCATAGATTAATTGCTTTGTCATGACCTATTCAAATAAATCGTCCACTTGCGCATAGACACGATACCCACCGCCTATGCATTTAGCAACTTTTTTTTCCTTCTCGACTTAGGGTTCTTCGATGCATTGATCGGTGAAATGAAGTAGACTTGGTGATTCTGGCAGCATTTTTTTCTTGCCCTTTAGCGTTTTTGGCTTTTTTTTTTGTTTTGTCACATCATTCGTTCAAAAGATATAAAACTCGTAATTTCCAAGATGAAAGCTTTTGTAAACATCATGAACGTAAAATTATTCATATTACACTATTTCATTCTCAAATTCATGCGTTTATCTCCTAAATTACCCTAATTATTCCAAATAAAGAAGGACACAGGTTTATATAAATATAATTTAGATGCATCGATATAATATTGTAAAAATGAGTATAACTAACTGATACGTAGACAGGTTCAGAATTTCATGCTAGAGGGCACAACTTTATATAAGGTTAAAATGTTAGCCCATTAACGTCTAAATTTGTGTTATATATAGTTAACTTTTTAAAAAAAAAAAATACTCGATCATTGAAATCTCAATTTTGTGTGTCTAAAATGTAGTACCATACATTTTTTAAAGAAAAATAATGTAACTATTTGCCACAAAATTGAAAATTTGAGGTTCAATTAGAAACAAAAAAAAATATTTTTTTTGGTCTAATACAATTGTTCATTTTTTAGCATTTTTAATATTTCATGAAATTTTTAAATACTAAATTGAAAGTTTATATATCTATAAGACATTTTAAAGAAATTTATTAAAGTTCAAATTGAAAAATTATAGTTATTTATTAGTCATAATTTTTAGATTTATTATATTTTATTGGTTTATCGCAATTTATCACGTATAAAAAGTAAAATTTTGTTATATTTGTAATTATTTTTAACTCTTTTTATATGTTTTAAAACATCCCTATTTAATAATCGTTTAAATTTTAAAAAATATACTGTTTTAGAGACAAAATCAATTTTATTTTATTACCCGCTAAATTAAACTATAAGATATCATATGAGAAGTTCTACAAGATAGAGCAAAATAAACAAAATAATAATGACAGAAAATAAAGAAAAGATATTATATATAATTTTTCTTTTTTTTTTTTTTAAAGAAAAAAGGTATTTTGAAATACCTCAAATTTTGTGCTTAATCTCTTTCTCTCTCTCACCAACATTTCTTCGAACTGCTGACCTCTAGATTTAGGCAAATCCATGAAGCCAACCAAGCAACAAAGAAAGTCGGTACCTGAAGCGCGCATTTTAATTAGTTCTCCAAAATAATTGATTTTCAACTTTTTTTCTTTTTCCAATCTATTTTATTTGTGGTTAAATTATAAATTTATTTTATTTTGTTTCTGAATTTGAATACATATACTCAGTTCAAAAATATATGATTTTTCTTCCAGATTTTTTAAAAAATATAATTAGGGGATTATTTGAATCACAAGACTCTTAGTCCATAACACATTTATATGTCAATTGAGCTAAATTTGTTTTGACTTATTAGATTACATCAAACCTAATTTAACATTTATTTATTTGTTTTGGATAATACTAAATTGTCGTCGTTGTTTAACTGTTTAGATAATATCTTCAATATTTTTATTCTTAAATTAGGAAAACTAATTAAATAAACGCCATGAAGCCTCTTTTTTCACTCGTTTCACACGCTCTTCATCAACCGTGGGTTTACCATTATATTATGAGATAGTCGCAATAAATAGAAAATTTAAAATATACCCCCCCCCCCAAAAAAAAAATCAACCTGATTTCTATTTTTTATTATTTCTATTTTATCTTTATTGGTATATCGCATATATGATATATTTTATATCTAATATAAAAATCAACTAATATATTTTATATTGGATATATCAATTAACTAATATACTAATTATAAAGTATATAAGTTATACAATTTATATACCAAGTTTACTATTCGTATACTATATTTCTAAGTCAACAACATTTGCTATTATTTGTGGATTTAATTTGAATCTATATTCATTTGTTTTAGAGTTATTGTTTTGCTATTACATTATCATCAACTTATAATGGTGTTGAATGAGAAATTTTGGCCAACCAAATTTCGCCACGTCATCAGGAGTCCAAAGGTATTGTGGAATTTATAAATCAGATTGGGCCGATCAATTAAAAGGGGCTCGGGTTAAGAGCTTAACCCAACCCAAATCCATGGTAAATTTTTGGGCCAAAGAAGATATTGGACCCAAGCCCAATCCCAATTATTGGAGGCCCAAAAGCAATTGGGCCTAAGTCCAATCTCAATTTTTGGAGGCCAAAAAAAAGCAATTGGGCCCAAGCCCATGAAGGCCCATAGAAACTCTATAAATAGAGGCTTTATCTCTTCATGGAAGGGGATCCTTTTTTGAAGGTGAAGAAAAGTATTGAAGCTCTGGAAGTCCGGATTCTGAAGAATTGAAGGCCGAAGCTGAAGATCTAAAGACCGAAGCTCCCAAGCTCACAAGCTCTGAAGATTGAAGCTCCTTGAAGCTCCAAAGAAGCTAAAGATTCGAAGATCCAAAGATTGAAGACTCTGGAGTTGAAGACCTTGAGAGAAAAGCTTCATAGAAGATCTCAAGAATTCAAGCCGCACGTGTTTACTTTTGGAGAGAAAGAATCAAAGGATTAAATATATTAGAGATTGTACTCACAAAATTGAAATCAATACAAATACGAAGTTCAAGTTCCACGAATTTCATCTTCTTCGAAAATCTCGTCGAACAAATTGGCACGCCCGGTGGGACCATCTCTACCTTTCATCTCTTTCTCCCATACAAGACATACGACATGGCATCCAAGGACAATGCTTCTAATGCTTCAAGTAACACTTCCAGAAGGCCGATTACTCGCAGCCGCTCTAAAGAAATACAGTCGGAAGAGCAACCTACCTTTGAGATCGCGAGAAATATATGGGAACGGATCTCAAGAGACCCGAAAGCTGGGGTCGTCATCAAAGAGAATCCTACACTTGACAAGCATACCTCGGCTTCTGAACGACCGAACAAGAAGGCATCCCAACCAAACGTAATGTGAGTCATGATGGCCGACGTGGGAACAAGTGAAGAGAGGATGGCTGAACTTGAAAAGAAAGTTAATATGCTACTGAAGGTAGTCGAAGAAAGAGATTATGAGATCGCATCCCTCAAGAATCATATTGAGAGTCGTGATGCGGCTGAATCAAGTCATACACCTGCCATCAAGAACAATGACAAAAGGAAGAAGACTTTGCAAGATAGTCAGCCCCAAGATTCAACCTCAATTGCTTCGTTGTCTGTCCAACAGTTGCAGGAAATGATTGCGAACTCCATCAAGGCTCAATATGGAGGTCCCAGTCAAACCTCCCTCGTGTATTCCAAGGCGTATACGAAGAGGATTGACAACCTAAGGATGCCAAATGGGTATCAGCCGCCAAAATTCCAGCAGTTCGATGGAAAGGGCAACCCAAAGCAACATGTTGCTCATTTCATCGAGACCTGTGAAAACGCTGGAACCAGAGAAGACCTGCTAGTTAAACAGTTCGTTCGAACTCTGAAGGGAAACGCCTTCGACTGGTACACGGACCTGGAGCCCGAAACTATCGATAACTGGGAGCAGCTTGAGAGAGAATTCCTCAATCGTTTCTACAGTACTAGGCGCATCGTTAGTATGATAGAGCTCACTGCTACCAAGCAACGAAAAGGAGAGCTAGTCATTGACTACATCAATCGTTGGAGAGCACTAAGCCTTGATTGCAAAGACAGGTTGACAGAATTATCAGCTGTCGAAATGTGCACTCAAGGAATGCACTGGAGACTTTTGTACATCCTCCAAGGGATAAAACCTCGCACCTTTGAGGAATTAGCTACTCGAGCTCATGATATGGAGTTGAGCATTGCTAATAGAGGGAGCAACGACTTATTAATCCCGGAGGTAAAGAAAGAAAGGAAAGAAGTGAAGAGCACCCAGAAGATATCGAAGGGTGCAACTAAAGAAGCTATGGTCGTAAATACGGCCCCTTTAAAGTTTACTGCTAAAGAGAAGAAGATTGAGAAACGCCAAGATATAGGCGAAAGGAAACGACTAACGTTGAAAGAGAGACAGGAGAAAGTTTACCCTTTTCCAGACTCCGATCTTCCAGATATGCTGGAACAATTGCTCGAGAAACAATTAATCGAGCTCCCTGAATGCAAACGTCCAGCAGAATTGGGAAGAGTAAATGATCCTAATTACTGCAAATATCATCGAGTGGTGAGCCATCCGGTGGAAAAGTGCTTTGTATTGAAAGAGTTAATTTTAAAGTTAGCTCAAGAAAGAAAAATCGAGTTGGACCTGGAGGACGTGGCGCAGACAAATCACGCTGCAGTAATGATTCATCCAGACATCCCCATGTTTGCAACAGGGAGTTTAATCCAGTTTGGATCTTTGGAACCGATCATTATATATTCGGCATTAAAAGCCACAGGGAGGATCGACTTTCAGAAAACCCACTTACTGGAGAAGGAAGAACGAATTCAAGATATAGATGAAGAATGGACGTTGGTAACCCGACGAAAGAAACATAAACAAAGTTTTACTCAAAAAGAATCACGTTCATACTGAAGTCATAAAAGAAGAAGTAAGACACAAAAAAGAAAAACAAGGTCGAGTATGAAAAGACCTCGACCAATCATCGAAGAAAGCGAGGAACTTCCTCGATCTCGGCAACCGATAACCTTGGGAGACTTCTTTCCAAAGAGAATTTCAGGTGAAACTGTTGCATGTCAAGTTATTAATGCGACGGAAGAAGATGGCGCTCCTTCAAACACGGCAGAGGCAACAAGCCGACCGGAGGAACTACCCTCTTTCAGCATAAATGATCTGTTGTCACTACCACAGGAGACCAAGGATGCACTGGTCGAAATCTTAAAAGGTGACAATCGTCCAACTGCTTCTACTTCTCAAGCAGACATATGCGCTTCATGTTGCATACCGATATCATTCACCGACGAAGATTTGTTACTCGGGTCAAAACTTCATAATAGACTTTTATTTGTGTCGGGATACATTCGGGAGCAAAAGCTTAGTCGGATCCTCATTGATGATGGATCAGCTGTCAACATAATGCCGAAATCGACTATGAACCAATTAGGCGTTTCGATGGATGAATTGTCCACCAGCAAGTTGGTGATTCAAGGCTTTAATCAAGGAGGGCAGCGAGCGATAGGCATGATTCGCCTTGAACTCGTCATAGGGGATTTAAGAGCAAATACCTTATTTCACGTGATCGATTCAAGAACTACATACAGACTGCTGTTAGGGCGTCCCGGGATTCACGAAACGGAGTTGTAACGTCCACGCTCCATCAGTGTTTTAAGTTTTATCAGCAAGGCATTAAGAAAGTCGATGCCGACAGCAAACCGTTTTCAGAAGCCGAATCGCATTTTGCTGATGCAAAGTTCTACATGAAAAGTGAGGACATCAGCGAAGTCATATCAACTGAAGTCCCAGTGGCCAAAGGCTCCTGTAGGCCTGAGCAACGAATAGTGACGACAAAGAAGCTGAGCGAAGTGGATGCTTTCAGTGGCCGGGGAAATGATGAATCAAAGACTCAGGTTAAGCATGAGGTGCCAAAGAACGAAGAAATGATAAGCACACAAGGAAAGAACTCAAAATCTCCTGTCTTACGCTATGTCCCCCTATCTCGACGCAAGAAAGGAGAATCACCATTTGCAGAGTGCTCCAAAAATCTAATGATCGGAGACGTCAAAATTTTGAAGGAGAGTTTCACTACGCCACTCACAAAAATGGATAAGAGTGACATCAAAAAACACCGAGACAGAGCAAGCTAGCGCAACTTTGCTAGAAAATCGAACAAAGGATGGTTTCGATCCAAAGGCATATAGGCTACTGGCAAAGGCAGGTTATGATTTCAAGGCTCATACTGAGTTTAAAACTCTGAAAATATCGGAGGGAAGACCGGAACTCTCCCCAACTCAAAGGAAGCTTCAGAAAGAAGGGTATACTATCCCTTATTCAAGGGCCGGGCTTGGATATAATCCCCCGGAGCCGATTCGTATAACCAGAAAAGGAAAAGCAAAGACCTCAAGTACATGTCACATTACTGTGGAAGAAAGCAATGACTCTAAAGAGGACAAGGAAAGTGAAGGTCAGAGAATGTCTGCCTTCAGTCGCATCACTCCTCCTGTGGCACGTCCTTCGGTTTTTCAAAGGCTGAGTATGCTTGAGGGTAAGAATGAAGAACAACCCTCAACTTCCGGCCATATCCGACTTTCTGCGTTTCAGAGGTTAAGTGTAAACCCTCGAGAGACAAATAATGTGTGCTCAAATATCACCCCCCGAGCATCTGCTTTCGAGAGATTAAGCGTCACCACAGCAAGAAGTCAAAAACGATCCCTTACATCGAGCTCTAGCAAAGCATGCGAGATAAAAAGTGACGAAAAAATTCGCAGTGCTGTTCCATCAAGAATGAAAAGAAAATTGTTGGTTTCAGTAAATACAGAGGGTTCGTTAAAAATAAAGCGACACGACATCATCATCACTCGACCTAAAGAGAACGACCCTGAAGATGAAGAGGATGCGACAAATTGCTGTCATGTCACAGCAGAAGAAGCATCAGAGCCTGAGGTACTTGAGGAAGAGGCAGAAGAAGCTCCGTCACCACTCGAGGACGGTGGTCAATCAACGATTGATGAATTAAAGGAAGTCAACCTTGGCACAATAGAGGAGCCTTGTCCAACTTTCATAAGTGCACAACTAACTGATGAGGAAGAAAAGGAGTATGTGAGCATACTTACGACATATAAAGATGTCTTTGCTTGGTCATACAAAGAAATGCCTGGGCTTGATCCAAAAGTGGCAGTCCATCGCCTAGCAATTAAGCCTGGGTATCGACCAATCAAGCAAGCCCAACGACGCTTTCGGCCAGAACTCATTCCTCAAATAGAGGAGGAAGTTAACAAACTAATTGAGGCTGGTTTTATTCGTGAAGTCAAATACCCAACGTGGATAGCAAACATCGTCCCTGTAAAGAAAAAGAATGGACAACTACGCATTTGTGTTGATTTTCGTGACTTGAATAATGCATGTCCAAAAGATGATTTTTCCTTACCCATCACAGAAATCATGGTAGATGCTATCACGGGACACGAGGCCTTATCATTCATGGACGGATCGTCAGGCTACAATCAAATACGAATGGCCTTGGAAGACGAGGAGAAAACGCCTTTTCGAACTCCAAAAGGTATATATTGTTACAAGGTGATGCCTTTTGGATTAAAGAACGCAGGTGCTACGTACCAACGGGCTATGCAAAAGATTTTCGATGATATGTTACATAAGCATGTTGAATGTTATGTGGATGATCTGGTGGTAAAATCCCAAAAACGACATGACCATTTAGAAGATTTGAAGCTTGTCTTTGAACGGCTTAGGAAGTATCAATTAAGGATGAATCCTCTCAAATGTGCTTTCGGTGTGACTTCAGGAAAGTTTCTGGGGTTTGTTGTGAGGCACCGCTGGATAGAAATTGATCAATCTAAAATTGATGCCATCCAGAAAATGCCAAGTCCGAAAAACCTGCATGAGTTAAGAAGCCTCCAAGGCCGCCTGGCCTACATCAGAAGATTTATATCTAATCTTGCGGGTCGGTGTCAACCCTTTCAGAGACTGATGAGAAAAGATACAGTGTTTGAATGGGATCAGGCATGTCAAAATGCGTTTGACAATATAAAAAAGTACTTGCTCAACCCCCCGGTCTTGAGCGCACCGATTGCTGAAAAACCGTTGATATTATACATAGCTGCACAGGAAAGATCGATCGGAGCATTACTCGCACAAGAAAAGGAGAGAGGTAAGGAACGCGCGCTCTACTATTTAAGTAGAACCTTGACTGAAGCTGAGCTAAATTATTCTCCAATTGAGAAAATGTGTCTTTCTTTGTTCTTCGCAATAGACAAGTTGAGACACTACATGCAAGCCTTCACGGTACACTTGGTAGCAAAAGCCGACCCAATCAAGTACATCTTATCTAGGCCAGTCATCTCGGGACGCCTCGCTAAATGGGCGGTTATACTTCAACAATATGACATAGTGTATGTACCTCAAAAGGCAGTGAAGGGTCAAGCACTGGCAGATTTCTTGGCTAATCATCCGATCCCATCAGATTGGGAACTATGTGAAGATTTGCCCGACGAAGAAGTATTTTACGCTGAAATCATGGAGCCTTGGACCATGTACTTTGATGGCGCAGCTCGAAGAAGTGGAGCAGGCATTGGCATTATCTTCATTTCCCCGGAAAAGCACATATTACCATATAGCTTCTCGCTCAGTGAGCTATGTTCAAATAACGTTGCTGAATATCAAACACTCATCATCGGTCTACAAATAGCTTTGGATATGGGGATAACATACATTGAAATTTACGGCGACTCAAGGCTAATTATAAATCAGCTCTCACACCGGTATGATGTGAAACATGAGGACTTAAAGTTTTACTTTATTCTTGCTAAGAGCTGATGGATAAGTTTGACGGTTTAATACTTGAACATATACCAAGGTAAGAGAATAGGAAAGCCGATGCACTTGCAAATCTTGCTACTGCTTTGACAATTGCAAACGACATTCCAATGAATATCTCTCTTTGTCAAAAGTGGGTCGTTCCGCTAATCAAAGAACAACATGAAGAAACTGATACTATATCTGTTTTCGTGATCGAAGAGGAGGACTGGCGACACTGTATTATAAATTACTTACAACACGGGAAGCTTCCCACAGACCCGCGACATAAGATTGAGATACGAAGAAGAGCTGCCAGATTTATCTATTACAATGATACACTCTATCGACGCTCATATTAGGGTCTATTTCTTCGATGTTTAGGGAAAGAAGAATCTGCACGAGCCCTAGATGAAGCACATTCAGGGGTCTGTGGCGCTCATCAATCCGGACCAAAACTACAACATCAATTGAAAAGAATGGGCTATTACTGGCCCACAATGGTGCATGACTCCATGCAGTATGCAAAGCAATGCGAAGCTTGTCAATTCCATGCAAATTTTATACATCAGCCGCCAGAGCCTCTTCACCCGACAGTAGCTTCCTGGCCATTCGAAGCTTGGGACTTGATCTGGTAGGACCTATAACGCCTAAGTCGTCGAGCGGACACTCTTATATTCTTGCTGGAACAGATTACTTTTCAAGGTGGGTCAAAGCTGTGCCTTTAAGAGAAGCAAAAAAAGAAAACATCGTAAGTTTTGTTCGTACGCACATCATTTATCGATACGAGATCCCTCATCGTATTGTCACAGATAATGGAAGACAGTTTGTTAATAGTTTGATGGACAAGTTGTGCGAAAAGCTTAAATTTAAATAGTACAAGTCTTCTATGTACAATGCCGTAGCAAATGGACTGGCAGAAGCATTCAATAAGACTTTATGTAATCTGCTAAAAAAGGTAGTCTCTAAGACAAAAAGGGATTGGCAGGAAAAGATAGGGGAAGTCCTATGGGCTTACCGAACCACCCGTCGCACTCCCACAGGAGTCACACCATACTCTCTGGTCTATGGAGTAGAAGCCGTTCTCCCATTAGAGAGGGAAATTCCATCGCTGAGAATGGCGATTCAAGAAGGACTAACTACCGAAGATAATGCCAAATTACGTCTTCAAGAGCTAGAAGCGCTTGACGAGAAGAGACTCGAAGCTCAATAGGCATTGGAATGTTATCAAGCACGAATGTCTAAAGCTTTCGACAAACATGTGAAGCCTCGATCATTTCAGACTGGTGATTTAGTACTTGCCGTGAGAAGACCTATCATTACAAAGAGACATACAGGGAATAAGTTCACACCTAAATGGGACGGACCCTATATTGTTAAAGAAGTCTATACAAACAGAGCATACAAGATCGTTGACCAAGATGGATTAAGAATCGGCCCAATAAATGGCAAGTTCCTTAAAAGATTTTATGCTTAGCGTGATAAAAAAAATTGATGTATACGCTCTTGGCCCGCATGAGCTTAAAGGTGAACGGCTATATATATATAAAACATATTCTGGAATGAACTACGTAATGACTTGATCCCGTTATTGTAAAAGGGTACGTAGGCAACTTAAAATTTATTAAGTGCAGTCACATAAAAAAAAATATATATTTCATTAAATCTGAATCCCGGTGGGTACAAATGAAAAAAAAAAATAAAATAAAATAATAATAAATAAATAAATAAATAAATAAAATTTCTTTTCTAAAGCCTCCACTCGAAGTTCTTCAACTCTTTGCGTGCAGTTTCCATATTGTCCCGGACAGTAGCAAAAGCCTCGACACCTTCATCGGTTATAGTAGGAGTGCTCTCAAGAGTGTTAATTTCTTCTTGCATCTGGGCGACTTCAAGTTCCCTTTTGTCTAAGGCCTCCTTCTTCTCATCACACAGACCCAAAAGTTTCTCATATTCGGCTTTGATCTCTCGAAGTCTAGCTTCTAATTCCTCCCTTTCTGAGGCTAACTGAGCGACCCGCTCTCGAATGATTTGATCTTCTCCTCGCATTTGGTCAATCAAAGTAAGGGTTTCTTTCATACGAGATGTTTTCTCCCCTAGTTGATGATCTTTGTCGGTTGAAGATAATTCCGCGGAATAAGAGGACTGTAGCAAATTAAAATTTTCCACCCTCTTGAGATAATTCTCCACAAACTCCTGAAGCGGAGTCAAATTCTCTGCATGAACCTTCGAAATACCACAGAATACCTTTGTGACTTCCGACCTGAGATCCGGAACTCGCTCAAATGGAGTACGCACAATTTTATCCCGAATGCTTTCCCACAAAGATAGCGCTGCTTGTCGATAAAAATTCGAGACTACTACATCGCCACAGTATAGAGAAGCCTCGGGATTCCCAACATTCGTCTTTTTACAGACGCGTTGAGTCGGTTCCGAAATTCTTAGCAGACCAGGAGGAGGCATGGCTTTCTCTGTGAAGAGGGCTTTAGAACAACCAACTTCTTCAACGCCCTCACTGCCTACTTTCATTTTGCCGCGTCGAACGTCCTCTAAAATAGCACGAGGTCGTGAGGGCGGTTCAATTGTTTCAGCTACTGGTAATGTAGAAGTACCAACCTTGCCCATGGATGAGTCCAAATTATAAGGCCCCATCAAAGATTCTTCGCTGTTTGGCTCCGCAAGCTCTTGAAGGTGCGGACTCAAGGGAGACTGCCAAAATAATATATATAAATAAATAAATAAATAAAAAAAGAGATAACTTGAACAGAAAGCATGCATACCAACGGTATAATTGCACTAGGGAGTCCTGAAGCACTAGGGACCCCTTCAAAAAAATTATTATCACGTGATCCTTTCATCTTCTTCGGGGGTCTCTTCCAATGATGATCACTGGTACTACTGTGACTCGCTTCTACATGAATGACATCATCATTTGGAGGGGGCCAAATTGCTTCTTCAATAAGACGAAGTTGTTTGCCACCTTGGTTAGCCCCTTTATTCTTGGGTAGTCGGGGTTGCGACGGGGGAGGAGTAGCATTACTTACGAGTTGATGAATGTTATCCTCAAAATAACTCCCATGTTTTGACAGCCACCAGTTTCGGTATTGTAACGTAACATGGTTACGTGGCTCCAACTTGCGAGCTGGCAAGAACACTTGGGATAATGTGTTACGCCTCGTACAAACCCGGAAGAAATACAAATGGTTATTAAGTGTAGCTGCAGGGGGCATACCCCCTATATCATTAAGGATGTTTTGATAAAAACCAAACTGCCGCCCAAATCGATAAGGACTGTATGATTCCAGCATCAAGCTATCTCCATACTGGGATGATACATAACCAGTTCGCATGCTGGAAATTTGGTTAGAATGTTGGGACGATAAGTCATTATCATCAACCAAACGCTCGTGCCTATTTCAACCCTGGATAGTTACATGCCATTGGATGTTTGCACCTCTATGGATTAACTCTCGGGCTTCGTATTCCCCGAAATAGATTGAGCCACCTTCTCCAGAAAAATTGGCCATCTAAGGACCCCGCACATCCACAGGAACAAGGTAATGTGTGTTGAAGTAGTGAGCCAGCCAGCTATGGACATAATGCATAGGGAAGTGAAAATCCATGTGTCCAATTGGATTGGTAGCTTTAGTGATCAGCCCTAGACCATGATATATATTGGCTAGGACTGGAATACTAAGGCTGTAAGACTTCCCATCAGCCATCGTGCTAGCAACTTTAAAAACTCCTGGACGAAGAAAAGCTTCCTTTTGCGGGAACACGAAAAGACACAGCCAACAGGACAAGAAAGCAACTAGGTATGTTTTGTCTTCGAAGGTGTCTTCTACTCCAAGTTCTTTGAACCGCATATTTTCCCTAGTCGACCAGCCTCGATACTTGACTTTCGCACCATCCGGGTTGTGAGTGGGCCGAGAGCGGGAAGCCTTCCTTTGTTTTCGTGCAGGAGGCTTATCATACTTTCGAACCCCAAGAAACCAAAACGAAATCCAAGAACTTATAGTTACTTGGGAGTCGTTTTTTGAGGATGATGCACGGTCTTCCCTCTGGGAGCAAACTATCGAATGGTAGGCTGCAAACAGATGCTCATAGGTCTTTGGGAGATATCTCCTATTCTCTCGCGCGCTGGTCAATTCTTTATAGCAAGGAATGACCTCCTCATACAAAGTCCCCCTGACCGGAAGACCCCCAAGCAACCATAGGTCCCATAAAGAAATGGATACTTCGCCCGCCATGGTATGGAGAGTGTTAGTAGACGGACACCAAGCCTCACAAAAAGCCCGAACCACATCGTTATTACGATCATATGTATATGAAGAGGCCATCACAGCATTAAACAAATGAACGTCGTGAAGAAATCATTCATTCCGGCTAACCACGAGCTCCAACCATTCCCAATAGCAGTCGGTAAAAGTGAATTCACCTGGGACCTTCACAACGGTGCTCCAGCGGGTCTCGCCTTCTAGCATGCGCCGCCCAAGAGTTAACAATGGATCCGAGGAAGGGGCCGTGTCATGAATCGGCGACCGTAAGATCCGCACCTTCTCCCCCTGACGAAAAGGCACCTCAACAGATAACTCGGGGAGGGTCATATCATCATCCAGCTTTGGCCAAACATCCGAAAATAAACCAGTTAAAGGAGCCTCCACAGTAAAGACAAGTCCACTCTGTATAGGCTGGTGCCTCTCTGCAAGGATTACAAGCTGCGCTTTTCCAGACGAGACATGCTCCGCAAAGTAAACCATTGTCCTGCAAGGAAAATGTCATCATAAGAAGTTAGATCTTAATTACCCGATCTAGAAGAAATAGAGGCGTCAAAGTGAAACAGACGGGAACATATTCAAAAAAATACATAATAATTTCTCCCCCCGATATTGACACCGCAACATCACCACCCTTAGGCGCGCCCAGCTTAAGATTCAAATTGTCAAGATCTTCCTGGTCTCATCCCTAACTCAATAGTTCAGATATCCAGGGTCATCCCTACCTGTAGGGTGACGACGAGTTTCAGTCGCTAAGACCTTCAAATTGTCAAGATCTTCCTGGTCTCATCCCTAACTCAATAGTTCAGATATCCAGGGTCATCCCTACCTGTAGGGTGACGGCGAGTTTCAGTCGCTAAGACCTTCAAATTGTCAAGATCTTTCTGGTCTCATCCCTAACTCAATAGTTTAGATATCCAGGGTCATCTCTACCTGTAAGGTGACGGCGAGTTTCAGTCACTAAGACCTTCAAATTGTCAAGATCTTCCTGGTCTCATCCCTAACTCAATAGTTCAGATATCTAGGGTCATCCCTATAGGGTGACGGCGAGTTTCAGTCGCTAAGACCTTCAAATGGTTAAGATCTTCCTGGTCTCATCCCTAACTCAATAGTTCAGATATCCAGGGTCAACCCTACCTGTAAGGTGACGGCGAGCTATAGCCGCTAAGATCTTCCCGGGCTCGTCCCTAACTCAATAGTTCAAAGCCAAGACAACAAAAAGAAGGTGAGTCAGTGACTCAAATCTTCATGCACTAAAGCAACAGAGGGATGACAAATTAATAAATTAAGTCATCACACACCGAGTCCGTAGTGGATATGTCAAATCGATCGTTGGCAAGAAGGTTTGCAAGCCAAAAAAAAAGAGAGGGAGAGTTGTTCTGTTGGGATGCAAGGTAGCCTACAAATGAGGATAGTAAATGATTAAAAAAAAAAAAAAAAAAAGGTTGCCCACACTCTTGCTCTCTCTCACTGTCCCGCTGTCTCTCTGTCTCTCTCTCGCTCCCTCTCGCTCTCTCGCTCCGTCTCGCCCTCCCGCTGTCTTGCACTCTCTGTCTCGTTGGGGATCTCTCGCTCTCTCGCTCTCTCGCTCAGTCTCGCTCACTCGCCCTGTCGCTGTCTCGCTCTTTCGCTCAGTCTGTTTCACGGCATTCGATACTACACTGTCTCGCCTCCCCGACGCAACCCCTCAGACCGATACTATGCTAACTTCAGGTCGACGAAGCTGCGGTAGGATGGGTTACCCGACGGCAGAATTCAACGCAACGACGATACACCTTCGGAAATCGGCGTTCACGGCTTCCGGCAAACAGCGGCGGGGTATTCCGGCGGCGTCCTAACTGCAGCTGTAGCAGTGAAGTTGGGTGAGTTGGGAATGATGGAACTACTGCCAGGTATATATATAGCCAAAGTGACGCGCGAAATTTGGGGAATTTTTCCTATTTTCTTTTGGAATCCAAACCGATTTAGGAATCCCAAACCTCAAAAAAAAAAAAAAAAATCTCTTCCAAATCTTAGTTTAACTCCTTCCAAATTCTAAACCCAAATCTCAATTCAAATCCAAATTTTAGTTTGAAATTCCTCCAAATCCTAAACCCAAATCTCAATTCAAGTACAATCCAATGTATCCAAATTATATTCCAAAATTAAACACTTCATAAATAAATAAATAAATAAATAAATAAATAAACCCCGAATCATATGCCCAAATCGGGAATGGACATAAATTAGAGTGAAATCCAAATCCAAACCAAAATTTGGGTTAAGCTCAAATTATATTCAAAACCAAATCTCTCTCAAGTCAAAAAAAAAATTTAGGCATATTCTAAATTTTTTGTTTTTTTACTAAAGTCGATTGAAATTCAAATCCAAACCAAAATATTTAATCCACTGGGTGTGCCAATTTGTTCGACGAGATTTTCGAAGAAGATGAAATTCGTGGAACTTGAACTTCGTATTTGTATTGATTTCAGTTTTGTGAGTACAATCTTTAATATATTTAATCCTTCGATTCTTTCTCTCCAAAAGTAAACACGTGCGGCTTGAATTCTTGAGATCTTCTATGAAGCTTTTCTCTCAAGGTCTTCAACTCCAGAGTCTTCAATCTTTGGATCTTCGAATCTTTAGCTTCTTTGGAGCTCCAGGGAGCTTCAATCTTCAGAGCTTGTGAGCTTGGGAGCTTCGGTCTTTAAATCTTCAGCTTCGGCCTTCAATTCTTCAGAATCCAGACTTCCAGAGCTTCAATACTTTTCTTCACCTTCAAAAAAGGATCCCCTTCCATGAAGAGATAAAACCTCTATTTATAGAGTTTCTATGAACCTTCATGGGCTTGGGCCCAATTGCTTTTTTTTTTTTGCCTCCAAAAATTGGGATTGGGCTTAGGCCCAATTGCTTTTGGGCCTCCAATAATTGGGATTGGGCTTGCGCCCAATATCTTCTTTGGCCCAAAAATTTACCATGGATTTGGGTTGGGTTAAGCTCTTAACCTGAGCCCCTTTTAATTGCTCGGCCCAATCTGATTTATAAATTCCACAATGACTTTGGACTCTTGATGACGTGGCGAAATTTGGTTGGCCAAAATTTCTCATTCAACAAATGGTTTAATCCTATTGATAACCATTCTAAATGAATGTTGATAAATTATTGATACACCAATGTTATCCTTGAAATTGATTTTTGAACTAGCGTGGATATACTAATGATATACTCAAACAAATTTATTTTTAAGAAATACTAATACACTAATGACACACTAATGTTATACTTAAAATGAAATTTGTTAATGTTGACACGATACTAATACACCAATATTATACTTGAAATTTTATTTAGAATGAATGTTAATATACTATTGATACACTAAAGATATAATTGGAATTAATTCTTGATGAGTATTGATACAATATTAATACACTAATTTATACTTCAAATGAATTTTGAATGAGTGCTTATAAATTACTTATGCACCAATAATATACTTGAAATTGAATTTTGTATTGTATTAATATATTACTTATATACTATTGAATATATTTGAATTACATTTTGAACATCAAGTATTGTTATACTATCAGTACACCAACATTATATTTGAAATGAATTTAGAATGAGTATTGCTATATTATTGATACAGTATAGTGTACTTAAATTGAATTTTTAATGACATATTATTGGTATATAAAAATTATATTTTAAATGAATTTTGAGTGAGTGTTAATAAACTATTGATAAATCATTGTAGTACTTAGTGTTGCATTTCGAACGAATTATGATATACTATTGATACACTAATGATCTACTTGAAATTCATTTTGAATTAGTAATATACAACTAAAATACCAATGTGATACTTTTACGTATCATTATGAAGGATATACTTTATCT
Organism: Citrullus mucosospermus; assembly: GCA_030954485.1. Classification (NCBI taxonomy): domain Eukaryota; kingdom Viridiplantae; phylum Streptophyta; class Magnoliopsida; order Cucurbitales; family Cucurbitaceae; genus Citrullus; species Citrullus mucosospermus. The sequence continues at coordinate 28,696,275 of CM062064.1, forward strand.
TTGACATACTAGCAATATCATTTATATGTTTTTTTTTCTCTCTCTAAATCAGATATATCAATCAACCGATGATATGATATATGAAATATATTCGTTATACAGTTGATGTACTAAACAAAATATAATTTATATATCATTAAAGTCGTAACAAAATTTTGAAAATAGAACAAATTGGCTAATATAATTTATATTTCAAACATGATTATTTTCAAATATAGCAAAATGAACCACACTATTTATAAATATAGAAATATTTTATTGTCTATCAACAATAGACAATGATAGACGATGTCTATCGCTCAAGCGATAGACTTTTATCGCTCAAGAGATAGAAGTAGAAACGATAAAAGTTATCGCAGTCTATCATTGATAGACAATAAATTTTTTTTATATTTGTAAATAGTTTGATATTTTTTTCTATTTATAATAACTTTCATTTTGAATATAAGTTGAAAAAATGAAAGCAACTAAGATCTTTTTGAAAACATAAAGCAACTAAAGCCAAAATCTAAATCAACCATCCAAATTAAATTAATCATATGAAAATAAGTTTATATCAAAACAAAACAACACAAATAATACAAATAATATTCATCATAATTAAACAAACAACGTCCACCATAGCACAATTAAAGTCATGGTATATAAGTTGTATAAATAATATACTTTGTGAAAAGTATTACAACTTATTGATATATCAAATATAAAGTATACCAGTTGACTTATATACAAAAACATAAAATATATTAGATATACGGTTGATTCAAAATTAGGATAAAATTGGGATAATAAAAAGCCGAAACTCAAGTTTAAATTTTGCCATATTTATAATTTAAAAAAAATTATTACTAAAATTACAAATACCTTTATTTATTTATTTTTGCTACCCATTACAATTTTTCTTATATTACATTTAGAATTATTAAAATTTGAGTTACATATATAGATAGTTAAAAATATTTTCAAAGGGGATGTTACTCAAATGGTAGAGTGCCCGCTTAGCATGTGAGAAGTACGGAGATCTACCCTGCATCTCCAACTTTTAAATGCATTATAAACATTTGGTTTTAATTATTTGAATTATAAATGCGAGCATCTCCAATTTTTTTCTAAAAGTATGTTTGTTCTCGATTTTAAATTAAATCATTAAACCATATTTTAGATATTTGTTTAATATATTTTGAAAATTAAATTGGTAAACACTACTTTAATTTTATTTTTTTTCCTTGATTGTATCCACCACATTTGTGATATTAATGTCATGATGGGATGTGGCTTAGATGGTAGGGCACTCACTTAGTATGCTAAAATATGACTATCACCTTGTTACTTGGTTTGTGGTCTACTTTTTAGGAATGTTTTCAAAATTTTTGATAACTACAAAAATTTAGGTTTTAAGAACTTTTATTTATTTATTATTATTATTAATTAAAAAATTTGGCTAAAAACTCGAATATTTTCCCAAGAAATAAAAAAACCATGGTAAAGAGATTGTGATAAAACAAAGACAAATTTCAAAAACTAAAAATCAAGGTCTTGTTTCATAACCTCTTATGCCTTGTTTAATATCAATTTCGTTTTTAGTTATTAGTTTTTGGAATTAATGTCTGTTTCATCCAAAATTCTATGTTATGGTTTTTATTGATCTTAATGAAACATTTGGTATTTCCAATCTAAAAATAAAAACAAGTTATTTCATTTGGAATTTCCAATTCTAAAAATAAAAACAAGTTATTAAAAAATACATATTTTAACATTATTATTATTATATATATATATATTTTTGTGTGTGTCAATTCTAAAAATAAAAACAAGTTATTAAAAAATACATGTTTTAACATTCATTTGTATGTGTGTGTGTTGATGATCAGATAATAAAACATATAAATTTAGGGTGGTGGAAGTAGTGTTATGAGCTTAGGGCCTATTTGGTAGAGAACCTAAATTCAGACTATCTAAATTTTATTTCCGAAAGCTATTTTCAGATTATGTGATCCAGACCAAACAAACTTATATATAAAAGCACTTTTGAGAAGAGTTACTAGACACATGAGTGTTTTTATTTTAAACGTTTTTTTCAATCAAAAGTGTTTAATTGAAAATGACTTTTTTAAAAACATTTTTTCCAAATCCAAACAAAAGCTTGTATCATGGCAAAAATAGAAGTATCAACTGGAGTTTGGTAGATGAAAGAAAGTTGTCAAATATATCTATAAGATAGGGGATTTGGATGAATGTTTATGTAATTTTCTTGTGTAAGTGGACTGGTCATTTGTTGGCTCATATCATATATAATGTTTTTGTATCATATTACTTAGCCGAAGAATGTGGTCTTTGTTACATATTTTTTTTGTGCCAACCTTATAACATGATCATTAACGGGTCATTATAGTACAATTACATTTCGAGGATATTTCACTTACAATATAAATCCAAAATTCATTTGTTCCAATGAATCTAATATAATTTTGTCAAACTTAACTAGAAATGTTACATGCATAATTTTGTAAAATGAATGCTTAAATTAAAACAAAATTGAAATGTATGATCCAAAATAAACCCTAAACCTATTTCTCAAGGCTCTCAATAATACACGTGTACTTAAAACTTTAATGATAAAAACTGGGCCCATAAACCTATTCGAGTGTTAAAATTAGACTCTCAAATTTACAAATTGTAGAAATTAGACCTAAAATTAATAAAAATTTAACTCTTAAACTTATAAAAGTATATAAATTTGAAGGTTTAATTTGATTAAATTTTAATATTTGTATAATTTGGAGAGTTTAGTTTTTAAAATTAAAAATTTAAGGATCAAATTAGAACAACTAGCGTAAGTTGTTTTTTGCAATTTGCCTTCACTTTTATAATTGGAAATATAGGATATAGCCTTCCGATCCGATGGTATCCGATATCGCTAAATGCAGCGAGCCGTATCAAAAAAATGCTTGAAAACCAACGAAGCCGAAGAAGAAGGAGAAGAAGAACATTTAAATTCTGGTCTCCTTCACTGTGCTCATCTCGTCCTTCCATGGCTGACCTCCCCCGAGCTCGCAAGCATCTCTCTCTCCTGCAAATCCCTCAACGCTACATCCAAATCCATCACTCTTCGCCGGATTCTCGACGCTTCCAGATCCCTCGAGAAAATACCCATCCCATTCCATAATCCAATCGACGATCGCCCCTACGCCTTCTTTCTCTACACCCCCACGGCCATTATCCCCAATTGCCATTTCAAGCGCCAATGCTGGGGCTCAATTTCCGATACCCAATCGGGCCATATCGAAAGCGAATCGATGAATTTGGTCGATGATTGGGTCGGCGGTGTATTTGGCTGCGATTGTGAAAATTGCGGGGAGTTTGAATCCCAATGCCCCTGTTCGAGCTTGGATTGGTTGGAGGATGTTGCTAGCGAATGCGGACCGCGATGTTCTTGCGGGCTGGAGTGTGATAATCGGGTGACCCAGAGAGGAATTTCTGTTCGATTGAAGATTATGAGAGATGAGAAGAAAGGATGGGGTTTGTACGCGGATGAGTTGATTCAAGAAGGGGCGTTCGTTTGTGAGTATGCAGGTAATCTCTTTGATGTTCATGATGGAGAATTTGTTATGATTTTGTATAGTTGTTGTGCTCATTCTGCCTTAACCTGGTTGAGTGGCTGAATTTATTTGAATATTACAGTTAAAGAATGTATGCCTTCAATTCTACTTAGCCTAAGTAAGAACTAAATTTTCTTATACCAATACAAGTGCAAGGCCTCATTGTTGGAAGTCCTGAGCTAATGCTCATAGAAATACTCATTTACTTTGCATGTATTGAAGAATTGAATTTCACTTTGGAAGACTATATTTTAGTAAAGTCCCAAAATAGTTAGCATATTGAAACTTATATATGTATATATTTTCTTACGTCCCATTGGTTTTTTAATCTTGAACTAATATTTAAGAAAACTACTCATTTACTTTGTGTGTACATGGAATGAGTTAATTTTTTTTTGTAAAATATATTTGAGTTCTTACTTTGCCAAGGCCCAGAATAGTAAGTATACTGAAAGTTTACAAACTCGATTCTGAAATAAATGCATTTTCAGTTGTGATTGATAAAAAGCATATAAGATTTGTGGGGAAGCATGCATGATACAGATACCCCTCCGTGAGAATGTTCTGGCTTTCAAAATTCATTGATTTGTTTATGAGGGTAATCAATCAAGGGCAAACAAATAGATGAAAACTATTCACTTGGGACAAATATGTAGATGATGTTTGTTGGTCAGTATATCAGATTTGTGGTTCATGTAAATGAGCAGGTGTTTACAATATGAAAGGTAATTTATGACTGAAAAAAGTACAAGATATATTTAGTGTTTAAGTTCTTAGAGTACACTCCATGTAATTGAAATTTTGTTCCTTAATGTGTTGAAGATCTCTAAACTTGATGTGACTGAATTTTGCATTCAAAAGGCGAACTTTTGACCACCGGAGAAGCAAGAAGGCGGCAGAAAATATATGATGCACGTGCTAAAGGTGGGCGGTTTGCTTCATCTCTTCTCGTTGTGAGAGAGCATCTTCCATCTGGAAATGCATGTTTGCGAATGAACATTGATGCGACCTGGATTGGGAATGTGGCACGGTTTATAAATCACTCTTGTGATGGAGGTAATATAGTAACGAGACTGGTGAGAAGCCCAGGTGTTATGTTGCCTCGCCTTTGTTTCTATGCTTCCCGAAGCATATCAAAAGATGAAGAGCTTACCTTTAGTTATGGTGATATCAGATTAAAGCATGAAGGTTTGAAATGCTTCTGTGGTAGTTCTTGCTGTTTGGGAACTTTGCCTTCAGAAAATACATAATTTCATGGGTGATAATAGAATGGGAATGGGAGGTAAGGGAATTGAGAGTAGATTGTATCACTTCTCCTCCTATTTTATACTTCATTTTAGATTGGATGTATGTGACACATAACAATTTTGTTTACTTGACTAATTATGCCTAGTAATTATCTCCAATTTGAGCATAGGTTAGTAGATAGAGATATCAATTACCATTCAAAAAGTCAATGGTTTGATCCCTACTCTCACAATCATTGGCTCAAAAATTATGCTCAGTAACTCCCATGCTTTTAAGTAGAGGTATATTTGAGTTGGTCGAAATCGACAATATCTGTCCAAATTGAACTGTTCACTACTGTTTAGTTTTATACTTAAACTGAATCAATTGACATACTTAAACCGATTGGATTGACTAGATTAATTAGTTTTCATCTTTTTCTTTTTTCCCTTCTTATTTCATACTTGCACGGTCGCACCCTACTGTTAAAGTTGAAAATTTTGATTCTATTGGTTTTCTGTTCCTCCTACATTGATTCTGTCTTATAGCTAACAGGAAATCTGATGGCAAAACACTTCAATGTTATTCTTCTCCAATCCTGATTCTACAGGCATTGGGTTATCAATTGAAAATGAAGATAACAGGGTCTTAATCGGCGAAGATGGCTGGCAACTGGCTATTTTCCTCGTCTTCCTCATCTTCGATCGGTTGATGGGGGAGGTGAAGAGGCTCTAGGTGATGGGGAGATGGGGCAGTCTCGGTCGGAAGGTCGTAATTGGAAGCAAAACTACTCAAATTGATTGCATTATGAGCAGAGGTAGAGGCGGAGACGGAGATGGAGGAGTTGTTAGAGTAAGCTGGCTGCAACGCTCCGACTTGGGATGGCTGTGAGTTCTGAATCGCAGCTGCAAATGCCAACCTGCTGCTTATCAATTGAGCTTGAACCGCGGCTAGCTCTGCCTGCAGAGATGCCACCTGAAATATATAAACCAATGTTACAAACATAGTTGATTATCTATGAGAAAGTATATCATTAATAAATTTGATGTTTTTTGTCATTTAATCTCTAAAATCTTACGAAGTTTAAGTTTTTTTTTTTTTTTTTTTTTTTTTTTTTTTTTTTTTAATTATTTTTTTTAACATAGTCAACTAAAATGGTGGGATATTAGATAAATATGGCGTTCCATCTCAAGACTAATGGACAATGTCAATGGTTATTTATTTATCTTTTAAAGTTTATGAGGTCTGTATGGATCAATGCACCTATATTTGTTTTATTTTTAAAATTGAAGATTTTTATTTTTATTTATTTTTTTATTATGTTTAGGGTGTAAAAATTGAAATTTTGACCTTAAAATCTACAATATAAATTATATGTTAGTTGAGCTAACTCATGTTAAACTATTTAGCTATTACTTAGATTATATTAAACTATTTAGCATGCTATCAAGTAAATTTTCCATAGTTAATTTTTCATGTACAAAATACATTTTCAAAAGTTATTAATTGTATTGTAATCAATAAAATATTAGATATTAATATATAAAAATCCAACATTAAATTTCCTACTTTCCCTTACCTTGCCTTGATGAAGTGTTAAAGAATTAAATGATGTGACTCATCATGTTAATAATTTGATTAATATTTTGTTTTAAAATTATTAGAAAAAAATAAATCGAGTTACATTAAATAATATTTTCAATCTCATATATCATGTACCAGCTACATACTAAAAAAAGGGTTTATAATTATTCTTTCCTAAATTTATAATTTAGTACATTACCTGATTCTGTAAATGAGTTCATAAGTTATTTTTTAACATTCTATAACCTAAATAATAAGAATTAGTAAAATTAAATGAGAAAATAAACATCTTATTGAAAACTAATAGTTTGATGTACATCCTTTTTTTTTTCTTTCTTTCTTTTTGTTGTTGAAAAAAATAGTTATTTGATATCCTAATTAATTCGTAAATAGTTAGATATTTTCAATAATTAGAAAATAGAAAATTCCATATGGGGTATGGTTCGAGCAAATAGGATTTTTTTTTTTTGTCCTGAATTTATACAGATCTTATTAGTGGAACTCAAGAACATCAATATTTAGCCCTCGATTTTATTTATGTTATTAAATATATATCTTAAAATAATGAAAATTATTTTTAGCAAAATAACACTGTTGATCGACAAATCTATACTTATCATGATAAAGGTAGACACAATAGTAGTTTATTTATGTGTAAACATTTTGGTTCATTTTCTTTATTTGAAAATAACCTTAAAATAATCTGTTGTTTAAAAAAGTATACATCTATTTTTCCTAACCAATTAAATTTGTTTTAAAAAAGGGGAAAATAAAACTATAAATTGAAAGATAGGGAGCAAAGAAAAAAAAAACCTGTTGTTGTAAGGCAAGGACAGTAGAGACACATCCATAGACAGGGTCGGATAATCTGGCCTGAGCCTCATAAGAAATGGTAACAACAGCGTCATTTCGACGACTGACCGGAATATGAAGCAGCAGCTTCGACACGTTGCTAGCTCCAAAGACCTTATGCACGGCAGCGAATCGGGCGGCGCCTTGATCGGAGGCGAAATGTGGTGCAAAGATACATCCACTGACACATTTTCTTCTGAGAAACTTGCATGCGCCACAAGGAGCCAGGGCGGTGACGGTGGCAGTGGCGGAGTCGGGGTTTCTATTGGCTGCGGAGGCTCGCTTATTTCCAAGGGGTTTCCGGCGAGGGAATTGGTCGGCGTCGGCCATGTCATGTGCATGGAAGGGAAAAAGGGGTATTAGGGAGATTATATTATATTGGTTGAAATAATAATAATAATAATAATAATAATAATAATAATAATAATAATAATAATAAGGTTAGAGAAGTAATGGAAATTAAACGGAAGAGAGAAAGAGAAGGGGCAGCATTAGTCTCGTGAGAGAGGTTGGCGAAAATGAGGAAATTTTTGTTACGATAATAATTCACCTTCTAGAGGGAGACAGAGACGTTATGAATTATGAATGGGTTGGTGAAAGGGGGAGTGAAAGGTGGTGTGAGATGCACGTGCAAAGGGAGTGACTTTCTCTCTAGGTTTAAGTTTCCTTAAAGGCAATGGTTATGATGAAATGAACCACAATATTTGTGCCGTTCTTGACGTGTGGGATCTCATCACACTTTCTGTTTTTTTTTTTTTTCTTCTTCTTCTTCTTCTTCTTCTTCTTCTTCTTCTCTCTCTCTCTCTCTCCTTACCTCAACAAATGTATAGAGATGAATTAAACCACTTGAATTTCTAATCTATTGAGTACCACTTAAATTTCGGATGGGTTAATATTATTTGTTTCAATTTTTTTAAAAATGAAGTTGGTTATCTATGTCAATGTCAGAGTGCAACAACACCATGTTAATATTATTCATATTGCCCCTCACACAGGTTTTAGAGTGACAAATGCAAGCACGAGGAAGTAAGGAACATGTAGTGCTTTATATATATATATCATGTATAACAGTATCAATAATTGTAGCGAACACATTGAGATCAACCGTCTTATTTGGACTAGGATATGTAGATAAATGAGTGTTTCGAGGTTAAAGCACAAATTTGTAGCAAATGCTTTAAAATTAAAACACATTATTTCCTATTAGAGTACAATTCACAAAAAATATTTTTGATTTCGTAATTTGAAAAGAAAGATCATAACCTAAATTGCATACTAAATAAATTATAATTTTTTTGGTTTGCTCTATATTTGTTTTTAACTTAAAAAGTGTCTATTTTAGTCCTTAAAATTTTAAAAAATTACTATGAGTTATTACTCAAGTTTTGTTCATATTTGCCTTAAATTTTTTTAAACGTTTATTTTAGTTTTTAGACTACTTTTAAAAAATAATTAAGTTGGTCTTTGCCTTTTAAATTGATGCTAACAAGATAACACAACTTCTACGACGTAGTAATAAAAACATGATCTCAGCACATAGGTTAAAAACAAGTTTTTTAAAGGGGAGTTTAGAAGAAAAACCAATTAACAAAACGTAACATAATTATTTTTTTTGAAAATTGAGATACCAAATAAAATCTTTTGAAAATTTAGAAACTCAAACACCAAAGAAAACCTTTCAAAAATTTAGAAACTCAGATCAAATATGAAAAATTTATGAATAGAAATTAACCCATATAAACATACAAAAAAAGAAAAAAAATCAAAATTTAGAAGAAATCTAGATTTTTCGTATGGATGAAATTTGACCCAATTTTAAAAAAGTATATTTTTTGACCTTTACTTACATCATATTAATGTGAAATTGCCAAAATGAAATATTGTGCATGCTGGTTGGATCTAGTTTTCGCTACTCTCGCTCCTTAGGGTTTAAGTTTTTCTACTGCTCTCTCACTATTTTCTCTTACAACTCATTCTCGCTCTCACTCTTTGTACTTGGCTCTTGCTCTTTACTCTCACTATTTGTACTAAAAAAAGTGAATAACTAGAGTTGCAAGATTGAAAGCCAGAGAGAAACAAGAGTAACGAGAGTGAAGAGCAAGAGTTAGGAGTTGAGAGCCCAACACGCATGCACATAAGGTCGTTTCAATAGTTTTGTTTGATGATGACACAAGCAAAAGATAAAAAAAAAAAAAAGAATTAGGGATTGTTTAGCCTTAACTTCAACCGGGTGGAGTGGGCTATCATATCTCACTCTATGTTTGGTTATAATCTTCAAATTCCTCTTTGTTTATTTATTATTTTCTAGGACTAAAATAGTTTGTATATCAAACATAGACTACCATAATCCAAACTAAAATAATATCGGCACAAACATAACCGGACGTTGATTCATGCTCCAATTTTGGCTCAATAGTGGAATTACCAAAAAAAAACTTGGACCCAAATGAAAATTAAAACCAAAATGGAAAAGACCTATTAGCCCAGCCCACTAAAAAAATGGAAAAATAGAAGTACTTGTAAACCCGTCAGGTTCAGCCACTTAATTCCAGCCGCCTCACCTCCAACTCTCGCTCTCATTTCACTCCCACCGCGACGGCAACGGCAGCGGCAGCGGCAGCCGGCGGCCAACTTTCTATCCCTTCAACTTCTCCGGCTTGCTTTCTCCGGATTCCTCACCGGAGACAACTCGTATGAATTGAGCAAAACCGGTCAAGTACCCCTTCAAAATTCTGAACTAAAACCCTCCCTTAACCCCTTCCGATCATCCTTCTCCGCCCAATGCTACGCTTCTACAACTCCCCCACTCTCTCCCGAGCCCTCCTCCTCCGGCGGTTCTCCTCCGCCGCCACCGCCCCTATCCTCGATTCCGATTTCGACCCTCCATTTTCGTACTTAGAGGGTTTTCCAAAGCCAGATCCCAAATACGCCGAGACAATCCTCGCCATTCCTCGCTCCATCTCCGGCAAGAACATTTCCGCTAAAGAACGCAAGGTTGGCCGTACTCCAAGCATCGTATTCGAGCAAGAGGACGGCCAGCATGGCGGTAATAAGCGTCTCATATCTGTACGGACTAATCAGATTAGGAAGCTTGTTAATCATCTCGGTCGCTCCTTCTTCCTCTCCAGACTTTTCGATCTCGAGGTTCGGTCCGAGTTCGAGTCCGGGGATATTATCGAGAAGGTTCGGGTTTTACCTCGGAAGGTACTCTATTCTGTTATCTTGTTTGTAGGAAGGACTAGTTCCTTTTCTTTCCATTTTAGAGACGATTTCTGTAAATATTTTAGGAAGTGATATGATATTTCCAAATTACTGAGTGTGGGAGGTGATTTACGAGAAGGATTGAAATAATGCTGATTGTTTCATGGGTGGAAGGACTAAATTGAGGGGAGGAAGATTATGTTTTGTACTTTGGGATTCAAATTTTTGCACCTAAGATATTTCATATGCTTAAATGAGGAACCCATCTATTTTATCATTTTGCTTTGAGCTGAGAGAATTATGCCCCTACTTTCGAAATTCCAATGCCATGGTCATATATTTAATATTGATGATGTTTTGATTAATCAGAATATGAAAACATGGATTTAGTTTAGTTTTTATTACAAGTCAGTGTAAGATCTTGTGAGACTATATATTTGAGTTAGACAATAGCCATTCTGAACTTGCACCATTTATGTTTGTTCAGATTCATCTTCATGCGGGAACAGATGCACCACTTAACGTTACCTTCATAAGGGCACCTTCACATGCTTTATTAAAGGTTGATGTACCTCTTTTGTTCAGAGGGGAAGATGTATGTCCTGGATTGCGGAAAGGTACTACTGCAAGACTAAGTTCTTTTTATTTGATTTTCTGTAGAGTCTGCCAATATTATGTAGTAATAGTATGATAAGTGAGGTAAATTTGGAATTATGTAGTAATAGTATGATAAGTGAGGTAAATTTGGAAGAAAGATTTGTAGATAGAATAGTTTATGGGTGGGTGGAGTTTGCGTTGAAACTATCATTGACGTGGGATTACTGATTCTCTAGCTATATGGGGACATGGATCTAAATGTGTAAACATTTCCAGACTAGCTAGTATTAGATTGGAACATTGGTTTGTTTTCCGATAGATTGAGTTGAAATAATATAGTTTCTATTTCTACAACATACTTAGGGGCTGTTGGGAGGATGAAATGTAATCAGGATTACTGGAAATTTGAGGGGTGTTGGAATGAGTGAGGAATTGAGGACGGAATGGAAATGGGATTGTGAAGTGTGAAACCGGTGAGAAAGAGGGTTGGGTTGACAATTGTGGGAACGGAATGAGTTTGGTATTACAAATTGGGCCCAAAATGCTCAATTCAGACATGAATTTTGGATTACATTACATTACAAGCCCCTTCCATTATGGTCCCGAAGAGCCCCTTAAATCTTTCCATAGAAGAATAAAATCCCTCCTGAAAAGGAAGGATTGGTTGTTTTTTTTGTATTCTCTTTAGCTTTTAACTCATCATTGGTACTTTTTGAGAAGTTTCTGATCTACTTAAAAATATTTTGCGTTCCAATATAAAATCACAGGATGCTATCCTGATATATAGTTTCGAAAGGGAATTTACACCTTTGATGACCATTTTTTTTTCTAATGTTTCACAAATTCTACAGGATCTTCTTTGAATACAATTAAGAGGACCGTTAAATACCTTTGCCCTGCTGACATTGTTCCTCCATATATCGATGTCGATCTGAGTGAATTAGACGTTGGCCAAAAGTTGGTTATGGGTGACCTCAAGGTTCATCCTGCATTAAAGCTTCTTCAGTCAAAAGACGAGCCTGTTTGTAAGCTTACGGGAGCTAGAGCTTCTGATCAACAAAAGAAATCGAAATAATGCCCACTGGATTGTCGTTCTCTTAGTTGATTAGGCATTAAAGCTTCTTTTGTTAAGGATGGCGAGCCTGTTAGGACTTTCTGACCAGCCAGCCAAATAAAACCCTCCAGATTTTGATAGCCTTTAATTTAAACCCTCCATATTTTTTTTTTAATTTTTTTTTTAATGTTTCATTAGCATTTATTTGATCTCTGTTCATGGTATGCTTGATTACTTTTTTTTTTTTTTTTCTTTTCGAGGGAGGGAGTGAAATGTTTGAGAGATGCATCTTCTCCTTGCCTTGTATAATGTTTTTCAGGGTGCAATGGAAGATATGGAAAAAAGATTTGAGAGATGCCTAGTTTCTTAGGAACAAACAGAAAATACAAGGAGACGGGGAAAGAAAATTGCCAACAAGTTTTGGTTTGTACCTGTGGAAACTGTTTTAAGGATAATGGAATTTTGTTGGCAATGGATTAAAATAATATTCATGTCTATTGTAATTCATGTTTTTGGAAGTTAATTTCAATTTGATCCTTAGAAAAGAAATTCCTTATTGTCGAGTAACAATAAGGGTAGAGAATTAAAACTGACTTAGTAGCCAGCACATTATATGTTAGTATGCTTGCTTTGGCATGATTTAGTTTATTTAGTTACGTATTTTTTATACCAAGAAAATATCATTAATGTAGATTTAGTATTATTAATATAATAACTAACTTCAATTTAAATTCTGAATGACTAACTTGTTACTTTATTATTTTTTTTATAAGAAATACCCATTAGACATCAAATATTTGATTAATATCCAATCTAAATGACATTTTCATCTACCATACAAATATTGATTCTTTCTTCCTTTGTAGCCAAAGTCCTCAAGATTCCACGAACATGATCAACAATAAGTTTTGTTTGCCAATAATTTAATTGAAATATGAATTGAATATTCAATATGTTATCAAAATTTTCAAAAACATGCTGAGACTTCTAAAGAAAATAGAATGCATCCTAATAACTTCGGATATAAAAAACAAATCAGAACCTCCAAGAACATAAGGGATTCATTTCCAGTGATCACATGTACTTCATTATGAGAGCTCCATCAAAGAGCCTAATGTACATGGGAGTGATCTTCATATGAATAAATATCTTCCCTGCACTTGGGACGAAAAAAATGGGAGTTCTGGGACGATCTTCCTTTTACTCTGCAGCAGCTTGTCGATGTTTTGCTCATGCTACAGTTGCATTTCTGGACATTTGTATCGAGCATTCATTGGGAAAGAAACCGTAATTTTCCTTTTCCTGTTAGAATTTTCAATCAGCCAAATAAGTTTTGAGAAATAGTATGAACTATACTACAAAGTTGTGGACCATATGTCTGATTAACAATTGTATTGCTAAGAACTTGGTAGCACATGTAGTAAGGAAGAAACATACGAAGGACAAGAGGATTTACCTTAGTGTTCTTCAAGTTGTGAGGCACTTGTAGCACTAATCCTCTTGATGCAGAATGAAGACTAATATACAGTTTTGTGTATAACACAAATAATAAACGAATCTGAATTCATCCTTTTCATTCACTGAAGTTTGGTGTTGGAGATACTACCAACTACTCAACTGCTTGTGCTTTTTGTCTGTTCTTTGCTTACAGGTCTTTCTTTGGTCGCGGTTACTCCTTTCCGTATAAATTTCTTCTGCAGTTTTGCAGCATCCTCCAATGAACTACCCATTGGTGCAGCAACACCTTTCTGCACATTAGTTTGTTCCACGTTCTCCTTACCGGCTTTCTTAGATGTACCTTTATCAGTGCCCTTCTGCGTTGCAGTCTTGTTTCTAGAGGGGTTGCCTGTATTCTCCTTTGAACTGGAATCCTGATCAGCATCTGGAAGCAATGCACGACGGCTAAGGCGGAGCTGGCCCTTTTCATTTACCTGTTACATAGTGAAAATAACTAAATAGGTAAAATATTATTTGACATTTACTCCAAAGGTGGGACCAGATTATGGACATTCTCAATGACTACTTTCATTCTTCCTGGTATGTCTTTCTAAATGTTTCTAATAGCAGATGTTAAATACTGAAAGCTGCAAGAGAAGTAAGTTGACGAGAAGTATTCCACAGCAAGTAAATCACAAAGCCTAAAATAAGGTTGTACAGTTGTGCAATTGCAAAAGTTAGGAATATTGTCAATGTAGTAGGCAACATTTTGTTTCTAGCTTCTCAATTAGGCTCTTTATCTAAAAATTCCCGCAACTATTGTCCCTTTCTAATTCTCATTTATTGGTGAAGGCTTTTGAAATCTAGGAACACTCAACGAACTATTCATAGAGGATGTCAACTCCGAACTAACTAAAAACCAATTACAACCAATCAACAAAGTAACATAGAATCTAATCCAACTACCGAAACCAATTAACAACGAACAATTAAGACACTCAAAAACAAAAATTACAAGATTACCTCCAATTCTACTGCACCAGTGAAACTTTCTTTTGAAAAATTAAAACTAGTGGGAGCTCATAAAAGTTAGAACTTGCAAACAATCAATATTTATACAATCTCAAGACAACAAGGGTAATCTAACCTCAATGAGTTTGACATCGATTTTGTCTCCAACTTTAAAAGCCTGCCACAGAAATTTTTTTTTATCAAGTAAAAACGCAACGGTTTATCAAGAATTTACAAGGGGTCGAACCAAAAAAAATATATATATATATATATATATATATATATATAAAATTAAAAAATAAATAAAGAAACAAAGGAAGAAGAAAAGAAAAAAATGTACTTACATCTTCTGCCTTTGCCAACCAATCTGAGCTCAACTCACTAATATGGCAAAGTCCCTATAGGAAAACTTACAATAGGCACAAGTCAAGGGGCCATCTAGGGTTGCATAAAAAGGTTTTATGGAAGATAAGGAAACCAAAACACAACATGAAAGGAAATGCGAAATAAGGCTTTCAAAGTAAACAATTATGTATGATTTAAAATAGCAGGTGCCGGGATTTTTTAAACGAATTGCTAATTTTAGAAACAAGGAGAAAAAGGTTTATAAATCTCTTTTTTTTATTTGACCTTGTTACTGGACATTGTTTTCTGTGATCTGTTTTTGGTTGTTCACTTGCTTTCTTGTTTATTTTGTTCTTTGTATTTTGGAGCATTAATCCCTTTTCATTAAGGAAAAGTGTAGTATCCTTTTCAACAACTACAACAACACAAAAAAAAAAAAAAAAAAAAAAAATCACAGCATTACCATTGGAACTAAGAATTAGAAAACTCCAAGGGGGTAAATTTGACATAGATCTAAAGCAAGATATTAAATTATGTAAAGTGGGCTGAATCAAAATATGATACCAGTTTGAATTGAGTATATGTATTTTTGAGATATTGAATGAACAAGAGTAGAATGGTACATGCTAGGGTATCTTGTGTACGAACACACATGGCAAGTTTACTAAAACGATAGTGATAGAAATGCTTTCAGGAATATTATTAGGGTGGATTAGTAATTAGCTAGAGAAACGATGATTTGTCATAAATATGGTGAATGTGAAGGGGTGAGGATATAGATTGATTCAGTTGGTTTACGATTGAGTAACAAAAATTATGAGAGGGAGGGTCCAAAAATCAATTAATAAGCTAAAATATTTAGTGAGATTAAATGTTGATGTGACATGTTTTTATGGGATTTATTATGAAATTATGAATGTCATGATGAGTTAGTTATATGCTTAGGGGGCGTTTGGGGTGAGGAGATGAGATTAGATGAGTTGAGTTGAGTTGAGATATGAACTCAACGCATTGTTTGGGATGCTAACTTCGTACGTAATCAATATTTTATACCATGTCCACCAACGGTGCACCCTCATCACCAACGACCACCTCTGACGACCAACTTTAGCAATCACCTTTGATGGCCAACTCCTGGGACCACCTTCGACAGCCAACTCTGGCAACTACCAAATGTGGCCAACTTCGGCAACATTCAACCACCACTATTGACGGCCAATTCTGGCGACCTCAAATAGCGGCACTCCACCAACTCCAACAACCATTATTTTAAATTATGATTATTACAAATTTGAGCTTTGTTGACACACGAGTTTTTTTTTTTTTTTTTTGAGGCTCATGACATAAAACCTTAATTTAAAGCTTAAAAATAACTATTAATTAAAAAATACACATAAACATCAATAAATGTTTATATTAAGTTGATGCACAAAATTGACAATAAAAACACCTTTGTTGACGCAAAAGTACCCAAGTTACGTCAAAATGTTGAATTCCTGGTTTTGATTAGTTCATAGTATTTTATAGTTGTTCTTCATAGTAATTTAACATTAATAAAATCACTTTTATCATGCACGAAATCAAACAATTTGTATGTAAAAACACTTTTGAGAAAAAATTGTCAAACACATGAGTGTTTTTATTTAAAAAAGTTTTTATAAAAAGTGTTAAAATAATAATAATAATAAAAAACTAGAAATGTCACATGCACAAATTTGTAAAATGATTGCTTAAACTTATAAAAAAAAAAAAAAATTGAAATGCATAATCCAAAAGTAAACTCTAAACCCCATATTCCAAAACTCCTAACAATACATGTGTGCTTAAAAAACAATAAAATAAAATGCAATCAATAGTTTATTAAAAAAATGTGTAGAATTATTGAATAAAAAAATTTCCAAACAAAAATAATTATCATAAAAACAAATTATTTATGTACAAACAAAATTACACCATATACCCCTGACATATGAACTCAGCACCCCAAACACCCAAAACACAGATATGTGAACTCCACAGACATCATATCTCAACTCAGCGCCCCAAACAATCCTTTAGTATGACTGGTTATGTGATTTTACGTGGGACCTCATGCATGTGTGTATGTTACATGAATTATGAATTTGATTTGTGATCTCCTTTCCTTCCCACAATATTTGACACCATGAAAGTGGTAGATGCCCAAGAGCTCTAGTGCATGAAAGTAATGTTCAATGGTCGGTATGTATGAAATTGATACATACCTAGATAGGCCGACGGTGTATGAAGGTGATACACGCCAAGTGGGTTCTGTATACACTTGTTTGAAATTTTCCGCTCATAATTGCATGTGATTGCATAGCTTGACCCCAATCATAGGGTGGATTATTTACTGAGTATTTTAAATACTCATTATTTTCTAAAAATGTTTTCAACTAGGGGAAAGAATGTATTAGGTTCTTGACGAGATCGGTTGGCAGTGTCATGGGACTAGTGAATATACACCCGTTCAGTGTCATGTTTTTAAGATGTTTTGAACGTTTTAATGAGGACTATTGAGTTTAGTAGTTTTAAATTTAAATGTTTATTTTTAATTTAAGTTTTAAGGATCCCTAAACCCAAGTTTTAGTCGTGACATCTTGTAGTTCTTTTATCTTTTATATTGTTGTTTGGATCCAATCAAACTAATAAATTCAAACTAAAAATTCCAAAATTACTACTCGTTACCGTATATTATGATGCCATATATACGTAAAAACAGTTTTAAGTTTCTGCCAGGCGTATGCCATTATACCTCTCGTCCAGGTGCTATCTCAACAAATACACCATAAGCAGCAATCGTCTTGATCTCACAGTTCCTGGAAGGAAAAAGAACGAGAAAGTCTGAGGTCATACTCCAATAGTTTTGTTAGAAGAAACTAGGCAAATGTTTAATCCAGAGGACAATGCAGCAATTGACATCTTTATTAAGATGAAGCTCTATATATAAGACCTTTGAAAAGCAAGAGATCTGCAGAAGCAGTGTTCCAGGGGAGCATACGATTTCCAATTTTATCTTTATAAAATTTTCATTAAGCTCTCAAAGTCCAACATTATCTCATTTTTATTGAACTCATCTTCATGTATTTATATATTTTTAACAAAATGAACAGATAAGTAAATAAATTGAAGTTTGTTAACTTCATTATCATTTGGATATTTTACTATCTACCACATCAACATTTTGTTTTATACATTTGAAGTGTATTCACTTGTTTTTGGAACCTTAAACCTCCGAAAAAGCTTAACTAAATAGAGCCAACTAGAGCATAAGCTAAATTGGTTAAAGCATTTCAACCTCTACTGAGATCCAAGTTTCTACATCATATTGTTGAACTCAAAACAAGGAAAAAAAAAAGCGCTTAACTAAAGGGGAACGTAACTTCAAAGGCACAGCTATAATTATAAGCTTAAGAAAACTTGACTTCGAGAACTTTCTTGGAGAATCAAGGTCTAAAAGGACCTGTCGTGGGTCTTGCCAACTGAATGAATTCTATTTTCTCACTAAGGCCTATTTAGCTCCCAGCTCCCTATTGAACAACCTTTCTCTCACCCCCAAATACCAAACCAGCTGATCGTTCACACATCAACATGAAATAGCCCCCTTTCAAATTAGAGTGCACAAATATTAGGAAATAACTTGAAAGCAGGGCCAAGAGGTGGATTCTCTCACTGTTCTCAACTTTGAACTTTAGAAAACGACAGAAGGCGGCATTACCTTTCGTAATGTTGAACCTCAACCTTTGATGGACTTGTCGGCCCAACCAATCGGCTCAATCCTTTAAATGGAGACTATAACTCCTCCACAAAGCCAAATCCTCCTACGTCAATCTCCATAACCATTTCAGTAGGAGGGCATTGTTCCTTTTTGCTTGAGCAAACCAACCCCAAGGCCCCCAGAATGAGGGGAAGACAGGTCCGCTGCCAGCTCACCAAGTTAGATCCCGAATTATAGACTCCATTCCAAATAAAGTCTCTAATCGAATATCTCGACGAGCGTGAGGTCTTTGATTGGAGGACAAAGAGGGGAGACAGAAGAAATAGGCAAGTTGAGTATTTTTTTTTTCACTCTTGTTTTTTTGTTTTATTTATACCCTTGAGTTTCCATTCAATTTACGCGCACCTCAACTAATCTCATAGAACAACCTGCCTAAACCAAATAGGCGAGTAACTGCTTCGGCCACCATCAATCTACATCCCTTAGAAAGCATGACTCTATTGGTCTAACTTTACTTTAAACTTATCAACCACAAGATTCCAAAAAGTACAAGCTTGATAGTTCCCATCAAAGGGAAAGCCTAGATGATATGAGGACTCTAGTGAATTGGTCTAAGAACCCATGGTTATGCGATGCATGTGAGAGGTTATTTTACCTCTTTCTTATGCCTTCTTGGTCTTGGCTTGATGCTTGATATGATCACATTACCAGATATGAGAAAGGCAATCCCAACTTTCTACAACCCAAACGAGCAGTCACATTACCTGCCTCTTGGCTACTAATGTTGACATCGATAAGAAGAAGGGTTTCAGAAAGAATTGGGACAATTCTGATCCAAGAAGGACGAGGTTCAACACAGACCACCAAGCTAGAACACTAATTCATAATGGATGCTGAAAATAAGCATGTTTTCCGCATACTAAAGATAAGTAACTTCCATAAATAGGCCTCCCACTGCAAAGAACTCTCATGCCTAATGCCCATTAACAGCAGTACTTTTTTTTTTTTTTTTTTTTTTTTAATCGTTTAAATTTGTTGTTACTCAAAATAAGAGAGAACCTATTGTTATTAACTAGATAATTTTGGAATTCTGTTCTATGTATTAAGTTAACAAAAGAAGACTCAATTTACCTTTTTTCTTTGACAAACTCAATTTACCTTTTCTTATCATAAATAATATATCTTTATATTTACTATTATAGTTATTTATTTGATCAGAAACAATTATATCGATAGTTGAGAAGAGGAAAAGAAATTCTTCCGAGAGCCAAAAAGCTACAAAAAGACACTTCAAAATGCACTTATCAGAAAAGAAGAATAATTAGAAAAACAATTGCAACACTTAGCATAAAAGCGTACAAATTTGATAAATAAGATTAAAAAAATAAGTGCTTATCAAATTTCAATAATTGACAACTTTTTTTTTTTTTTTTTTGAAACGGAAACAAAATTTTCATTGAAATAATGAATGAGTCTGATGCTCAAAGTACAAAAATTGAAATAAATTACAAAACTTCAATGACATTATTATTATTTTTTAACAAAAAAAGATGAAAACAAATTGAAACCCACTCATTTTGATATAAATAGATGCATATATATTGAAAAGGAAACTAAAATTTTCATTAAGAAAATGAAAAGAGATTAATGCTTAGTGATATAAGAAGAAACCAGGATTTTAAACCAGCAAACATGTAGATACTTAGTTTGTTAATCATTTGTAGTGAACTCTTTTGAATCATAATAAACTCCCTTCATTCGACTTCATATAGAATTCTCTCATTATTTTAGGCTACACCGAAAATAGTAATGCACTGCAAGATAAAATGAAATCATGTGTAGCCTAAGTCAACTGAAGTAAACCATCCCAACTAGAAGTCCTTCCTTCTATATGGCACCTTCCTCGAAAGGAAAATGATGTAAAAAATTTATTTGGAGAAGTAATTACCTATAGATATCACCAATAGTTGGAACCATCGTCAGATTGCTAATAATAGCTTTGGATTTTTCCAAGCTTGACAAATCCTTTGCAGTAATTTTAACCTACAAAAGCACAAGATATCAAAATTGCAGTCAAAAGGGTCACAGCTGGCTAAGTTAGCTAAACGAAATCCCTCTGAACATACTATCCCATCATCTCGAGTGTCAATAGCCTCGACTCCTGTTTCCTCTATAATGCTCTTCACCTTTTTTCCACCAGTACCAATGATTAGATTTATTTTTTCAGGTTGAACCTATCAAAAAATCAGAAAACGAGACCTGTAAATTTCAAGTTTTGTTATCAATATATTATGCCAATCTACAACATTTGACTTGAACTTTGGGAAGAGGAATGAAATTATTGTGTTCTTATATTTCTAAAACAAATACAAGGTCCAGAAAGGCCATCAATCAATACAGGAAGAAATATTACAAATATAAATAACAAATATACACATAAATACACAATCAATATTACAAAAGATGTGAAGGAAATCCAACAATTTGAGATGGGCATCGACAAACCTTCATGACATGAATCAATGGAGCATACTGTGAAAGCCTTTTTGAAGGAGGAGGAGAAGAATTCAACATTTCAGCTGTCAGTTGAGAACATACTATAGGTAAGATCATAGAACTTCAAGAAAATAATAGAACTTTACTTACCAAATAAAAAGTAGTAGTTAAATAACAAATTATTTAACAAAAACTATTCAAAATAAAAAAACAGCACTAACTAAGAGTTAGAATTAGTAATACTACCACATGGCTGGTTTACTACCAGAAGACAGTGAAGCATGCATGTGAGAGTGCTACTACCTGCTCTATACAAGTACTTCTTTAATGCTACATGAAAATGTAAAAAATGGGAAAGACTTAAGGTTGAAGCTTGCATGCACACAGGTTCTTTAATTTTTTAATTTTAATTTTATTATTACTATTATTTTTATCTTTAACTCTTAATTCTTCTTCCTCTTCAATTTTTCTTCCTCGTCAGCTTTGATTCTTGAACCCAAAAAACTATTTTTTTTTTTTTTTTTTTTTACTAAATGCAAGCTTTCGCACATGGTGAAGGTGCAGAAAGGCAACCAAAGGTGCCACAAGGCAAGCATCCAGTTGAAGGAGCTCAACTTGGCTGCCTTCACGGCACAATGACCCCAACTCGTCTCACTTCTCGCCATAGGCATGCACCTGGGCTCGCCTTGAAAGATTGGCAGTAAATCATTTGATTGGCCAATGTTAACCTCCTTCGAAAATAACCTTTGTGTTGATGATAATGACTGAGTGGCACAGTAATGCCACTCATTTCGATGAATAATTCTCTTAGTTCTAAGACTTCTATACCAAGCATCCCTTGTTTGTCTGCTATAGAATCTAATTAGTTTTTCAAACTCCTTTGTGCTGCCAATTACAAGTCACGAGGTGAATAGACATAGTTACTTATAACGGTGGGAGCCCGTACTCGTGTTTATTTGCGGGAAGGGCAAATATTATGTCCTAATCCTAGAAACAACATAACCAGCTACTACTGGTTCTGCTTGCATGATTGAGAAAGTAGAGAATAGTGTAGTAAGATCTTGGTTGATAAGTTTTATGACTACCAGATATCAAGTATTCATAAAGCATTAATAGAACTGAATGGCTTGTATCCTTCGGTGATGATCATACTAGACTCACGTTGATCTTTCTAATGAAAGAGGAAACAGAAGTCACTAGGATATTCCAAAATGACTACAATATTATCAGAATTCATTCCAACGCTAGTTCAAATAGTGTCCGTTATTTATTTACTAATGTGCACCTCCCTTTTGTTTTGCCTCTCACCTTGATTCATTCAGAAGACTTGTTTTCTTAGAGTGTGACTTAGCTTAACACTATTTTGTACTAGTATTTTCATTAGTGGGGATTAAAAGCAACAACCAACTTACAATGTATATTTAACATTGAAATTAGAGGTAATCCTTGCAAAACCAAAAATCTTAAAGTTAATCTTCTCTATCAAGGAAAACACACTTTTGCTAACTGCCAAAATTTCTCTCTGATAGAAAGTAATGAATATAGACACGCTGCCAACTAATTAAATTTCTTCCTCAGAAACAAATTGACAATCATAAACAAGTTCTAAAAAAGGAGTACCAAAGCAGGTTTACTAACCAAGAATATGCTTACGGCCATCCTTTGCTTGCAGGAGTGCCTCTCTCATAATGGGTATAGTAATGCCTCCCACCTATCATATCGAGACAGATTCTTATCTTCACAAGGACTTGTGAAGCATATCAAGTAAAGATATTTATAGAAAATGACATAATTATTACCAAATCTGTAAGATACTGGGATACAATCTACAAATAGCATACCTTTATGTCCATCTGAAATGCTGTTATGCCCATTTCGTTACCAGCTAACTGTAAAACATCAATTTTATGCATAATATTTGGAGCTAGTAGCCACAGTTCCAACAACTTCGTAGATATGGGAATCTTGTTAGAGTCAATAGTCAATTAAAACTTTAAAATTATACCTTAAAATCCATATCTCCCGAAGCATCCTCAGATCCTGTTATGTCAGACAGAATAAGTGGAGTTCCATCTCCCCCAAATTCCTTTGTATCAAGAACCAACCCCATTGCTATACCAGCAATTGGACACTTAATTGGAACTCCAGCATCCTGCAATGCCAATGAACCCCCACAAACGGATGCCATGCTAACATGAAAGAACTAGCAAATATTAAAAAGTGAATAAATCTTTAAAAGAGTTTTCAAAATTATTGACAGGAAAATGAACAAAGATACCGTAGTTAAGATGTTTTGAAAGCACTAAACTAAAAAAAAAAAGTTTTGAAAGCATAAAAACATATGAACCATTAATCAACTAACCTTGAGGAGCCATTGCTTTCAGTGATTGTACTCTCAACACGAATGGTGTATGGAAAATCATCTTCAGAAGGTAAAGATGGTTCCAATGCTCTCTCTGCAAGCATGCCATGACCAATTTCCCTTCGACTAGGTGCACCAATACGCCCAGCTTCTCCAACACATGATGGGGGAAATGAGTACTGAATATGGATATAAGCTATTAGTAATAATCACCCTACATTATCAGAACTCAACACCATCTTAATAAGGTATTGAAAACAAATACCATCAGGCAATTTGTCATAATAAACACAACTAAACATGGAGGGGATTCTTTTGTGGAGAGGGAAAATATATGCTTATTTATTTTACCTTATTTTGAATCTAGCTGCCTCTTGGTGCAAGCTAGATAAATCCTTCTATCATTATTCTTAGTGAT
Organism: Citrullus mucosospermus; assembly: GCA_030954485.1. Taxonomy (NCBI): domain Eukaryota; kingdom Viridiplantae; phylum Streptophyta; class Magnoliopsida; order Cucurbitales; family Cucurbitaceae; genus Citrullus; species Citrullus mucosospermus. The sequence continues at coordinate 28,720,194 of CM062064.1, forward strand.
ACATGTGCTAATTGGAGGGGATTTTCATAACCTCCACTAGCCTGGGAGGTTTTCATCCCGTTTGTAATTTCATCACATTTTTTCTATGAAAAACCAAACTTTCATTAAGAAAAAAAAAACGAAAGAATACAAAGGCATACAAAAACAAGCCCCACAAAAGACAGCTCCATCAAAGAAAGAAAATACAATCAAGTAAAATAAAACCTAACAAATAATTAAAAAAAAAAATTGTTACCAATGTCCAAAAGGAAACATAGAACCTAACAAGGAACCAAACATCACAAGGTTCCCTCTCAACTACTCTAAAGGTTTCATTGTTCCTCTCCCCCAAAGACCCCACAACAATGCACACACCTATACTTGCCACAAGGACCTCCCCTTCTTCCCAAGACGACAGATGGAGAAGACTCCTTGTACGCCTCAATGCTCAATCATCTCATTAAAATTTGTCGGACTACCTAAAAGCCAAACACCCCAAAAAAATAAACAAAGTCACGACTCCAAAGGATATAGTCTAGGTTCTTCCACCCTCCAACAAAGAATACATCAAAATGACCCTACTAAAGAAGAAAACCTTGTTGAAAGTCGATGAGAAGTGTTAATGTTGAGGATCCCACATTGGAAAAATCAAGGGACCTCACGCTCTTTATAAGATAGATGGATTCCTCATCTCATGCCCAATTAGTTTTGAGATGAAACCTCATGTTATCCAATATGGTATTAGAGCCCATAAAGCGCAAATGGGTATTCGGTCCAATAAAAGGATATTGGGATCCGATCAAGAATGGTGAACCCAATGAGGTACCATCTTGAGGGGGCATGTTGAGAATCCCACATTGGAAAAATCAGGGGACCTCATACTCTTTACAAGATAGATGGCCTGCTCCTCTCATGACCAATTGGTTTTTATATGTAACCTCATGTTATCTAATATGGTATCAAAGCCCATAAAACCCTAACGAGTATTTGGTCCAATAAAAAGAAATTTGACCAAGAATGATGAACCCAAAAGAGACACATCTTGAGAGTGCATGTTCAAAAAAAAAAAGAAAAACACATACAAAAAAAAAGGAAAGCAGTGAAAGTCATATAAACGTAAAACTTTCATCACTATTATTGAATAGGTTGAAAACTTGAAACCTATAGAAGAAGGGAAAAAAATAAAAAAATAAAATTAAGCAACCTGAAGGTAGAACCTTTTCAACTCATCTACATCGACAAGGTTGTCCACTCTTTGTGCCATTTGCCTATCCCCGAGTGTAACCACCGCAAGTGACTGGAAAAAAAAAAAAAAGAAGCATATAAATATTGAAAATTTGATTCTGCAACATCACAACATTTTTCCGCCCACTAAATCAGATCAAGCATAGCAAACCAAGGGGCAGGAGGAAGAATTACTTGCGCTTAACATCTTTTCACTTGACATATTTACATATTTTCTTCATTCAAAAGGACGATAAGATTATTCCTAATCTAATGTTGATTTTGGATTCCTATTTTGATAAGGATTCCTAAATTGAATGGGATAAGGATCAAACTACTATGAAAAGGCATCCCCTCTTCATTCGAAACGGAGCTCAATTAGAGAAAGAACAGTCATCGTTCAGTTTCTACATGGTTTTGAAGGCCAGGGAGATATTCTTGCGAGCTGAGGAAGGAATTCAAAGCTCGGGATCCCAAACTTCACATTGGTTATGAGTGTGTGAATGCATCTTTCTAGAAATTTTTTCTTTTCCTTTATTTTTTTCTAGTAGATTTCTTACTTGAATAGTATGGAGTTTCAGTTTTATTGTGATTTGAGTAGTTGAACTCCGTTTTTTGAATTTTGATAAGATTCTTTTTTCTTGATTTAATTAAGAGACTCCTATATTACAACTATTCATTCATGTGTTTGTGTACTTTTTTTAAAAATTTTTATTTATTTATTTTATTTATTTTATTTTTTTTTTATAATAACAACTGCTTTCATTGAGAAAAATGAAAAAATATATGGGCATACAAAAAAACCAACCCACCAAAACACCCCAACTAAAAGAAGGGGTTCCAGTTAAGTAAAATGTTTCCTAAGGAATAGTTACAAAAAAGTTTCGAAACAGAAGCCCAAAGGGACACATGAAATCTTACCAAAGACCAAACCTTACAAGGGTCCCTGTCCCTACCTCTAAACACTCTATCACTCCTCTCCCCCCCAAATGTCCCAAACAACCGCACACATCCCAACAAGCCACAAAAAACGACCTTTCTTTCTGAAAGGCAAATGGAGGAGGAACTCCTCGTTCGTTGCACGAATGTCTCTTTGTCTACAAAGCTAACATCGAACTCCTGCAAGAAGAGACTCCACATCGTCCTTGCATTATTGGCAGTCCCAAAGGAGATAATCCAGATCTTCCTTCGCCTTCCGACAAAAAATACAATAGAAAGGCCCCACAAGTGAAGTTTTTCTCCTAACAAGCCTAGCAAGAGTGTTCACACGACCAAGCAAGACTTGTCAAATAAAAAATCTGACTTTTTTAGGAATCTTAATCCTCCAAATCATATCGAACATAGACTCCCCAATAGGAGAGGGACCCAACAACAATTTGAATAAGGATTGTGTACTTAATGCTTTAAGTCTTTTGATCAAAGATTAGGGTTTAAGGTGTTTTAGCTTGAAAGAGTATAGTTTAGATTAAAATAGTAAACGTATGATTGTTAGTAGAATCTTGCATGAGAGTGGAGATTTTACGATGAATGGTGTTGATTACTTTACTATGGGGAGTCTTGAGCTCCTATAGTGATAGACAGGAATGGTCTACCTGTAGTGATAGATGAGAAAAATTGAGGATATAGGAGTAATTAATAGAAATTCGTAATGTCTTGTATGTAGGAAATAGACTGAGAGGTTGCTTTTACAAACTAGTCGAAGAATTAACAGACCTCGAGAGAGGAAGTCAATAACAATAGTATCTTCTTGGCTTATGTTTGTTGTATGATAAAAGTAATTTGTTGATTGATTGAGTTTATTGTCCAATGCATGAATGATGAAATCACTTTTCCAAGACATCTCTCTAATGGTTGTCTCCACTTAGTAGTAAGAGTAGGAGTAGTTTAAAATTAAAATCAATTTTAGCTTTAGGTTCTCTAGATAAAATAAGATAGAGGTAGCTGTGATAATTAAATTAATCGCCCAATCCTATGGACGATACTTGAACTCATTCACGATATTAAAACTTGACATTCTACAGCTGCGAGTTTCATGGTGTAAAAATACGCAACAAAAGGAAGCAAATCCAAAGAAGTTACAAAAACGACCTTTTATTGATTTTTGTTTGTCACAAAGAGGCATGTACATTCACGACAATTTGCTACAAGATAAGCACAGTAATATGGAAATAGGTAACACACATGCAATAATCATTATCACAACCTGAGTTTCACCACGAGTAAAAAGTGTGCTGCCATGTGCCCGAGGAAGTAACCCACATCTTGAGTTAATTGGACGTATCTCAACCAGTGTCCTCCCATCACTTCTTCTTCCCCCCTAGCAGTAACAAGCAGAGAGAATATGAAAACAATGCCATAAGACTAGTTTTTTTTCCCTAAAATACGTGAGTGTTTGGGCTTACTTGCACACAGCTAACAAATTCTCATAGGACAACCGTCTAACCCTACTACATTTGATGGCTAAGAACATTTGTAGGATATTAAATCCCTAGATGACCACAGTGTCTTGAACTACATTGACCCTTGTTAACCATTAAGCAAACTCATGTTGATTGACAAGTTTTAGTTAATGAATCAATCAAACTACGTTGTCCAAGATATGAAATCACCTTTTGATACAAAACAATGACTTTCGTTAGAGTAAGAAGATATTGTTTCTTAACAAGAAACTAGAGTTTCTATCTAAAGAGCATCACAATTGTATAAAAGCCCCCAATTATGAAAAATATAATTGAAAGTGTAATTCACAAACAAGGGAGATGATTCGAAGTCAGCAAATTCTATACATTCATTTACATGAACACTATTGTCCAAATTGCAGGCCACAAATTGAATGAAAACTGAAAAGAATTATATACAATGTTGGAATCCATGCTACAATTCATCAATGAAAAATGAAAAAGATCAGTATCTATTTGGCAGTACAAAGCAGCCAACCACTCATTCCAAAATTTTGAGCTGGGAAAGTCGACAATAATAGCCTGGAATTGTCCTGGTTAATTATTTCAATACATACTTTCATTGGGAAAAAATCTCTCTCGGGCCCAACACAGAAAATCAGGAGCAATGCTAAGGCATTTTTTTTAATCTAAAAAATTCTGCAATGCTCTTTGAAATTGAAAGAAAATTACATGATCAGAACGAGAGCTAGCTATCAGTGACATTCTACTTTTTACACAGTTATGGCAACAAGACATGCATGAATACTATGATTGAGAATGTGGAACGAATGGCAACCTCTCCCAGAATATTTTGTACAAAAATAAATCTAAAAATTTATGTTGGCACAACAAAAATTTGGATCAAATTAGATGTATAATTCTATCCATTAAAGCCCCACCCTTCTATTCACAAGGCATATGCTAAAGTATGAAAGAGGAAGATTACATTTTGGAAAACATAGAAGATAGAGCAATCATACCTCCACAATGCGTCTCCGTAGAAACTTGGATGTAACTTCTTTAAATACTAACTTTACGTCTACCTCAGAAAAGAGCTATAAAAAAATAGAATGATATGATGTTAAATAAAACTACATACCATATGATGAAAGAATGCAAATAACAAAAGATAATTCTTCCGAAACAGGGCAACCACATGAAGACATTTTCTCGATGAAGAGCACTTATTATTATTATTATTTTTAAAGATTATTATTATTTGTTAATTATTTAATTGTTTATTTTTTTATTTTTATGAAACGTCAAACTTTCATTAATCAATGAAGGAATACAAAGGCCATCCAGAAAAGCTCCAAAACCGGCCCAAAAGGTAGAGCCAAACTAAAACAAAAGGGACTCCAATCTAATGAAGAGCAAATCATAATACAAATACAAATATATACAACAGTGAAGGAAACCACAGTAGGTCCTCCTCAAGTTAGTGATAAAGACAATTAAAAGTACAATAAAATAGGAAAATATCAAAATTTACCCTGAACTTGACAAAGTGATTCAATCTTTATCCTATACTTTCAATGTCATCAAATTGGATCTTAGCTATGATAAATGCAGCAATTTGGCTGTAAATACTATTTCACTCCTTATGGATGTTTGAATTTTGAACCTTCTTCCTTTCATCGTTCACAAAAAGTTTGTTTTATTTTAAAAAGAAAATGTAACAATTGCCACATTTTTTACTTAAAGAATCACCAAAAAGTTATTCTCAGGTTCATTTCAATAAATTACAAACGAAGGTTTTGTATGAAATTGATGAAGTAGAAAGAAGACACTAGGACAGGAATTTTGTTGAAATAGGAATTTTTTAAGAGATCTATCCCGATATAGATCATTGATTTGCAAGATCTTGATTTTTTGTATTGATTTGTTAGGGTTGATCTCCATTGAAATTAGTAGATTTTGGGAGATTTCAAAGTTGTTTTTATTAAAATTGTCAGGCTAATGTAACGGAAGCCTAACATAATGTAAAACTTGTCATAGTTATCCTAGTGCAAGAACCAATTGTGGGCGCAAAGGTGGGCCAATTCCATGTGGGTAGAAGCTCTATTTTGAATCCTTTTCTTATTATTTGATTTCTTATTTCATCTTTTGATATTGTTTTTATTTACTATTTTCACAACCAAGCCCCAATCCAATATACTTTTATCGGTTACTTACCTAATTCAATTTGCATTCAAACCGATTTGAAAATTTTGTGAACTGATCCCTTTGGGTTCAATACTTGGAATACTCTGTTTTATATTACTTGATGATAGTGTATACTTGCACTTAAAAGAAGACATCAGTTGTGAATTACCATCAATAGTCTTATGGTGTCTAATAGGCTCAAGTTCAAGAATTTTAAAAGATTTTAAATAAGAAATAGACCGATCAGACACTAAAAAATTAAAAGTTCATAAACCTGTTAAACCTTTTTTAAACTTTAGAGACTAATTAGACTCAAGCATAAAAGTTCAAAGACTACACCTGTATTTTAACCAAAGATTACTATCAAATAACAAAATGAGGCAGTATGATACTGAACATCGGACAACATCCATATAAGATATATCATATATTATCAAATAAGAATAAAAACACACAGCTTCATTGACTTTGTTTTGGTATTAAATTATTAAAAATATAATAATAATAATAATAAAAGTGAGGCAGTACAAAACAGTTACTGGAAGTAATCAAGTTTTGTTCTGCTATTTGAGGTGTAAAAATTCATTAAATTTGGATTCAATACTTTTTCTAAAAAAAAATAAAATTATCCAAAATACGTTTATATTTATCAAGTACAAACTTGAAATGTACTTATTAAAATAGATAGTTGAAATTACCCCAAAAAAGCTAATATGTCATATTCTACATAGGTGGCTGGAAGGAGCTTTAGATTCATGACCTCGGTTCACATATAGAAACATTTTTCTTATTTGATTCATATTTGAGGTTTGAGCCAAATCAGTCCTCACGCAAACATTTTACTAATATATTACTGGTGCAATGATGTTTTTTCTTATAATCATATATCATATCCAGATTACTGTTGGAACAGGAGAAAACTAGAAGAAACCACAAAATACTATCCAAACAACCAAATATAACTAGGGTAAAAGGAGCTGAGGATTACCGTCGGAATAGGCTTGCGTGTAGTTGGTTTAATATGGACATCACCTTCATCGACTTCACCATCCACCACCACTTCATCATCCTCATCTTCATCCTCTGCCAATTCAGGTATGGGTTCGAGACCCCCTGAAGTGGTATCTAAACTGACGTAACCTTCTTCTGTCAATATGGTAATAACTTTTTCTTCTAATGATGAGAGAGCCTTTCGTCGGGGAATTTTGTTTCTAATTTGCAGGACTTTTTCTAACTCATTTCCAGCAATTTCCTACAAAAATATTACTTTAGCAATCATCCAAACATATAAGTAAAGGGAATCGTACAAAACAAATGGATGTTAAAGACCAATGAAATGTCTTCCATTTAAAATCATAATAAATTAAATTTTTAAGAGATTCTGAGGGCCTGAGAGTTCGAAGCTCCAATATTGGGAGCAAACATAGTGTGTACTGAAAGACTATAACATTACCATCATGTGGTCTGCTTTCCTGTTTCTTTTTTTTTTTTTTTTTTTGAAAGAAAGATACAGTAGTGGAAAGACAAAGAGTCTGAGGCGAGTAAACATCCTTGTATGGATTATGATCTTTGGTCACTTAAATTGCTCCTGGGTAACACAAAGGAAACTTCCATCACATTGTTTGTCCCCTTCTATGTGTCTTCTTTGTGAAAAGGAAGGGGAAGACCTACAGCACCTTTTTTTCTATGTGCCTATGCTGTAGGTTGTTGGCATCGGTTGTTCTCTGTTTTCAATGTTGTGTGGGTGTTTGGCAGCAGCTTCCGAGATAATATTTTGCAGATTCTTATTGGACTTGCTTTAAAGGTAAGCCCTCAATTGCTTTGGGCTAATGCAATTAAGGCATTGCTTGCAAAGCTTTGGTTTGAAAGAAATCAACGGGTTTTTCAAGAAATCAACTTGAATAGTTAGATCGATCCAAAGTGGCTCGGTTGAACGCTTCTACTTGGTGCTCTCATTCCAAATCCTTTGAAGACTTCTCCACTTCAGATATTTGTTTGAATTGGAGTGCTTTTATTTTTCCAGCTTAATGTAGTCTTTACAATTGATTTGTTCTTTTCGGTTTGTTTCGTTATTTTGTTGTGGATGTGATGAGGGTGCTAAGGAGGTGTCAATCTAGTTGAGATTCCCAAGTGCATCTCCCGATCCTTAGGTTCCTTCTATTTCTTTGCATCTCTTTATCCTACTTTGAGTATTAGTGTCATTTCATTATTTCAATAAGAGGCTTGTTTCCATTGCAAAAAGTCATGGAAATTATTGTTAACATGAAAATTCCATAAAAATACCAAGTTATTAGCAGTAGTATCTCTCTCAAACCCCCATGCAATATACACAATGAACATAAATTTCTTTAAGAAAGGCAAAGAAGATTGCCGATGCCTTGTTCAGTGAGAGAGAAAAGCAAAACACTTACTTCAACATGTTCATATAGCTGAGGAGGAGGAAGCCTAATGGCATCGAGCATTTTTGGTTTCCCACGCTCCCTTACTAAAGAATCCACCTCTTTGCAAATTGCTGTTACAGCATTCTGATGTCAAGAAAGACTTTTGTATTGTTATTCTGGGTGACTAGATAAACTACCTCATCATAGAGAAGCAGAACTAGGAGGATGGTAACTAATGTAAAACATTTTAAAATGAACTGCAGCTACTAAAAGATAAAAAATATCACGATGTCATACAAATTCTTCCACTTAAACAACTACATGTATATATAGTCATTATCCCAGTCCAAAAATATTGAGTGCACAAGTTCAACAAAAGCTCAATACTATGCAGAAGGTCAAATATAAATTGGGATAACATCTTCCACGTATACATCCTCCTTTGTCCAAAACCTTTTTTAATTAACAAAAGAACTCTTAATGCTTTGAAACATGGACGTTGTTAAGCTTGGACAAATATCCAACCCTAAGATATCAACTTATGAGCCAAGTTACAGGTGTGTAACTAGAACATGAAATACTGTTTACTAATAGTTCACAATCAAACTGCTTTGAGGATATTATGATAAGTTAAAGAACAATCATACGCTTGGCGAAACTGTAAGAAATGTTGCTCCATAGTGCACTTTTAGATGGACAACTTCATTCATATGAATGAAATTACAAAGCGAGTATTATCAGAAGTTATAACCAGACTCCAATTGACATGTATAGTTGATAGAGAATAATTAGAGAGAGAAGAAAAAGGAAAACGTGCAAACAATCAAACTTAATAAACCAAGGAGGGGCAAGGACAACAAAATTCGAGATTGGAGAAGATTCTTGACAAGACAGAAAATTGGGAAATTTCGACTGCATAACACATTTCACCAAATTGAAATATAACAAGAAATACACCAAGTGTGCATACAAATTCTAAGAAAATATAGAAATTAACTTAAAATACATCAGTAATAAGCCACATACTTAAATTAAGTAAACAACCTGCCCAATTTCTACAGCTTGGAGCAACATCTCTTCTGGTAGAAAATTACAATACCCCTGTAAGGAAAAACATTTGTTACTCTGAGCACAATGATAACACAAATGCAAACTCCAAAGTCACAACACATAAAATAATTTACTAGTTAGAAAGATATACAGGAAGAACTTTAAAATGAGACTTCAAAAAGAGAATCTATTTCAGAGAAATTTGAAGGAGGATAACTCCAAAACTCCTTTGTACAAGAGCTCCAAAGGGAATCGACAGAAATTTTCAAAGATCATGCACCAGTTTGGTTGGTTTGGTTTGTGTTGTTATTTTTGGGGGGATAGGGGGTGGGGGGAGACATCACATGGCACCATATAAAACAATCACTAGTGGCTAGAAGCAGAATTCAAAGCAATGGATGATAATATTTATTTATTTATTTATTTTTAATAAGAAACTGAGCTTTCATTGAGTGAAATGAAAGAATGTTCAAGAGGGCATAAAAAAAACTCGCAAAAAGGAGTCTTCAACTACCTCCAAGAAAAGACTCCAGGCCAAAAGAATTAATCCAACTAATTACAAGAAATTCAATTCACGAACACCCATAAAAAGCCATTAAACTAAACACACATCCTCCGGAGACTCTCGACTCCACTAAAAATACCTTCTATTCCTCTCAAGCTGCATGCTCCACTAAATGACAAAGTGTTAAATCACCAATTAAACACAAACGTTTAAGCTAATCGGATAAAACAACAGTTAATTATATTAATACTTCAACACTCCCTTTAATTGTGGGCTTAAAAATTTGCAAAAGACCTAACAAGTAGAAAAGGGCATCAATATTAATTGAGAAGGAAACAACATTACAAGCGGTTTGAACAACAAACCTCCTTCTCCAATACCATGTCAAATCAGCAATCAACTACTAGGCATTAAACCTAGCCTCCTCCCTAGAGATTAATATCATCATACTCCTATTTAATCAAAGTCAATTGCCTAATTATAAGCTCCTTTGGCACCGAGTGGAGCTTATTTACCCCTTTTTTTTTTTTTTGGAATTTTCCCAGATGAATTATGTCATATCGAAAAATATAGAAATAAAACATAAAGAACACATGTGCATAATATTTGTTTGTAAAAACAATATTCTGTATGGAATGTAAATTGTACTGAGATGAAGGGAGCACAAAGAGTCGGAACACAAAATCACTCTTTCAGAAAGCTTAAAAGTTGGACTTGCCTCTATCATCAATATTGCACTGTCTGTGCCAGCAAGTACTAAATCAAGCTCAGAGTCTTCCATCTCTTTAGTAGTTGGATTAACAATAAACTTGTCACCGACAAGACCAATTCGAACGCCAGCAACTGCTTTTGAATTAGGAACTTCTGAGAGCGCGCTGTACATTTTGAACCATGATGATTTAGAAAATGAAAGACAGATGAATATGTGTGTGCAACGTAAATGTCTGCAGAAAAAGTGATAAAACAATGTTCTTCAGTTACTTGTGGGCCCTCTTTTCTCTTTAAAGTCTCATCTACTTTCGGTAAATGCAGTTAAAGCTCTCCTTTCTAGCTTGTGGATGGAAAGGAACGCAAAATTTTTAAGATAATTGAGCTCTTGTGTGTCCGTCTTTGAATCAGCTTGCCTCAATGCCTTACTCTGGTTATTCTCTTCAAGATATCAACTTAAATTGGCTGCCTTTATTGTTGCTTGATATGATCTTTTTACATCTTTTTCTAGTTTAGGACATTGAGTTGGTTATTAAAGTCAGTAGTTATTATAGTCTATGGGTTATAAAAGTATGTGCTGGTTTTTTTTTTTTTTTTTTTGGAAAAGGAAACATGACTTCATTTATTGAAATAATGAAAGGAGTCTATTGCTCAAATTACAATAAGAACCAATAAAGAGAAAATACAAACGAAATCAAAGTGAATTACAAATGAGGCCAATACTTAACGTAACAATCAATCAAACAAGAGTTTCCAAAATGCCAAAATGCCAAAATTCTAGCCAAGTCAATTGCTTGGTCTTGAGGTCCAGAAATCTTTGAATGCAAAATTCGAACCATAATAAAACCAAATTCTTCTTCACGAACTACCACCTTGCTAATTACCAACAGCAAACATCGGAAGAGACATCTCCAAAAGTTTGACCGATAAATTATTCCTTCTGATCTCCAAAGTTTCTTGATCAAAGACCACAGTCAAATTTCACCACAAGAGCCTTTAAGAGAGCAACTCATTTTAACTTTTAAGAATACTTGGATATTAAAACTTCAACATTAAGAGAATGGCAAGAAAACTACACAAAGACCAAACCAAATTCGTTAATCAGAGTGGAAACTTTTGAAGAAATTTGAGAAGGAGATAATGGAGTAAAAAGCTCACTACGATTATGACCAAGTTTTTTAAGAGTCGGACTTTGAAAGAGTGCAGCAAGTTCTGTCCCTTGGACTTCTTCTAGTTGATCCTTATCAGGAATGGATTTGAATGCCAAGATTTATGTACCATCGTCACTACTTATGCTAACTGAAGATCCTCTAAAACTTCTTGAGACTTGGGAGTTTTTGGAGAAGGAAGCCTTGGTAATTCTTCAACTAAAGTTACCGAGAATCTGGAAATGCAATAATAGGCCTTGACTTAGCAAGAGAGGAAAAGGAAGTTGATGAGCTGGAGCAAGATTTTTTTCCAGCCAGAGAAGGAAGTTGCAAACGAGTACATCTTTCTTCTAATACGTCCGGTTTTACTTCACTTTCTTTCGAGGTAATAGACAAAGCCTTGCAGGAGTAATGTTTGGGAAATGTTGTAATTAGAAGCAAATTTCTCTTAACAATAGGAGGTTCAAGGAATAATGGTGAGGAATTAATGGCCAAGGAGTTTCAAATGCAATAATTTCCAACCCCCCAAAATAAGCTCCAATGGCTTCAAAAGTAGCTCTACACTAATAATCTAAAGGGAGATTTTTAATCTTTAATCCATCCTCCAAAACTTTTTACTAGGAGAGGTCGGCTATGAAGCAACTTGTTCCATTTGTTAAAGAGCAAATGATAAGGGCCAAACTCTTTCCATTTTCCAGGGGCCTCGATCATCTCTTCCAAATTTCTTTTATCAATTTTGATCAATGCATATTCATCAAACAATGGATTAATAATCACTTTGGTTTGAAAGAGCTCTTCTAAAGTCTTGGTAATCTCCAACCAGTCATTAAAAACTAACAATCTGGAAATAACCTGTAGATTGTTAAAATTTTCCTTAAACACTTTAGGGTTCTTTTGAATCCAAAATGATTCCATGCTCTGATTTTCCTTTACTAAAACAGAGGGTTGCACTAGTTCCACGTAACTAAAATTTTTTTCCGGTGCTCTCAAAGGCTCTAACTTTGCCTTAGAAGAAAAAGAATATCCCAGATTTGTTAAAGATGGTTGATGTAGGAACTTTAGTAATAGTTCTCTTTTCTTCAAGAAACTGCTAAGCATATTCAAAAATGAATTCCACCCAAGGTTTAAATCCTCCAATGGCACATGAATGAAACATCGACCTCCTGAAATAGGCCATACTTCACACCTTAGAATCCAATTATAATTGCGTCGAAACTTAGATAATCCTGTAGCGCCTGAACCATCACGACCATTTCTTAAGAAGAAATGGTTGATTGAACCCTGAAGGAGCTATGAAATAGCTTCCATGAACCATTGCAAATGCGAGCTTGATAAAACGAGAATTTTATTAACATCCAAGTCCTCTACGAAGAACAGACTTGAATCATACCAGATGCAAAAGAAGGAATCGTTGATTCTACAACTTTCAATTTCGATAATGTCGGATATATCTTTTCGAAGTAAGCGTGCTGGCGGGGACTTTTCTGGGGGAAAACTTGGCGAGGGCACCAACGATAATGGGGGTAGAATGAAAGAGAAAAGATGAAGGAGAAGAGAAGAGGGGTTCACCAGATCTAAGGTCGGAAGAGGGAAAAGCGGAATGGGAAAGGGAAGTGGGAGGAAGAGGAGAGGAGAGAGGAGAGAGCACTTACCTTTTTCTCAAATTCCAAAAAATTTTATTGTTCAACTTTTGGAAACTTGACTTCCAAATCTTCTACGAAAAACAAACTAGAATCATACTTAATGCAGAAGAAAGAATCATTAATTTTACAGCTTTTGACTTCTGTTTTCCACTAGTCCCGATTTGAAGAAACCCCAACAAGCTAAACCGAAAACAGAGCACACAACCAGAGAATAAAAGAAGGAAATGGATGGCTGATGATGATGGCAGACCAATTTAGGTGGGGATGGAGGAAGGGAAAACAAGGGTCGATGAGTGAGAAGGTTTGGAGGAGAGGTGGTTGAGCTGGTGAAGGGAACCAACGGACGAAAAAAACAGCCGCAGAATGAGAAAATGACCGGCAAACGAAGACCAATGGTTGGATATTAGTAATGGAGGTTGGCAGTGACGATTAAATGGTGGAAGGGCTCCAGAAGCTGGTGGAGTTCAAGTTTGTTTGGTGTAAAACGAAAAGGTGAAAGGCGGATGGTGCATATTATTTTAGTTTTGGTTATAAAAGTTCATGTTTGGAGTGTAGACTATTTTAGTTTGGGTTACAGATGAGGAGAGAGAATGGTTACAAAATAGTAAACACCATAGACGATGAAGGTTTTCAAATAGCTTTACTTTAGCTAAGTGTGGGTTATAATAATTGGAAACTTCAACTATTTACCACTCCACCCAAGACAAGCTGGGGGCCCAAACGCCCCCTTTATGTTCAAGTTTGTTTTCGTTTTACTTGTTAGTTTTTCACTCCCCTGTGGAGTTTGTATCCTTGAACATTAGTCTGTTTTCATTTTATCAATGAAAAGTTTTGTCTCTCACCAAAAGATGAAAAAAGAAGTGATAAAACAAATAGATGACAGGACTACTCAATTTGTTCTTGGCCCTTGTATTCGGGCTTTTGGCTTGTTTTTTGTTCCAAAGACTGTTATGCTTTATTTGTACTTGCTCGGATGTTGTCTTTTTTTTTTTTTTCGAATTAGTAACGGAGATGATGAGAGTGCTAAGGGGGTGTCAACCTAGTTGAGATGCCCGAGTGCACTTCCTGATCTGTATTTCTCTTTTCTTGTTAGTTTATTTATTGTACAGTGAGATTATATCTCAATTCATTAAATCAATGAAAGAGATTGTTTCCTTTTCAAAAGGAAAAAAAAAAAAAACAAATAGATACAGACTTACACTGCTATTCCAGCTGCTGTAATTGCCAAACAATCAGGGGTGTGCAGACCATCATAACTCAAAACCTGTAAAAATATGTAAAAACCAACTGTTCTTGTTGATTAAAAAAAAAACACCAATATGATAGACACTTAAGCTTTTTCTCAGATGAGAGATGATTTCACTATATAAACATACTATAAAAGGAAGCCAAGAAAGTTATAAAAAAGTTCTCCAATTGAAATGCATTACTAAGAGAAAAAGTCCCGAAATTGCACTAAATATATCATTCCAAATTATCTCTCATATCAGATATGGTTAAATATTCATAAAGCTATAGCTTTTACTTCGTGGACAGCTAACTTGTTTCTCCCAAGGAATACACAAAATGTAATAGATGATCCAAATTAGAAGCTAAATGCTTTGAGATGGAGTGGAAAGTAATAAACTTATCAAGAAAATAATGAAATATAGATAAGTAGTTATCATAAGATGTAATATTAATGGTAATGTTGGGAGATATAAAGTCCAACTAGCAATAAAATGCTTTACCTAAATATATGGGATTGTATCAACATATGTTTGCTAAAATTAACCCTTTTAGAAGCTCAGATCTCTGGTCACTAAGTCAGATCAACCTAAATATTTTTGTCAATTGTGATCTAGAGTGGTTTGATGAATACCACCAAGATTCAACGTGGAACTTGAAAATAATAAAGCCTGTAGCCATTGGCATCAACTATGTCCTAAGCTACACTCTCATTAGCCACCATTTTCTGATGGGAAGAAAATCCTGGATGAATCTCATTTGGGCTTTTTTGTGAATAACATGGAAGGAACGAAAAAACCACCTTTTTCAAGAAAAGGAAAACTCTTATGAGTGTTACTTTGAACTTATTATTTTCCATGCTATGAATTGGTGTAAAGGCAAGACATACCTTAGATCTTACTCTCTCGAGTCTCACCTCTCTTTTGACCAATGGTAACTCCACTGGTTGGGCATGAACCCTTCTTTTGGAAATTTCATACATCAATAAAATTTGTTTTTTATAATTAAAAAAAATTAATTTTTTTTAAAAAAACCCAAACAATCTCCAAGATCATAGTCTGAACATTATCTTTCAGGGAGAAGAAAAACAAAGCCAGCAGCATCTGGAAGTTTGCTTCTAGAGGCCTGCTTTTGGAGTATGTGGTTGGAAAGGAATAGGAGAATTATTTAAGATAAGTCTTCCTCTTTTGAGTTATTTTGGGATTGCTTTAAGTTAAACACTTCTCGCTGGTGTCAGGGTTATAGTAAATTATTTTGCAATATTCCTATATCCTTGATTCTTCTTGACTGGCAAGCCTTTTGTAAGTAGTTCCTTGTGGAGATCTCTTGGCCTTTTTGAATGATACTTTTGTTGTTTCTTATCAAAAAAGAGAAATATATATATATATTGTTGGGCATTCTATAATTTCTAAGACCATAAGAGAGGGGAGTGTTGAAGTATTGATATAAGGCCACATTTATTTCCTTCAAAACATAATCCATCAACGGTAATCTAAAAAGCGGGCCCCATTTGATTATGTTGATTGTTGTTTATCTGTGTTCTGTAATCATAATGAAATGTGGGGTCCATAGCCAAATTTGTGAACAACAAACGCAATCTAACTGCGGAAATGAGAGTGATCAATCTGATTGTGTTTAGAAACTACATGGAACTAGGGTTGGCAACGGGGCCGGGCCAGGGTGGGTGTGGGTTCCCCGTCCCCGCCCCCGCCCCCGTGGGGGGAATTTATCCCCATCCTCGCCCCCGTCCCTGCCATTTGTAGGTAGGGACAGGGGCGGGGATTCCTCATCAGGGAAACGGGTCCGCACGAGGATCCATTCCCCGAGATGGAGCGAGAGTGAGATTGTGAGAGAGAGTGAAAGCGAGAGGTTGTTCAAGAGGGACCAAATTACTACCAATAAGTTGGACTTTTATTTTATTTTTAAACAAATTGTTTGCCTTTGCCTTTGGGTTTGGTTGAGTTAGGGTGAGAGAGAATAAGAGTGAGAGCGAGACAAAGTGTGACTTGTGAGAGAGTATCAATGATAAAACTCAGTTAACGGGGTGTCGAGGATAAATCAGAGTCAGGGTCGGGGTGGGGATACCCTCCCTGTCCCTGCCCCGTCTCTGGACGGGTACCCGAAAAATGTCCCTGGTTTGATCCCCATCCCCGGTCAAACTAGGGATTCCCCGACCCGATCGAGTCGAGGCCTCGCGGGTTTTTTTTGCCAACCCTACATGGAACCCACTAGCTTTTTTCATATACTTTTGAACGATTTTTCAATTTTGCCCGTCAAATATCATTACCGTGACAGATACTATTACTATTACAGTAGAAGAACTATGAATCTGGCGCAGTTACTATTACTATTATATTGTTACCGATTGACCCTAAACGATAATGATAAGCGGACAATGCAAAGTAAACAGCCTCAATCGTAATCAGATTATGTTCGCAAAATGTCTAAATAAACGTGATTAAAAGCAATCCACTTACGTTTGCAATTGAGACCCATTACGATTGATCCATCAATGGAATCCCATTGCAATTACACCAATTTTGATTATGGTAAACATGGTCTAATTGAATTTACTGTAACCCATCAACTTAAGCTTTTGAGTTGATTGGTGATTTCACATATTCTTTCATTTCTCTTCACGGAAGTCTAGTTTTTCATTATAAAAATAATAAATAATAAATAAATAAATAAGTGATTGATAGCATCATTAAGCTTAAACTCATACCCAAGATAATATCTGTGTTTCATGGTAAAAACCTTTGAGCATGGTTGGACGTATGGGCCTATCAATCAATCTACAAATGAGAACCTGAAAAGAAAACAACAAAATAATAATATAATAACAGAATGATGAGAAGAGAATGGCCTTTTTTTCATGACAAACAGAGCAATTTGTCAAATGAAATTTGCAATGTAAGAAGCCAACAAAGACAGAAGGGTTACAAGGGCCACCCTGATAAATAAAATGGAAGAGACTCGTAGTTACCAAAATCCCTATCAGAGAGCCGAAAAAGGGAGCCTCAAGGACCTAACTATGCCAAAATCACTAATCTTTTTCTTAACTATTCAAGAACAGATTCTGTCCAATCAATCAAGCAAAGAATTATACATAATCTACCAAGACATTTGCCAGGCATCGAGATCAATGGAAAGCCTAGCTTACGCAATGAAGTTGTCAATTAAACGCAAAAAATAATTTGGAAGGGACATATTCACAGCAGGTGGCACAATATATCCATGAACTGAACAAAGAAATACAAGACTCATAGACTTATAGCTATGGTCAGTTGCTATGGTCAAACACGGTTAAAACCTTACTTGCTGAACTATGGTTTGAAAGGAATCAAAGGATTTTTCAAGATGAGTCTTCTGCATGGTTAAATCATTTTAAAATTGATCGGATTAATGCATCCACTTGGTGTTCACTATCAAAGCAATATGCCGACTTCTCCATCTAAGATTTAAGTTCAAACTGGAATTCTTTTGCTTTTCCGGCCTAATTTATGTATTTTGTCCTGCATTTGTTGACTTCTTTTTGGTTTGTTTTGCTTGTTTCATTGTATTTTGAACATTAGTCTCTTTTCATTATTTCTATGGAAACTTTTGTTTCCTTTTCCAAAAAATAAAAATAAAAATGAAAACAAAATTGACTTATTGCCCTAGGAGAAATAAACGAAAGAATCTCCAATGACAATGGGTTGAAAACGACTAAACAAGAAGGTTACTGAGGGCAAAAAATTGAAGATGAGCTAAGAATCAATTTAGTCAATCAAACTTGAGTAAAAAACAAACGATGGAAGAGAAGGGTAGATCGAGCGTGGATGATGAACTTTAACACTCCAGCTTCTTCAACTTTTAATAAATAAAAAGCAACCGTACTCCTACAATTAACACAACTTGGGGTTGATTTTTGTAATTTACATTTGAGAGTTTGTCATGCATGTAATATTTGGTATACTGAACATTATCAAGTAATCTTTCACCACTCACTAAGAAGTTTGTTTCTGGTTTTAAAATGTTTAAATATGCCCCGACATACATTCCTGTTGCGCTAATTTTTACAATTATTTTTCCTCAAATATGTGCTTATATTTTGCATCTTATCATGATGAAAATAGCTCAAATGTAGCCCATGATTAACCTACATTGCCAACCTCATCACAAAAAGATTTAAACTAGAACACTATGTTCTTATTTGAAACAATGTTTCTTTTGAAACTGGAAAAATTAAATAAATACACACAGCAAATAGAATACCTCATGATCTCTTGCTCTTCCTTCTCGTTTGAAGAATCCTCCACTGAACCAATGGTATAAATGGGGTTATATATCAAACTGGAAAAAGTATAAATTTAACTATAGGAAACAAGTAGGAAGGATGCAAGGCAGACCTAGTCCGACCTGCTGCAGAAAAACGTTCTTGATAATTAACAGAAAGAGGAAAGAAATCTGAAGGTTCACTCGGTGTATCAGCCAAACAAACAGTTGTATATACAATCTGAAGATATAGAATTCAAATGTGTTAGTTTGACCTAATCAACTAGTTTGCAGGAAGTAAAAATAAAATTAGTTCCTTGTGGGAGTGGAAAATCTAAATCTTTTTAAATGAAAGGGACGAAAATAAGAGAATATACAAGGGATACATAAATAATGAAATGCCCAAAACAAAAACAGCCAAGAACCTAAAGAAAAACGAACTATAAAACCAGAAGAAGGTTCCAATTCAATTAATAAATCCAAAGAGAGGCATTGAACCTAGCCAAAGCTCAAACCTCCTCCCAAGACCTCCTAATCACAAAAAACCATCCTATTTCTATCAAGCCAAATATTCCACAACACCCCAAGGAAAGTTGCACGCCACTGAGTCGACCCTATCTTGTAAAGGCAAATGAAAGAGCACCTCTTTCATCCTAGACCCTATGCAAAATACCACGAGCCAACTACTGAACTACACTCCAAATATCACCAAAATGCTATCCCAAATTGCACCTCCAAATTCTCTCTTAAAAATGTTGCATCAATAAGACCTTAGAATAACAAAATACTACTGGCGGATAAGGTGAAGTCAATAGTGTTGATCTCTTGTGTGAAACCTACTAAGCAAAGAATTTGACCTTCTTGGGACATAAATCTTCCAAAGTGAGGAGAATAAAGAGGGAGTGAAGAATGGGGCCCGCATAATCAATAAAAGAATGAGCTACAAGAAAACTTCTCAAAAAGACTTAGGAGACCAGATACAAACACCTGACCCAAGCGAAGGCAAAAACTAGGAAATATCAAACAAAGGCCACCCAAAGTGAAGGCAAAAACTAGGAATTAAACAAAGGCCACCCAAAGCAAAAACAAAATCGTATGCAAGGAAAGCCCCATGAGGAGCAAGGACACGAAGGCAAATCTAAATTGACCAAAAGGAAAGAAGAAAACCATTAAAAACTAATGGCGTAAATGGAAGCTTCATACCTCATGCTAATTCCTGCTGTCACTTTTTTGATTTGGTTTTCAGTGTGGTTTTGTTTGTTGTTTTAAGCATTGTGTTAGTTTCTCCTGGGATCACTGGTTTTTTTTTTTTTTGGCTCATTAGATTACTTTTTTTTTTCTTTTTTCTTATAAATGAAAACAACAACTTTCATTGAGAAAAAAAATGAAAGAATACACGGCATACAAAAAACAAGCCCACATAAAGAAGAGCTCCTTTTACAAGAAGGGACTCCAACTATGCAAAATAATGCCTATAGAATAGTTACAAAAAGTCTTCGAAATCGAAGCCTTCTCCGTCTCCAAAGTGATTACTTATTTTCTACACTTTCTTTATTCTTCCTCTTCTCCAAAGGGACCTACTCGATGGGCCAAGCCCACTTCCAACCACACTAATGCCCTCCTTCAAGTTACAAGCCCCACATTATCGAGCTCAGCTTTTATGCTTTTTTTGTTGCTTTCTTTCTTTCACTCTCAAATAAAGTTTGTATCCTAAAGCATTAGTTTCTTTTCATTTCATCAATGAAAAGTTTCATCTCTTGTTCCAAAAAAAGATCCAATTTATCAAAGCATGAACTATTGCTGTCATTGGCTCCCTCCTCCACCTTCTTCTACGTTTTTCTAGTAAAGGTGACTAGTGTAGTAAAGAAGAATTCACTACGAGAAGGAGGGATCTCTAAATTTGTAGATTATTTGCTTAACTCTTACTGTTACTACTCAAGCATATCCCTCATTTCTCTAATTCTCTCTAATTATAACTATTTTATCCTCAAGTAATTAATTTCTGCTTAATCCTTTTATGGATGATAAGCTCTCATGACTTGCTAACAAAGTACCACCAAGTCTCTCCTCAAATAATCACTTATCTATCTAGCTCTTATCCACGCCAACTCCTCTTCTTTAGGGCATACCACCAATCCGATAGAGCTCAACCACAAAACTCCATCATGACTACTCAACCAAGATTGAAGTTAAAAGGAACATTTGTGGCTTTGTTCCCGCCATAACATTTTTTTTTTCTTTTTTTGAAACGAGAACAAAGTGTTTGGCTTGAAAGAAATAGTAGGATCCTCAGAGGGGTTGATCAATCTTGGAACGTTCTTCAAAAGAAGGGAAAAAAAATATATATATATAGTTTGATAACTCCTTATGGGCGGTGGACCTCGATGCCTTTTGTAATGCCGAAATGCTTTGAACATTTATTTTAGGCTTATTCTATTTAGGGTTTAAGAGCGGTGCTATATATAACCCTTTAACCCTTACCTGCACACTTCTTTATATTCTATACTCCTTTGCTCCTCAAGATAATAAAACAATTTCTCCCTAGCTAACACCCCGTAAGTGAACCACATAAATTTGTATGTCGATTTCTTCTTTCTTGATCCTTTGCTTGTCGATTGTTTTTGTCATAACATGTAATAGTCTATTAGGTGCTATTCTTTTGGACTAGAGACCTTTTTGTAAGCTTGGACTCTGCTTGTGTGGGCTATCTTCATGTATGTCCTTGTTTTTTTTTTTTTAATATCCGTGAGTGTCCGGGCACGTGCACCTCAACTAATCTTACGGGACAACCTGCCTGACCCTACAACATTTGAGTGTCAAGAAAACTCATAGGATATTAATTCCTAAGTAGGTGACCACCTTGAATTGAACCAATGACCTCTTAGCCATTTATTGAGAGTATGTCTCCTTTTTTACCACTAGGTCAACCCACGATGGTTTCATGTATGTCCTCGTATATTCTTTCATAGTTCTCAATGAAAGTCCACCATAAGTTGAAATAAAAATTAAAGGGAGGAAAAAAGACAAATATTGTCATTAAAGCCAAAAAGGAAAGGGGGGGGGGGGGGGGGGGGGGGGGGGGGGGAGGAAATGGATGCGAGTATTCATTTGTAAAAATGGGCGCCAAACCCCAGTTTAATTTGCTGTTAGCAAGAAAAAGAATTATACGAATTTAAATTCATCTTACAGTTTCTCCGTCAGTTACTGTAACAGCACTACTAGCTTGTCTCCCAATATGGCCCGTCTCAACCAAAATCTGAAAGAATCAGTATGTAGAATAAAAGCTCCACTAAAGACGCACATATATGTTGAACATGCTCGTTCAGACAATCATTTAAAAGTCATGGTCATGGATACAGACAAATGAACTAAAGCAGAGTACAAGTACAATAAAAGCTAAGTGGTTCTACTAGGTTGGTCACACCCATTGGGAATGACCGGCTTCCCTCCATTAACATATATTAACCAAACAAAGCAAATTACATAGAGCTCACAGTAAAATGAAGAAGAATAACCACCCACCCACCCTCGCATTTTCAAGTTTGCTCTCTCACAAGTCACACCCACAAGCTTCTTTCTTCACTCAGTAGTTCTACTCAAGCTTCTTTAGCTTACAGCTCCATATAACCCGGTGGCAGAATTTTATATATTTCATCTACAACTCTCACTCACTCACTTGCATTAACTTGAATTCATTCTTCTTATTTTTTACATAGGCAACCGGCTTGCACAATGCTTGAACAACCAAAATTTTCCTTTAGGCAACACATGTACATCGATTTATAATCTTTCCCACACAGTCAAAATAATAGAACAATACAAATTAACCCACCCAAACACTTCAATACTTGCATTCACCGCGAGAAAAAGCCTTTGGGAGACCATACTCTAATATTTCTGCCTAACCAAACTTCCATAGACTCCTATTTAACACAGCAAAGTCGCCGAAAGTAAAATTTCTCAGACTTACATGTCTATCCCCAACAGGAATTTTGACAGAGTAAGGCTGCAAAGAAGCGGGTGCCCCATCGCTCGCCGCAACCGAGTCGGGTACTGCAGACTCCGAAAGAGCCTTGGTGACCAATCTCTTACCGTTTTTCTTACTGCGAGGTAGCAAAAGAGAAGAGAACTCGGATTTCGTGGAACCATGAAAGCGAGGGCAATAAGAAGATAAAGAGATTTTGCGTCTCCCAGAATGAGAGAATTCACATGAGTGGGAATAGCATGGTCGGAAACGGAGGCCGCAAGGGTTTGCTAACATTGTTAATCTGCAGCTGCAGCTGCCCTGTGTTCGAGAAGCAGACGGAGAAGAAAGGGGAAGAGAAAAATGAAGAGTGTACGGATTTTATCCACTCCCTCTAATTGACGGTTCGCCAAAATTGCCTTTTCGATTTTTTTATGCAACATTTTTGGAGGGAATATTTAATCCTTTCAAATGCTCGAAGGATTAAGGTTTAATTTCATCCAAGTAACCTTAGTTCTTCATCTTTTAATTTTTGTAGTATAATATAACTATAATTCTTGTAGCTTGACTTGATTGTTGATTATTACTTTATATAATTTCAATCAGGGAGAAATCCTATATTAGAGTTTTCATATGGCCTTATGATTTGAGCTTAATCTGTCCATAAACTTGGTTTTTGGATCAACTAATCAAATTTAGGTCTTAGTTGGCCTTTGAGCCAAATTAAGCTTGTTTTTTCAGCTCAATTAGACTTTAGTCCATTAAGTTGAATTAAATTATTTTATTCAATCTATGAAAATGCATAGCATATCAGAAGTATGCCATGGATCTTCTAAGCCACCATGGAATGCTTCACAGGTTGCCCTATGTGACTCCAGCAGTCCCCCGCCTTACCGCTCGGCCATGCTGCGCGCCTACTGGTGCTCTCGGCCTAAGCCGGTCATTGGCTAAGATCCGTTCCTGCGCGCGAAGTGCAGCAAGCAATTAGGCCTTGCTTTCATTTCGACGGTTGCTTTAGTGATATCGTATTCTTCCTCAAGCTTGGAGGGGTCCAATGTAGCCCACGCTAAGCAGGGAGAGCTCCTCTTTGGTTCCATCTGTCCACATTCTTCCCTCTTAAAGCTGAAGTAAGGTATTCATGTTGGTGATCTTACAGCCAACTAATCTCGATGAAGAGGCTCCACTACTGGCTTTTGCTTTTTCCTTCGGTTCCCGTAACCAAGTTTTTCTTTCTCACTCCTGACTTTCACAAGTCCCCCTTCCTCGACTTTTTTTTTTAGAATGGCGGTATTCGTGTTGTGCTTCCGAAGGGAAGAGACTCGCGATGGAGAACCAACTACGTAGCATCTACATCGAGAATTCAAGTATTGTATACGTCATTAGTCCAATCCTTTGTAGGAACTACCCGTAATAACGAAATTTGTCAATCTATGTCTTTAATTCTAATATGGGACACATGTCAATTTTTAATTAGTCTCAAATTTGATCATTTGTAATTTTTATTAATTTAAAAAATGACGTGGCAATTTGTAATTGGTCTAAAATTTCTCATTCAACTTTTTTATGAGAATTAATTGTCAATTTTCTAACCATCCTGGTTTAATGAATATATTAGGCAACATTTAACTTAAATGAGTAAATGAATAAGAGAATTTGTTTTAAAAAGTGAAAGAATAAAAGAATTTGAAGTACATAAGCTAAAATTAGAATATGTAACTTAAAAAAATAGTAAATAAGTCTGCCGCCACATTATTTTCATTATCAGCATTCCCTCATGCCATCATGCACATATTTCGGTTCGATTGAGGTTTTAATTTTTACTATTTGAAGTGTATTACTTTCTAATATTGTTATCGTTTAAACTAGATTTTCTAATATCATATTTTTTGAAAAAATTATTATAAATAAAAAAAATATCATATTATTTATAAATATAACAAAATTTCAATTTTTATCTATTTTTGATAGACCCGACATCTATCTTTGTTTATTTGAGTCTATCGCACTCTAGTAAAGATAGAAAATAAAATTGGACTATATTTGTAATTATTTTTAACTATTTTTACGGCTCTATTTTTTTTTTTTTGTCCTTTTTATATTTATTTTTCTTTATCTTTTATATCTTTGTTTTTTATTTTTTATCTGATATCACAGTTAAATTTGTAATATGCCCCAGTTTTGCTGGAACACTAAATTTTTGTTCTATTATCATTAGTTATTTGACAATCAAGAGGTAAGGTCTTTCATGGAACTTAATTGTATTCATTATCCTATATTTTTGTTTTATTCATCCCATTTGTTTATATTTGAGTTTCGAGAGGAGGAGGATGACTCCAACTAATCAAAGTATAGTATAATGAGACTTGAGATGAAAATAACAATTATCAATTTTAAGTCGGTCCATTTGATGGTTTAATATGGTTTCATTGAGTCCACTATATCATAAGTAGATCGTGGTAGTAATGAGAGCATCTTTTAATTGACTAGGTATACAATCTCATGCTTACAATCTTGCAAACATTATTATTTCATATGTACACTAACCATCCATTCCATTATTCTATAAGTGTCGAACCATCCTTCTAGGGGAGTCATATAAAAAGAATAGCTTGAATCAAGAACTCAATTTTGAGTTTCTAAATAATTATAAGAAGCATTTTATCTTATAGGGAAATAATTCATCCCTCGAATAAATGTTTGTTTGAATTGACTTAAGAAAAAATTGTTTTTCAAAAAATTTATTTTTATTTAAATACGTTTGATAAAAATTGATTAAAATATACTTGAAAAGCTATTTTGAGTAGTTGTCAAACACTCAAATTTCTTTCAAAATGACTTATTTTTTAAATGAAACACTTGAAAATGTATTCCAAACATACACTAAGTCTCCTTATGAGTGAAAGATCTTCTAATTTTGTCCAAATTCTGAAGAGAGTTTATTTATTATTATTTTCTTGACAAATATGAGGTTGGAAAATTGAACTTTTAACTTCGAAGTTATTCTATACATATTTGATGTCAGTTGACTAATGCTCATTTTGACTTGAAGGGAGTTTATTCATCAATTGTATGTCTAAAAGCACGTGTATACTTAGGTTTAGTATATATTATACTACCATAAGCAACTTCAAGATTTATTCATCAATTATTTATCTTCTCGATCAACATATTCAACACCAAATATTACTAAATTTGGTACAAGTCTAGTGATGGATTTTCTAGTATATGTTTCATGTTTTTAAAAGTTCTTTTTAAGATAAATTTTATATGTTTTAATTAACTTTACTTATTAAACAGCTTAATGATTTACATGGATTAATGGAGTTATGAAATTTGAATATAGTTTTCTTTAAAAATAATTTCTTATTAACTCATTACTCACCAATCATCTTTAAGAATACGAAGAAGATACATTTCAATGATTTTTTGTTTTGTTTTATTTTGTTTTTTTTTTTTTTAATAGTTCACTCTCTCCAATAATTTCGACAATCAATATAGGCCACGTTTATTTCAAAAAAAAAAAACAATAAATCAATGGTAATTTGAAAAGTGACTCTCATTTAATTATGTTTGGTGTTGTTTACTTGTGTCCATACTCGTACATACATTTGACATCCACTTTCAAATTTATAATAAAAAACATCAATTGATTGACAAACAAAAGATGCTCAATCAAATTATATTTAAAATTTATGTTGATATCGTTATTATTACATTATAAAAATTATAAATCTATCAAATTTACTAGTACCATAACCCTAAATATCTTATTTTTTACTAATTTGCAGATAACTTTATTTAATACTTCTAGAAATTACGAAACTTCTTCTAGACGATCCATTGACAATCTATCTATAAACTTAATTAAATAAATCCTAAAACAAAAATATGATAATCTATCATCACATACATAGAGTGTAAAAGCAGGTAAGAAAAACCTCAATAGACTGAAATTATGGCGGTGAAGCAAAAGAAATAAAGATAATAAATCATTGAAAAAATCGCTAGAAGGAGGGCTTGAACCTCCGACCTTGTGGTTAACAGCCACACGCTCTAACCAACTGAGCTATTCCAGCTTAATGGTAAGAGAGCTGGTCAAGTTCGTATATTGTAATAACAAAGATGACATTTTTAGTAAAATAAAATTGGGTAGTAGGATATATTGGAGTTGATAGGAGTCTAGAACTTGATTTCAACTCAATAGTTTATTTAGGACCTCCAAGGTTCGGTATATAAAATGTCTATTTCATTTAATTTGTAATTATGTAATAAAGGCTAAATTAAAATTAATGCATCATCACTCTCGTTTTTTCTCTCATTTCTATTTGAATTTTGTTCTTGTTGACATTTGATATCTTTTTTTTTTTCTTTTCTCAACTTGCTTTTCGTTTTGTTTCTCATATTCAAGTTTCCATTTCAAATATATATGCTAAGCTTTGAATTCTTAATTCTTAATTTGTTTTTGTAGTTGGAACTCGTATGTGATCGATGACACACTTGACATAAAGGAGGATGAGATTTTTGTTTAGTTTTTTTATCAGAGAAACATGGGATTGTTTATGGTTATGGAATAGGTGTTAGTACTCATTTTGAGTTGTTTGGAATTGGATCATCTTCTAATGTAGGTGATCTTGAACATTGTCTTAATGAGTGTGAACAACGTCTTCAATAATTTAAACCACAAAGAAAAGTTGAGGTACAAACACCCAAACATCAAATTGTTGAATAAAAAATCAATAGATTTCAAACAATGATAGCGTAAATGCTTAAACAAATTGTTTTTAGGAGAAAATAAAGACAACAAATAGTACAACTATCTACTCCCAAACCTCCTCATCAAGAAAGAGGGAAAAGAATTATATATATAAAAAAATATCTTTTTTTAGATGAAGAACAACCTTAGAAAACCAAAGCCACAATGGCATGGAGAAATTTGTTTTCTTCTCTAATATTAAAAGATGTGAAAAAAAATGTCCAATATTAAGAGCATTTCCAACAGAAATAAAATAAAATGTGGACTCCAATTTCAGCAAACATAAGATCCATTTACAACCTAGCTTCAAGACTGCATGCAAAATTGGTAAAGTAAAAGTAAAGTGGTAAGCCAAGTGCTCAAAAAGTAAAACCACGTGTCTTTTATATTATACATAAAAGTTAAAATATTGCAAAAATAGCCCACTTAAAACTAATCGTAAATAAAGCAAAATTACCTTAATCCCAATAGAAGATGCCCAAAAAGTCCATTGAAAACACACACAAAAAATGTTAAAGATCTAAAATTATCAATTTTAGTTATAGGTATTGATAGACGTCTATCACTCCCTGACCCCTACCCCGATTCAATACATTTGATATACTATTGGTGCAAAGTTTAAAATGACTAATTATTTTAAGTGTTTTAAATTGAAAGTCATCTATGTAAATAAACACTTGTGGCAATTTTCTAATTGAATAGATCTTCTTTAATTAGGACTTTATGTTGGAAAGGGGAGGGCTACTCCACATAGAGGAGAGAGAGGGAGAGAGAGAGAAAATCACATAGGAACTTACGGCAATCGACAATCGACGAGTGATATGGCTAGTGATTGACAGTATGAAGAAGGCGGGAAACTCCATAGATTGTTTGAAAAGTTCAAATATGGACATTCCCAATCCATGAATATCGACCAACCTCTGTAAATCATGGCCCATTCCATTTGCTCCACCGACCGCCTTTTGACTGTCGTTCATCCTATTATTGCTCCCATTCCCACCGCCGTGGCCAGTTTTGTTATTGCCCCCTGCGTTGCCAACACCACCCTTGTTATATTTTTTTCTCCACCTTTTCTCCTACTTTATTTCTTATGAAGTAGAAAAGTTGAAAATTTTGCCAGATTTGCAACATTTGAAAAGTTGAAGATACACTTGCAAATCCCGAAACTCAAATTGCCACCCAATACAATTTCCCTATTCTTTTTGTATGGGCAAACCAATTAAATTGACATAATAGAATGATATGTGTCGCCATGTATTTGAGACGATGTGGAGCAGTCGACGTCTTCAAAATGAGGTGAATTTTTTCTTATAAAAGAAAAGAGTTGCCACCAATCTTTTTAGTGGTGTGATTGGACACTGAAATAAGCAAACTTTAAAAAGAAATAACAAAAAGGTTCTGCTAAAACTAAAGTTGAGTTTGTGTATGGGAAATGTGAGAGCACTCCACAATACCCATATAGGTGACCAGATTTTAAATCTTGAAATAAAAGAAAAAGTTTTTAAGATAAGATTTATTTAAGAAAACACATTTAAAGTAAAGTTTTATTTTATCCCTCATTCCTTCAATATTTGAAGTCACGATCCTACAAATAAATAGAAATCATTCCTCAATTTGACTATATTACTAATCCTTCCAATTAAAATTGGTGCACATATTCTATTTTAAATTTTGAGAGCACAACATTGAAGCAACGTAACGAAAAACGGAAACACAAGCATTAGCAACAATATGTAAAACATTAAATTGATAGAATAAAATAAATTATGAACCACATAAATACTAATATATAATAGAGTAATTGCACTAAATTGCACTTTTAGGGATAATAACTAAGTATATAGCAACATTTTAAAAAAATTGCAAATATAGCAAAATCTATCAATGATAGATCCTGCTATTAATATGATTTATCACTGATAGACTTTGAAATCAAAATTTAAATTTTTCTATATTTACATTTTTTTTTTTTGCATTATGCTACATTTGCAAATATTTTGAACCTAATTGCTATGTTTACAACTTTCATTATATAATAAAGCATTATATCAACGTTTGTAAAGAAACCATATTTCTAAACTTGATAATACAAGCGCATCCACGTAGTAATGAACTAATGTTACCAAATGGTCCCCATAAATCGACAAAATGTGGCATAATCCTAATAATTATTGAAGAAAATAAAAGAAAATAGAAATGTGTGACAAATTTTGATAAAACTAAAAAATAAAAGAAAATAGAAATGTGCGACAAATTTGGATAACCATTTTAGTTTTTAGTTTGGAGTGATTTATACTAATTGTATAATTTAAAATGTACTGTTAGACATATTATTTAGTTCATGTTTACTTTTTCTCAATCCAAATCAAGGAAAATAAGAATATAAATTGTGGAACCCATTGTATTATGATTGATGACCAATAATACTCTGCCATGAGAATCAATCGTGAACCATAAGTGTAAGTGGTAGGGTGTGTTTGGAATTTTTTTCACGTGTTTAATTTAAAAAATAAGTTATTTTGAAAAATTGGAGTATTTGGCAACCACTCAAAATAAATTTTGAGGTGTATTTCAAATAGCTTTTTATCAAAAGAGTTTAAATAAAAATAAATTTTTGAAAAAATACTTTTTTGTCGAGTCAATCCAAATGGTCCCTTGATAACGTTCTATCCCATAATTGGATTACACCCAATATAGGTATGAACGTAACATCGATTTCACTCCTTGATTAGGTAGGTGGAACCCATACATTTTCTTTTATCACTTTACGCAATTTGCCATTTTTCTCTCTTTTAACCTCCGTCATGCTTTCTTAGAAAATTATAGTACTTTTAATCTTTGAGATTTGGTTTAGGTTATATTGGGGTATTTAAGTTTTCAGTCTATCCATCATTTTATAGATGAGGTTTGCAATTGGTAGCATTCTTGGTCCTTTCACCAATTCTTCGGTTAATTACTAATGAAAAGTTGACGAAACACCTATTTTATTTTTTAATTCTTTTAAAAAAATTAATAGAAATTTTCACATCATTTATTAGAATATGATAACTCTAACATGTCATGCCACTTTTCCATTAGTCAATTAATGGTCATATTAATTCATAGACTGTTTAGAAGTTGTATCTTTCTAGATTATTATTATTATTATTTTAATTTTAAGGACCAAAAGTGCATTTTGTCCTAATTTTTTTCCTAATTTTTAAATTCTTAAACTTAAAGAAACACTTCTTTTTTTTTTTTTTTTTTTATAATAAAAAATTATCTCTATTCTTTCTCCCTCTCCTCCAATTGTTGAACTAATTAAAGCATATAATATCTTCAACCAAACAATTTAACGGTCTGAATCCTCACCCTCACACGTTAGGTTCACAAGAGAGAAACAAAACGTGTGGGTCTGTCAATCACGTCACCATTATACTTTGAAAGCTACCTGACATAATTTACAATAAATTGGCGTAGCGAGTGATGTTAAAAATTAATTGTGTAAATAATTTTAAGGATATGATTGACTTTTGAATTTCTTCTTCCATTCATGGTATCATTTGCAATTGAGGTTTGGGAAGTGAGGGCCCAAAAACAGAGAGAAATATGGGTGAATTTCTATGGACTTTTGCTGTGGAGGAAGTTTTGAAGAAGATTGTGAAATTTGGAGCAGAGCAAATTGGTGTGGCATGGAAGTTGGAGAAGGAGGTGTTCCATTTGAGGAAGTGGTTACTCAAATCTGAAACAATATTAGCAGACATTAACACAAAGAAATCACATCATCATTCTGTGAAGCTATGGGTGGAACATCTTCAAGATATTGTCTATGAAGCTGACGATCTATTGGATGAGCTTCTTTACGAACATCTCCGACGAACTGTGGAACAAACTGGGACATTGAGAAAGGTACGTGATTCCTTCTCACAATCCAAAAATCCCTTTTTGTTCCGTCTCAAGATGGCCAAGAAAATGAAAAACATCACTAAAACTTATACAAACATTATTGTGAGGCAAGTCTTTTAGGACTAGTTGGTGAGAAATCCACCACAGAAACAGAGGTTGCTCTTGAGCAGATTCGAGAGACAACCTCAATTCTTGACTTCGAAGTTGAAGGAAGGGAGGCTGAAGTTTTGGAGCTATTGAAGTTGGTGATTGACTCTACCGATGAACATCATACGTCTGTGATATCCATTGTTGGAATGGGTGGTCTTGGGAAAACAACTTTGGCCAAGATGCTCTTCAATCATGATGCCATTAAAGGACATTTTGATAAAACTATATGGGTTTGTGTGTCTAAACCATTTATTGTCATGAAAATTTTGGAAGGGATCTTTCAAGGCTTAACGAATACTAGTAGTGGTTTGAACTCTAAGGAGGCCTTGCTTGGGAGGCTCCGAGAGGAGATGAAAGGCAAAAAATATTTTCTTGTGCTTGACGATGTTTGGGATAAAGAGAATGGCTTATGGGACGAGCTTGGTAGCTGTTTGAAACATATTGCTGGAAAATCTGGAAATAGTATTATGGTGACCACAAGGAACCTAGAAGTGGCAACCATGGTGGAAACAATTTCCATTCATCATTTAAAAAAATTATCCGATGATCAATGTTGGTCGTTGTTCAAAAAAAATGCAAATGCAAATCAGCTGCCAATGAATTGGAAGTTGGAGATTATGAAAAATGTGTTGGTTAGAAAAATGGGTGGTGTACCACTTGTTGCAAAAGTTTTAGGAGGGGCAGTCAAATTTGAAGAAGGAGATTATGAGAGTTGGATGACAAAAGTTGAAAGAATTGCAACAAACATTTCAACAGAGGACAAAGATTTTGTTGTGTCCATATTAAAACTGAGTGTGGATTCTCTACCACATCCTGTGTTGAAGCAATGTTTTGCCTACTGCTCAAATTTTCCCCAAGATTATGAATTTGGTAAAGATGAACTAATTCAAATGTGGATAGCGGAAGGATTTATTCAACCCAACAAGAAAGAGAGAACTTGTTAATGGAGGATATAGGAGAAGAGTACTTCAACTTCTTATTGTCACGCTCCTTATTTCAAGATGTCATTAAATATGAGGATGGGAGAATTGTTGGCTTTAAGATGCATGATCTAATACATGACATTGCTTGTGCAATTTCAAATCGTCATAACATGGAATCAAATCCTTATAATTGGAGTGGACAAAGTGCAAGAAAGTTGCACATGTTAATTTGCGATAATGAAGAGACTCTTCATAAGATTCGGGCAGACATTATTTGTTTGCGTGTTTTAGCATTAAAATGGTTTGACACTAATGACTTATCAATTACTATGGGCAAGTTGATACATTTGAGATATCTTGATATTTCAAACTGTTATTTAAACAAGCTTCTTCAGGAATCTCTTTCTCTACTTTATAATTTACAAACGCTAAAGCTTGGAAATATTCAAAGTGATCTACCGAAAAATTTGAGAAAATTGGTTAATCTGAGACATTTGGAATTTAAGAAATTTTTCGATATGGAACAAATGCCTTCACATATGGGTAACTTGATTCATCTTCAAACGTTGCCTGGGTTTGCAGTTGGGTTGGAGAAGGGTTGTAAAATAGAAGAGCTTGGACCCTTGAAAAACCTCAAAGGTACACTGACCCTTAAAAATCTACAAAAAGTGCAAAATAAAGAGGAAGCTATGGCTGCAAAATTGGTGGAAAAGAAGAATTTGCGTCATCTAATCTTTCAATGGCTTTTGGACAGTTATAAAAGAGGAGAATATGAGGAAGATGATAGCGTACAAGTGTTGGAAGGACTTCAACCACACAAAAATTTACAATCACTGGAAATCAGAGGCTTTCAAGGGAAGGCTCTTCATGATAGTATTTTTGTTGAAAATTTAGTTGAGATCTATTTGGTTGATTGTGGTAGATGTGAAGTGCTTCCAATGCTTGGACAGTTGCCCAACTTAAATAAACTTGAGATTATTTCAATGAACAGTGTGAGAAGTATAGGGAATGAGTTCTATGGAATCGACTCCAACCACACAAATTCTTTTGCTTTTCCCCAGTTGAAGGAACTTCATATTTGTGGGTTGAAGAAGCTAGAGCAATGGGATGAAGCAACAGTTATTGCATCAAATCTCTTTGGATGTGTAAAAGAACTTGTTATTTCTGGATGTAATCAATTGGCAAAATTGCCAAGTGGGTTAGAAGGTTGCCACTCCATTGAATATTTGGTCATCGATGGGTGTCCTAATTTGATGCTAAATGTGCAAAATTTGCACAACTTATATCATTTAGACATCCGTGGGTTGAAAAGATTGCCGGAGGGATTGGGTGAAATCACTAACTTGAAAAAATTGAGAATTGGAGGATGCATGCAGAATTATGAGTTTACTTCCTTCATACACTTGTCTTCTCAGCTTGTTGAACTTGAGTTGACTGATGATGGGTCAAGTGATAATGCAACAACCCAACTTCCCCAACAACTTCAACACCTAACTAACTTGAAAGTCTTGAAGATTGCAGATTTTGATGACATTGAAGCTGTACCAGACTGGTTGGGAAACCTTACATGTTTGAGAACATTGGGTTTCTTCGAATGCAAAAATTTGAAAGAATTACCTTCCCGAGAGGCCATACTACGCCTAACCAAATTAGATGATTTGTTGGTTGATGGATGTCCGAAACTACTAGTTGGGGAACCCGACCAGGAGGGGGCTAAACTTTCCCATCTCCCACCAAAATGTGTTCACTACAATAACTATGGTTTTAGATGTCACTTATGAACTGACATTGTAGACGGCGTGTATGATGACATATTAAAACCCATCATTGTATCATGTGTTATCGTAGGGTGTTCTCCATCAAGAAGGAAGTTCTCACGACTTAGGAGTGCGGAAGTTCTCATGTGCAAGTAGTTTACAAGAAGGAAGAAAAGTATCTTCAAGTGAGAGAGAGTACAATCTCGCACACTTAAGAGGAACCTAAGTGTTATATCACTAATATTCACGTACTTAAGGAGAGCCAAGTCCGAGTGAGAGGGAGTTTCGCTAATTATTTGGAGTAATTGTTATGGGTTAGCACTTAATGCTAATAACTAAGTATATAGCAACATTTTTAAAGAATTGCAAATATAGCGAAATCTATCAATGATAGACTTTATTGGATTTACATTTTGTTATATCTACAAATTCTTTCTACTAATACTTTAGACCTCATTGCTATATTTGCAACGACCCCAATTATTTAGAAGACATCTATCCTTCAACATGCTTCTTGTCATTCCAACAATGGTTTGATTCTTCTTTTCAGCAAAGTTATGTTGTTGTGGGTTGTGTCGAACCGTGAGTTGACTTATTATGTATTTTCTTTATGGTAGTTCATGAAAGGTTTGTTGATGGACTTACCTTCATGATCTATCCTCAAAAATTTGGTTTTCCTAAAGACCTTGGATCCAACAACGAGGATTGAGAGCAAGGGTCAAGAATCGAAAGCCCAAATAAATATTTGTTGGTTGTTTAGTAATTTCTCTTGATGATGACGACATAAGCAAAAGTAAAAAAAAATATACATTTTCAAAAGTACTACGAGAAAATTTACTTTTAGCAACACTTTTTTAGTGACATGGCCAAAACATGGCGCTAAAGGTTATTTTATAGTGCGGCATAAAAAAACGTACCATTTTTGTATTTTATGTCTAATAAAATTCTAAATATACAATTTTGTATCTAGCTAATAGATACATGAATTTTAAGAAATGTGATAATTCAAAAACTAAATTTGTAAATTTAAATGTCAGGAATCAAATATACACAAATTTTAAATTTTAAAGTCCATATGCCTAATTTTAATTTAACATTGTGAAATTTAGCAAATTTAATAAAGTACTTTTAATAGTAATAAAAAAATTAAAATATAGTGTAGCTATCATCAGTTTGTTAAGTAGTCAATTTTACAATTTAAATAAAGAGAAATTATAATAAGTGGGAAAATAGATTACGTATTTTGCAAACATGTTTTGAGGTTCCTATTTTTCGTCTACCATTTTCTCCTAATTCGCGTTTCTTTTTCTTTTATGTTCTTCAATTTTCATATGGAAAATTCCACTAAGGGCCATGATCGAAGGCTTCACGGACGGCTTCCCCGGCGGCGACCGTCATGATAACCTCCTCGGTTCTCGGATGTACTTCTTTAATTCGAACAACACCAAAAATCCAAGATTAAAATTTATTTAATAAACTCCTCAGATTATATTATATTAAAAAAAAAAAAAAATTCCGTATTCAAATTTGTTTTAATTGTATTAAGGTGATTGATATTTCGAAAATTCATCGGAAAATTTGAATAGCTTTTTGTGAACTTGATTTTGAGAAACAGAATTCCATAGACGGTTTATGTAGGCAAAAGGCAAATATGTAGTGTTGTGAAGATGAAGTCCAACATCTCTACACATGTTAGGGAATGCTAATTTTAACATATCCTTTGATTCCCAAAAAGAAAAAAAAAAAAAAAAAAAAGCCTTGGATTAGAGCTTGTTTTGATTGTCTAGGCAAAAAAAAAAAAATAAATAAATAAAAAAAAAAAAAAAAAATATATATATATATATATATATATATATATATATATATATTTTCAAAACGTCGCGTTAATTTTCTCAATTTGTCTGGTTTGATAGATATTCATACTCAAAATGTTTATACTAATGTCAAATTACTATACATTATGAACTAATAATTTCAAATTTTCCTAGTATATGATGGACCGAATTAGTTGTTAGAGTTTGTCATTAGAGATGATCGACAAAGTTGGTGGTTGAGGTTCTTACTTGTAGTGATTGTCAAATTTGGTTGCTGAAGGTGGTCATCGCCAAAATTATTGTTAGAGGTGGTTGGCAGAGTTGGCTAGGCTAGGATGTGTTTGTCTGTAGTCGCCGAAGGTAGTTGTTTTTAGAATTGGTCACCAACCATGGCTGGTTAACCCAACTCAACAACTCATGTTGGTGTGCCAAATATTGATAGACCAAACACCCACTTATTTATTTTGTTTTTTTGTTGAGATGAGAACATAAAGATAACTACCAGAGAACAACCATCTCTACTCACAAAGCTCCTCGTCAAGAAAGAGGGAACAAAAAAACTATATGGAAAAGCATCTTGAACAACCTCAGAAAGGCAAAGCCTACATTGACATGGAGAGATTTGTTCTTCAAAGGGATGTGAAAAAAATGTCCAAATTAAAAGCATTTGCTCTTTATTTCAAGATGTCACTGAGTATGGTGAAGTTAGTTTTAAGATGCATGATCTAGTACATGATATTGCTTCTGCAGTTTCAAATCATCAAAATAAGGAATCAAATCCAAATAATTGGAGTACAAAAAGTGGAAGAAAGTTGCGCACATTATTTTGCAACAATGAAGAGACTCTTCATAAGATTGGGGCCGACACTATTTCTTTGCGTGTTTTAGTACTGCATTCTTCTGGGATTATTAACTTGTCGAATATTATAGGCAAGTTGATACATTTCAATATGTTCTGAAACAGATCTTCATCTAGAATCAAGTTGATTCATCTTCAAATAGAAGACCTCAGGACCCTTGAAAAACCTCAAAGGTGCACTAGAGCTTACAAATCTCGAGAAAGCACAATATAAAGAGGAAGCTATGGCTGCGAAATTGAAGGAACTTTATATTCATACAATGCGTAATCTGGAGAAATGGGATGAATTGATCAGCTTAAATTTATTTGGATCTCTTCAAAAATTTCATATTATGGAATGTGATAAATTGACAAAATTGCCAAATGGGTTAGAAGGTTGCCGCTCCATTCAGTATTTGATGATTAGTCAGTGTCCTAATTTGATACTAAATGTTTGCACAACTTATATCATTTAAACTTTAGTGGTTTCAAAAGATCATTTCCAGAGGGATTAACTCACCTCACTGGCTTGAAAAAATTGATGATTACTGGATTATATGATGATGATGATGATGATGAGCCATGTGAGAATCCAACAACTTCAGCACTTCACTAACTTGCAATTTTTAGTGATTACAAATTTTGGTGGCATTGAAGCCTTGCCAGAATGGTTGGGAAACCTTACATCTTTGACAATATTGTGGATCTATGCTTCCAAAAAATTTAAAAAATTACCATCCAGACAGGCCAAACTACACCTAACCAAATTAGAGAACTTGGAGTTTATCGGGTGTCCAAAACTTTTACTTAGGGAAGGCGACCAAGAGTGGCTTAAACTTTCCTATCTATTCTTGGAGGATTACTCTTTGAGGCTACTTAGGCTACATCACCACCTCTCATCAATATGTGTTCCTAAATTTTTGTGGTTATTATTATTTATTTTTCTTGTTTTAGCTTATCCATTTCTAACTCCATCTTACAACTACTATCCTCATACCAAATACTTTATGATTCTAATTGCTCTCATTTGTCTTCTTTTGTCAAATTTGCTTTTTTGAAAAAGAAATTATTTAGGAACCATCAATCTTTTTTAAAATAATTTGGAATAATACGAATTAGTGCATCTAAAAAAACAATGTTTTAGAATTGCCTAACTTTTTCCTATGCTAGTTTTGTGTGTTATTTTTATTATGTTTGTCCTCTTTATTTTGCTTTGGATTCCACTGTATTCTATAATTTGAATCTTTAGTCTTCTTTTCTACAAGGTTTTGATATGAAAAGTTTGCTCAACAAATTAGCTTTCAATCTTTCTTCATGAGCTCAGATCGAATCCATAATTTTAAATAGTTCCATAAACGAGTCATATTTTCCCGCTTAAGTCATGTTAGTTCTTAAGATTCTACATTTAAATGTGCTTTATTGCAGATAATCGAGCTTGTGGAACTTGGGACTTCTTAGGTGGATTTTGAGCTTGAACGAAGCACTAAGGGGTCAAATGAAGAAATCGAGCTAAAGAAGATGACAAAATGGCCAAAACACCTCTAAAGGATAGCAGTTGCAACGTTATCATGGAAGAACAACACTTGGCGTCACTTGACACTGCAAGATACTAGGGGTCGATGCTGGCAGCGTTACGACACTCTTGCATTTCCATTATATAATATTTATATCATTCTAGGGTTAAAAAATTGGGCTCCCACCCATTTTCTTCTTTTATTTCTATTTCTTCTAGGTTTTGTTCTATTTTTGGATTGTAATTGATTTAGATGATGACGTTGAAGTTAGTTTTCTAATTTATGAGTAGGAAATTTGATGTAAATTTGTTAGAACTGAACTTTAATGTAATACATTTGATTTCTTGCATCTCTGATTTTTGTTTTCACTCTTTAGCTTGTGTTTGGGAATGAATTATGTTCTAATCACTTATACATATGTCTAATAGCTAAAAATCATTGCATAATTTGTAATTCTTTTATTTCAATTGCTAAGTAGCAAGAATTGAATCCATGTATGTGGGTGTTGGATGTTCCATAACTCATAGGTATAGGACAAATTTAGGATTAAAGAGAAATCAACTAATTATGTTGCTATCCAATTTTTTAATCGTCCCAATAAAACACCCTTCAGCATAATGCAAATATTATGCTAATGTTTAAGACTACATGGAATGTTATCATGCCCAATAAGACGACATTTAGTTTAATGTGCACATTCTTTTCCTATTTTAATAATTATTCTTTTAACAACTCTTGTTTATGTCATTTGAAAAAGACTCATTTTGATATCCACTTTGAAAAATGACGACTATGACTTTAAAAGGTCAAAGAATAGTAACAAATTACTTTGTATATCATCAAAGAAAAGATTATAATAGATGAAAGTGAGCGTTGGTTACTTTGTGGACAAAATAATAGAGCTTAAGAATTAAAATAGGATTTAATAGGTATTGGTGGCTGAAAAATAGATATTGAGAGAGGAAATTTCGAGTTGTAAATTAATAAACAAATATCAAAACAATTGGTTAGTTTTAAAAGCTTCGAAACTAAACTAAATATTATAAAATTTAACAAAAATCATAAAAAAGAATTTATAAAGGAAGTAACATATTTTTACCCAAATAATGCACGTTCAGAACTTCTAGAAATAAGTCCAAAACAGACAGTTTCAACTTTACTTGTCTAAAGATGTTATTGTCGGTTAGTCAACAATTCTTATCTTCATACAGTTTGGTCGGCAGTCAAATTTGTTAGACCAAGAAACCACATTAATTTCTGCAAACAACCAAGGTCCTTTTCTGCAAAAGTTAGAAATACCTAAGCCCATCAATACAATTAATCTTCCAATATTCAATTTGAAATCTCACGCTAAGAACAACAAACTTGTATTAAGTTATACATGTAATATCTCTTGAGCTTCGATAACTCTGGCTGATGTCGATTCCATTTTTGATACTGAACAACATCAAACCTTACAAAAGTCTAAACTAGTACAAAAATTGATGAAGTGGAATTAATTTACATGAAACTAACTGATTGCATCATCAACATTAGTAAAATACAATTACATTCTTCTTTTTCTTTTTTTTCTTTTTTTTTTTTTTTCAAATATTTTCAAGTGGATAGAAGGTTGGTGGTAAGAGTGAGTGTCAAATGGTTCTAATGGGAAGAACCAAAAGCTTGCAAAAGCCTTAAGAGCAAAGAGGTTAAATAGATAGCCAGAAGGCCTCCTCCCAAGACAGCATCAAGCCTCATCTCTCTCCTTGGCAAAGCCACAAGTGCCCAAAGCAACCCTCCTACCAACAGCCCCAATGTCTCCATGACATAAGGGTCGGGAGGGATGGCGACCGGCTGCGGATACTTCTTCCACGAAGCGCCAACAAGAGATATCCCAAGGCCGAACAGAGTGTTGAAGATGGGGCCAGCGTAGCAACCGGATATGGCGATTTGGGCGCCTCGCTGCCCGCCGTTCAAAGCCATGGTCACATTGGTAACCAAATCCCCTAGAGAGTTTCCCCAAGCAAGGAAGGTAAGTCCTAGGATTGAAGGGCTTATACCCATTATGTAGCCAAGTGAAACTAATAGGCCTACCAGTTCCTGAGCTACAATGTAACTCCATGTTAAACTCATGGTGAAGCCAGCTGCAAGCCAAGGGAACAGGCACTTCTTTGGTGGGCTTGAATTCTCAGTCGTTGCAAATGCAACAATTCCAAAACTAACTCCAAGCAACGAAGCGATGACACAGATGATAAGGTTCGATTGTGACGGTTGATCACTCTGGTCGTGAAATGTCCATAGAAGAGATAAGAGAAGGGGGGCCAATGTCACTGAAGCAACAGCAAATGGTCTAGACCAGTTTTCTTCAGCAATGGCTGGAATTGTCAATCTTCTAGGCAAGTAAAGAGGGACCTCAAGAATCCGAAGGAAAAAAAGACAAGAAGGTGATAATCTTGGACAAAAACAGAGATCATATACATCAATTCTAACATCATCATTGTTGTCATCATCGTCACCGTTGTCCTGTGGTTCATTTCGACCCTCAAACTCATCCTTTGGTGGTTCTTTCAAAAGGGGTTCACAGATTTCACTTCTAAAACTCAACCATTGGGCATGGGAGACATAAACAACCAAAACATAAATAATATACATGGAAGAAAAGCCAATGGAACCCCACAGATTGATATGACCATGAAGCAATATCAGGAAAACAGACAAAAGAACCAAGAGGAAGAACAAAACATCTCGAATGAAGGCAGACCTATTCACCTTAATCCATTGCCGACGCAGCAAAATGCTAATGATTCCAACGACGACGCAGGTAACAAACGAGGCTCCGCCGAGAACAGTATTCAAGCCAATATCACTAGTTCCATCCCCCATGAAAGCAACAAGGCTGGCAAAAACATCAGGTGCCCCATTGCCAAGAGAAAGCAGAGTAACACCAGCAATTGTTGGGGATAGATTCAACAATTTTGACAAGCTCTCAAGGGAAGAGCAAAAGTATTCAGAAGCAGTATTACCCAAAAGATAGAACAACACAAGAAGCCACAGAAACAACAGAGTGTAGCCCAGGATGCTAAAACTTCCATACTGACAATAGAAAATGTAAAGATAATCTATGTACCCTTGGGTGTTACAGGGGTTGTTGGATTTAAGAACATAGCACTTAGCTTCAAACTCAGTTAAACGAAGAAAACTCTGGCAATCTTCCTGAGGGTTGCCGTGGATTCTTCTCGAGCTTTTGTTAATAACATGGAAATGGAATTCTGGAGACTGAAACCGATTCGCCAAAAAAACACAACCCACTAAGAGAAACGAGAGATTTAAGAAAATGATAAAACCCCTCTGTTTGGAGAGAGATGATAAGAAACCCATTCAAGAAAACCAATCAACAAGCTCTTTCTCTCTCTCTCTCTCTCTCTCTCTCTATCTATCTATCTCAAGAACTGAGAAAGTGGGAATAATGGTTCATGATTTCACGATCTGGGAAGTGAGTAATTGGCAGATACATCAAGAACACGACAGAATTCTTCGCCAAAATCAAAGAGGGGCGAATCAAAATTAAAATAAAAAAAAAAGGAGGTGATTAAAAATCAAAGAACTAACTCATTCCATTTCCAATCCAAAGATGTGGGTGGTTTTTGTCGTCTAAGCCAGAATGAAAGCGTAATGAAATTGAGTAGACGGACCTGTTTTATCCATATGCGGAACAGTTTGCGGTGTTGATTTCTGTGTCGCCATTCGATCAAAATCAAAAAGAAAAAAAAGGATTAAGCAGTAGAAATTGGGAAGAGGAAAGTAAAAATCAAAGTAATAAAATTAAAATCAGAAAAAAATTAGAGAAGGCGTCGGCAAGAAGAACCCACCTGTCAGATGTTCGCATTAGCTCCTCGAGAAGAGAAAGCGTAATCCAAAACGAAGAATCGGATCCTTTTCGCCTGATTGGAGATTATGCGTTTTCAGATTCCCAAAACGTGTATTTTGGGAGAGAAGATGGCTTAATTGCAACGAAACAAGAATATATGTTAATGAAATTCACTGCAATGTGTGTAAACAAGACTTCTTTTAAATTTGTGGGGTACTAACTTTTAACTTTTTGAATTTTTTAGTTTATTTTATTTTTGATCCAATTACAAATTTATTCCATAGTCTTTTAAAGTTTGTGTCTAATTCATTTTGTGTTTATATTTTTAATATAATGGTAGGAAAAATATCATAAATTTTCAATTTGCTTTTTTTTTTGTAAATTCTTGAATTTTAAAAGAGATGAAAGTTGAAGAACTAAATTTATAATATAATCTTAATTCATATTCTAGAAAATTTAATTATTTATAACATGTTTACATAAATATTTATTAGTTAAAAAATTGCTCTAGTTTATGTATTTTTATTGAAGTTGAGCTTGAGAATTAAAATTTCAATATGCAAAGGAATGATGCACTCTTTATATTTTTAAATTTAGAACAATCTAGTCTTTATATTTTAACATTTAAAACGATATAGTTTTTAAGAAAAATTTTTATCAAAATTAAGTATCAATTTTTATTAGATAAAATTTAGTCTTCTTTAACTCTACGCGGTTTATAAACATATTTATCTATAATTAGTTTATATATCTTAATAACATTTTTTTTTTGTTTTATAATAAGCCCTAAATTAATAGGCACCAGAGTTCAATAAGTAAACATGGTTACAAACTAAAACGTATAGAATTAATTTATTTCAAACTTGCTAAAAAGTTCCTAGATCATTATTTCAGTAAAAAGTTTTTTTTTTTTTTTTAACCATATTTGTTTTATTCTCAATTTACCTGGTAATTTTTTTTTTAAAACTAGTACAACCTTATAATTATAAGTCATAAATTTGAAATTCACCATCTAGTCTGATCAATAAATATCTAAATTCACCTATGAAAGGATATTTTCTTTAAGAGTTAGGAAAGGTGTGGGAGTAGGTGACAAATAGTAGATGCAAAGTTTTATTAAACAGTTAAATAGTTATCATTTTAATTATGGTTTTGGAAGGAAAATAGATATTTTACCGAAACTTATTATAAATAGAAAAAATATCAAACTATTTACA
Organism: Citrullus mucosospermus; assembly: GCA_030954485.1. Taxonomy (NCBI): domain Eukaryota; kingdom Viridiplantae; phylum Streptophyta; class Magnoliopsida; order Cucurbitales; family Cucurbitaceae; genus Citrullus; species Citrullus mucosospermus. Next base: position 28,763,564 of record CM062064.1, read on the forward strand.
AATATAGCAAAATTTCACTTTCTATTCGCGATAGACCCAGATGTTTTATCCTTGTCTATCTGGTAAAATGATAGATGTCTATCTGGTAAAATGATAGATGTCTATCTGCATCTATCGCATCGCAGTCTATTATAGATAAAAAGTAAAATTTTGCTATATTTGTAATTACTTTCAACAGTTTTTTTATTTTTGAAAACATCCCTATTTTATAAAATTTAAATTACTAGACATTATATATTAGGTAAACATAGACTTGGATACTATATTAGTCCTTGTATTAAAAAAAATATTACACAAATGTAACAAAGTCATAGGTACAACATATAAAGACTAAAGTATTATTATAATTATTTTTTTATGTAATATGTAGATAAGAGAATTGAACCTCAAATGACCTTGAGTCTGATAATACAAGTTCATCATTTTTTTTAGATACACAACAATAACAAGGAAAACTTAAGAACATATATAATCAAAACGAAGGGCAGAATCTGCCCAAAGAAGATGGTTTTCAAGCTAGATAGTCGAAAAACCAAAACTTCGAGAGTGAGTAGCAAGTTCATGATCAACAAAATTACCCTTGTGGTTAGTCCAAAGGAAACACCCATGAGGCACAATGGAAAAGATGACGAATAGAGTCAATGAAACCCTAAACCTTATGAACATAGTTGGATTTCTCAACCAAAAGCTTCCAGCAAACAAGGGAGTCAGTTTTCACCCAAAAGCGGAGATATACCAACCGTAAGAGCTCAAGAAAGGTCATTAAACATAGCAGTTGCCTTAATGACCTCAACAAAATCTACCAAAGGAAAATGATTTCCCAAGGCCAATAAAACATCACCATTTGAGTCACAAACAATGGCGCTGATCCTAGCATAGCAAGTTCAACTTAAAAGAGCCTTGAGGAAGGATCGACTAGCGAGAAACCTCATCAATGGTCGGGGAGGACAAGGCATTTGATCAAGACCTATCTCATAAGATGATTAACGCCAGTTGGACTATACTCGTGTTGGCAAAACTTAAGTAATATTTAATGGTATTATAATTATATGGATGATATGGAGAGAGAAAAATTTAAGGTTAGGAAAGCAAAAGCGTGGGAAGGTAGGGAGTGGGGTTACAAGTCTCCATCATAGGGATTCAAATGCATTACGATCTTAATTATATATAGTTTGGTTTTGGTCTAGTTCAATCCGAATTGACAACTTGGTAGTTGGTACAATAACCTTCTCTCATACTTTGCATTTCAACCCCTTTCTCTCAATTATTTTTGTCCTTCATTTTGTTTGCTTTTGTAGTTTTGGCCCCTCTCTTACTTCATCTTTTATATATATATATATATATTTAGGGCTTCATGTGAGTTAGACAAGGGAACACGTTTGTGATATGTCCACATTCCACTTCAATTATTAATTTCTTTCAATTATATGATATTATATAATTTATCATATGATCAAAATTTTGCATTTTTCTTACATTAGGTGTGGTGGTACTATTTCCACTATCATATTAATTTTTATCATATTTTATTTTTCTTTATGCTTTGGAAAGCATCGTTAAACTTTTGGTGAGTAATTTTGTTGTTAGGTTGGATTTTTAGAGAACATGACTGATATTAAAATTCTAATTTGTATAACGTGTTTGACAAATGACTACTTTTCTAAAGGATTTGAGAGATATTTACATGAAGAAATGATTGGAGAGGGAGATTGATTTATGAAATTTTGAAAATGGCGAGTTGGGGAAAATTTGAGAATAATAATGATACATAGTTTTTACCTTGCAATTGTATTAAACACTTCCACAACAATTATCAAACCGTTGCAAGTTTAGCATTGCAACGTTGTCCTTTGCAACGATTAAGAAAAATATTTTACAATAAGGCATTGCAATTGTGTTTTAACTCTTGTAACAAATTGACAATTGCAATACACTTTCATGCAACAATTAATCAAAACGTGTCGCAAATTAATCGTGAAAATAGACAACAAATGTCGTTATTAAGTTGTTGCAATTGTATAAAAATGACCTTGCAACAATTGTTAAACCGTTGTAGCAACTGTAGTGAGTGGGTTTCCAAGAACATGATTGGTATTAAAATCCTAATTCGTATAACTATATTCGAAAACGACTACTTTTCTAGTTCATCAAGAACAAATGGATCATAATACAATTTGCTTTTCTATTCTATTAATTGCTAGGTCTTTTTCTTTTCTTTTCCGAAAAAAATATCGGAATATTACATATATGGAGAGGAAAAATTATAACCTATAACCTCATTTGAGAAAATAAGGACATACTTAATTAATTCCTATACTAGGGTTGCATCAAATTTTCTTTTTTTTTTTTTTGAATTTTTTAATTGAATACTTCTAAAATTTTTTATTGTAGTAAATAAGCCATTAATTACCATCTCAAATATTGATGGTTAGACCTTCTAATCTTGTGATTATTAAACTAAAAAAGCAGCCAAAATCTTTTAAAGAAAATAAATCTACTTGGTCCATTATAAAAGGTTATTGATACACACATATATAATAATGCCATAATAGAATATTTGATCCACGTCAAAAAGATTTTTTAATCACGCAACAATTTTTGTCCACAATGTTGTTCATTCATGTACGAATAATTGGATTTTATCTATACATCTTACATTTAAACTTTAAAAAAATGAAAATAAATAAATACAGACACAAGTATCTATTATCCAAATAATTGGATTATTTATGCCATTTAGTAACTATTTATTTTTTATTTTTAAAAATTAAACATATTTCTTTCTCAATTTCTTACCATTATCCACATTTCATTAAAAAATATTGAAACTATATCTTTTTTTAGTTTTTAAAATTTAGTCTAACTTTTTAAAATATGAATAGAAACTAGAAATTAGTACATAAACAAAACATGAAATTTTTGAGTTAGAAGAGATGTTTAATTTATAGGCTTAATTTTAAAAATAATAAAAACAACGAATCAAATGGTTACCGAAAAAAATGCCTCAATTCTTTAGTATTATTATTTTTTTAGTTCAATAATATGCAAGTGGGAGACTCGAAACTCTGATCTTTTGATCTATACTATATATTGAATGCAAGTTGAACCAAACTCAAATTAGGTCCAATTTTTATGTTGTGCTTATTCATAGACTGTCATTTGATCATTATATTTAATCTTTAAATTACAACAATATTAATTACGAGCATTTTGAAGAATTTAAATTGTGATCCTATTATTTTATATAAGTGAAAATATGTTTTCTACTACTTTTAATCTTAAAGAAAAGATTCTATATCATTATCAATGTTAATAGAATATTATTTCATTAAAAGATAATAAATAATAATAATATACAGAACATTAACATCACACAAATGGGTCAACTTTGGCTAAGCCACAGTCTATTCATTTTTTGTATTTAATTTGTCTTTTTCATTTATCTATAAAACTTATCTCAAAATAATGAAATGTTGAGAATTTAAGGAAATGATTCTATTCTTGTTGATAATGATTAATGAAATCTCGTCACACAACAGTTTATAATCTATGAAAACTATTAATCCATAAATTTTCATTTTTTTCTGTAAAAATCGTGTTTTTTTAATTGTCATACATTATGAAAAATTCAAAAAATTCTATTATTTTCTATACAACATGCGTGATTCTAAGTTTAATGATGGTTTTTTCTCTCCCCTCCCTATTTTTGCCTTCATTTATGTGTTAAGAGATGTTCAATTTGTTGTACTGATAACATAGTTGACTAAATTATGAAGAAAATGAGTAACTTATAACACTAATCAAATTATCTATAAGCTATCTTCATAGTTAAATATCAAATCAACTAATATTTATTTAAGTTGTAAATAAAAGTTTAATTGACGGCTTTTGTCACCAGCGCTAAATAAACAAACAAAAAAAAAAAAAAAAAAAAATTCAAACATCAAAAAAGTCTAAAATTGTAATGTGTATATATTTTGTTAATGATGTTAGTAAGAGAAAATGAAATACAATCTAATCCAAAGTTAAAAATATAATTAACTAAACACTTTAAAATGTAGAGCCTACATAAGTGCCACACTCATAAACATGGAAAGGATAAAAGTTATTATATAATATTTAACTTAAGAGTAGAAGAATAAGAAATACATTATGAATGTATTAGTTTGACCTAGGGGTATTAAATTTTCATTCAAATATCAAAAACAACTCCATCCACGTGATTCCAATGTCTTTGTCCTTCAATAACGACCAAAAAAAAAAAATCACATTTCTATTATATTAAAATAAGTGTTGTTTTCAGATATAGCAAAATGAACTAAAATATTTACAAATATAATATGTTATATTTAAAAATATTTTCAATAATTTTGTCATTTAAAGCAATTAGTCTTAAAAAAAAAATAATATGTATATGAATATAATTTTAAAATGTTAACTTATTAAGATTAAAGAAATACTATTTGTTAGTTTAATTTTTTTTCAAGAAATATCGTTGCATATTTTTTAAAAATTGAAGCCTGACATTTTCATTAATTTGATAATTTAATTCTTTTTAGTATAACAATTATGGAATGAAGAATCGGAGTTTCGACATATCATATTAATAATTATTATTGAATTAAATGTGGTTTGATAAATTATAATGAGTGGATTTAGAACATGATGAATTAAATATGTTTTGAAATAATAATAAATTAATTTCCTGGAAACATGGCAAATCAAATGAATATTCGATGGAATAACTAGCGGTTTATTTAATTTATTTTATTATTGCACAAAATGAGAAGTTGGATTTGCATTGATGGAGATATTTTATGGTCTTCTTGGAAAGTGGGGCTTCCAAAATTCCATTCTTTAAATCGATGAGAACAGAATAATATAATAATATTTATTGTGTTTATAAAAATTAAGAAAACCCTTAGCCACGAGATCATTTCACGAAAATAATTGTTTTCAAAGTCTGCATCAAAATTGGCTAAATATATATATAAAACAAAATTTTAAATTCTAAATTTTAAAATGCATAATTATATCATTATTTTCGAATTTATGCTTTTACATTGCCTATTAAACATATTAGTATATTGGTGGAATCAAATAAGTGGTTTGATTTGTTCGACTTTTATAATAGTATTATATTGGGTAAAATATGTTTTTAGTGTTGCATTTTAAGGATAAATTTATATTGAAAAGTTATTTTTAGTTTAGGATGATGTGTTCCATTCGTTATTAAATTTTTAAAATGTATATTTTCACCGAGAAAGTAGGTGCATTTGATTCCTAAAATTTAAAAATATTCCTATTTAGTTTCCATGTTTTTAAAAATAAGTTTAAAAGGTTTATATAATAATTTTTTATTATTATTTTAAATTTTAAGAATAATTTTGAAAAAAATTACCTCTTCTCTCTAAAATTTTTATTTTTAATATATGTTTTTAATTCAAAATGTCATATAATTAAACAAAATAATTAAAAAAAAAAACTTTAGAGACTTTTTAAACCTATTCTTCTTAAACATTTGGAGACTAAAGAGGTACATTTTGAAAATCCAAGGACCAAATGCACTTATTCTAGATTAAAAAAGCATGTTTTTAAAACTAAGTGATCAAAACACACATATTCTTCATAATTTGGAGACTAAAAAGGTAGTTTTACCATTTTTATTTGGCCGTAAATTTAAACTAGCCTAACTCATAGAAAATGGTTGTAAAAGCCTTTCTTAACACCCTCCATCATATTTATTTTGTAAATTTTGGGTTGTATTAATTTAAACTCTGAAAAGATTTAGCTCCTAAATATTGGAGTTGTATTAATTTAAACTTAAACTAATAATTGTATCAATTTAAGCCTTGAATTTTTAGAAGTATATCAATTAACACTCTCCATCAGATTTAATTCAGAAAATATCATGCCAAACATATATAATTATTTAAAATTAAACGTTTAAATTGTTATAATTGAATCAATTTAGACTATTTATTGAGATTATATTTGAAATCGCCTATGTTTTCAATTTTTACACGTACGTAGACTTTTTCAAATGTTGGGTTAATAAAATGACGATTTGAATTGTTCCAAGAATAATTTTCGAAGGAAATTAAATCTTAATTGAGAGTCTAAATTAACCCACTTAATGAAAGTTTAGGGATTTAATTGATAAAATTATAAATCTCACACTATGTTTATCCAAACATAACTATGACTTTGATTCTTGATAGATAGAAACACTTTAAACTTGAGTGTACTAACTTTAATTAAATTTATTTTTATATTCTCTTGTTTTAAGAGTTAATTAATTTTTATATTAATTAGCTTCAATAATAACAATGACTAATTAGATCTCAAATATCATCAAGCTGGAATAGCTCAGTTGGTTAGAGCGTGTGGCTATTAACCACAAGGTCGGAGGTTCAAGCCCTCCTTCTAGCGAGACCTCTTGTTTGGCAATTACTATTTAAGTTGCCTATTGGTTAATCTACATATCTATATTTATCATTTATATTCATGTGTAAGTTTTTCTATATTAAATTTTTCTTTTAAAAAATATTAGAGGTTGTATTTGCAATATGCTATACAAATAATACAAATTTTCACATGACCAAAATTACTTTCTTCAATAAAATTTGTTTCACTTATGTGTTGATATATATATATTTTACATTTTTAAAAATAGTTTAGCATAATACTAAAATTACTTTTGAAATCAAACATAATAATTCAAAATCACTTTTAAAAGTTTGTGTGACAAGGAAACCAGTTGAGGCTATAGTTTGTAACAAAAAATCAATATATGATTGTATGAAAATCAATTTTTTTTTACCTAAATCTCTTTTTTTTAAATCACTACTTTAACCATCACTCCCAAACATGCACTACATTATTTCAATCATTCCTCAATGAAACCTCAATATAACAAAAGTTGAGATCTTAAAAAATGTGGAGACTTGAGGAAGTCTTTGTAAATCATCTCAAACAATACTTTTCACTTTTATTGTTGGAAATGTGACCAAAGTCTTACATTGTCTTCTACCAAGATAAGAGAAAGATCTTAGATATATAAGTGAGAACAACTATCTTCAGTAGCACGAGACTCTTTGGGTCAATAATATACACTTGAAAGGAGATATGTATGGAATCATTGTCCCTAACATCTATAAAAAAGTAGTTCATTGATACTTAAATAATTTTTTTGGTAGAATTGTCGGTAAATTATTATTATTATTATTATTAGGGTTGTTTTCAAATATAGCAAAATGAACCAAATTATTTACAAATGTAGCAAAATGTCATTGATAGATAATGATAGACTACTATCATATTGACGGTCTATCACTGATAGACAATAACATTTTGCTATATTTGAAAATACTTTTAACACTTTTGTTATTTAAAACAATTATCGTCGTCGTCGTTGTTATTATTATTATTATTATTATTATTATTTAATAAAAAAATGTGGGCATGAAAATTTATCAATCTCCAACTTCGAGATAGAAAATATAAGTCTATTACTATTGAGTTATGGTGATTTTTTTTATTATAGCATTTGGGGAGGTAGAGCTGAGCCAAATCTTGGAATAAAACAACACATATTAGATGAAGCATATATTATCCACACTTAGATTGTTGAGTAGGACATACAATGATTGAAATATGTGTCACAACTTATTTGTACTGATAGAAACACAAAGATTTAATTATAATATTGTATACAAGTGACAGTTTGATCAAAATCTTCATAACTAAACCAGTGATTCATAACAAATAGCTGGTCACGTCATTTACATATATCAAATGACAAAATTGGCGAATACATTTGTAACAATTATCTAAAAGAAAAAAAAAAAAAAGAATTTCAATTTGCTTACTTTTATGTTAATAGGATCAACAAGATAAGATAATGATGAGATTGTTGGTAAATCCTGCCAAAAAAAAAAAAAAAAAAAAATCAAATCATTAATACAAAAACTTATATGAAGTCTTATCTCCGATTTCAATCAAGAGAGGAGAGTTAAATCGGAGTAAAAGTATGTATTCTCAATTAAGAATATAAATTATATGTGAATGGAACTATATACATTTTGGTATTTTCTGCTTTGATTATTATCTTTGATGTAGACATGGTAGCATTAATAGAAACTTCAACTTATTTTAATTCTTATTTATAAATTAAATATCTTTAATTATGATATTTCATCAATATATAACCTGATTGACATTTTCATAAAATTTAGAATATTGTTATATAAGATTAAAATTTCTAAATTCAAAGTGTAATAACTTATTTTGGAGGTTAAATAATTAAATTTAGTAATAGAGATTTGATTCCCTTTCTATTGTTTCCAATTTTAATTTTTTTTTTATGGGCTACATTTAACTACTATCATCTAAAAATCTCTTTTCATTCACCATTTTAAAGTAAAAAAAGAAGCAAGAATTAACAACCATTTCTTTCCTATGTAACTCTTCATTATATCATATTTACTTTCAATATTGGTTCATATTCTTTAGATTTATTTTTTGTGAGAACTTAGGCTACCTTGAAATGGTTAAAGTAAAACATGTACAAAACATATTTTTCCTTCCATATTTTGATTTGCTTTAAGCAAAGCACATCAGGTCACGATGATTTTCAACTTAATACTTGAAATATTAGACTCCATGCATGAAGAAGAACCTCAAGGCAACATGAATACACCAACCCAAGAGCTCCATTTAAAGGTTAATTATGGTTATTAATGTTAATTTAAACCTAAAGTAGTATTTTCCATGTATTTCTCATGCAACATGCTTTTCTACTTCATGTGTAATTTATCTAATGGATAATGTGATAACTAGCTAAGCTTTAGACCCAATAGAGAAGCCAAGTGTGTTAAATTGGCCCACTTTATAAACTCCCAACTTGTAACCATACATTCCAATTTCCCAACGTATATTCTAGTCTAGGCACATTTAGGATTTACTTTAGCTACTTGTTAATTCTTTTAGTTGGCCAAACACATGAGGCTATTTAAAGCTTTCATTTGTGCAAATGTAAGAGGTTAAGACTGAAATAAAAATTTGGAGAGGTTACTCTCTTTTGTTCAGCAAATAAAGAGCACGTTGCATCCTCAGAAAGATTTTAAGGGTAATTGGTCATCAAATTTGTAAAGTGTTTTTAGACTTTGGATTTTGACAAGTTTGCCTTTCTAAAGACAAAAAACCTAAGGAATAGAAGTTTAATACTAATGTGGCTTGGAGTCGTATAAGTCATGCTAGTGGTTTGGGATGGTTGTTAAGCTGGTATCAAGTCTACCTCAAATGTTGGTTGAGGTTCTTAAAGCAATAGCTATCCGTAACAAATTGGATATTATTCTACCTATCAATGTGCAAAATATCATGGTTGAGTCTAACTGTTATGGGTAGTTCACCTTCTAAATAATTGGTTCTTAAACTTTTAAGATTTTTTTTTCTCCTTTCAGGAAGTGAAATCTATGGTGGATGGGTGGGTTGGGAAATGTTTACTTCACCCATGTGAAGTGTTGTCACAATTTCATGGTTCATTCTCTTGTGAGGAGAGTGTTGGAAGAGTGTATTTCTTCCTTTCTCCTAATTAAACCTTACGTGGTTTACTTTAATTTGTTAATGTTTTTGAAAAAACAAACTATTGAAAAACAGACACGTAAATAATTGGGCAAATTGCAAAAATTACTCCTAAAGACCTTGGATTAGAGTTACAATTATACCCTTAAACTTTCAAATTTAAAAGTTGAGCTCTCAACCTTATCAAAATGTTCAAATTTGACCCTTAAACTTACATAATTGTATAAATTTTAATAATTGAATAAGTGTGAGAGTTTAATATTTATTATTTGTGGGTTTAATTTTTACAATTATTGTAAGTTTGAGAGCCCAATTTTAACACTTTTAGAAGTTTATGGGTCCAATTATTACTATTAAAATTTTAATAGTATAATTGCAACAATCACCCTACTTTACGAATAATTTTTGCATTTTCTCTCAGATAATTTGAATGGAAAGACTTATAAAATGGCCGAGTTAGATCTCTCTTACTACATAACATAACAATACTAACTTGTTTTTCTTCAAAAGGAAAAAACCAGATCCAAAATGCCACGTGGCAGTAGTAGAAGACCAACCAAATGAAGAAATGGATAAGCTTACCATGTGACCAACCATGGCAATCGCCACCAGCAACACTCCAACTAAATCGGAAACTCAGCAATGAGTGTCGCCGTCGGAACATCTCTGTTTTCCTACTCCATCCATTCCCACCGTCGCCTCCGATTATTCAAGCCTAAACCATCCTCCTCCATTTCCCTTTCCCTTTCCCCTCCTAAACCCGCCCAAACCGGCGTCATTGTCATCGGAGCCGGCCTGGCCGGCCTGGCCGCGGCCACCCACCTCCGCTCCAAAAACATCCCATTCCTCCTCCTCGAAGCCTCCGACGGCGTCGGTGGCCGTGTCCGCACCGACCTCGTCGACGGCTTCCTCCTCGACCGTGGCTTCCAAATCTTCATCACCTCATACCCTGAAGCCCAATCCCTCCTGAATTACCAATCCCTCCGCCTCCAAAAATTCTACTCCGGCGCTCTTGTCTACTACGACAGCCAATTCCACACCGTCGCCGACCCTTTGCGCCATTTCATTGACTCTCTCGGTTCTCTATCCAATCCAATTGGCTCTGTTTTTGATAAATTGCTCATTGGACTCACCAGAGCCAGAGTCCTTGCCAAGTCAGACGAGGAAATTTTCACCGCGGATGAGGCTTCCACCATGGATTTTCTGAGGGAAAATGGGTTTTCTGAATCTATAATTTCCCGATTCTTCCGGCCGTTTTTTGGTGGGATTTTCTTCGATACCCAATTGGAAACTTCCTCCCGATTATTTAATTTCATTTTCAAATGTCTGGCTCTAGGCGATAATACTCTTCCAGCAGACGGAATCGGCGCAATCCCTCAACAATTGGCCGCGAATCTCCCACCGGAGACCATTTTACTGAATTCCAGAGTGGTCTCTGTCGATTTCGACGAGTACTCGAAATCGAAATCGCCGATTGTGAAGTTAAAGAGTGGGGAAATTATAAGGAGCGAAATGGGGGTGATTGTGGCGGTGGAGGAACCGGAGGCGGAGAGATTGCTGGCTGGAAGACGGAAAATCGGGAGCCGGAAACCGCCGAGGAGCACGGTGTGTGTGTATTTCACGGCGGATCGGGACAGGATTCCGGCGCAAGAACCGGTTCTATTTCTGAATGGATCAGGGAAGGGGATCGTGAACAATATGTTTTTTGCGACGAATGTGGCGCCGTCGTACGGGCCGCCGGAGAAGGTGCTGGTGTCGGTGTCGTTGATCGGGAAATTTGAGGGTGTTAGAGATGAGGATCTGACGGCTGAGGTTGTTCGGGAGATGTCGGATTGGTTTGGGGAATCGACGGTTGAGGGGTGGAAGCATTTGAGGACGTATAGGATTGGGTTTGCGCAGCCTAATCAATCTCCACCGTCGGATTTGATGAAAGATCCAACGGTGGAGAGTGGGTTGTACGTGTGCGGTGATTATTTGACATCAGCCACATTCGACGGTGCTTTGGTCTCCGGAAGGAAGGCGGTTGAAGCTTTAGTCAGGGACAGGGCTGTCATTTACGTTTGACTTTTGGAAAGAGATCAATTTTTTTTTTCTTTTTTTAATGTTTTATTTTAGACTATAAATTGTGTATAAAGCATCAATTTTTTTTGGAAAACAAAATTGATACAAAGGTTTCGGTTGTATAAATTAACTAATTTAATATTTTTTTATCCATATAAACTATAAACTAATAAATGTATTAATTTACAAAATTTAAGGTTTAAGTTGATACAATTATAACATCTTGAATTTTAATTGATATTATTGTTTTTTTTGTTAACTAATCTTAAATTGTCATAAATGAATTAGTGTAAATTTCATTTGAAAAACAGACGTATTATTGTTTTAGTTAAACTTCTAAATTATTATCATGGTGACATCCACATTTAGTTTAGACTCTTATTAATGTTATATTTGATAATCATTCATGCATTAATCTTCATACTATAAATAGGTTTTTTCAAGTGTTAGAATTATAATGAAGGTACGATTTTCAAAGTAAATTCAAATTGAGAATCTAAATTGATTTGATTAAATTAGAAGTTTTCCACAATGTTTATTCATACAAAATAATGGAGGAAATAAACTGAGACAATTATTAGTTCAAAATTTTAATTAATAAACACGTAAAGTTTAAAGTATAAAATTTTCCTTCCCTACCATTCGTTAAGTTTTATGTAAATTAGTTATTAAATATGCTTTCTTAATTTAGCAAAGGAGTATATATTTAGAAGGAATAAACAGAAAGTTAGTCCCACGTCATTTTGATAATTGTTTGATTTTTCATTCTTAGTCATTTTTTTTTATAAAAACCTTTATTTTATTATTATTTTTTTTTTCAAAACTTGCATGAATTTTGAAAAAAAAAATCATAAATAGAAATAGTGTTTATAACCTAATTAAAAAAAAAAAAAAAAACTACACATCAAATTTATCCTTCTTTTATTTTAACTTGTCAAAGATTTTGAAAACATTGCTAATATTAGAGGGTAGATAACAAAATTAAATGATCATAAGCTTTATTACAACCTTCTAAACTCAATGATTAAACGTATTTGGAAGTAGTGTTTTAATTAACATAATTGTTTTTGAGGAAAAAAATTAAATGATTATGAAACAGTCTTTAAGTGTTGAATTTCAAGTGTTTTTGGAATACATGTTCAAGTATTTAATTTAGTTTGATTCAATTTGGTTTGAGAGCCAAATTGTAACAGAAAAGAAGTTTGGAAATAAATAAAAATAAAAACCACACTACATAACCATATTTTCGAATCTCATGAGGGTGTTGGCCAATTTTCCAAGACTAAAGAGTTGACATTCAACCTCACTAAAATTGTTATTGCACAGACAATTTTTGGGCAAAAGTGTGGGGTGAATCGTTATTGCACAAACAATTTTTGGGAGATAAGTATGTTCAGATTGTTTTGTTTGCTTTAGAATGCAAGTGCGACATTGTTGTCCGTTTAAAGGTACTACAACAATCTTGGCTTTAGATCTTAGTTAATATTGTATAAAACGATGATAGATTGACTATATAAAAGTTGTTTGTGACTTTGCTTAATACCACAAAAAATTAATGAAATCAACACTTAGATTCTGGTCTTAAACATCTCAATATCACAAGTTTCCATAGAACCTTTGGATGACTTAAGGAAGTAATTAACGAAATCAACATCCTATGACACTTTTATCTCTTGAAGTTCAATCTTTTGTTTCTAACTTTATTTATTGTCCAAATTCAATTCAATCATTTAATTTTCATCTCTTAGATAAAATTGACACAATTCTAAAATAGATAATCTAATTCATAATGTTTGATCTTTGAGGATGATACTTGACCTCTTATGCCGTTTTAATTTACTCTAACTTGACCACGTGTGCTTCGTGCACATTATAGCCGTGACAAAAAAAAAAAAAAAAAAACACAGAAATTATAGAGCCAAGAGTTGACAGAATCAATGAAAACAAAAACAAACCATACATTATATATCGAAATATTTTATTGGGAGTGGTCCACTTCCAGCATATTGTTTGTGAAAGCACAATGATAATCGGCCATATATATTATAACAATGTCACCCAACGTTTCAAACTTGGCGAAGGCCCAACCACACATCCATGGTTCAATTAGATAAATCGGTTAGGAAAACAAAAGAAATAAACTTCTAATTTATAGAACTCATAATTATGTCCATTTATATTCTTCCTTATGTTTCTTTTGAATAAATTCCATTCGAGACTTACATTTAAATTAATTAAATTCTAAAACTTTTATAAATAAAGTAATTTTGGCTTTCGATTAAGATTTTCTAATTTGAAAAATCATTCATGTATCAATTCTAATCATCAATTTTAATAATCTCACATTTGGAGTAGTATGGACATGTATAAGAAATCGATTAAAATAGTTTAAATTAATTTATTTATGATAATGTAGAAGTTAAATTTGAAGCCATTGTAAGTTCTACACGATATATTTTCAAATGAAATCTAAAAGAGGGTTGTGAACTGATACACTTACGAAAGTTTATTAATATAACTATTAGTTCATGATTTTAATTGATACAACTTCTAAAATTTAAGGGAAAAAAATAACTTACTTAGTTGTAACAACAAGAATAATTAACTAAATTATGTACCCTAGGGCCTACTAGAATGATGTAATATATCGTTATCTTAAAAGTAATATTGATAATTAAAGATCTTTAAAAAAATGATGATTAAATAATTTAATTTAATTTAAAAGTAATATATGAGCCTAAGCAGCGGGGGAGGAGTCCATCTATCTGCCTAGCTTTGGTAGATTCCTCCAACGCAATCCACAGAAATTCAAGGAATCCCTTGGTAGATAAGTCGACGACTCCGCATTAGTGCAAAATTACAATAAGATGATAGGGGTATGCAACTAGACCTGTATGCCTCTTTTATTCATGTTATGAGGGAAAATAGTTCATAATAGGGGAACCATAACTAGTATGATCCTAATTGGTCGTAGAAAACCCCTCGTTACACAAGTCGTGTCACCGTGCATTTGTTTAATCAGATCGCCAAAGCTGTGGTGATTATTAATTAATTGGACCTTTAAGGAACGAATAGAAATAATTAAATAAGTATAAATTAATTAGAATATTAAAATAAGGGTTGTTTAAATATAGGAAAATGAGTCAAATTATTTACAAATATAACAAAATTGTCAATGTCTATCACAGATAGATATTGACATTTTGTTATAATTAAAAATATTTTCAACGATTTTGCCATTTAAAACAAATTTATATATTAATAATTAATAATAAAATTTTATACTAAACAGTTTATAACATAAAATGTTAAATATAAATATATTAGTGTAAATTTATTAAGTTTAAATAATATATTGATATATATTAATTAAAATCCTAAATAACTATATTTTCCACATAGTCCTTAGATTTCAAAATGTTATATTTTAATTTTGAGTTTGATATCAATTTAAATTTATGGTCTGTTTGGATTGACTTGAGAAAAAAGTGGTTGTCAAAAAACTCATTTTTATTTAAACTCTTTTGATAAAAACTGTATAAAATACACTTCAAAATCTATTTTGAGTAGTTGTCGAACACTCCAATTTTTTTCAAAATGACTTATTTTTTAAATTAAACACTTAGTCACTATGTTTAAAAATGTTACAATTTTATGTTTGAAGTTTGAATTTTCTTTCAATTTTGTCCATAAATTTGAAGATTTACACTTTTTAGCTTGATTTTTTCACTAAATATTCACTTTCAGTCTTTTTTTTTTGTTAATTTTTATTAACTAATTTAAAATAATTATAATTAATTTTTACCATTTTTTTTGTCAAAATTAATATTAAATTTAAAATTTTACTTCATATTTTTTCTAAATTAATTAATAGACATAAATGTCAAAGACCAAAATGAGTATGTAGTAAAAAAAAAAAAAATCAAGGTTAGAATCTAAATCTTGAAACCTAACGACTAAATTGAAACAAAACTCACATCTAAATGGTAAAAATTATAACATTTTGAAACCCATTGACTAAAATTGAAATCCAAACTTATAACTTAAATACTAAATGTGTAACATTTTGAAACTTAAGAACTAAAATGAAACTAGACCCAAAATTTAGGGACGAAAAATATATTTATCTACATTACAAACAAACTGGCACCAAATGGTAATCGAGGCAAGCTAATATAAAGGAGCAATAATTGGTGCACCTAATCCTATGCTCCAATTTCCTTTCTAGACAAATAAATAAATACATAAAATCATTTTTTAAAAAGAATTGTCACACGCATAATTTGTTATTGGACAACTAGATGGATGGAACAAAATTAAAATTAGGTATGGTGTAGCACACAAAACACCAAAGTAAAGAAATTAGTTGTATTTTTTTTTTTCTTTATTTACAAGTTTCAAATTATTGAAAGCAAAAAGAATTGAGAGCTTTGTTTTTTTAGATGATTATGGTTTGTTTAGTATGAAGGTGGTGCTTTTAAGGATGGGAAAGGACCAAATACCTTCACTCACCGACATCCAGGTTTCTTTCTAACTTGAATATTGAATTATTATATGTAAAAAAAAGTAACCAAATTTTCATTTGTGAAAATGCAGAGAGAATTAACTAACTGTAACAATGGAGATGTAGCTGTTGATTCATATCATCGTCACAAGGTTTGTGGAACTAATACCAACAATAATAGGAGGTAGGAGCTTTAAAAGAAAAACTACGCTATTGATCTTTGAGTTTCGGGGTAGGTTGTATTTGGGTCCTTGAATATTAGAATTCAACAAATTTACCCCAATGTTTGAATATGGTGGCATTTTTAGTTTGTGATAGCGGGATCAAGAATGCTAAAAAAATGCAAATCTCAAGAGTATAATCGTTGAATTTGACAACTCAAAAACTCAAATACAACTTAAAACAAACTTCAAGGACAAAAAAAATTAATTAAGAAAAATGAATGACCTTATACATCTCAACATCAATTTAACATAAAACTTTCGTCATCTTCTTCTTCTCGATATATACTACTTAATAAAATATATAGTATATCCAACGATAAATTTGAGGTTTAAATTTCCACCTCAAATGTTAAATTTACTAACAAAGAAAAGAGAAAATTGTCACTGACTCACCATTTACTTAGACATTAGATTTGTAATTAGCTTCACAAACATGTGTGCTCAAAAGATGTGCTTCAATAATTCTGAATTTAGGTATGTATTGAAGAAAATATTATATTATAAAAGGGCAAAATGGGAAGAATTTTTATATTCCTATTTTGAACCCTCATTTTTTAATTCCACATTTTCAACCCAACGACTTTTCCATGGAACACATTTTTTCACCAAAATGCCTCTTATGCATGTGTTTACAACTAATAGCAAAATAGTCTATCTGCAATATATCACTTTGACACAAATAATAGTCGGTAGTCTATCGCTATCTATTGAAAATAGACAATAAAATTTTGCTATATTTGTAAATACTTTAGTTCTTTTTTGATATATTTGAAAAGAGCCCTAAAATTAAACTTTCGAGATTTGTTATTATATATATAGATAGATATATATATAACCAATCCATAAATATCGTAGAAGATTTGTTCAATATCTCTAATATGTTAAAGTGATTGGTTTGATTTGATTGTGAAATTTTAAAAATTCTATATTTCTTTTGTGTTTTATAAACAAACTTGATTGGGTGATATTCACGTTATTTATGAGTTGTTTACATCACTTTTGTTCATTAAATGCATATTTTATCTTGTGTATATGCTTGTATCAAAGCTAAACATGGCATACATTACCTTATTCTCTCTGCCAATAGTCAAATAAATTAATGGTGTTGAACCTATATTTTAGTTAGAAATTTAAATCTTAAACTTACGTAAAATAAATTTTTGGAAAATATTTATTTTTAAATTAATTCAAAAGCCCTTCAACTCTTCAAATTGTTAGAATGTATTGTTTGTGTCAAATATGTTAATTCAATTGGTTAATTATTGAACACTTCATCTTGACAAAAAAAAAAAAAATTCAAATACACTTTGTTTGAAACATTTTAAAATTTAACAAAACTCTCTTTTTTTTAAAATTAAAATTCTCGCTAGAAGGAGGGCTTGAACCTCCGACCTTGTGGTTAACAGCCACACGCTCTAACCAACTGAGCTATTCCAGCTTATTTGAAACACTATTTTACACACTTCAATATAATTAAAAAAAGTCTTAATTTATATATTTAAATCATTTAAATTTAAATCTATTGTAGGTTACTCCAAAAAGCTTCTAGATTACTTAGTGTTGTTTTCTATTTGAACAATACTATTTTAAAGATTCTGTAGAATTATGTGAGAAAGATGATAGATTATTGTGTTCACAAGTTTTTTTTTGATAAAATATTGTGCAAATATTGAATAATTCTTCATAATATAGGAAGATGTAGCCATTATGAAACAAATGGGTTTTAATGCTTAAGATTCTCAATCTCTTGGTCGAGAATTTTGCCAAGTAAGTAAGGAGTTAAGAGTTATATGTTTTCTTTGCTTTGAATTGAGATAGTATAGTCAATTACCATTTGATGTGAAAAGAAAAAATAGATGGACAATTTTCTTACCATATACTTTGATTATTTTACTATTATTTGCTGAGGAAAGTTTAGTGGGGTGTGAATAAAAAGGAATCAAGTACTATAACAATGTTATTAATGAACTAGTTGCGAATGGTAAATGTTATTTCAATATTTTATTCTATTGTGTGTCAGAAATTAATGTGGTAGGTATCCAACCCTTTATCACACTATTCCATTGGGATCTTCCCCAATCTTTACAAGATGAATATGAAGGCTCATTGGTCATCAAATTATGTAAGTAAATTTTTATAATTCTCATAATCTCATTGTATTGTCCTTGATTTGTACTTTGTTATTTATTTAATATTTAAGGTATGGGTGGACTCCAATAATTGAAGGTGTATGTTAAAGATGATTAACATAATTTTTCATAATAAAGTTGCATTAAATAAAAAATTAGGTTACAATATCGTAACCATTTAATTTTTAAAAATTGTGTTTTGTTTTGATTTCATCATTTCTTTATAATGGTTTTCATCTTTTTTAAACGAATCAATAGTTAGTATATTTATTTATTTTCTTAAAAAAAGAATACATTTTGTTGAACTTAGATAACAAAAACAAAAGAAATTCATATAAGTGAAAGTAGTGTTTTATTATAAACTCAATTTTAAATAATAAGAGATTAAATAATTAATCAATCGGACTTTAGTGAATCAATTATTCATACTTGATTAATCAAAACTTAATGAAGATAAAATTAAAATAATTTATCAACATGATCATATTTTTCTGAAATCCCATCATTGGTCATTTATTTAGATATACCCACCTTATCTATTTCTTAGCATTACTTATTTTATTCTATTTTTTGGGATATATTAAACAAACTTCTTAAATTACGTGCAATATATAGGTATATGAACATTAAAATATTTAAGTTAAATTAAATTGGTTGATAATAACTAATGTTAAGTTTTTTTTTTAAATTAAAAAAAAAAAGCAACAATTTCTTTCTAGTATCACCCAACTTCGATCTTAAATACTAAATAACTATTTAAAACAAAATATAAAAGTTAATTTTAAAAATATTCAAATGTGGCTACAATTAATAAGTATTTTAAAATGATAAAATAATATATATAAATTATTGTTAAAGACCATGAATCTCCACAAATCTTCACACTGGTATTATCATATTGTGTATGTTGGGCATAATTTCACATGATTTTTGTTTTGTTCCACTCAGAAGGTTATTCTCACTTATATATCTACGATATTCACTTTTCGTAGTCAATGTGAGACTTTGTTTGCACTCCAAAAATTATTAATATACAATCATATTTTTACAAAATCTTTTAAAAAAACTACAAATTATAATTGAAATATAATGGTGAAAGAAATTAATATAATTGTAAAAATTATTTGTAGAAATGATTTTCGAGACTATGCATAGCTTTGCTTCAAGGAATTCGGAGATAGAGTGAAGCATGGATAACCCTAAACGAACCATACATATTTGTCACTAAGAGTTGTGTGAATGGAGAATTTGCACCATGCAATTATTGTTCTCAACATTCATTCGATTCACTTAGAGGAGGATTGTGGGATTGAACCATACATTGTTGGTCACAACCAAATTTTTGCTCATGCATCTAGCGTCAACAACATATAATTATTTAAATGGCAAAATAGGACCAAACAATTGATATTATTTTGCTAATGCAAAACTGAGTACAATCAACAATTTAAGGCCCGTTTGGATTGACTTGAGAAAAAAATGTTTATAAAAAATCTCATTTTTATTTAAAATCTTTTGATAAAAAAAATATTTAGAATACACTTTAAAATTTATTCTGGGGTTACAAAACACTTCAATTTTTTCTAAAATGACCTATTTTTTAAATTAAACACTTAAAAATGTATTCCAAATTCACATTTATCTATGACGTATAATATTTACATTGGTAAATTAGCCGTAGAATGGGGTGCACGGACCATACAAACATTATTTTCCAAGCCCCAACACTTTTGTTTTAAAATTCTAAAAACTAAATTGACATCAAACTTTAATTTCAACCCCAAAAGAGTTTTCTCTTACAATGAACAAAATTTATGTAATGGTAAAAATTTTAACTAGTTCCACATGTAGTAAAAGTTTAAATTCAAAATTTTAAATTTTGAATTACAATAATATATAAATATACCTATTCCAAGATTCAAAATTAGTACTAAAATAATATATAATAAATATTCTAAAATTTAAAATTCAAAATAACAATAATATAGAAAATGCAATATTGTGAATTTGAAAATTAAAAATTGAAAATCATAATTAAAAGTTTATACTAATAAACTAAGCCTATATTAATAAAGTTAACTTTCTGTTTCTTTTTAAAAAAATAAAGTCAAGTTTCTTTTCTGCCATTCAAACACAAAATTTTAAGTATCTTCATCTCAACTCTTTTTCATTCTAAACCGACTAAAAATTTTAAAATTCTTATCCGAATTTCAAATCGCATTAATTTAAAATTATTTGTTGAACTCTTAACAGCTTAGCCAAGCCAAAAACAATTTTTCAATTTTTTTTTTCAAAAGAACAAATTGTCAACTTTAATAAAGTACCCATATATACCAAATTCAAATTCAATACTAAAGCACTTTTTAAGGAAAAAAAAGGTATGCAATAGTAAATATTTATCTTCAAAATCAGTAAAAAAACATATGTATAAACTTATAAACTTCTTTTCCTTATTTCAACAATAATTGATATAATGTTCTTATTTAAAAGTTCGAGGTTAGATCTCTCATCCCCAATTGTACTAAAAAACCCTTTTTTTTATTGTAAAAAATAAGAAAAGAAAATCTTAAAAGAAAACAATTTTTACCAATAACATATAATTCTTATATTTAGAAGGTCAGAAGAAGTTCAAATACCCATCCTTCTCGTTATCGTTGAATTAAAAAAAATCGAAAATTTTCTATATATATAAAAAAGAAGTTCTTCAAACACTATGGTTGATTTTCCCTTCACATTTGTAAAACGACGGAAAATTAAAGACCAAACATATACCTCTAAAAAATTGGGACTCAAGAAAATAAAGAACTAAAAATTTTATAGGAGAAAACTTCTATTTTGTTCCTTTTAATTTTCTTTATAAAATTGAAGAAAATTTATAGGAGCAGTTACAAATATAACAATCAGGTTCAAAATATTTGCAGATATCGCAATTAAAAAAATTTATAAATATAGCAAAATTTAAATTTTGTTTTTAAAGTCTATCAGTGATAGATCATATTAATATCGGTCACTTAATTATTATCTCAAAAGTGCTATTCAATGCAATTACACAAACTTATACTTTTATATAGATGAGATGAATTTAAACCATGGAGTGAAACAATAATATTCAATTTTCAAAACACAATAAGTTTTGTAGAGAAACATTGTCATATTTGATCTTCTTTTCCATCTTTTTTGTAAATCTTTCATCATTGTGGAAAATAACTTCATAAAGAAGATTCCAATTTAGACAATTTTGGTCAAATAAAAACATATAATTCTCAAAAGAGAATTTATTTAAAATGAACTTTGCCCCCCTTTACTTTAAGAGATGGTTTGGCTAAAGATTTGACCCAATGACCATGGTAATTAAAAAAGTATGGGAATATGATGCCACAATAAAAAGATGAGAATATAAATACTCGAACGGTTTGCTAAAATGTAGGAATGAAATCAATTCATCCAATTTGAGAATTTCTAATCACCTTTTCATTATTTACTTTAGGATAAAAAAAATACTTTTTTTTTGTTTTTGTTTTTTTTTTTTGTTTTTTCATCTTCACATCTCCTCTTTAAGTTTCAAAATGTTACATTTTTAGTTCTTAGATTGTAAGTTTAATTTAATTTAGTCTTCAAGTTTCAAAATATTACAATTTTATTCTTGAAATTTGAGTTTTTGTTTTAATTTGGTCATTTAATTTTAAGATTCACACTTTTAACATTGATTTTTTACTAAACACTCACTTTCAATTTTTATCCTTAATGTCTAATGTTTGTGCCTCGTTAAATAAGATTGGTGAATTTTGACTTTCTTGTTTGCATAATGGTTAAACTAAAGTTTAGTGTATGAATTTTGAAGCTTTTGTATGTATTCAAGTTTTAAACTTATGAAAGTGCCAATAATTAAGTCATAAATTTCAATTTTATGTAAAATTTTTAAACTTTTAGTTCTATATCTATATGTCATTTACCACTTAAAAAATTTGAAAAATTAAATAATTTATTAGATATAAATTTAGATTTTATGTCTAAACAAACTTTAAATTTTTAAATTTTCAAGTGTGTGTACGTAAACTTTTTTTTAAATTATCAAATTTTAGAATTTTAAACGAACACCAAACACAAAAAATCAAAATTAGGGCTCATTTAATCTTCAATAACTTAAAAAAGAAAAGTGTAGCCCTGACAAAAGAAATACAGCAATTGTTTAAGCCAAAAGTTGACAAATCAATGAAAACAAAAAAAAACTATAAATTATATATAATATAAAATTTTAAATTAAAATACTATTTTGATTTCTATACTTTGAATAAAGTTATGTTGTTAGCTAAAAATAAAATTAAAAAAAAAAAATTTGTTACCTGTAACGAAAGAAACAATTAGCTATAAATTATGTACCCTATTAGAATTATGTAATATATCGTTATGTTAATTAATTAATCAATCAATCATTTAGCATTAAAAACTTAATCAAAAGTAATATTGATAATCAAATAATTTAATTCCTGATTTAAATTTAGTAAATAAGTTTGAATTAATTAAAAATATTTACAAATAATAGCAAAATATCACAGTCTATTGCGATCTATCGTAGATTGACAGTAAAATTTTGCTTTGTTTCTAAATATTTTGGTTCATTCTTCTATATTTGAAAACAACCCAATAATATATTGATTTTTAATAATTAGTTATAAGTAATTAAAGATTAATTAATTAATGTTAATCAATTACTTAATGAGATTATATATTATTTTTTATTATTCATCTCTTAAACAAAAAATTCATCTTTAAGTTTTTTTTTTTTTTTTTTTTTTTTTTTTTTTTTTTTTTTTTTTTGGTTTCAGACGTTTACATCTTTAGTTTTAAATTTTGGATGTTTTCAAAGATAGAAAAGCTGTTGAAAATAATTACAAATATAGCAAAATTTTATTTTATATATGTGATAGATGTCTATCTGGGTCTATCACGGTTTATCACAGATAGAAAGTAAAATTTTGTTATATTTATAAAGTTTGATTAATAATTTATTAATAGACAATAACATAAATAATATAAATTTAAACATACTCGATCTAGGTTAAAAGTGTAAATATAGTAATAAGGCAAGCTAATATAAAGATACAAAAGTTACACTACTTTACTCTCATTTCTGTAAGTAGAAAAAGAGATCAAGGTTGGTGTTCTATAGAAGTTGCTTCTCCTTTTGCTTCAAGATAAGGACAGTAACATTGCTCCATGGATTCAGGTTGGATTACTTCTCTGTATTGATTTTTATCAATGTATATAAATTTCAAAGTTTTACTAAATTCTTTAAGTTGTTCTTCTTCCATTATATAATATATAGTCAAGAGAAGCTGCTTTCCTAGAGATTTTGTATTTGGCACAGCATCTTCTGCTTACCAGGTGAAGAAAGTTGTATTGTTTTGATTTAGTACAAGTTTCAAATTCAAAGGGGAAAATCTTTTGAGCTTTGATTTGTTAGATGACTATGGTTTTGTTAATTTAGCTCGAAGGTGGTGCTTTTGAGGATGGAAAAGGACCAAGTATTTGGGATACTTTCACTCACAAACACCCAAGTCTCTTTAGTTGAGTCTTAAATTGTATAATTATTAGCATTCAATATTATATATAATCAAGTATCATTATATTTGTGAAATTGTAGAGAAAATTGAGGACGGCAAGAATGGAGATGTAGCTGCTGATTCATACCATCTTTACCAGGTTTGTGAAATTACTACCAACAACAATAATAAGAGGTTGGGGATTTAAAAGAAAAACTACGTGCAATTTTCATCTTGGAGTTTGGAGTAAGTTATATTTGGATCTTTAAGTTTTACAACTCGACAAATTTAACCCAATGTTTGCCTTTGGTAGCATTTTTTCGTCTGTCTGTTGGCTAATTTTCATGAAAGTTATTGTCTTTGAGGAATGCAAACTTCAAAAGTAATGTTGAGTTTGAAAATTCAAGAACCCAAACACAACCAAATCCAAACTTTAAGGACTATTTATAAATATATATTTAAAAATTAATATAAAACTAGATGAATCACCAAGAAGTTTTTTTTCACCCTTTTGAATATACTAGTTGGAAACACGTGGAAGGTAGTTGGTTTAAAATAATTATGGCTTAGTTTTTATGACAAAATTTAAATTATGATTGAATTTATTTTCATTAAGTTTAATTAGTAAGTGTTTATTAAGGAATTAAGCAATTAAAATAAAACAGTACCTAAAAGGCTAAAACTACTGTGTTTCTTGGTTTTAAGTTAATTTATAATGCAAATGGAATGGGTTGGATGTGGTAAAAATTTTTAGACATATTTTTTAATGAGTAAATAAAATTTTTGAATACTTATATTAAATTAATTTATAATATAAAAGCAATGTATTTGGATGTGATAGAAAATTTGAAACATAATTTTCAATGGAGGAATAATTTTTTTAAAAATAAATATACTTATAATTAAGTTAAATTTTGAATTATTTGACAAGAAATTTTAAAGTATAGAAAGATAGAAAAAACTAAAAAAGTTATATAGACAAATAAAATTAAAGTACATATAACGTAATATAAATAAAATTTTAGACTAATGTTACTTTTTTTTTATCAATGAAAATAAATATATGGATCCTCACAATTTTATTTTGACATGATTTAGTGCTTCACTTATGAAATAATGAAAATCTTTAATTTATAATTTTTTTTTCTTTTGAAAGCTTTGATTTTTCTTGTAAGAGAAACCATTTCTTAGACATTTTGAAATGAAATTTGGGCAAAAAAAAAGTGATTTTTATTTTATTTATTAAATGATGTGTACAATATATATGAAATGGCATGCATAATTTCAAAATTGGAAAACTG
Source organism: Citrullus mucosospermus (assembly GCA_030954485.1). NCBI lineage: Eukaryota > Viridiplantae > Streptophyta > Magnoliopsida > Cucurbitales > Cucurbitaceae > Citrullus > Citrullus mucosospermus. Next base: position 28,788,911 of record CM062064.1, read on the forward strand.
ATACTGAAAAAGAAGAGATACAAAAATCAAAACTGAAAAAAAAAAAAAAAAAAAAAAGAGGAAGATTTGTTTACGTTATTGTGTTTGTCGAAGAAATATAAAATTGAAAAAAAAAAAAAAAGGGAAAAAAGTTAGAAAGATGGGGAAAAAAGACCCAAAAAAGAAAGGAAATGACACAAATAACTAAATGGAAATGGAAGAGTATAATAGGCATTAGGGAAAACAAAAGGCAAAATGGGGAGATTCTCATACAGAAACTTTTGATATGGTATAGACTAGTTAATAGGGGTGTTTAAAAATTTCAAATTCCAATCAACCCAACCGAACTCATATAATTCAGGATGGATTCAAATGGATGACAACTTTGTGAGTTTGGTTGGTTTTCATTTTTAATATGTTCACCTAAAATGACTCAAACTAATTCTAACTTATTATTAATTTTAAAACGTATATTTATTTATTTATTTATTTATTTCAATTTTTATTAATTTCATGATCTTTTTGGATTCTTTATTTTCCAACATCTTTTAAAAATAATTTTTTTAACACTAGGTGAAAATTAGTTATTAAATAAATTATTTTTACATATGAACATCTTATTTTCTTTAAAAAAAATGATAAATGACTCTAGTAAACATGAACCAAACAAAATAAAATGTTTTATGGTTTGGTTGGGTTGGACCCAGATTTAATTATTTAATAAATGTTGTTTGGATTGAAAAAAAGGAATTTGCAGTGGATGGAAAATCTAAAATGTATAATTAGGGGTGTGTCTTTAACATATGAAAAATTGCAATATGACAAAATTCTCAAATTTAAATTTTCGTTTATTCCGTATTCCAATTTTGCCTTACGTTTTTTGATATATCAGTCAACTAATATACCGCATTTAAAGTATATCAGTTGTGTATTTTTTCCATTGATTTGTATACTTTATGTATTTTTTACCCTACGTCTTTAATTTTTGTATTTGCTACATTTTTTTCTATCCCTTTTGTAGTTTTTTTTTCCATTTTTAAATGAGTTTGTTTCTTTCATTTTTAAGTACAAATGTATGATAAACCAGGGAGATTCAACCTAAAACTCACTAACACTCAGTTTAGTACTAGTATACTCACATTGACAATTTGGTTGTATTTGGAATAACTAGAGAAAAAATTATTTTTTTAAAAAAATTATTTTTATGATTTTTTTATAACACTTAAATAACTAATCATTTTCAACTGTATATCAATAGTATATCAAATGTATCAAGTGTCTATTAGTAGTGTATTAAGTGTGTATCAAGTGTTTATTAATAGTGTAGTAAGTGTGTCTAAGTAGTGTGTATCAGACGTATACTAGTAGTGTAACAAATATATCAAAGATACACGTGTATCAAGCGTATCAAATATATATCAGCAGTATATCAGGTGTATCACGTTGGTTGAGCTTTTTTTTGCTATTTTTGCAAAAGTAAATAGTATGGGCTGTGGGCCTAATTTTTTTAACTTATTTTGTTAAATGTGCAAGAAATCTTTAAAAAAACTTACAACTTAAACAATTAGGTTATGTTTAAAAAGTGAAGCCATTTACTCCAACTTTTTACCACAAATTTAATTTATAGCTCTAATTTTTAATTACCTTCACGAACATGTATGTTCACAGTATGGTGCAAATATTGATTTATTCTTCATAATGCAGGAAGATGTGGCCATTATGAAACAAATAGGTTTTAATGCTTACAGATTCTCAATTGCATGGTCGAGAATTTTGCCAAGTAAATAGTTAAATGTTTCCCTTGCTTTGAATTAAAGATAGTATAGTTAAATTAAAATAATAAACCATTTCCTTTAAGAGAAAAAAAAAGATTATCAATTTTCTTAGAATATACTTTAATTATTTTACTATTATTTGTAGCGGGCAAGCTTAGTGGAGGTGTGAATGAGAAAGGAATCGAGTACTATAACAATCTCATCGATGAATTGATTGCAAATGGTAGATGTTATTTCAATATTTGATTCTCTAGTGTTAGCTAATTGTAACTATTTTTTTGTAATCAATTGTTGGATAACAAAATAATGTGGTAGGTATCCAACCCTTTGTCACACTGTTTCATTGGAATCTTCCTCAATCTTTACAAGATGAATATCAAAAGTTAATGAACCATCAAATAATGTAAGTAAATTTTTATAATTGTCATAATTGCATTGTAATATCCTTGGCTTGTTATTTGTTATTTCAAGCGTACTATTTAATGTATGGTAAATTATACTTATTAAGGGATGGGTGACTCCAATAATTTAAGCATATATAAAAAGATGTTGAACAATTGCTCTTAATAATGTAATCCATTAAATAAAAAATATTTTGCCTCAATTTAATCACTAATCATTTCTTTACCATAGTTTTCATCTTTTTTAAATAAACATTTGAATCGTAATCAATATATTTATTTATTTTTTAAAAAAGAATGTAAATTTTTTTAAAACTATAATTTAATATTTAATTTTCAAAATGCAATTTAGATTTTTAAATTTTTTTTTGTGACACCTAGATAATAAAACAAAAGAAATTAATATATAAGTGAAGGTAGTGTTTAACTATAAGCTTAAATTTCAATAACAAGAGATTAAATAGTTATCAAATCAGGCTTCACGTGTCAATTTATTTATTAATGATTAATAATAATCAATAATGTTAAAATTTTTATTTTGTTTTTTTTTTTAAAAAAAAAAAAACGAAGAAGAAGAAGCAACCATTTCTTTCTAGTATCTCCACAAATCTTCCCAATGGCATGATTATATTGTGTACTTTGAACATAAGTTCTTATGATTTTGTTTTTTATTTAACTCAAAATTAATTAAATGTCGCACACCATTAGAGATATTTGTTCTCGCTTATATTTCTATGATGTTCACTTCTCATAGTCAATGTGAGACTTTGGTTGTACTCCAAGAATTATTAATATACAACGATATTTCAAAAAAATTATTGATAAAAAGTTAAAAAGGGCAAAATATAACTAAAATATAATATTTGGAAGAAATTGATATAATTGTAAAAATTGTTCGTAGAAATGATTTTTTAGACTATGCGGAGTTTTGCTTCAAGGAATTTGGAGATAGAGTGAAGCATTGGATAACCCTAAACGAACCATACATATTCATCACCATGAGTTGTGTGAAAGAAAAATTTCCACCATGCGAGTGTTGTTCTCAACATTCATTTGATTCACTTAGAGAAGATGGTGGGACTGAACCATACATTGTTGGTCACAACCAACTTCTTACTCATGCAGCTTGCGTTGAGGTCTACAAGGCGAAATATCAGGTTTTCTTTCTACTTGCAACAATATAATTAAGTATATAGAAAAATACAACTTTTGGTCCATGAAGTTTGAATTTTGTGTCTATTTAAACTCATAAGCAATTGATACTATCATTCCAAAGCAAACAAAGTACAATCAACAATTAATAACCACCACTACCATACATAATGTTTGCATTTAGTTAACTAGCTGTCAAATGGGTGGAGGGACTATAGAAAGTTATTTTTCAAGTCTCTCAAGTCTAAATAATCCATTTTAAAATTTTAGAGACTAAATTGACGTCAACGTAAATTTCAACCAAAATCATTTAAAATTAGAAACAGATTTTCAAAAATAAAAACAAGTTTCCAATTTTTCTTTTTTCTTCAGTTTTCTAAACTTAGCGATAAGTTTGAAATAATTTTTTTATAAATGAATAAATTTTCAAAAACTAAAGACAAAAAATGAAGGTCTCATCTGAAAACTATTTCCTTTGAATTTTTAAACATCAAGAAGAAATAAATTTAATTTTAAAAAATCAAATAATTATCACTGGAATAATAATCGAACAAGACCTTAATTATTATGTATAGTTTTCTACCCCAATTGTTATGTGAGATTTTCAGGCACAACAAAATGGTGTAATTGGAATCACATTTCTGACAGAATGGTATGCCCCATATTCAGATAGTGAAGCAGATAAAATGGCAGCAAGTCGAGCTCTAAATTTTTGTCTTCATTGGTTAGTAAATTAATTACAACATTAACTCTCCCGTTTGATAATCATTTGGATCTTGTTTTATAACTATTTAGTTTCTTTTATTGATAATCGAGCTTATAAAAACTTTAGTATATATGTATTTAAAAAATGTGAACACCATGATTGAAAATTTGAGAAGAAACCAACATAAATTTTATTAAAATTAAAAAAAAAAAAACTATCCTAAAGTGTTAATTCTTTTTTATTATTAATTTTTGCTAAAAAAATTGCATGGTATAGGTTCATGCATCCACTAATCTATGGAGATTATCCTCCTATTATGAGAGATCTTGTGAAGGAAAGATTGCCCAAATTCACAAAAGAAGAGGCCATTTTGATAATAGATTCCTTTGATTTTCTTGGAGTAAATTACTATACAGCTAAATATGCAAAGGACAACTCCAATGAAGTCATTCCAAAACCAAGCTACTTGACTGATTTCTGTGCAACTCTTACAAGTATGTGTTTTTTTCAAACTTATATTATTGTCATTCTATACTAATCATGCAATCATATGTTTGATTATATGTGCAAAAAGTTTGGTGAAACTTTTTTAATATAATAACTTAAAGCTAACTAGTATGACTCTCCAAACCTGTATATATTTTTAATAAAAAGATTAATTCTTAATATTCTCAGGTGAACGTGATGGAATCCCGATTGGTCCAAAGGTATTCCATTTATAACATATATCTTTCAATATATAATATGAACCCTAAATTAGTTCTATGAAATATTCTCTTTTCTAAAGATATGTGTTAACAATATTATAGGCGGACGCATCATCGTGGCTTGCAGCTTATCCACAAGGATTGGAAGATGTGTTGAGATATATAAAGAACTATTACAAAAATCCAATTATATACGTCACAGAAAATGATATTGAAAATTCATTTTCTATATATGTATTCTTATATTTAATGTTTTATCATAATTTAATGAAATTTTACCTCGTAGGATGTCTTGACTACGATAGCCCTCAAATGTACGAGTTAATAAACGACAAGGATAGAATCAAATACTATCATGATCATCTCTATAATCTTAACGAATCAATCAAGTGAGTAACTTGAATGAACAATTTTTCTTTTTTTTTACTTTTTCGTTTTCTTTATATACACATACATACATACATATCTTTGTACTATAATATTGTAGGGCTGAAGGGGATATACCGAACTTTTTGGTCTCACATTCATTGATTTCAAGAACAATTTGGAAAGAATCCCTAAAGACTCAGCAAAATGGTTCCACAATTTCCTCATGACTTAAAGGATGATTCACCAAATTAAAGCCTAATCTATATGTATTTGCTCTATTAATACCGTATGGTATTTTTATTATCTTCTAAACACAATACTTAGCCGAATAATTTACCTTCAAATGTTTAAATTTTCATTCCTATGCTTATTTCCTATTAGAAAAGAAATATACACAAATAGGTACATTGTTGAGATCTTCCAACAATTGCAGGTCAAAATTTTCATCAAATATATCCAATTTTATTTTTATATACCATTAAACTATCCAACAATGTTTGCCCATAAATCTCAATTGTTGGCATTTAAATTGTTACAATTTCAATTTTTGCCCAAATCTCACTTGTGGTTATTTATACGAAATAATTGTAGAAAACTAATACTCTATCATATACTGGATGAAGAATATATATACACGGTATTACAGTTTATATCAAACATATAAGTTGTATATTACTTTAGTCATCAAGAAATATTAGCATGTAATATCTTTAGGTATAAATACTATATGGTTATATTATAGATGTTTTGGTGTAGAAAAACATAGCAAAATATTTTAAATATATTAATTAATTAGCTAATTACTTGGGTCTGGAGACGATAATCTGTGGTTGTACCTTTGGAAGTATCGATTATGCCTTGTTTTGGTTGGGCTGGTGGTATCAGGCTTTTAATATTCTTTTTTATGCATGAAGGGCCAATTTTTTTTATTAAATTGAGTTTCATACTATACTAAATCTGAGGTTGAACCTTTGGAACTATATCAAACATGTCTATGTATGTCTATATGTTAAAAAAAAAAAAAAAAAAAATGTAGAATCTATTTGTTAGGACATATTCTATAAAAAAAAATACGGTAGATTCTTTTGGAGAACTTGTCTTTGTTGTATTTTTTAAGGGAAAAAACCATTTAAGGAACGTTCAAGATCCTTTCTAAAGAGCTTAAAAATGGTGGTCTATCATCCCAAAGGTTGTACCTGAGAATTCTAATCTATAAGATAATATGATAAAGAAAGTATCCAACCAATATTAAGAGGTACTTTGACCAAAAATAAGATTCCATTATGTGTCTATCTTTTCTTTTCACTACATTTTTTAGGGTGTGGAAACAAGAACAGTGATGAAAGATCGATCCTATGTTTTATTCAAAATGACGTTTGAGAATGTTGGAGTTAAACTCTCTTCATAGTGATTTTCGACTAATATATTTACGAAACTTAATAAAGCATGACATATGATATGTTATGTTATCTTTAGTCGATAAATCCAACAATATCTAAAATCGTCATCTTCAAAAATTAGCTCGCATAATATATAAATTATTGAAAAGAGAATGTCATATCTTAGACTATCTTTTGCAATGGATACCATTTGATGAGTGGAACTTAAACATTTTGTAATCATTCAAAAAGTAATACAATTCAAGTACATTTGTCTTCCAACTAGTTGTATAAGAGTTTGAGACTTATTAGAAAAGTTGAAGTTCAAATTTTAAAGTTTTCATACATTCCATTTCTTTGTTTCAAATTTTTGGAAAATAGTTTTGGGAATATAGTAAAATTGATATTTAAAATATAGAAAACTAAAAATCTAAATTCTTGTGAAAGTTAAGTTTAGTTATATATTTTATATAATAATCTAGTTTCCACAAATTAATACAATTTTATTTTCTGCTCATAATGACAATAAACAAGCATTTTCCAAAAAGCAATTCCACCGTTAATATATATTATACAAAAGAAAAAGTTTACAATTAGGAGCATTTACACTATAATTGATATTTCAACATTTTTATTGCAAAAAAGATTAAAAAGGAAGCCCATAACAATACTCCATTTGGTAGTGTTTGCCTCCTCAGACACACATGAACCAATAATATTACCCAAAATACTAAGTACACCCACCCACTTAACTTTCCAACCATGTGTCCTCAAATGTTCAAATTTTGCTATTTTTTTCCTTTTATATATTCATTCTTTTACACTACTAGAGACACGTATCATTAACGTTTTTAATAAGGTTAAATTTATAAAATTTGAAATTCAAAATTCAAAGGCGTGAGATTTAAAATAATTATGGCTTAACACCTCATGGTCTCGACATTTTCTTGCATTCTTTGCAATCTGGTAATATCATTCCTACTTGTTTTGATATACTAATCTTCACAAATTAGCTAACATAGTTTTTTTTTAGCGTGTTTTATCTACACTCACATCAAAATTTCCAAGAGAGTCACTTGATATAGGATTCTCCAAACCAAACATACTTAATTTTGAGTTTCCATGATAAATACATATAAAAAAAAAAAAAAACGAAAAGCATCTAGTTGGTATCAATTATTTTTAAAAACTCTCATTCTAGATGTACCAATCTCAGTTTAGTACCTTCCCTAAACTTGAGGGTTATATATAGCTTGAATTTGTCTGCCCCATGTAATAGACTTTGTAAAAGTTAAGGTATTAAATTTTTATGGATATGTCAATATTTCCATGTTCTATAGGTTCGACATCTACATGAGGAGTAAATAGATATTTTCTTTATAGTATAGAAAAATCCAAAAAACATAAAAAATAAGCAACAAAATGTCACTAATATTAATAGAATATAACTAATAAACATGTTAACTTGTTTACAACTCATAAAATGATAATTTACTGATTTAAAATTTATTTTTTGAATTTTTTATTTTCATAATTTTTTAGAAATATTCATTGATGCCATCATTTTATTGATACTTCCATTAACATTACTGTAAAATTAAGACTTTAATATTTTCATCGATATTGATATTTTAAACCATAAGAAAAGTTAATCTACAATATACAAAATTTAATTATGAAATAAAATGTGTCGGTTGTGTATAATTCATAGAAATAACAACCTTACATTTTGCTTTTGAAAAAAAAAAAAAACCTTCAATTATAAGGGTTTCTCTTCAAATAATTAAAGAACTTGATATTGCTTTTGAATTTTTTTTTTCTCTTTCTTCATTCTTGTAAAGTAAGAATTGAAATGTTAAAAATAGGACTTTCTTCCAATATCACTTTTGAGGAAAATAATTAAGGTATGTTATCTCTTAATTGGCCCCATCCTTGGATATCCAATAGGGGCCATCAAAATTAAACCTTCAATAGTTGTTTATTTATTCCATTTGTTTCCTTTATGTGCATTATGGATCCATCACAAAAATTTAAAATCTTAGCCATTGTGATCTTAAAGATCCCACATGTTCCCCACAATCTTGATAAATTTGCATAGTGCCTATATACATGCTTTGCACCCTCTTAGCTAATTTAAAAAGAATGGACAACCTATCTCCAAAAAAAAAAAAAAAAAAAAAAAAAAAAGGCTACAACCAAACAAATTCCATAAATAGATGAGAAGAGAAGATACGTTTAATTTAAAAAAGGAAATATAGTCTATAAAAAAGTACAAGAGATGGCTTCAATAATCCATTTTTTAGAATGACAAAAGAGATCTATAGTTATCCATTGCAGAAAATCCATAATTCAAAGATAGTTTAGATATGATTTGATAAGGATCTCAATTTTTATTTTTGAAATATATGTTTGATTATTCTGGTGTTTACCCTTTCTTAGGTAAGCATTCAAAATTTAAAGTAGAATTCAAAAAAAAAAAAAATTAAATAAATAAATAAAGTTCAAAACATAACTGATTTTGGAAACATTTTGATAGAAGTGGAAAAAAAATTGATAAGAAAGTAGTGTTTATACATTTAATTTTCAAAAATTTGAGAATTAAAAACCAAAAACCAACCGTCACATTTAATAATTATTTAGTTTTGAGTTTTTTATTTTTGAAAATTAATTCTATAAGACAAATTTGAAAATTAAAAAAAAAAAAAAAAAACTTTCTAAAACTTGTATTTGTTATTAAAATTTGACTAGAATACAAGCGCTAACCTTACTTTAGTAAAGATAAAAATCATAACTAAAGAGATGGAGGAAACACCATACAAATTTTAAAAACAGAAAACTTAAAATGAAATCGTTTTCAAACGAGACCTAAATGATTAATAAATGGGGCATAAGTATCGGTCTAATAAATATTTTAATATGTAAATGAGATTGTTATATCTCTAAATCAAGACAAGAAATTAATGAAGAGTGTCTCTATGTATAAACGAGATTTGGTGTGCTGATTCGATCAACTAATTTTTGGAATGCATATAGTCAGTTTATTGTATTTTAGATGAGGAAAATATAGACTAGTCTAAACATTAGTTGCATATAGACATGGTAATAATCAAAACTACTCTTGATTCTTAGAAAAATATTTTTTTTTGATCAAATTAAAACTCATTTCATTTGCTAAATCATATTGAAGTTGACCAAAAAAAATGGTATACTTAACAACTTGATTTCATATTTCCAATTGTCAACCTAATGGAATAATGCCATACAAAGTTGTCTTTTTCATGATGTTGAAATTTGCCTAATCTTTGTGGCTTTGTGCAACTTATCCTAAAGGATCTCACATATTAGTATATATATATATCATCACAATCATGTCACCCAGCACTTTTAGTTACGTTTGTTTACTCTAGTTCAAGGAAAAGTTTAGTCTTTAGTATTGGTTCTTTTTAACAATTTAGTGCCCCATTTTTAGAAACGTGAAAATGTCAAATTATGTGTTCTAGTAAGATCTTATTATATAAATTTTGTGTTTTAGGAAGATCATATTTTTCAAACGTCCATCTACTTTATTCATTTGATTTTCTTTCAACAAAAGAGAGATTTGAACATCTGACCTCTTTCTTAATAAATAATGTCTTAATTAAATTTAGTTTTGCTAGGATAATGTGGTCATTAGTATATTTTCACACCTAAGTTGCCCAACTATACTCTATTTTTAATGAAATCTTTAGCCAAATTTCAGAAACAAAAATAAGTTTTAAAAAATTACTTTTTTAGTCTTCAAAACTTAACTTGATTTTTGAAAATATTGGTAGGAAGTAGATAACAAAAACAAAAAAAAAACTTAGAGACAGAAGGAGTATTTATAGACTGAATTTTTAAAAACTAAAAATTAAATGGTTACAAAAATGACCATATTTTAAAAGAATTTGTGTTTTATTTTTAGAATTTGGCTAAAAATTCAAGTGTTTAGTTAGAAAAGATGGAAAAACATGATAAATGACTCATAAGAAAACAAAGATGATTTTCAAAAATCAAAAGCCTAAAACTCAAATGATTATCAAATGAGACCTTAAGTGTTAAAGATTTTTTTTCTCATTTATGAATTAACATTATTGTACATTTCATAAATGTAATAGTTGGATCCTTGACACTAAAGATTTCATTAACTCATAATCTAAAATATTTCTAAAACATCTAGTAATAAAACATGATTTCAATTGTTTTTCCAAAGAGAAGTGGAACATTTCAATTCATTATGAGTTTAAAGTTTGTTTTCCAAACAAGTTTCATTATTTTTCATGGTATTCATAATTTTTGTAGTATAGAAATAAAAGCCTAGATATTGAAACCAAACCGACCTTATCTTATATTAGAGTAGATTATTGTCAAATTTAATGGGGGAAAGCTCTATTGACATGTGTAAACGGGAAATCAAAATACGTCTCTTTTTCTAAAGTCAAAGGGGAAAATTAGCTACACTTTCTATGGTTGTAAATGGACATTCTTGAATTGACTTCCAATGCAAAATGGAGTGGAAACACATACATTTATGACAATGAAATTTGTATTGTGAAATTATAGTGGGTTGTCATTTTTTGCATTTTCTAAGATTCTCTATGTGTAATCATAATTTATTAGATATATGTTCATTTGTCAATTTTCATTGTAAAATCATATTCAACTCGTTTTAAAATTAGATTACCAATCTTCTAACTTCATTCATATATCTATCATATACTAGTACATTTTGGATTGCACTCAATCGTTTTCAATCCACTTCAAATTATACAGTTGGAAAAACTAAAAGATATTTAAAAAAAAAAAAAAAAGTTTGGTGCATTGTAAATAGGGTTTGAATAAATGAGCTGAAAAATAAATTGTAATGTCTCATCTAAATTTTTTTCAAAAAAAATATATATTAGAAAAATAATACTTTTAAAATGTTAGGCTATATTTTCAAAAGCAATATATTCAATTACACACAAAGAAAAAGAAAACAAAAAATATTTTAAAAAGAAGTAAGAAGAATTTGTCACGGAACATGACATAATTGGATAATTGGATGGATATGTGTAGCCTACTTTTTCTATTTTTAATGTACTCCTTAAATTTTGAAATCTCACCTTTCAAGTAATTTTAGAAATATTTTAGAAATTTCATACTTTTCAAATTAAAAGTTATTAATTAATTTATGTAGAGTAGGAGTTCAAATCTCGAACCTCATTTTGATTGAGGACATATGTTGCAAAAAAAAAAAAAAAAGAAAAATTAAAAAGAAAATAGAGATTACTAGAACTTGATAATAAATAAATAAAATAATATAATAAAGTTAAAAATAAATAAATAAATAAATAAATAGCAGCTATATGGAAAGGTGTAGCGAACGCCTTCCCCACCGTCGTCCCCACGAAGGATATTAATTCTTATCCCATCACAATTTTTGGGCTATTGGGACGAGTTCTTCAATGTTTACTTTTTTCCACTACTTTTTTTTATCCTTTTTTTCATTTATTGTTTTTAATTCAATGTCAAATAACACTAGAATGAAAGTTGGAAATATCGATGTTCAAATTTGATGGAACTATGAATGTCGATGAAAATTTTTGAAAAGTTTATGAAAATTGTTTTAATTATTCAATGAATAAATTTTGACAGTTACTTAATTAGATTATAATTGACCATTTTTAATAATCATTTCTATAAAGTATGATAAGATTTAAATATATATTGTAAATGTTTGTGTAAATGTTGATGCAAAAGCAAAAATTTAAAAAAAGAAATAGAAAAATATTTATAAAATAGTATAAATTTTATGAATATTTTGAGATGAAATGATGTGAATATGAAAGTTTTGGATGGTAAAAGAAACAGAACTCATATTAATTCAATTTTGAAGAAAAATGATAAAAAAAAAAATTAATACAAAATTTTGAATGAGGTTAAAAATAAATATAAACTCTTTCTATAGTTTTTTTTTTTCAAATTTAATTTATTTGGAGATTAAAGTTTTGGATTGGAAATAAAGTGGAAGATTGAAAAATTGGAAATTAAAAAAAGTAGCACATTGAAAAAACTTCATTCTTCCTTGAAAACGACATTGGCATGTGAAACTATATATTTCAATGTACAACTGTATAATTGTGTGTAATCAATACTATAAAACTGAACAACTTGAACTAAGCTAATGCAAGAAATTTTTTTAAAATTTCTTGATTTCTTTTTTTTTTTTTAAAGAAAAAACAATAAACGCTAAATGGTAAGAAGATACACATTTTTTAAGTTAAAATGCAGAGTAAATTAATTTATTAATTTATTATTGTTTAAATATTAATACAAATATTTGACAAATTTTAGTGGTTAGCTTACAAGTTTATACTTAAATTTTTAGTTTTTTTGGAGTTGTATCTAATATAACGGGTCATAATTAGAACAGGTCTATTAAGTCATCAAACTTTTAATTTTATGTCAAATTAAAATTTAAATTCTAAATTATGACTATAGATTTTTTAGATACTTTTAATTTTATTTTTAATAAATTTCTTTAGTTTTGATTTTGTATCTAATAAATTTTGATGTCAATATTTTTTTACGAGCTTATTAGACACAAAGGAAAAGAGTAACTAATCAACAAACGAAAGCCTTGACCTTACTTTTATGTACTTAGTTATGAACCATACACTCCCCATACTAACATAAACATCAGAGTGTGGTAGGCCTGATACCACACTATTGCTAAGATCTTTCACTCAAAGTCTGCTTAGATAATAAAACTAGATCAGAAGAAGCAGGCTGAAGATCGATTCCACAAGAGACCCACAACAATGACAAAATCGTGCAAGATTTGAGTGATATAAGAAATATAAACATTAAATTTCAAATACTAAATTTATTATTTAACCAAGAAAAACTAATGTAAAAGTTAGTACATATTGGTTATGTTATAATTGACAAAAATAAAAATAATAATAATTATTATTATTATTTAATGGGACTATTGTATACCATTATTTTATTTTGTCAACTTCCTAATATATATTCCTTTGTTATATTTTGTAATCACGCGGTTTCAAATCAACTAATATTTATCTACTAAATACATTATCACACCATGACTTAGTTAGCGAGTGATAACAACATATAATTATATAAAATCACATTTCACAATTCAATGATCAATAATTAAATTTTTAAAAGATACAACGATTAAAGGAAATTCTGTCATAAAAATCGAATAATTAATTAAATCAATAAGTAACGAAAATGCCAATTTTGTTGAAAAATATATAATATTTAGCAGGAGATAAAGCAACTAGTTTTTGGCACATAGTTTTGCCTTGATGTGATTTCAAGAGACTTCGTCAAAGATAGAAGGAATTTTATTGAGAATGTATTTTATAAAGTGCATAAAAATCAATTACATTTTAAAATAATTTTTCTTTTCCAAGAGAAATTGTGATTAAATTATGAGTTTAAAATACAAGTGGAATATGAAATATATTTCTTTAATTAGTCTAATAAAGCAACAGCATATTTTATAGCTCATTTATTTAACCCGCACGTGTGAAAGCTAAGATGTTAAAGACAAAAGCCTTGATGATCTGATAAGCAAAATTTAGCATTAATGGATCTCAAGTCAACTTCTAGGGTTAGACAGCCAACCCTTTAATTTGGAAGTAACCCAAACCAAATATGTAATCTACTACAGCCATAGTATTAAATTTTCATCAATATTTTATGGGTTTGATATCGATATAAAGGGTGAATCGATATTGCCATTATATCGTAAAAAAATCCACAAAACACAAAAATGAAACATCAAATGCCACTCAAGATGGCCAAGTTGGTCTAATGCACCAGTTTCAGGTATTGATCCGAATGGGCATGGATTTGAATCTCATTCTTGACAACTCTTCAGAAAAAAAAATGCCACTAATATAAATAATAAACATGTTTACTTATTTGAAAATAATGGAATGTTTATTTACTAATTTAAATTTGTTTTTTGAATTTTTTGATTTTATAATTTTTTTCAGAAATATTCATTGAAATCGATATTTTATAGATATTTCCATCAAAGTTTCTATAAAATTAAGACTTTGATATTTCCATCGATATCGATATTTTGAACCTTGACTACAACATCAAATGTGATTGATCGTCAAACTTTTAACTTTATTACACTCTCTCTCCTCTCTCCATGAAAAATATTTAAAATTTATTTGATAACAATTTTAGTTTTAGTTTAATTTTTTAATTTATAAATATATGATATAGTTGCTAATCTGTCGAGTGATTCTTGATTTAGTCCTTTTAATTTTTAAAATTCTCGATTAGCATCTATCCTTAATGCTCTGGAAATTCTTGATTATGTCATCTAAAATATAAAATCTATTAAAATGTAACTTTAAAGAAATTAATGTTATCGATGGACAAGTCAGATTCTTTTCATATGCAAATTGAATTTAAAATGTTAAGTTAGATTCAAGTGACATGTTCATGTGCTAACCTGAGGATAAATGCAACTGGGTAAGGAAAGTTATAAATTTAAATTTTCTACCTCTACATATAATAAAAATTACATATTGTAATATCAAAAAAAAAAAAAAAAAAAAAAAAAAAAAAAAAAAAAAAAAAAACCCTTTTTAAAAAAGGTGGCATGTGCAAACATAACCATAGGTTAAGTAGTATTAATAACTTTTAGTTAGATACGTGCAATGCACATAGTTCCAAATGTTTACCATGTTTATGATATGATTTTTATGAAGAAAAAAAAATTGATTAGAGAATTTAATTTTACGTGGGTTCAATTAGTAAAATATTTGAGAAAGTACCTAAAACTATGAATTTATTGTGAAGGTAAAACTACGTTTACCGGAAAGGTCTGAATTGAAAAAATAAAAATAAAAAATAAATAAATAAATGGTACGCATGCAGTTGTTTTTAATTATATGTGTGTGTGATGGTATCTGGTCTTTTCCCTCTCCTCTCTTTGCTACCCAACAGTGCCCTTTCTATTTTCTTCTTAAGAGAAGACATGTTAATAAATAAATAAATAAAATAAAATAACCCACATAAATAAGAAGAAAAGGTACATACAACATAAAAATTCTCCTCTCATAACTCTTTTTATATTAGTATATCAAAATAATAAAAAAAATTATTTTAAATGACAAAAATGTTGAAAATATTTTCAGATAATAGCAAAATATTACAATCTTTCAACGATCGACTACTATTTGTGTCTATCATGACATAGATAAACACATATAATTGTCTACCACAGATAAACAGTAAAATTTTGTTATATCTATAAATATTTTGTTTCATTTTCTTATATTGAAAACAACCCAAATAATAATTAAACAAAAATAGAAATTTCTTTAAATCCTCCAATCCCTACATATCTTATATCAAACTAAACTAAATGTTAAACCATAGTATTATTAAAGTTGCTTTTCTTACCTATTTAGTGGTTAATTATGTACTATTCGATGTTTTTTTAATCGTTGCCCAATGTCATGTTGACATGTGTCTCTTCACTTTTTTCTTTTAGATATTTGTATCTATGCTTCTTTATATCAATCGTCTTCAATTTTGATGGAATGACATACATAAAATTTCTCCTCAAATCTCTCCATCTTTTCAATCTTTTTTACTCAACATCTATTGTTCTCTTTCTTTAAAGAAAAAATAATTTAGAGAGAAGAAACTCACCCGATTACCATTACGAATGGAAGAGCCCTAAAGAATTCCTTTAGAGCACCATCTAGTGAGAGCCTTGATGGTGGTGGCAACAAAAATCCCATTGAAAAAAAGCAACCAACGAAACAAAGATATGGAAGAGGATTGAGATCTCATAGGACATGGAGAATGAAAACTTCAATACTATCATTCTAAAATTCTTTCTATCATAGGGCATTTTGAAAATGGAGATGGGCCAAAGAAGGACAAAAAAAAAAAAGTTTGTATTTATGGTGTGAAAGGACGTATCTATAAAATTTGTAGTTAGGATGTGAAGGGATGTGTATATAAAACTTGTAGTTATGATGCGAAGGGATGTGTCTATATGAATTTTAGTAATTATGCCATCAAGTCGAAAAGGTGCTATATCCATTTTTTTTTTTTTTTGTGATGTGTACGCTTAACTATAGTGATCGGAATATAGGAATTATTAAAAACATTATGAAGGACTATGAAGATAAAATAGGAATTCTCAAAAGTTTTTAAGGCAAAAAGGGAAGAGAATCCCCTCATTGCCCCTTTTAAAATAGTCTAGATAAATTAGTTGATCCTTCAAGGTTTCCATAAGCAAGATATATTTGTTCTTAGAGGTTCAAATTTGGTTTATAATTGGTCCCTAAAGTTTGAAATGACTATTTGTATGGTCCTCAAGTAGAATTGGAACACTAGTTGTTATAACATGCATAAAACATTGTGAGACAGTTAAAATATGTTGACTAGCTAGACTTAGCTAATATACATATTTGGTTAAAATATACTTTTGGACTTGTTTCAGTATTGAATGTTGTCCTCTGAACATTATTAGGAG
Organism: Citrullus mucosospermus; assembly: GCA_030954485.1. Taxonomy (NCBI): domain Eukaryota; kingdom Viridiplantae; phylum Streptophyta; class Magnoliopsida; order Cucurbitales; family Cucurbitaceae; genus Citrullus; species Citrullus mucosospermus. The sequence continues at coordinate 28,805,928 of CM062064.1, forward strand.
AAGGTTTTGCCTGTGCAGAACTAAATTTGTATCGACAAATACTCGTTGTCTCCACACTACACACAATATTGTTGACAAATGGGGCTTCTGCCAACAACATTACACAACATCAACAAAAGGATGATCTATCTGGGTGCTTGAACCTTCACAACAACTTCATCAGGAGAGGCCTTATTCTTCTGACAGTCTGATTGTCGTTAGCATAAGTTCATTATGCAAATGATATAACTGAGAAAGGTAAAATCATTTTTTTTTTAGTGAATTTAGTCCTTCAAAGTTATTTTTTAGTAAAATTGGTTAAATATATAATTTTCGTGCATGAAAATATATTATAAATATGTTTCCAAAATTTATTGTGAAAATTCCAATAGATAGTAAAATATTTTTGAAAAAATTAACAAGCTTTATACCTGCAATTTTCATTCACTCCAAACAAACTAGACCCAACCTATATTTTATATACAAACAACAAATATACCAACTCACTTACACAATATTAGCTAGCTTATAATTACAAACCAACAATTACCCAACTCTTGCAAACACAACAACTTTACATATCTCCTATAACCACCAACTACACAACTCCAATTTTTCAATCACAAATTACTCTACCAGAATCAAATAATTACACAATGTATCATCTCTACTAACACTATCAACTATGCTACTACACAACTTCAACAACGACATAACTCCAAATTTTCAATCACAATATCTAAACTAACAGCATCAAACCATCTCAATGAAACATCATAACACAAAATAATGAATCAAGTAATTTTTATTGATCAACTAGTAAAATAACTTTTCTACAAATAATTACTATCTTGAAATCGAAACATATAAGGTCTAATCCTACGGTGGTGACAACGACAATGGTGATGACGACGAGGGAGGACCAAGTATAGCTTGAGGGAGGGCGAACCGACAAGAGAGGACCGATAGTAGGGGCACCGATTTCGGCGGCAAGAGAACGGTTGCTTGCGTGAAGAAGATGGATTTTTGATATCCACGAGAAACAGGGTTTGAGGTCCAAAATGATGTTGTTTTGGACCTTTTCTTGATGGTCAATGAACGTCAACCTACCTGCCTTTCTTGATGGGCAACACCCATCAAGGAAAGCCCATTTTACAAGCAAATTTCATTTTCGATTGTGTTCTTCGCTTCGTTGTTTGACATTGTCCGTAAAGCAATATATCTTCCTAAATGGGTCATGACCATCAAGAGAGGGTTTTCTTTATGGTTTTTGACCATCAACAAATCAAAAAATTGGGGAATCCACTATTTTGACGTAACTTACGTACTTTTTAGTCAAGAAAAATATTTTTTCTTGACATACATGTACGGCAAGTTAAATATAAACATTTATTGATGTTCTAAGACTATCAAAAAAATATAATTTTAAATTAATAAAAAATTTCAAAGCTCTAAATTCAGGTTTTTTTATTGTTTCTTTCCATTACCATCAAGAAAACAAAAAACTCGTGCGTAAAGCCAAATTTGTAGTAGTACTTTATTCTATTTTATGTTTTTATTCACTAAATCCAGCATATATGTGTCTAGTACAAAATTTGAATTTTGTTTCCAAAAACTGTATTAAGATTCACTAATCAAAACAGTGAAATTTTTAAAATAACATTTATATATTTTCAATATATGCAGCTTTTGAATTTTAAATTTTAAAATGTAGAATTACATTAAACAAAGATAAAATATTTAGAAATACAGTATGTGATGATATAAATTCAATTCAATTTTTTAAAAACTAAAATGTGTATTATGTAATGTATTATAAATTATTACAAAAAAAAATGATTATTGAAAAAATTAACATAAAACATGTTTATAAATTAATTAATAATAGTTTAGAGTCAATGGACAACTACAACTAATTTTTATATTTTATAAATATAGTATCAAATATATTTAAAATAATTGTTTAAATTAGAATTCAATTTATGAATACATAACTATCTGACACATATTTAAAAATATTCAATACAACTATTGAATGCTTTGTTTTCAATTTTTTTTTATTTTTAGATGTCCTACCAAACGAGACTTAAAATCTCAAATGATTAAACAAAATTTAATCTTAAACTATCTAGCTAAAAGTATAAATCTTAAAATCTCATAAACTAATATAGAAATTATGTTGAAACCGTAGTGCATTTTCCTCCATGCATATATATTATATTATGTTTTATGAAGTTTCCAGTTTTCTAAGTGTGTCTATTCCCCAAAAATATCCAAAAAGTTTTTATACTACCAGAGTATGAGTTTTGGTCCTATAAATTGATTGTCACATCAAAATATTTATCCAATAACATCAGATGATTTTTTCTTTAAATTATAATAATTATTTTGAATTTTGTCGATCATTATTTTTAAAAGTTGCAATATTACTCTTGAACTTTCATAAATATTTCAAATCTACCCTTGTTATAATAAAAATCCTTTGAAATTTCTTTCATAAATCGAGACTTGAAGTTGTATGGTGATGACCTACAATGATAAAGTGATTCAAAATTTTGTTCTAGCTAGGTCAATGCCACAACTACACTATTTTATAACTCACCATCCGTCTAGAGTATTATTGCAATTTTTGAAAATATAAAAATATTTTAAACATAGGTAAAAATTAATGAGTATTTTTTTATAATTTATTTGTTTTTATAAAAAAAATAATAATAATAAATAATTGTAGTACGAACACAAGGTAGGACGAAAATACGTGGATTTTCAGGAATGTATATATAATATTGTGGAGAGAAAGAGGGTGGGGTCCACACCTTCCATTTCAAAGTATTGAATAATGTGAATATTTTGATGGTTTTGTATAATTGCAATAAATCCCTTTGTATTCAAACCAAACGACAAACCAAACTTAATCACTATCTCACGGACACCTCTTTGCCTCATCTCACACGATGCCATATTCTCATTTCCCTACATTTTTCATTTTTCATTTTTATTCTCTATATTTTAAATATTAATTTTAATTATACACAGACTTAATCTTTAAAGTTTATAAACCATTTTAATTTCTAATTGGATAGTAATATCTTTATATATTTAAAAATATTTATAGGTTAAACAATAAATAAACTAACACATATTGAAATTTTGCTATATTTTAAAATATTTTTAGTAGTTTTTTCATTTAAAACAATTATCTTACAAATAAATACTTATATAATTTAACAATTGTTAATAAATAAAAATAAAATAAATTACAACTTTAATCTATACATTTTTAAAACTTGTATCTAATAGGTTCCTTAAACTTGAAAAATGCCTCATAAATTTCTTAACTTTCAATTCTATAATTAATAGATCCCTAGAATTTTTTATTTTTTTATTTTTTAAAAAGATGAAAGGTAATTTCATTAATAATTGAAAATGTCCCCAGGCTATATGGAGAAAAATAAGAAAAATACTTATGTGCATCTTGGTTGAAGCTACATTTTATTACGTGACTAAACTTTTTTCTCCTTAAAGTTATTTTATTTTATTTTATAGTGCGATTAAAGTGAGCGGCATAAAAATTGATGTAGCGCATAACGCATCCAAATATTTATCTCTTTTGATGAGCCAATACATCAAAAATCGAATAAATCTAAGAAGATAAATATATATCATGGATTATCACACTTACCTAAAAAACAACTTCAATATTCCCGATTTGGATGTTAAAACATAGAACCATATAACACTGAAACATCAACCCAAATTTGTTGAGCAAAACAAACAAAGTTCATGGTAGTCTTATATCACAATTTAGGTTTTCTTTGATAACAATTTGGTTTTTTTTTCTCAATTTTCTACCATTTTTTTTTATCTTTTTTAAATAAAAGAGTTTAATTGTTATCCAAGAATAAAAATATGTTTGTAAGAACTACTTTTTTTAGTTTTCAAAACTTGACTTGGTTTTTGAAGACATTGATAAAAAATATATAACAAAGCAAGAAATTTAGCACTTGTTTGGTAGGAAATTTGAAAACAAAAATTTGAAAACAAGAAATTTTCAATAAATAAAAAGTTGTATTTCATGTTTGTATGCGTTTGGTAGAAGATTTGATTATGATTTAAATAATTATTTTAAATGTGTCTGATACTATATTTATAAATTATAAATTAACTAGTTGTAGCTACCCACTAAATATTCTTTTAACTATAAACTATTATTTATAATTAATTTATGAGTATGTTAAATTTTTTTTGTAATTATCATTTTGTAATATTATATAATTTATAATACATTACATTCCCATATTTTATTTTTTAAATAGAAATAAATTAATTTTATAACATAAAAAACTATATTTTTAATAGTTTTATCATTATTTAATACAATTTTGTATTTTAATTTTTTTTTAATAATTTGCAATAGTTTGATTACATAATTAAAAAAACAGTTTTTAGAAACATAATCCAAATTATTATATTTATCCTTTTTTTTATTTTATTTTATTATTTTGGAGATGTATTAGATACAAAATTAAGAATTAAAAATAAAGATATATTAAAAGTTTGGGGGGTAGAGTTGGTAATTTAACCTCTGTTTCTATAAATAATTAATGAAGTTGACTTTGGAAGAAGGCAATTATTATATTTTTCAAATGGGAAAAAAGTAAAGTGTGACACCATTTTTGTTTAATATAAATAATGTGTCTCACATGGATATTTGTTGCCAAAGCCTTAGTACCATCTTCCCCTTCCCCTTCCCCTTCCCCCTTTGTGGAGATCTATTGTGTTTGTTTCCCAAGAAAACATGGGTCTCAAAATTTTGCTCTCCTTCAAGTTGTTGCTTCTCTTTCTGGCTTTCTCCTTTCTCCTTTCTCCTTCTTCTGCTGTTCCCACCACAAGTAACCCCTTTCATTTCTCTCTTTCATAATTATTTCAATCTCTTTCTACTAATTTTCTCTAATCAATTTTCTTGCCCACCAGGAATCCTCAAATCAACTGCCCAAGATTTGGTTTTTCAGGTCTCTTTCTCTATTTTTCTCAAGATTTTTTTTTTTCTTTTTTTCCTTTTTTTGTGAAAGTTTCTTAGGAACCAAACATGTGTGATGTGGAAATTGAAGTGTGTTTTCATATATAATTCTCCTTTTTTTTTTTTTTTTTTTTGTAGGATGTAAGAGATTTGGAGATAAATGATGTAGATTCACTGGAAAGATTGTTTGAAGGAAGATTGATTTTGGAGAACAATGATTATCCCGGGACAGGAGCAAACAATCACCATGATCCAAAGTCTCCTGCAAGACCATAATTTAGCAAGCCCAGATTACCATTCGATTATTAACGATTTTATTTTTACTTCTTTGTGTTTAAATGTTATATATATGTGTGTGTATGTATTTTTGAATCTTAACCAAATTTTAGAAATAAAGGGGTTAGTTTTCAAAATTTATTCTTTTTATTTCTATAAACTTTGGTTAAGATTTCAAACAAAGAATTGTTATGGGATGCCTTTGTAGAGATAAAAATAGGTAAGAAGTTTATTAGAAAATTGAAGGAATGGAAAAGAAAAGAAAAGGGAAAGGGCAATTCTGTCTTTTTACTTACTTTGTTTTAGTCTCCTAATAAATGAGTGGAATGGTTTACTTTTGTGCAGAAAAAAATAGTATTTGTTTGGACTCTTTTCCTTTGTAATTTATATACAACTTTATTGGCTTAATTAATATTGTTTATCTTATTCAATTCACTAGTTTGTGTACAACTTTGTTTTGTAAGAGATATCTTTTTTTTTTTTTAATTATAATTTTAATCCCTATACCCTTAGGTTTGTTTTACCTTTATTTCGTTTTTAGTCATTTTTACTAAGTTTGATAATTTATACCCATATATGATTACGTCAAAACATACCAATGTTCTTAATATTATTAAGAGTAATAAAAAATAGCAATACTTAAGTGCAGTCTAGATACTTTCCTTTCTTTATATTAACAAAAATATTATTTTTTAAATTACTTTTTTAAAAAAATAATAATTGATACGTGTCAGTTTTTAATTAGGTACAACATAGACTGTACAATAAATGGTTTTTTGAGTGTAACCTACACCAAGTATTTTCCATAAAAAATATAATATTGCAAAGTATTTGTAAAGATCTAGTAAATCAACTTAATAATGCAATATTTTAATATAATACCATAAAAATCTGACAAGACATATTGGTTAGTATACAAGAGTTTGAGTATAAATTTTGATAATTTTTATTTAAGGTTGAAATGAAAATGGATATTATTTTATATTTTAAAAAAAGTACAATATAAAGAAATTTGTTAAACTTTTTCTTTAAGGGTGCCACCGCAATTTAGGCTCAATTGAATAAGAATTTCTTCCAAATATAGAAAAATGAGTCAAACTATTTATGAACATAGAAAAATTGTATTTTTTATTAAAACTTTTCTATATTTGTAAATAGTTTTATATTTTTCTATTTATAATAATTTTTCATTTAATAATTTTTTTTTTAATTTTTAGTTTTTAAAATTTATTTTTGTTTTCTTCCCAATTTCTTTACCATGATTTTTATTCTTCCTAAGTAAACATTGAATTCTTAACCAAATTTCAAAAACAAAACTAACAAGTTTTCAAAAAACTATTTTTGTAGTTTTTCAAATTTTGCTTGATTTTTTAGAACACTATTAATGTTGATGGCAAAATCTAGACAGGATAGCTCATTTGACCTTCACGTACCCTCAACGGTAAATTTGTAATTTGGAGAGGAAAGATGACCTACAAAATATAGAAAAAAGAGAAACGTTCGTGTTATGCCTGCCATAGCCACCTATTTTTATTCTGCTTCATTTATATTAATTTATTTTTATATTGATTTTTATCCTAATATTTCAAATCTAATTTTGATTATTATCCACTTTTTTTATGCTAATCTTTACCTCTTTTTAACTTTTATTTTAGTTTTGTTAACCAATTTAGTTAGGTAAAACAAAAAGAAAAAAAAATAATAATAAAAATAAAATAAAAAAGCAAACGTGGAAAAATTTTAACTTTGTTTCAGTTGCCTAAAAATTGTCCTTCATTTTTAGCTTAGGCTATGTTTGGCAAAATCTCAAATGGAAAACAAAATCCATTAAAAAAAACAATTGTGAAAATGGTTTTGGTCTTTATATTCCCCTTTTCTCTCCCAACAAACCCTAGAGAGCCTCCATCCCCAACAACCCAAAAAATCTTCATTTTCTCTTCCAAAACAAAAACCTAACAACTATACCCTAAATCTCTCTTCCTTAGAAACCTAGAGCCTCCATCCTTACATACATCAAGGGAGAGTTCCAAAAAAAGAAAAAAAAAAAAAAAAATCTCTACAATGTCAAGAATCCAACACACACGAAAAACTCTAACTCGTAATGATAGGGCTTTGGACTCAAGGATCTATACTTCAAATAAGAAAAGTGTTAGATATTTGGTTATTGTTCTTGTTTTTATTTTTCTCTTTTCCTTTCTCTTACAATTATTTCTTTATTGTCGTGTGAGCTTCTCTTTTATTTATTTATATATATTGCATCACATCTTGTTATCTATTTATTTATTTATTTTACTCATTGTTTGTTTTTACTTCTCTTTTCTTCTTATTGTGGGTTTCTTTTTTAGTAACTACAAGTGAGATAAAAAAAAATTAAATTAGAGTGTTTACAATGGAAGAGAAGAAGGGAGTAAATCAAATAAAAAAAAAAAAAGATAACAGTTAAAAAAAAAATTAGTTTGGTTAATATTATTATTTTTGTTTTTTTATTATTTCTTTCCCTTCATTTTTGTTGTCACTTTAATATATAAGCTAATAGTCATTTAAATTGGTTAATATTTTTAATTAATTTTCTTTTTTAAAAAAAAAAAAAAACTATCTAACGATGGATTCTAGAAATATTTGGGAGTTTAATTTTTCATGATCTTGAGATGAGAAAGTTGATTCTTTTAGAGTTCTAGATCAACCTCTAATAGCATACAAATTACATCATTTAAATTTAAATTCAAAATATAAGATATAAATATGTATTTTAACATAATCTATTCCTAGTGAAAAATCATTAAAACTAATTTTTTTCTATATATAAAAAAGGTAGCTTTTACTTTTTGGTTTCTTTAAAGTTCTACAGTTTCACTAGGATACTATATTTGGAAACTAAATAAATGTTCTCTCCATTTTTTTAAAAGGAAAAAAAAAAGAAAATTATTATAAATAAAAAAAAATATCAAACTATTTCTAAATATAGTAAAATTTTACTTTCTATATATCATATATATCATAGACCACGATAGACTCCGTCTGATAGAGTAATAGATGTCTATCTAGGTATATCATAAATAGAAAGAAAAATTATGTTATATTTATGATTATTTTCAACAGTTTTTCTATTTTTGAAAATATCCCAAAAATAGTTCAAAAGATATTTATAGGTAATTTCCAAAAATAGATTTTAAAATTAAATAATTAAATTGTGTCGCTCTATGAATTAAATTATGATTCAAATTAAGTTATTTTTTTAGTACAACAATAATAATTATGATCTACAGAGATAAGAGAATTAAATCTCTAACCTCAAGAGAAGAAAAACATATCAATTATTGTTGAACTAAATTCATATAAAACAATTCAAAGAGAAGAAATACATATCAATTATTATTGAACTAAATTCATGTAAGACAATAAAAGTTGACTTAATTTTAATAATATTTTAAAGTTGGTCTAAACAAAATATATAAAAATCATTTAAACAATTTTTTAATTAACATAAGAATTATAGTGTTCATATAAATCATTTCAAGAAATTTTCAACTAATATAATAACTATGTTATCTTTTAAAACTTATTTAGAAATATTTAGTTAATTTAAAACTTATTATTAAAATATTATACTTTTATTCATTTTTTATTTTTTTGTAAAAACGAGGTGTAGTGGTGTACTACGACTACAATTGCTCAAATTTTTTTTGGCAAGTCAAGTATAAGATGTCATAATCATGATTATATTACTTATGCAAATGTGTATTAATTAACAACTCTTGAGAATAAGAAATTTGTTAGAGTTTTTTTTAAATATAGTAAAAAAATCAAAATATTTATAAATATAATAAAATTTTATTGTATCTCGTGATCTATTGCGGTCAGTTTTGCTATTTAAGATAATTTTTCAATATGGTTGTAGTATTCATTACAAAGTTTTTTTAAAAAAAAAAAGAAAAAAAATCAATCTAAAAGGATATAAGAAATAAATCATGTCCTCATATTGGTTATTTATCCTCAACTCAGTCTCCGTAATTCCACACCTCAAATATCATTTTCTAAGCTCTTCATGGTCCCTTTGCCCTCCAATTTAGTCCAAATAATAAACGGCTGACTCCTCAAATTTCTCATGCAACATTTTCTTTACTACAACAAATAATATGAATTTGACCAACCTTCCAAATTTCAAGATTTTTTTTTTTCAGTATTGATAACATACTTTACGGGCTATTTTATGGCTTATTTATATAAATAGAAAAAAAATATAAAATTATTTACAAATATGAAAAAAAAAAATTGTCTATCAGCAATAAATCGGAATAAACTTCTATTGTTGGAGCAATAGAAGTCTATCCCAATCTAGATAGAGCCCTATATTTATTAACTTATTTATTTAGTATCATTAAAGCATCATTTAATGAGAAAAGAAATAATTAATTAATAATATTATTTAAGTATTCTGAAAAAAAAATATATGATTTAAAAGATTAATGATGTTGATTAACGAAAAATATTTTATTCATTATGTTGTAGGTGTATAATTCAGTTAAATATTAAATCTATATTATTTTGGGATGTTTTCAAAAATTAAAAAATTGTTTAAAATAATTACAAATATAACAAAATTTTACTTTTTATTTATGATAAATAGCGGTAGATTCAGATAAACATTTATCACTTTATCAGATAGACACAGATAGATGTCTATCGCAGTCAATCAAAGATAAAAAAGTAAAATTTTGCTATATTTGTAACTAATTTGATATTTTCTATTTATAATAATTTTCCATAATATGTAACCAATTAAATGGTTAGCCTTTGCTATACAACGAGTTTTATTTAAAAATTGCAACCCTATCAATCATTAATTCCAATATATTCGAACCATTCAAGGATTATATTTTAATGTAAGATAACAGCAATAATAACAATAAAATAAAATGTCTAAACAATATGATGGTTTGTTTTATATTATAAGATTAAATTAAAGAAGTTAATCAGTAGTCATAATCAATCACTCTTTCGCGTGAAGGATTTAAACATGTATTATGTATACATTATTTCAACTTTGATCACCATTTTAAAATTAACCAATATTATCAGATTTGGTTTGGATTGCTCTAGCTAGCTAGTAGTTAGAAAAATGGCTTTGTAAATGTGGCCATTAAGGTAAAGTTGCGTTGGGTAAATTTTAATCTTTGTTGAGATGCAGCAATATGGATGACGAAAGTTGATGATGTTCCATCCAAGATGGATCCTCGTCTCAACAATAGATCATTGACTTGTCGTAGGACCTTGCACTTAGAGTTAAGATTTGATTAAAAGTGGTATTGAAGTTAGAATGCAGAAACTGCGTAATTTTGTGAAATAAGTTTCTCAGATTTTAATAGAGGTGTAGATGTTAGACCTCTTATGCCAAAGTTGTTTTGTTTTTTTTGAAAATTTTCAAGTTTTGAGGGAAAAAAAACATCATTAAAATGCAGCAAAGAAGGTATGTGTCCTACATTAGAGCCTTTAAGTCTAATACCATAATGGTATGAATTCTCTTGGACAGTAACCTTAAACACATGCCTTTAATTATATGACTCTCAAGACACTAAGCATACCCAAAGATCACTTTGTACATATACTTAAACATGAATTCAAAGAAAAATCAATGAGTGACTGCCATAATATGACTTCAAAACTGACTTTGCACCTTTGAAAACACACACACAAAGTTTCATTCATAAATCCATCATAAACAAGATGCCTTCAAAACCTAGAAAAGATCTTTAAAAAAGATTTTAATAAATTAAAAATAAAAAAAATAAAAAAAATGAAAAAAAAATAAAAAGGAGAGAGAGGAAACTTAGAAAAGTTGGCCTATGCCTAGTGCCTACAACAAATCCATGAATTGCAAAGTTAAATGTCTAATCTATTCTACACAAACTTAAAGCTTATAACATGTAACTTAAAATAACATTGGGGCCAAGAATGATGGACTTAAAGCCCATACAACAAAGGCCCGAACTAAAGTCTAAACACAAATTGCAAGAATTTTGGGTAAGAAGAATAGATATATTTAAACACGGGTTATAATATCATTTCCGTCTGTATGCTTTAGAGTTTGTTAAATTTTAGTTCATATATTTTTAATAAATCTTAAATTTAGTCACTATTATTAATTTAATGTAGATATTTCATTACTTTTTTATTTTTTATTAGCATTTTCATTATAATTTTTGAAAACATTTTTACATATTGTGTTTCATTGCATGAAAATAATTATGATTATATGATCAATTTTGATAAAAATTAATTTTGAGAGACTAAATTTAAGATTTATTGATAATACAGGAGCTAAAATTAGACATTTAAAAGTATGGGCACCAAGGATAGGCCAAGCTAGGCTTATTGGGATCTCCGTGCGCGCCGTCCTTTCGGTCGGGCGTGGCATGGAGAAAGAAAGAAAGATATTTTTAAATAACAAAAATATATACATACATTTTTTTTAATCTTCTTTTCTTTCCACGTGTTCGGTCGAGAGGAGTCAGAGCGGTTCCTAGTTGCATGTACACGTTCAATGGAGGAGGTGCCTCCACTGTGCGCAGACAATTGGTCTTTGAGACTATAAAAGCTGCTCCTTCCCTCACTTCCAAATCACTTCATTTATTTTCATTTCATTACCTCTCTTCTCCCAAAATAAATTCTCTTAAAGGTTTTCTCACGATTTTTATTTTTCACGTTTTCTGAGCAAAGTTCTGTAGGGTGTTAGATTTTCAATCGATTTAGGTTCAATTTCGATTGACTGTTTTTTGTTGTTTTATCCTGGGGATAGCATGACAAGTTGTTGAACTGCTTGCACTCTGGCAGAGTCGCGAAATATCTTAAAGAGATCGAGCTCTGCGACTCAGCCTTTCACGAGTTTCTGTTTTGCAAGTTCTATAGGTGTCGTTCGTTCTTAACGACTGTCATTTGTGCTATCAATAACTGTCATTTGTTGTCCATCAGAATTGTTGTTCCAACAATCTATCATAAACAATTGATTATTGATATGGTACAAAACTAAAACAGTTGAAAATTGATCCGTAATTATCTGGAAGCTTCTCAGGGGACATTGTCATGATGAAAATGATTTATCTTATAAATTTTGTTGATGATATATCAAAAAAGCATAGATAAGGTTTTTATTTGGTGTTCTCTCTACATTTCAAGATATCCTAATATATGGTTACATATAGCCTTCCCACTTGTGCAAGACCATGTTTTGTAAAAGAAATTTGATTAGAGGACCATTCATTGTGGGGTGGGGGTTACCAACAAGAAAGTCTATTTAAAATTATAAATGTAATTTCGTTTAAGTTCATAGGAGTACATGAATGAGTCGATATCACATCCAAATGAGAGATATTTTAAGTATATGAAAGGTACACGTTCCTTTCTAGTGGTTCAATCATAAAAACTTTAAAGTTAAGTATTTTTGGCTTGGATCAGATCAACTTTATGTTAGATGAACTCCTGAAAATTTTCTGGAAATTAAAGAAATGAGTGAGGGAGGATAAAATATGTTGCAAAACCATCTAACGTCCAATTCAAATTTCCAATTGTGGACTTGGAGGGTTACAGCGAGACCACCCATCTTGAGTTCATGCACTACTCTTCAATAGGGAACCCATCTTCATCTTATATGTTAATTTGTTATCTTTTGTTTTATAATATTAAATTTTAGTAATTAATATAGATTTTTTATAATATTAAAATAATGTATTAATATAAATTTGAAAACTGTACATCAATTAATCAATTACGGAAATGAGAGATGAAACTTCTAATTTACAAAAAATAATAATAATAATAATAATAATAATAATAATAATAATAAAAATTATGGTTAAACTAACCCATTCTAACAACAAAGAATCTCAACATTAAAATAAAATTTAAACGTAAATTAGTTAAAAATGAGATAACGATTGTCCAAAAGGTAATAAACAAAAGTGTTTTAAAATATTGACTCCTCAACTAAATTTGAAACTAAGGCAAAGTAAAAGTCCAAAAGTTAAAAGTTGGAAAAATGGCATTTCTTTTAGAAGCAAAAAGGACTTTATTTCACTTTGTTTCTTTATTCTTTTATTATTATTATTATTATTATTATCACTATTACTATTTTGTTATTATTATTTATTTTGTTATTTACTATATTTAGATGAATAGCAATATGTAATTTCATCAATGTAAATATAGCATATCTTTTCCAAAAGAGAAGAAGAAAAAAAAAAAAGAGTTAAAGTTTAGCTTTTTTAAACTTTGGTTAAAATACAAGTTAGCCTTATAATTTGGGATAAAGCTTCAATTTAGTTTTAACTTGATTCCTACCATTAGGGTTTAGTTTAGATTAACCTCATAAATTATTTTTATCTTTAATTGAAAAAGAATATATTCATAATAATATTTTATAATATTTATCTAAATAACATTAAATGTTTTTTTAAAAAAATTAGTTTAACCATATGTGTGAATACATGAAGGTTCATATCATGATTTATTATCGAAATTATATCTTAACCAATTAATCTAAGCTCTAATTTACTAAATAATATGAGAGGTAGAATCAATCCTTAAGTGAAAAGATTTTTTTTTTTTAAAAAAAAAAAAAAAAAAAAAAAAAAAAAAAAAAAAACTTGATTGGGTTAATTTTATTTAATGAATGAATGAATTATTATTATTATGGTAATAAAAAAGGAATGGATTTTGGAGTGGGGGTGGGATCCATGTCACAAAAGTAGACACATCTAACCACTAACCCATTGTAGGTTAATCTTTATATGTTGTGTGTGTGTGAGATGGAGAAAAAGATGAGGATGGAGATTGGTGTTGCAATTGGGAGCATAAACAACCAAATAGGATCCTTTTCTTCATTCTCCAACTCTCTCAAATTTGCCACAAATTTCTTCTTTATGTGGAGGTCCCATTTGTGCCTTTTGCTTGTTGGGTGACCTTCAATTAGGTGTGGCTCTAAAATAATTCATTTTCCTCCCTTCTTTTTTGTCTTTTATTTTATTCGAATATATATATATATATATAAGGTGGAAGATTCGAACTATTAACTTTTTGGTCGAAATCATTTGTATTAACTAGTTAAACTATCTATTTATATTTCTCGTTTTGATAAAATTATGTAGATGTATTATCTTTTTTTTTTCTTTTTTTTGTTACTTATACTTTTATACATATAGTTTTTTAGTAAAAAAAATGATATTGCGTTTTAGTTTCTCGATTTTTAAATAGAAAAAGAAAAAGGAGAATAATTTTGTGAAATTATTAGTTTCCGGTTTCTTTCTTTCTTTCTTTTTTTTTTTTTAGGAAATTAAACTCAAACTACATGTTTAGTTATAACTATTAAGCAAAATATATATACATATATAGTTAGTCCATTTTGTAGAGAAAAGAAAAATCAATTTTACTCTAAATTTTCAATTTCATATTTATATTTTGATCAAGTGTTATAGTGTTATAATTTGTATCATATGTTTAACTTCTACTATAGTCATTAACTAATTTTAATCTTTTTTTAAAAAAAATAATGCAAGAGATTTTCAAAACTCATTAACTTTAACAAAGTTCAAGTCCTAATAGCAATATACAAAATTAAGAAATGTCACTTTTCCATCCACATAAACCAAATAGATCAAGACAACCACACACTTCGAAGATGACCAAAGTGTACTTTGTACAATTGTTTACACGAGATTTTAACAAAAATAAATAAATAAATAGAAATAAAAATAAATTTATGTAAAATAAACTTAATTCTCTATTGATTATGTATGAAGCAGGGTAGGATGTAAAAATGTAGGATCCTAATAATTCTTTCTTTTCTACGTATACTTGATTCGATGGTTGAAATACTAGTTTCCAAAGTTAAATCTTTAACTTGTCTTTAAAGTCTTTGGTTTTCAAATATTTTTTTTTTCTTTTGTCTTTGAATTAAAGTATTAAGGAATCTTCAGGTGTCTTCGGTCATTTAATAGTTTTGATCTTCATTGTTTCAAAGAGTCCTAAATCTTCAAGAACTTCGAAGTTTTTTTTTTTTTTTTTTTTTCTATTTTAAAGTTTTTTAGTGCTTTTGAGTTTTGATTATTTTCCTAGACCTTTTAAATGATGAGACCTCCTCAATTTATATAGCTTTTCATGGATACATATTATTGAGCTTGCACATTGACACCGTTTTTCTCCTAACTATTTGAATTTTGGGTTAACTATAGGACTAGGATATTAAAAAACATCAACTTTATCAATAACTAAGTCATTTGAGCTCCAAAACCATATTTCAAATTACTATTCTACCTATTGTAGTGTTTTTGGAACTAAAATTGAAAATTTTAAAAAATAATAAATGATTATATTTCTCCAAAACGGTTGACTTTTTCCTCTAATGCTCTACAACTTCCAATATATCTATTAATCAAAAAAGAGATTTACTAGGGCCTTTTCCAGTATCAAAGAAAAGAGGAAAATAAAATAATAATTTCCTAATTTTACATGATCAATTTGAGTCCCTAAACCCTTGCATTAAAAAAAAAAAAAAAAAATCCTAATGCTATTTTAACAAGAAGCAGTAATTTAATCTCATTTTCCCCCTAATTTTACAATACTTGGTTTATATTTGTATGTTTTTATATATTTGTTATATTCTACCGTTATATTCCATAAATGTGGGTATATTAATTAATATAAGATGCATATTATTATTCCATTTCAAGTTTATATTTTATAAATATGGAAATCAGCAACTTATAAAAAAAATACATACATCACACAAGATTTAAAAAATAAATATACAAAAATTACATGACAAAGAGATGATTATGGAAAAAAAAAAAAACTATTTATTATTGCAGTCGAATCCCAAAATAGTTACTATCTTAAAAAGTTTCTTAGCTAGAGAATTATTTTCTTAACTATTTTGTCCTAAATGGAAATAATAATCTAATAATTAATTATTATTCTTTACTTCATTATTATTCTTTATTACATATAAAATAAAATTTTGTCCCGAATAATAAAAGGGAGTATGGAATTCTAAAATTTGCTACAATTTATAATGTAGGTGGTGGTTACATAATAATGTAATTACGATTCGGTGGCTCTTCATCATTTATTATTTAAATAGATATATAATTTTAAATTATAGTTAATTACAAAAATTTATTATAAATAAAAAAAATATTAAATTATTTACAAATATAAAAAAAACTTCATTGGCTATTAGCGATGGACTGCGATAAATTTCTATCGTTCTAGAGAGTAAAGAAACATTATTTGAGATGTAATTGTTAAGTAATGATTATGGTTTTTTCATTATTATTTTATATATATATATATATATATATATTTTGCCAAATCAAAAATTGTTTGATTTTAGAAATAATATAGCAAAATTATTATAAATAAAAAAAATCAAACTATTTATAAATATAGCAAAATTTTACTTTCTATTTGTGATAAACTATTATAAACACCTATTTGTATCTATCTGGTAAAGTGATAGATGTTTATCTGAGTCTATCGTAGTCTATCATAAATAAATAAAATTTGACTATATTTATAATTATTTTCAACTGTTTTTCTATTTTTAAAAATATCTCAATAATATATCAGTCCTTTAATTCATTTTTTTTTTAATTTTTTGACCATACATTTCTTATTTTAAAATTTAAATGTTTCTCTTTTTTTTTTTCAAAGATGTTTATTGCGTTACAATTTTTTCTTTAAATAACACTATATCTTTTTTTTCTTTCTTTCTTTTTACGTATTTATACAAAAATTCGTATGGTTTTAAATTCTTTTTGAATTATAAAAATTTATTTCAGATGCGTAAACCAAGAAAATAATTGACACATCATAAGTTTATAGCATACACATGTTTTAATGCAGTTGTAAATAAACTCATTGTTAAGCAAAAGAATTGCATTCTTTTTTACTAATTTAGTTGATTCAAGATATGTCAACTACCTTTTAACTTCTTTTCCATTCATTTTATTTTAAAAATTAAATTGTTACATTGAATTGCATTTTTCAGAGTATTTTTTATTTCTTTTTAGACCACAATTTAATTCATAATAACAAAAATATATAGTGAAAATTGCATACGGATCAAATGACCATTATTTTGAGTAAAAAAAATATTTAAAATAGTTAAGTATAAAATAAAATTACAATATAATTTTGACACGTGTAATCCAAGTTTTTTTAGTACAATTATTGTGGGTGGGAGATCGAATCTCTAACTTCTAAAAAAAAAATCATGTCAATTAAGCTTACTATGACACATGCAACAAGGTTGATGTCAACTAGTATGTCTAAATTTGCAAACCTTTTTTATAAATAATAATAATAAACAAAATAAATCTTGCAAATTTTGTTCTAAAGGACATCCCTAACCCTCATCCATTTATTCTAATATTCACCTCCACCAGCCTGCCATTTTATGGGTTTTTTTTTTCTACAATTAGTGGAGATAGGAATTTATATATCTTAGGATTATATATATATATATATATATATATATATTATCAAATATTAATCTAATGAATGGAATTCTCTCTCTAACTCATATTTTTTTCTAATTTTACTCCCTACCAAAATGAGTAGTTCAACTGGCAAAAAGATATGCTAACTACTAAGAAATATGTGATTAGAATGTCCACCCTTTATTATGCTAAAAAGAAAACTTTACATTTTTGCCGAATTGACATTTTTTTAAGTACATCGAAGGTGGAGACATCTAAATCAAAGATTTTAAGGTTACCAACACATTTTATATATGAGTTAATCTATTCTCACAATGCTAAATTGACATTGTTCTATCTCTCCATCCTAATTTTCTTCTCTAATAACTTCTCTCTCTAACACATAAATAGCTCTCTAAAATACTTATATCTATCTAAATTTATATTGTATTTTCTATCATTAGAAAAGCAATATCATAATTTGATTGCTACCTATATATTATAATTAAAAAAGTTACTATCAAGTTCTCATAAAGAAAAAATATTATCAAACAAAATGTGGGTTTCAAAAATTAATCATAAATTGAAAACTGATTTATTTTCAAAGGCATGAAATTGTAAGAAACAGTGAGATTATCACAACTTGAAGGTGAAGACATATACAAAACACAATTGCAAAAGTTAAAAGAAAGATAAAAGAAAACAACCAAATTCACATAAAAGACTCCAAAAAGGAAAAAACACAACTTTAAGGAAAACACATTCCACAAGAAGAGCTACACGTACGAATCCTTTAAGGATAACCCTAAGCCACATAAAAGCTATAAATATTATATATTTTTTAATAGATAAACTAGAATACCTATAAAACTTTTTTAACATTAAATAAATTGGAAAAAAAAAAAGCAACTAACATGAACCTAATTGAATTAGTTGTGGAGTTAAACTTATATCCCATTATTCCAATGTAATATTATAAAAACCAAATACTAAAAGCATCATCCAACAACACCAATAATATTAATCGATTATCATCTGAAAAACTCATAATTCCATCTACTGGCTTTATAATATTGAGCTAAGAAAAACATCATAATATAAAATAAAATAATTTTTTAGTAGTAAGAAAATAATATAAGTTGTGAGAATAATTAGGATTAATCCATGTGACACGCAAGGAAGGGATTTAATAGAATTAAACATATAGTTTCTTTAAAATAGTAATAATAATAATAATAATAATAATAGAAAGGGAAAAACAAGGGAAAAGGCATTAAAGGCGGCGTAGAAAGCGATCCACGCACAAGTCGGCATCACTTTCCCGACTGGGACCCACACGCTTACCGAGCCCTTTATTTACTTTTTTATTATTTCTTTTTCCATTTTTGTTTTATTTTATAATTTTTTTGGTTTTAAGATTTATCTTTTGCTTACGTCATCTCCCCCGTCTTTGGTAATCTTTCTTACCCTCTCTAGTCTCTCTCACCAAATTTTCAAATAATATATATACATATTTTTTTGTTTGTTAATTTCAAGTAATATTTAATCTCTACCAAATAAATAAATAAGTAATGATTAGTTGTAGCTTAAATGATATCTAATCTTATCTTTCCTTCTTTTTTTATACCAAAAAAATTAATTATTTTTAATTATTTTTTTTAAAAATTAAATTGTTACATAATAATTTTTTATTGTGTGGCTCACTCGAGTTTTTCTTATAAATAAATATCAAATTAGTTGCATGAATTAAAAAGAAAATGAAAAAAAAAATCAACTTTGACTTTAATTTGTCACATTGTATCAATTTTAACTTAAACTTTTATGGTATATCATTTTGCTCTTTATATTACTTGAGTTTGAATATAACTGAACTGATTAATCTATCCTATAAGTTAGACATTTTATTAAAAAAATTATTATATCTTATAAATTAATCCTAACTTATATTTTGATAATGGTACTAATTTAATTTCTCTAAATTGTGAATTGTGATTTATGTAAACAACTCAATTGGGCCTTAAAAAAAAAAAAATTACAACCTTTTGGATGGTAACAAGCACCTAATTATCTATTAAATTATACTTAGATGAGTTTGATAATGTTGTATATATATATTAGATAAATGTTGGCTCATTTTGGCATAATGTATTGATCAAAAGCAATAGAAGGGAATAGATAATTAGACAAAATTGAGTAACATATTTGTCGACATGTTGTAGAAAAAAGAATAAAATGTTGCACATGTCACTTTATTTTGTCTAACCTGTTCAATTTTTTCTTTCAGCTAAGAATTGTCTTAACATGTCATGTCGTTATTAATAGACAACTATATGGATTAACATAATCATAATTTTAACCTCAAAGAAGTAATTGAAAACTTTTAACATTTAAGAACTAAATAAACATCCTAGTCAAAGTTGTAATACTAAAGTTAATAATTTTATCTTATCTTTTTTTATTGAATTATTAAAAATTATCATACCCATTTTATACAACTTGGCTTTCATATCTCTTGTCATTTCACTTTTTTAGTTGACACTTAAGTATGCCTTACGTTTTAAAAAATGTAAGAAATAAGTCTCTCATTATACAACATAATTACATTAAATAAATAAAGGGTTCATTCTACTCTATATTTGAAAAGTAGTTTAGAATAAAGTTTTGATAACTAACTTTTTAAATATATGTGTAATAACTTAACTATATGAGCTATATACTAAATTTGACAAATTAATGTGTGTATGTTTGGTTTAACTTTTTAAGTGTTTAATTTTCAAAATAAGTCATTTCAAACAAAATTAGAATGTTTAACAAACACTTAAAATAGCTTTGAAGCACTTTTAAAGTATATCTTAAACTGTTTTTATTAAAAAAATTTTAAATAAAAATGAATTTCTTGAAAAACATTTTTTCTCTCTAGTCAATCCGAACAAGCTTTATATTTAATTACAAAAAGAAAAAAAAAACCATCTTAGTAAAATTTCATTTAGTTATGGAACTTCAAAGTTTAGTTGTTAAAAATGAAATTGAATTTTGAAAAGAAATAGTTGCAAAAGTGTTTTGTTATTGTTCATCTTTAAAGTCGGTTGTTTTGTTAATTATTTACCTTATATTGACTTTGTTATCTCTTATGTTGTCGGATTCATGACAATGTAGAAATGTTGATGAACATATCAACATGTCAACAACAAAATTTTATATCATAGGCGATCATAGACTACAACAGAAGATAGGTCTTTTCAGTTTAACCAATTAGAAAATTTCTCTCTAATACAATTGTTGATCCCTTTTTCAAAATCATCATTTCTTATTTAAATTTATTATGTACCAATCATGTCGAAGCAACCATAACTTTCAACTAACATACAACATGTGTTAGCGACCATTTAATTTATGGTTCAAATCGCCCATCCTATTATAACACAAAAGAAAAAAAAAACCAATTATTGAATATTATCATTATCTATACGCAAATTTTTGAATGAGCCAAGTCATCACTAACAAATATGCTTGAAGAGTTGAGTCATTGAAATATCTACACACTCATATAATAGGCTGGCCTAACACATTCTGATTTATACTTAAATTAATATAGAGCTATCTCAAACTAAATAAGATTTATGATTGAAAACCTCTTCCATGTTTTGACCGTAAACAAAAGCCACAATTGTAGTAGTGTGTGATGATTGCTCTATTCATCTCATTGTGTTCTTCATATGGCGACCTCAAAATTATTCATTAATACCATATCAATTGTCGATGCTCAACCCATTAGTCAAACATATCCACTCTAACTTAGGATGTGTTTGGAATACATTTTCAAGTGTTTAATTTAAAAAATAAGTCATTTCGAAAGAAATTGGAATGTTTGACAACCAATCAAAATAGTTTTTCAAGTGTATTTTAATCAATTTTTATCAAAAGTGTATAAATAAAAATGAGTTTTTTTAAAAAATATATTTTTTCTCAAGTCGATCCAAACGGGTTTTTAGTTCTTTGGATACGGAAGGTGCTCCTCTAAAACTAGTTCAACTCACTTTCATCTCATTACTCCAACTTTAGCCTATGGAAACCAAGTCAAGTCGAGTCGGTTTGGTGTGGATAAAGCTTCCATAGTCGATTCAAAACATGTAACACTTGTAGGGCATGCTTTTACATGGCTAGAACTATTTGACCTATAACAATCATATTAGAATATTTATTTGATGTTGTCAATGATTTTTTTTTTTTAAATGTAAAATTAACAAATAATTTGATATAATATTGTCTTATTATTGTGAATGCATTAATATCTTTTAATTACTTAGTATGAATATGCTGTTTCAAATTATTAAACATTGTAGTCCAAAACCCTCTCATATCGGTTTGTGTAATATTACAAAAATGGTATAAATGTTGAAGCAACTTAATTACATTTTAAAAATATAATATCATGTTAATAAAACAATAATATAAATCGTATAGACGATTTAATTGCAAAATGCAATTAGCAATTTCAACGTTGATTCCTCTATGATGATAGAATAAGCATCTTAATGATTATGGAGAGGGGAAAAAAAAAAAGCACTCTAGAATGCAATTTCATCGTGAGAAACAATTAAACATCTTTATTCTCATTATTCATTCCTATTTTATAATAGACTTCCATTTATATTATATATTATCCCTAAAATTCCAAAAAAAAAAAAACATTTTTAATATCTTCTTCTTCTTTTTTTTTTTTTTTTTTTAATTCGGCTAAGATTATAAACTAAAAAAAAAAATTTTAATTTTGAATGAGGAGAAAAAAAATCAAAAGATTTTTTAAAAAAAATCTTAAAATACATGTTTAAATTATCTAAAATGTTAGAAAGAAACAAAAGTGTAAACAACACTTTTATTTAGTCAAAAAGAAATTCTTTATTTAAAGGGTAATACGTAGCAAAGAAGCAAATGAGAAACTGTTATTCTAAATATATCTATTGGGTTTATATGGATAAATTTGCCAAAAATAATGAATATAATGGTAAGTTCATCAAAATTTCATTAATCACATTAGTAATACATATATTATTTTTATTTTATAAAATGCCACATTATTAATGAGAGAAAAAAAACTAAACTTATGTTCGTAGAGAAAAGAATAGAGACCAATAGTTGACTACTTGAGTTATATCTAGGTCAACATGTATAAATCCTCAAATATATATATAAATAAATCATTTTATTCTAAACTATGCATGTGAGACCAGAGGAAATAGGACATAAAATTAATAAATAATATGACCTTGTATTGATCACGAAGTGATTTTTATTTTAAAAATTAAGTTTATAAACACTACTAGTAAATTTATAAAATACAAACAAGGAACTAACAAATTACCAGGGATGTATATGATTTTTAATCATAATTATGCCATTTTTTTAAACAATATATGGGATGAAAGAGAATTAAACCTTTGTTCTTGAAGTCGATAGTACAAGTTTATACCAATTAAGTTATCCGCATGTTGACATCCATAAATTTGCCTTTAATAATGATTATAGGGGTAAAGTTCATCAAAATTACATTTATCACGTTAGTAATATATACTCTCATAAAAAAAAAGTCTTTAACTTGCAAATAGAAACTCATGATTGATTACTTGAATTAACTTTTAGGCCAACATTAAACCATGAATAAGAAAAGAAAGAGAAAGAAATAAAATTGTCACTAAACAAAAATACGAGTGAACTAGAAAGATGTAATATAGTTGTTTATTTGAGGAATTATTATATTTTTAGTGGGTAAAATGTAAAAACCACTCTTAAAATACCGAGGTAGTTGTAAGTACACTCTCAAACTTTCAACTGTCAAAATTTAGCCATCAAACTTATTCAAAGGTTAAAATTGGATCTTCAACTTATATAATCATAGAAATAATAACAATTGTATACGTTTTAGAGTTCAATGGTTATCAATTGAGGGTTCAATTTTTACAATTATTGTAAGTTAAAGAGACAAATTTTGACATTAATTTTTACAATTTAAAGTTTGTGAAATTGCAACTACCATCATAATTTAGAGGTGGTTTTAGCAATTTGGCTTTTTTTCTTTTTTTTTCTTTTTTTTTTTTTACATTTGAGGAATTATTGTTGGTGTAGATAAATTAGGTTACTTAATTAATAGACAAAAAATGGTGCCCCATTGATGAACCTTCCTTTTTATAAAATGGTATAAAAAGAAAGTGAAAAAGGAAAAAAGAAAAAGAAAAAGTAAAAGAAAAAGAAAAAGAAAAAGAAAAAGAAAGACATTTTCAAAAGTGAAAAAAGCAAAGAGAAAAAAAGAGAGATAGGAAAAGAAAAAAAAAAAGTGTGTTTTATTTAGGAAAAATGTAAAGAGGGAAGGAAGTAAATGGGTACTTTGATGCCTCATGTTCTTTGTGCTTTTAGGCTTTTAGCTCCAACTTTTAAAGTTTCCTTTTTTTTTTTTTTTTTTTTTTTTCAATTTCCCACTCTTTAAGTAAATAAATAAAAAGAAAAGAAAAAGGGAAAAAGGATGTCTGTTTTGTGTCTCTTTATTTTGAGGGTGTTGAAAAGGTTTCAGGTTCTTCTTCTTCTTCCTCTCATAACCTCTATATTTGAATGGGTCTTCCATTGATTTTCACCTCCAAAACTTCCCACTCTCAGAATCCAAAAACCTTCCATTAACAACCCATCATTCTAAATGACGACTTCTACTACAGAGGATGTCATCTCCGCCCCACATTTCAAGGATCTCGCCATTAAACTCTTCGGCCGGACCATCCCTTTGCCGGAATCCCAGATTTCCACCGCCCCTCTTCAAAATCCGGTAACTATTTCATTTTCCCCTTCCTTGATTCTCTCTCCATTTTCATGGGTTCTTGCTTTCTGGGTTTAATCTGAAAAATCCCTTTACTGTGTTGTTTTGTGGGACATCGGGAAAATTATTGAAATGCCCATTTCACTGTCTTATTCATATTCTTCTTCTTCCATTGAGTTGTCTCTGTCCCCTTTTCTACTCTCATTTCAACTCTTCATTTCATTGTGTGTGTGTGTTTTTTTTGTTGTTTTGGTTCTCTAAGTATTTGTGTTGGGGCCCTTATTGGGGCTTAACTTCAATTACATGGTTTTGTTTAGATTTATTCATGTAATGTTTTAGTGGCCTTGGTTGACTTTACTGTTCCTTCCCAACTTTATGTTTTTGGAAGAAGTTAATTAGGAGAACTGTTTTTAACCAAATTAGAATGTGGAATTCAGGTGGGTTTTTGGGTTAGTTTGTATTAGATCCATTGATGGTTAAGTGAAGTTCTTTTTTGAACATTTGAAGCTGCTGAAAATGTTTGATGAAGATTGAGTTCTGTTTATTTATCTCCTGTTTCCTTTTATCTTGTCCTTTATGTTGCATATTGTACTATCTTTCTTACTTGAATGAATGTAATTTTTACCTTCTTTGGAAAGGGTTTGTGAAGTCTTGTTTTGTGAAGTCCCTCCTTCAAGTAGGATTTGATGCATTTCTTGGCTTCTTTTCTTATGTACGACGAATGCGTTGACCGTGTACTTCTCTATGTATTTCCGACTGTTGTTAGAGTGTCAATTTGTTGCATATTGTTTTCAGGATGCTTGCAACAATTTGAAAAAAGCTGAGCAGTCTGTCTTGGGTGCAGAAGACTCTTGCCCATCTGAGAGGTCTTCGGTTTTGGTAGGGGATAATGAAGAAAACCAAGCTTCGAACGTGACGTTGAACAAGGGAGAATTGGAACTGCCTTTGAAAGAGGAGCAGGCGGACTGTAATGGCACGGATCAAGAAAGAGTTTTTAAGAAGCCAGACAAAATCATTCCTTGTCCTAGATGTAATAGTTTGGAAACAAAATTCTGTTACTTCAACAACTACAATGTCAATCAACCTAGGCATTTCTGCAAGAACTGCCAAAGATATTGGACTGCTGGTGGGACAATGAGAAACGTTCCTATCGGTGCTGGACGGCGAAGGAACAAGCAGTTGGCATCTCAATACCGACAGATAATAGTATCCTCTGAGGGAGTTGCGACAACCCGGTTGGAAACTTCGGATACGACGAATCACCATCAACTACTCTCAGGCGTAGAGTCTCCTCCTACTTTGAGGCCTTCCACTGGAAATAGTACTGTCCTAAAGTTTGGACCCGAAGCACCACTTTGCGAATCTATGGAGACTGTGCTTAGTCTTGGAGATCAGAAGAGATCCATTGAGATTGGCTCTGCATATTGTGGAGACAGTCCTGAAGAACCATCCTCGTGCGGATCGTCCATGACAACTACTAGTATTCGTGGAAACGAATTGCCTAAAACCATTGTTGAGAGGCCAGAGGCAGTCAGATTATCCAACTCTAGTAGCGATATCGCTGCATCGAATACAGTTCATTGTTATCCGGTTCCACAATTGGTTTTTCCATTGAATCAGGGCAGCAACGGGATAATTTCATCAGCAATGGCACAAAGTTCAGATAGCACAAGCGTAGCAAATACTAGCAGTCACCCCAATCCACCAGTTCAATGGCTCCCCGCAACAATGCTGGCAGTCCCAGGCTTTTGCACTCCAAGCCTTCCATTACAATTTGTGCCAGCTTCGTGTTGGGGTTGTACGCCCGTATGGACCGCTACTGGTGCCGGGAATTTAACCGTTGTTCCTTCTGATATCTGTGCATCTCAAACACCCCCAACCGCCATTGGTAGCTGCCCTACAAGTTCGTCGCCTACACTAGGGAAGCATTTGAGAGATGCAAACAGCTTAACAGAGGACGAGAAGTCAGAGAAATGCGTCGTGGTTCCAAAGACATTACGAGTCGATAACCCAAGTGAGGCTTCAAGGAGTCCTATATGGACGACATTTGGAATTCGTCCATATCCAAAGGAAACCATTTCTAAAGGTAGTGTTTTTGAAACTTCAGAAACTACTAATGCAGATAGCAAAGGCCATTTTAGTGATGCTCCTCATATCTTGGAAGCAAAAACTGGGAGCTTTTACTCTCTTTTATAGATTTTCCATCAGAGCACATAAAATGTTTTTTTTTTTTTTTACTGACTGTCTTAAAAGCTGTTTATAAATCTCTGAAAGCTTTGCAGAAATTTGGTACATAGGCTTATTATATGTTTTTTTGTTCCACAGTTTAGTATCAATCTTTTTCCATTCTTCCATTGTCTCTGCCATTAACTGAGGACAGTCATTTTTCTTTGATATTTTGTAATGAGGGTTTCTATTTTTAACTAGTTTTAGACAACTTTTAGGTTTATTCTATTTGTTTATGAAATTTTGTAAAATATTTATATTCATTTTAGTCTTTTCAGCTTTCAAAAGATACCTTTTTGGTCATTGCCACTATGTTTTTTTTTTGGTTAACTTTTGCCCCCATCAAATCCCCATAAGAATCAACCAATTAGGTTCATGTTTGTGACTGAATTTAGGGAAAATTTCTTATACTACTTAGTATGGAATTTCATTTATTGTGTGTCACTTCAACAACATTTTAAAAATAAAATAGGATGGGACCCATTGATATCGATGTGGGGTCCACAAATATTTATGAAGATAAATTTATAGTGTGAATATAGGGAGTATGGTACTAATGCTAGAAATTTTTCTTGATTTTAAAATAGTTATGGAAAATTTTCTATACTACCCTAGTTCCACGTTAACATTTTGTCATGTTCAACATTGCCTCGAAACATGTGTTATTAATTGAATATTAATTTCAGGTTTGAGTTTAGACTTTTAAATGTTATTTTCATTCTATCAAAAGCATATTTTAGCGTTATTTTTAACCTAATTTGAAACATGTCGTTAAGATGTTAATTACTTAAGACAAAATAATGACCAAAATGGTTTATTTCGAAAAAGACTAAATCCAAAACTAAAATATTTGATTTAATCCCTCAACTTTCATCAATTTTTGTTTGAACCCTTTATATTAATTAATATCAGAATGGTATTTCTAAAATTTGTAGAACAGAGTTAAAATCATGGTTTGTTAAATACAATGAAGGAGCTTAGTGGAAAATGGAAAATTTTTTATATGTGAACTTGAAGGAGGAAAATAGAATATTTAAAAAATAAAAGAATGAAAATGATATAAATACATAGAAAAGTTAAGATAATATACCATCTGTGAGAAAGGGACATTTCATTGAAATGAAAAGGACTTTGTATGGAAAAAAAATATATATGTATATGTAATGGAGCTAAAATTTAAAGCAAAGAAGGGTGTCCCCTTTGGAATAGCATCATTAAATTTTTATATGAATTGCCAACCAAGCAAAGGATTGGAAGATCTTATCCCTCATTTAATTTTCAAGTAGGCTTTGTAAGTGGGGGTGTTGGGAAGATAGCACAACAATCAAGGCATTAAAAAAAAATTGAATGAAACACCAAACAAATAATAGTAAAACTAAAATATCACTAAAGTCAATTTTAATTTAATTCTTTCAAATTTAATAATTGGATTTAAACTTGAAAAGGCTGTAAACTTTTTTTAAAAAAAAAATATGTTAATCTCGCTATATTTGTGGCACTTGTCCTGTAGATGTTTGTTAATTTGTTTTTTTGAAATATTTTATGATGCCTCTTCGATTGCTAATTCTAACTAAATATTTTTTCTTTATTTGAAAAATGATGGACAATGATTCCTCACGATAGGCTCAATAATTTAGAGTATAGGTTTGGTTCTCCTTTTACATTGTGCATATTTAAGAGAATGTGGTTCTCTTTTTAGGATTACCGCTTTTGAAAAATTGTTGGGTCGTTTGTCTCGGTTGTGTTATAAAAACACAAGTGTGTCAATCTTTGAGATTGTGGAAGTTTGTTGTTATTATTGATCTTGAGTGTTTCTCTCGATCTTATTGAATCGTCTACTGCATCGTGAGAAGAGCTTTTCATACTTAGGGGGAGTCTAAGTATGAAAATTAAAGAAAGAAATTATTATTGAGAATGAGTCTCACACCTAGGGGAGCCTAAGTTTTATTAAGGAGGGTCATACTTAGGGGAGCCTAAGTGATCATTTACTAAGTTAGTTTATGTGTTTGTCACTGTAATTGTCATTAATTTACAAATAAGTACAAAGTTGTAATCATTTGACTTTACATTAGTGAAATTTTCTTTCCTTAGCACATTGCTTCCAGATGTAGGCAGCTTTACATTGAACTAGGTTACCAAATTTGATTTCTTGTCTTTAGCATTTTTGGTTGTGCTTTGCTTATTATCTTTGGAATTGTTGTAATCTTGCATGTAACATGTAAAGTTGTGTATTGGATAGTGCTTCTTTCACATGTATATGTATTTCCGCAAGAGTAGATGTTTCATATTAATATATGAAGAAATACCATAGAATTTTAGAATCATATTAATGGTGATAAATTAGGGTAGGGAGAAAAGCAAGCCTTTTATTTTTCTATTGTTTTTAGAAAGATAGAGATTTTTTTTTTTTTTTTTTTTTTTTTTTTAATAAAAAAAAGCTATATATATATTTCCTTTTCTCCTTGAACCAATAGAAAAAGATAAACAAAAAGGTAAATGAAAGAAAGCTTGTTTACCCTTCCCCAAAATTTGCATGATGAGAAGTGACTCAAATCTCGTCTAAATTAGTGGGCCAAAAAGTAAATTGCAATATCTTTAATAAGCTTAGAAAAAGTTGAAGCAAAAAAAGGAGGTCAAAAGTTTTGGTTATTTGCTTTGTAAAAGTTAGATGAAGGATTCTTAGATAACAATTCTTCAATGGGTTTAGACATGTAATCTATTTAATTTTGATGACCTTAACATAGCAATCACTTTGTTTTATTTTTGGACCATAAGTATTAATTAAACTAATTAATCACTTCATATCCTAAACTTTATATATATATATATATATATATATATATATATATATATATATATAATGTTTTCTCTTTTTCTTTTTTCAAAAGTTGGCAATTTAGTATAATTATGAATTATAGAGTTTGGATCCGTACATATTCCTTTTTCCCACTCCTTTTGGTGTTTTAGATAATATAATATATGGTAATTACTTTTTATTTTCTTTCCTTCACTTGAAAACTTATTAATGGATATATAATAAGTTTTTGTTTCTTTTCTCTGAAGTGTTTAATTTAAAATATTTTAAATATTTATACCCCATTTCTTAGTGAAACAGTGATAAATAAGAAATTTATCAAAAATTTTAGGGAAAAAGGGGAACGAGAAGCTTGTGTCTAGTTTAGTTTGGTGATGTTTTCATTGTTTCTTTGTTTTTTGTTATTCAATTTTTCATAATAATAATAATAAAAAAAAATCAAACAGGTTTGAGAATTACTTTTAGTTTTCTATGGTTGAAAAATATATATATATATATATATATATATATATATCAAGTACAACGGATGAAGTTTGATGAATTTAAACATCAGAAAGTCCAATAAATGATTTTAATTTCTTTTTTTTTTTTTACTTTGTTTAAAATAATAAAGATTTGAAATAAATGTTTTTAAAATTTTATGTTTGAATGGTAACGAAAGCATAATAAAAAGATACAAATTTTACTAATATAGATTTTAGTTATAATTCTCTAATTGAAAATTAGAATATGAGAACATTAAATAAATAATGTACTTCTAATTTTACTAATTCATACAAAATTCGATAATTTTAGTTTAAAAAAATGTAGTTGCAAATATAACAATTAGGTCCGATATAACACAATGATGTAAATATAGCAAAATTTAGATTATGCTTTTAAAGTCTATCAATATAGATCATATCAATAATAGAGATCTATCAAACCATATCGCTAATAACACTACAAGAATTAGGCCTTTTACCGACACCAATAATCGTTGGCCTAGCTCCAAAAATGCATCGACTTATCCTATGTTGACGTTAAGTCTCTGTTGGCGTAGATTCGTCAGCAAAGCCTATGCCAATGCAAAAAAGAAGAAGCGTCGGCATAGATTGAAACTGTCGATGGCAGTCATCAAGTTGAACAAATGCCAACACTAGCAACATGCGTTGCTAAAAGATATATATGTCAACGCAACAATGTGGCGTCAACAGCTCTTTAATACTGACAGTTTGAAAATGTCGTCAGTGTATCCTTACAATGCTGACAACATATACTTGGCGTCGATAGTTCTTCTATGGCAATGATCATAGTTTGTCGTCAGCATATCCTTGAAAAGTCGATGACTCCTAATACAATGTGGCGTCGTTATAGGACTATTTTTTTTTCCAAAAAACTTATTTTATAATTATATTGTTTTTCCACTACATCTTTTGTTCATTAGTTTATTCTATACCTAAAAGCAAACAAATTATACCAAGTACTAATGAAAATTCATTCAATATTATCATAAAACTCTTACAAGTTTGCTTGTTATGATAGTTGCAATAAAGTTGCAATAAACACATACAAAAAAAAAAAAAAAAAGAAGATAGTTTGATATAATAAAGTTACACAACAAAAACAGTAATTTGGTCCTCAAAACAAACACATCACAAAAAAGTGAAAACCGATTTCTAGTTTGCATGCTATGAAAGTGATTTTCATTAAAATTGGTCCTAAAAAAACAAATAACAAAAACAAAAGTTAAATTTAGCCTATAATTATAACAAAAAAAAAGTATCAAAAACAAGTTTAATAAACTTATATGACACAAAAAGAACTTTATATAGATATACAAGAATCATCCTTAGAGTCTATCATTCATAAATTTTGTTATATTTGCAATTTTTTTTTAAAGTGTTGCTTTAATGTTTAATTATTATCCTAAAAATGTTGTCCAACACAATTAACCTAAAAAAAATTATATAAAGACAATTTGAAATTACTGTAGATTTCTAATAATTCTTTTTCTTTGATAACAACCAACGAAATCATTTTCAATTCATTAGGATTTGGATTCTCTCAAAATCACGAGATTCTAAATAGACCATAAAAGAGGTAGTGTATGTCAATTACTACTAACTTATCACTCTAACTCGAGATTAAAAACTTATAGTAGACAATAATTAATAAATGTTTTATTTCAATTTTTAGTTTAAATGATAGAATCGTTATTAAAAATGGAAAAAAAAATTATTATATTAAATGCATTTTCTCTCTCAAATTAAAAATGAAAAAATTATATTAAATGCATTTTTTCTTTCCATTATCAAGAAACTTCGTAAATAGATATATATATATATAATGGATATAAATAAATGGAAAAAAATGGTGAAATTGTCCAAAATTAACACTAAAGGACTTCTTTGAAAAAATTCAAATTTAAAGACGTTTATGAAACATATGGCTCAAAGATGATTCTTTTTATGTAAAAATCTCATAAAGGTATTTGGGTTGAAGAAACTTTCCGTATTGGATTGAGTCTTTAGTTTTTATGTCACAAGAGAACAAAAGGGAAGCAGGACCGAATGGGCCGATGTTGAAAATTTAAAAGCCCATTAAAGGTGGGCTTGTTCAAGTAGGCCGAATGGGCCTTCTCACGAACACGCTTCAACTTGTTCAAGCTACTCCCATCATTGGCTGTTCACCACTGGGACTCAATTAGCTTGTTTTTGGAAATCATATCTCATTAAAATTAACACACGTATCATCATCTTATAAACAACTTAGATCAAATTATTTGTAACTATTTTATATCAATATTGTTACTAAAATAATTCACCAAAAATCTTATCCATATACTTTAAATGCTTTAGGTGGGATCCATGTCAACTGTAAATAAAATTAATCAAATAATTATTAAATAATTTAATATAAATTAGGAGGCTTAGTGATATTAATCTCAACTGATAGAATGATGATGGTGTTGAAAATAAATTAACTATTGGCTTAGGAGCTTAATCTAATTGATTTTTCCTTCGTATCAAGGAGATTGAATTTCATTTCATTTCATTTGTTCAGTTTACTAGTGGTAGGAAATTGGTTGACTTAAAAGTTAAAATAAGTTTGGTGAACTTTGGGTATGTGTTAAACTAGTACTATGGCTAAAGTAACTAATTCACAAATACTAAAATATTTGTTGATGTGATATGTGTTTTGAAATTAAGAAACTACTTTGGTTAGGTGCACAAATAAATTATTCAATTTCAATGATTAACAAAAGACAATGAAATAGATATATAACTAGTTTCTGATCACTTAAGGTTTGAACATTTCCACCAACAAATTACGCTGATCATGATTATACTTACTTGAATAGTCAAACATTCAACTTTAATTCAACAAATAATAAAGTGGT
The DNA here is from genome assembly GCA_030954485.1 of Citrullus mucosospermus. Taxonomy (NCBI): domain Eukaryota; kingdom Viridiplantae; phylum Streptophyta; class Magnoliopsida; order Cucurbitales; family Cucurbitaceae; genus Citrullus; species Citrullus mucosospermus. The sequence continues at coordinate 28,838,898 of CM062064.1, forward strand.
GATGGAATGAAACTCTATAATTAAAATACACTAAACCTCATCCCATAAACAATTTATTACGTGTATATTATCTCAAATATAATCCTAAATAACTAAAAGTACATAATAAAATAAGAATCTAATTAAAGTCATATCAACAATAACCAAACATAAACACCTAAAATAAATGTTGATAGTAAAAATTACAGTTCATATTAATTTAAATATCGACATTTATTTTAAACTAAAAACACATACACTATGTGCATGTTTTGCTAGTAATTTTAAAATCATAAAAATCACTCCTTTTGTTATTTAAAATTACTTCAAACTACACTTTAATCCTCACTCCTTTTGTTATTTAAAATTACTTCAAACTACACTTTAATCCATCATAATTAATTTAATATTAAAGGTTACACTTATAAATACAATTTTCATATCATCAAAATTAGTTTTGAATGATTAAAGATACGTTTTAGAGTGATTTTTAACGATTTGAGAATCACTTCCAAACATGTTACAATTTCTCTTTATTTTCAAGTGATAAAGTTAAGAAGTTACCCACAAGGAAGTTCATAAGAAAGAAAGAAGACTATGGAAAAGGGAAAGAAAAAAAAAAAAGTACTCAAACAAGGAAAAGAAAGGAAAAAATTTAGTAATATATATACATATGGGAGTGATTAGGTGTAGCTTAGACTCTATTTAATACAAGTTTTTCTCTCTTTTATACACATAAAAATAATAATAATAATAATAATAATTTTGAAAAAAAAATAAATAAAAAGTGTCGCATGAAACGTTTTTACGAATATTTGATATGGATATGGGAGAGTAAAAGATTAAAGAGGAATGTTAATGTAGTAATATCGTGAGAATGAAGGAAAATAAAGTTATTTATGACAAACATAAAGCCATCAAATAATGAATGCCCCGTCGGTGAAGCTGCATAAGTTCAACAATGTATTAATTACAAATTGTGAAGTGAAGTGTTGGAAGCCTACTAATTCCCACATCTCTTTGGGGAAAAAATTAAAAAATTAGTATCATATTTATATTAAACATTAATGAAAATTAGATATGTATACTGATATTTAAGATTTGAGATTTGTATTAATGCCATGTTTACCAAATCATAATAAAAATTAGTGTAATCGTAATAAAATTTCATTGATGGATCAATCGTAGTAAATCTAAATCATAAATGTAACTGAATTGTTTTTAATCGCGTTTAATCAAAATTACAAATCTGTCATAATTCATTGTTTCGGTAGAGGTAATAATAAATGTTTTAGATTCATAATTTTTATATCTATAATATTAATGATAAAGATAATGGATCCTATGTATTTTTCAACCACAATCAAATTGAAAACTTTACATTCTTCAATTAGATTGAACTTTTTTATTACAGATTTAGAGTCGAATCTCACAGTTTATTATAACTACGAAATACAAGTGAAACAACAACAAATATAATCACTTAAAATCTACTGTTTATTTTATCATTGACAGATTACATTTGAATTGGAGTAAACACAATTTAAATCATGACGGATTCCAAACCCTAATTTACGGATATTTTTAATAATTAATTTGAAACATATTTGTATTTAGATATTGAGAAAGTTTTCAGAGAAGAAAAGTGATAAAAAACCCAAGTGGCAGATTTGCGCTACACGACAAAAAATAAAGAAGATTCATTGCACATGGATGCTTAAAGTATTGCCACGTGGCATTTCTTTGCCGACCATTTTGAAATGTCGGCCAAGGCGGTGACCTGTACTAAAAGACAATAAATATTTGTGTGGCACTCTTTCTCTTCCCAAAAATGTCGGCAACTATCTAACCCACGTGGCGACCAAGGAGTGGGCAATAAATAATTACCTCAACTTTCTTCTTCTTATTTATTTTTTTTCTCGTTTTTTAATTTAATTTTGGTCGACGTAATTATTTATTAAAAAAATATATCTGGTCGACGTAATTGAGAAAAAGTGTGGCATTCCATACTTCTCTAATCCTTTTGAATAATCCATAATTCATAATATCCATTCTAATCTTCTAAAAGTTTTCGATTTTACTTTTTAATATATTAATATTTCTACTAATTTGGTATTTCTTTAAAAGAAAAAGTTGTTAAATCATCATGTTGTACGTGTAATATTTTAACACTATTTTTTGCATTAAATTCAATATGTTAATTCATTCAAGTTACTACATCACATTTACATTTTAGTTTGATTATTAAAACTAAAAAAAATTGTTATGAGAGAAAAATTGTAAAACTAAAAAAAATAAAATACTTTTAACTCTATATCCAAAATTTATTTGGGGCATACAATTTTTGGATATGATTTTCTTCTAATTTTTTAGAATTTTCATTGAAATTTATTAAACCAGTAAAAAACTTAAATTTTTTTTTCAAAATACTTCTAAAGTAGATAGATTAGAATATAATATAGGCCAACACAAACATAATTCAACTAACATGACCTTGTAATATCAACTTCAAAATTTGAGATTAATTCTCCAACCAAAATTATAATTAGTATAAAATTAAAAGGATAAAAGCAAGATTTAAAACTTTTTCCCTTCAAGTGATAAGTCCTCAAATTTCCGTCCCACACATTTGTTGCATTAAAAAAAAATCTCAAAATGTATTAAGGATTAAAAAATAGAAGTTTTATGATTTAAGAAAATGCTAAATTACAAAAGTAAAAAATCTAGAAATACCCCTAAATTTTTCCATTTGTTTCAAAATATTTAGTGCTTTTTAAAGTTGCAATGTTATTATCTTAATGTAAATTATTATCAATAAAAAAAAAATTAAACTATTTATATGTATAGAAAAATTTCACTGTCTATCAGCGATAAACTGAAGTCTATTGCTGATAAATAATAAAATTTTTTCTATATTTATAAATAGTTTGGCTCATTTTGCTATATTTATAAATAGACCTCAGCAATAGATGCTTTATAAATAAGATTTCTTAAAGTTTTAAATAAAAATTGAGACTTGAGGTAATAAACGTAGTGAAAACCTAAAACAATGTGGTATGGTCCTCAACCGTGAGTGGAAGCTTTTTTTAGATCCTAATGTCCAGATTCATTGAACTTCGAAAAATTAATAGTTTACTTTATTTTAGTCTTTTTTTTAAATATTTGTAACTATCGTCTGATAATAATTTGTTTGACTTACATAATTTGAATGTAAAAAAAACTTGTAAGATATTACATTCTTTATCATGATCATGTTCTGTATTTACTACTAAGCCAACACTATTTATCAAAGTCATTTCGTCCTCAAATATTAGTTTTACTTTTTTCACCCCTAAAATTAGTTATTGTAGTCTTTGGAGTCTAAAAAGATAACCATATTGTCCTGCCCAATGTTAAACTTCTAACCCATTAAAATGCATATATGACTATGTATTACAGTACAATGAATGAAGTCGACAATTAATTTAAAATCAATACCAACATATAATTAATTTTGATTCACATGAATTATTGTTTATTATATTATTAGGGATTGGATTAGTAAATAATTAATTCATTTAATTGCGTTGCAGGCACATCTACCCATAACTTATATTTTATGTATGTATTTCAAAGGATGTTTAAGAAAGATTGTGGCTTGAAAAAATTATAAAGAAAATATTGTAATTTTTCCTAAACTCGGATCTCTAGACATAAACTCATCTTTCGATGAATTTACATTTTTTTTTTATCAACTTTATTATATTATCGTAGGTTATTAAATTTTCCTCACATATCAACATTTCTATAGATATGGATTCAACGTTTTTATTATTTATGAAAGTCTAATTGTTGATGCCAAAATTCTTACAGAGAGAAAAGGCTAACTTTCATATGACAACAATAGTAATTTCGTAATTTAAAAAATAATGTGACTTGTAAAATTGAAAGATCTACACATTACTGTGATGTTTGCCATGAAAGTTTGATCGAGAATGAATTAGAAGTGCACCAAGTTGAGAATCTAAGAGTGGAGGATAAACTTAGTTTCCATGAAACTCTTACAAGAAGTATTTATAGAAGTAGATGATGAACAGTTATCCCAAATAAAGTTTCAAAGTTGCATTATGATAATCCTTCAACTCATCGAGCAGAGACATATGAGGAGTGTACCCCGTTTGACATTTTGCTAAGCTAGATCGAGCACATTTCTTCTGGGAACACCTTGGTTATAGGGTGATGTTTTTTGTCCGTACATGTACTGAGCATGCCACTTCAAGCACTTTTAATTTTCAGCTTAGGCCTCCACCTTAGCTCATTTTCGATCCCTAAGTCCATTTTAGTCCCAAGATGCTATTTTAACATGAATTTTTTTGTTATTTTCTTTGCTTCTGCTCATATCTTATATCATTGAGTCCGTCCATAAAAAATACTTCTAATAATAATTAAAGTAATTAAAATAATAACAAATGTTACTGATGTAAACGTAATATAATAATAAGTGCTTTAATATATTTAGAAATTACAACATTTTTTTTTCAATTTTTATGTATTTTTAGAAATATATTCATCAGCATGGGAGGCCTTATCATTCAATTTTACATGGGCATTTTAAGCATTAATTGTGTTATGGGTCCATTATATTAAATGAAAAATTAAAATGAATTAATTTTGGTAGATTTCATTTGGGTGAATGCTTTTATGATAGAGACATCAAATGTATTCCAATATTCCAAACTTAAAAAAAAAAAAAAAAAAAAAAAAAAAAAAAAAAAAAAAAAAATGTCTCATCCATAGAGAAAAGCATCCATTATTTCGAATTTTCTTGTAAATGTCAAATAAATCCCTTAAACATTTGAAAAAAAAGGGTAAAAGGTGTCTAACATGCCTATTAATATTAAATTTATTTTATCCTATACATATTTAAACCTTAAAAAGTGTTGAAAATCTAAAATCTATGAGACAAAAATTTGAAAGTATTGAGATTCACAATATTAATATTTCTACCTTACATTCAATTTCTTTTCCTTCACCGACTAATTTTAATAAAAAGCAATGTTAAAATAATCTATATAACTCATTAATTTCTATAAAGTTTTAAAATTTTAAAAGTGTGTCTAATAAATAGTTAAACCGTCAAATTTGTTGAAATTTTCTGAAAATTACTTGATCTAATCTATTAAATGTTAATTTAAATCTCATGTATAGTGAAACTCTTAAACTATTTTAGTCCATATATACTATCAGTAATATTTGAAAGTTTAAAAATAGATTTCAAAGTTATTATTTTGTTCAAAAGAGTATTACATTCTGAAATGCACTCATTTTTGTACGTTCCAATCTCATCACAGACATAAAAATGAATGAAAATATTATTAAAAAAAAAACAGTAATTAGAAGAATTTTTCATTTGACAAAGTATTGTTGGACAATTTGTTGGGATGCATATCGATATATGCTACCAAGATGCACCTAAGTGTTTTTCTTTACCAAAATTAAATTGTTACAAAAAAAGAGGTTTAACTTTTATTATAGTCCCTGTACTTTGAAATTTGTTTAATTTTAATCCATGTATTTTCAATTGTCCAATTTTAGTCCTTGTATCAATCTTCAATTTAATCTCTCATCCTAGTTTATTGTTGATTTTAATTTTTTTTTTAATTCATAACATTTTTATCATAAATTTTGAAAACATATTCACATATTTTATTTTCTTGCATGAACACTATTATTTTTATTCAATCAATTTTAGAAAAAAAATTAACTTTGAAAGAGTAAATTTAAAATTTATTAAAAGTACAAGAACTAAAATTATACAATTGAGAATATAAAGACTAAGGTCAAGGCCACGTTTACCCTCGTGAAAAATGCAATAAATCAATGGTAATGTAAAAAGTGGACCCCATTTGATTACCTTTGGAGTCCACTTCAAAATCTGTAATAAAAAAATGCAAACTAATAATCCAATTGCGTCTAAAAATTACATCGTATTATTGCCATTGCAATTACCATTATTATTATTACACTATTCCAAATGAAAAATTATGAATTTTGACACATTTACTATTTTCGTTACTGTTACTGTTTAACCCTCAAAAGGTAAAGATAACAGTAACCGTAAATATTAGAAAATTCATAATTGGAG